>CAKXYN010000241.1:0-600000 GCA_935064755.1 Tragelaphus eurycerus
GCGGCGGCCGGGAGGAGCTACCCCCACGCCCGAGGCCAGGGGTAGCAGCTGGGAGGAGCCACCCCACGTCCAAGGAGCAGTGGCTACACCAGCGCAGGAGGGCCTAGAGGAGCTATCCCACATTGAAGGTCGGGAAGGGCGGCGGTGAGGAGAGACCCCTCATCCAAGGTAAGGAGCAACAGCTGCACTTTGCTGGAGCAGTCGTGAAGAGATATCCCACGCCCAAAGTAAGAGAAACCTAAGTAAGACGGTAGGTGTTGCAAGAGGGCATCAGAGGGCAGACACACTGAAACCATACTCACAGAAAACTAGTCAATCTAATGACACTCGGACCACACTCTTGTCTAACTCAATGAAACTAAGCCATGCCCATAGGGCAACCCAAGACAGGTGGGTCATGGTGGAGAGATATGACAGAATGTGGTCTACTGGAGAAGGGAATGGCAAAACCACTTCAGTATTCTTGCCTTGAGAACCCCAGGAACGTATGAAAAGGCAAAATGATAGGATACTGAAAGAGGAACTCCCCAGGTCAGTAGATGCCCAATATGCTACTGGAGTTCAGTGGAGAAATAACTCCAGAAAGAATGAAGGGATGGAGCCAAAGCAAAAAGAATACCCAGCTGTGGATGTGACTGGTGATAGAAGCAAGGTCCAATGCTGTAAAGAGCAATATTGCATAGGAACCTGGAATGTCAGGTCCATGAATCAAGGCAAATTGGAAGTGGTCAAACAAGAGATGGCCAGAGTGAATGTTGACATTCTAGGAATCAGCGAACTCAAATGGACTGGAATGGGTGGATTTAACTCAGAGGACCATTATATCTACTACTGCGGGCAGGAATCCCTCAGAAGAAATGGAGTGGCCATCATGGTCAACAAAAGAGTCTGAAATGCAGTACTTGGATGCAATCTCAAAAATGACAGAATCATCTCTTCATTTCCAAAGCAAACCATTCAATATCACAGTAATCCAAGTCTATGCCCCAACCAGTAACACTGAAGAAGCTGAAGCTGAACGGTTCTATGAAGATCTACAAGACCTTTTAGAACTAACACCTAAAAAAGATGTCCTTTTCATTATAGGGGACTGGAATGCAAAAGTAGGAAGTCAAGAAACACCTGGAGTAAGAGGCAAATTTGGCCTTGGAATATGGAATGAAGCAGGGCAAAGACTAATAGAGTTTTGCCAAGAAAATGCACTGGTCATAACAAACACCCTCTTCCAACAACACAAGAGAAGACTCTACACATGGACATCACCAGATGGTCAACACCGAAATCAGATCGATTATATTCTTTGCAGCCAACGATGGAGAAGCTCTATACAGTCAACAAAAACAAGATCAGGAGCTGACTGTGGCTCAGACCATGAACTCCTTATTGCCAAATTCAGACTGAAATTGAAGAAAGTGGGGAAAACCACTAGACCATTCAGGTATGACCTAAATCAAATCCCTTATGAGTATACAGGGGAAGTGAGAAATAGATTTAAGGGCCTAGATCAGATGAACTATGGAATGAGGTTCGTGACACTGTCCAGGAGACAAGGATCAAGACCATCCCCATGGAAAAGAAATGCAAAAAAGCAAAATGGCTGTCTGGGGAGGCCTTACAAATAGCTGTGAAAAGAAGAGAAGCGAAAAGCAAAGAAGAAAAGGAAAGATATAAGCATCTGAATGCCAGTTCCAAAGAATAGCAAGAAAAGATAAGAAAGCCTTCCTCAGTGATCAATGCAAAGAAATAGAGGAAAACAACAGAATGGGAAAGACTAGAGATTCCTTCAAGAAAATTAGAGATACCAAGGGAACACTTCATGCAAAGATGGGTTCGATAAAGGACAGAAATGGTATGGACCTAATAGAAGCAGAAGATATTAAGAAGAGGTGGTAAGAATACACAGAAGAACTGTACAAAAAAGAGCTTCATGACCCAGATAATCATGATGGTGTGATCACTGACCTAGAGCCAGACATCCTGGAATGTGAAGTTAAGTGGGCCTTAGAAAGCATCACTACAAACAAAGCTAATGGAGGTGATGGAATTCTAGTTGAGCTATTTCAAATCCTAAAAGATGATGCTGTTAAAGTGCTGCACTCAATATGCCAGCAAATTTGGAAAGTGGCCACTGGACTTGAAAAGGTCAGTTTTCATTCCAATCCCTAAGAAAGGCAATGCCAAAGAATGCTCAAACTACCGCACAATTGCACTCATCTCACATACTAGTAAAGAAATGCTCAAAATTCTCCAAGCCAGGCTTCAGCAACATGTGAACCGTCAACTTCCTGATGTTCAAGCTGGTTTTAGAAAAGGCAGAGGAACCAGAGATCAAATTGCCAGCATCCGCTGGATCATGGAAAAAGCAAGAGAGTTCCAGAAAAACATCTATTTCTGCTTTATTGACTATGCCAAAGCCTTTGACTGTGTGGATCACAAGAAACTCTGGGAAATTCTGAAAGAGATAGGAATACTAGACCACCTGACCTGCCTCTTGAGAACTGTATGCAGGTCAGGAAGGAACAGTTAGAACTGAACATGGAACAACAGACTGGTTCCAAATAGGAAAAGGAGTACATCAAAGCTGTATTTAACTTCTATGCAGAATACATCATGAGAAACGCTGGACTGGAAGAAACACAAGCTGGAATCAAGATTGCCGGAAGAAATATCAATAACCTCAGATATGCAGATGACACCACCCTTATGGCAGAAAGTGAAGAGGAACTAAAAAGCCTCTTGATGAAAGTGAAAGAGGAGAGTGAAAAAGTTGGCTTAAAGCTCAACATTCAGAAAATGAAGATCATGGCGTCTGGTCCCATCACTTCATGGCAAATAGATGGGGAAACAGTGGAAACAGTATCAGACTATTTTTTGGGGCTCCAAAATCACTGCAGATGGTGACTGCAGCCATGAAATTAAAAGACGCTTACTCCTTGGAAGAAAAGTTATGACCAACCTAGATAGTATATTCAAAAGCAGAGACATTACTTTGCCAACAAAGGTTCGTCTAGTCAAGGCTATGGTCTTTCCTGTGGTCATGTATGGATGTGAGAGTTGGACTGTAAAGAAGGCCGAGTGCTGAAGAATTGATGCTTTTGAACTGTGGTGTTGGAGAAGACTCTTGAGAGTCCCTTGGACTGCAAGAAGATCCAACCAGTCCATTCTGAAGGAGATCACTCCTGGGATTTCTTTGGAAGGAATGATGCTAAAGCTGAAACTCCAGTACTTTGGCCACCTCATGCAAAGAGTTGACTCATTGGAAAAGACTTTGATACTGGGAGGGATTGGGGGCAAGAGGAGAAGGGGACAACAAGAGGATGAGATGGCTGGATGGCATCACTGACTAGATGGATGTGGGTCTGAGTGTACTCTGGGAGTTGATGATGGACAGGGAGGCCTGGCGTGCTGCGATTCATGGGGTCGCAAAGAATCGGACTCGACTGAGTGACTGAACTGAACTGAACTGTGCAGGTACCCCCTTCTCAAACACTAGCAGAAGCTGGCACAGAGCCGTATTGTAGAAAAGGCTGAACTTCAACCTGTCAAATGACAGCAGTGAGAAAAAGAGCAGGGAAAAAGGAAGCAGAGCCCATCAAGACCACACGGCAGCTCTCTCCACCACAATGCTTGACACGCGAGTAGAATAGCCAGGTGTTTGCAGTGGACTCTTCACTCTGAGAAGACCCTGGTTTGCATCATTGCCCCAAACCTGAGCTGACTTGCAGACACTATCAAGGACCTGACTGGCTGTCCCTGGGGGCAGCAGCCACATTTTCCAGGGACATGCAAGCCTGGGGGTGCTAATGGCAAGAAGGGTCTGAAAGCATAGAGAACAGAGTGATGGCTGCCAAGTGAACCCTTTGCTCCAAAGCAATCTGAAGTGGAATCCACCAAATAAAGAGGAGCCAAGATCTACTGAAGAGAATGTGTCAGAACCTGGATTCCCAAAACAGTCCTTGGAGTCCAGCTGAGAACACTGGGTAGTCTAAATGCCACTGAGAAGGAAGGACGCAAACCTCGGCTGCAGGATCGGTAAACTGGTGGAATCAAATGTGTTGATGAGGGGGAGTTAACCCGCACATGTGCTGCCACGTGCTGGGGGATCCTCCTATTCAACTGAAGTGTTAGATGGAATATAATTAAGAAGCCCAGGGCATAGATGGTGTTTTCACTGAAAAGATGAGGTTCTTTACTTCATCTATTCAATAAATATTTACTGTACTACTACTACTAAATATGAGATTTCTGTAGGACCAAAGAAAGAAAAAGACAAAAAAGATACCATCTCTCCCCTCTGGATGTTTACAGCCTTGCTTGGAACCCAGATGAATGCACAAGGATTCTGAGGACCCAGGGCCTCTCTCCTGACACGTGGGCAAGCTCACCCAGCCTGGGACATCCATAACCAGAGTGGGAGGCAGGAGATTTTTTTAACTGAGGCCGAGGAAGTGATGCCAAGACAGGTCCCAAGACAGAATGCCATGGGTCCAGGCTGGGAAAACGGGCTTGCAAAGCGGAAAGGGGAAGAAGGGCTTGAGACGGGTAAGAAGGGCCAGGGGAGCAAAGAAACACCAGGACATGAATCAACACGGGCTGTCATGCTGCTTCTCAAATGTGTCCCTCAGTGGGACGAACTGAGCGAGTAACACTGACATGCACACGACCACGTGTAGAACTGATAGCTGGTGGGAAGCTGCTGTCCCGCATGGGGTGCTGAGCTCAGTGCTGTGATGACCTAGAGGTGGGACCAGGGTAGGCTGGGAGAGGGGTCCCGGAGGGAGGGGATATATGTACACTATGGCTGACCGACTTCACTGTACACCAGAAACTAACACAACATTGTAAAACAATTATCCTCCAATTAAGAATAAATTTTAAAAAGTATGTCCCTAAAAGAACATCTACAGACAGAGTAGAAAAAACATCCATGACAAGTTTAGGGGCAAAGCCCTAAAAGGGGATGAAGGAACAATTTTCATTGATGGCTTCATGCTTTATCTAAAAAAACAAACCCAAGTATTCTCTGCTTTGAGCCCACCGAAATATGCAGATCCCTATCTCCATGGAACAACCCAGGGCCCCATGGTCCCAACTCAGAACTATTACAGAAGGCAAAGGGCTGTTGCTTATGACTGTCCCCAGCTACATGCTCTAGGAAAACATTTATAGCATGATCGGACTGACTAAACCGAGAGAACACAGGATAAATGCCTTGGATGATGCCTAAATTATGAGCATTTTGGGGAATTGAAGGACGAGATCACTTTGTGAGGATTACAGCTGACTCCATGAAGACAGGAAGACCTGACTTGGTGAAGAACATGTGGTCAGCAAGTCCGTGGGCGCTCTGAGGGAGAGAAGATGGAGACCACTGAAGACAGAGGAAAAACCAGGTGGGCCCTGGTGAGAAGCTGATTAGCTGGACTGAATGATCACTGAATGTGCAAAAGAGAGAACACAGGGACCTTGATATTTTTACTTTATCCTGAAAACGACAGGATATCAATGAAGAAAGCAATATGACACCACTAGAACTACGGAGCCACCCCACGTCCGAGGTCAGGGGCAGTGGCCAAGAGTACCAGACTGCGACGGCGCAGGAACGGCTGAGAGGAGTTACCACAGCGGAGGTCAGGGGCGGTGACGAGAGGAGGTACCACAGCAGAGGTCAGGGGCGGCGATGAGAGGAGTTACCCCGCGTCCGAGGTCAGGGGCGGCGACGAGAGAGTTACCCCGAGTCCGAGGTCAGGGGCGGTGACGAGAGGAGTTACCCCGCGTCGAAGGTCAGGGGCGGCGGCTCGGAGAAATACCCGACGCCCCAAGACCGAGGCCAGGAGCAGGGGCCGGGAGGACCAACCCCACGTCCAAGGAGCCGTAGCTGCACGGGTGCAGGAGGATCCCACGTTGAAGGTCAGGAAGGGCAGCGGTGAGGAGAGACCCCTAGTCTAAGATAAGGTGCAATGGCTGCGCTTTGCTGGAGCAGCCGTGAGGAGATACCCCACGCCCAAGGTAGAAGAAACCTAAGTAAGACGGTAGGTGTTGCAAGAGGGCATCAGAGGGCAGACACACTGAAACCATACTCACAGAAAACTAGTCAATCTAATCATACTTGGACCACAGCCTTGTCTAACTCAATGAAACTAAGCCATGCTCGTGGGGCAACCCAGGATGGGCGGGTCACGGTGGAGAGATCTGACAGGATGTGGTCCAATGACTGGAGAAGGGAATGGCAAATCAGTTCGGTATTCTTGCCTTGAGAACCCCATGAATGTATGAAAATGCAAAATGATAGGATACTGAAAGAGGAACTCCCCAGGTCAGTAGATGCCCAATATGCTACTGGAGTTCAGTGGAGAAATAACTCCAGAAAGAATGAAGGGATGGAGCCAAAGCAAAAAGAATACCCAGCTGTGGATGTGACTGGTGATAGAAGCAAGGTCCAATGCTGTAAAGAGCAATATTGCATAGGAACCTGGAATGTCAGGTCCATGAATCAAGGCAAATTGGAAGTGGTCAAACAAGAGATGGCCAGAGTGAATGTTGACATTCTAGGAATCAGCGAACTCAAATGGACTGGAATGGGTGGATTTAACTCAGAGGACCATTATATCTACTACTGCGGGCAGGAATCCCTCAGAAGAAATGGAGTGGCCATCATGGTCAACAAAAGAGTCCGAAATGCAGTACTTGGATGCAATCTCAAAAATGACAGAATCATCTCTGTTCACTTCCAAAGCAAACCATTCAATATCACAGTAATCCAAGTCTATGCCCCAACCAGTAACGCTGAAGAAGCTGAAGCTGAACGGTTCTATGAAGATCTACAAGACCTTTTAGAACTAACACCCAAAAAAGATGTCCTTTTCATTATAGGGGACTGGAATGCAAAAGTAGGAAGTCAAGAAACACCTGGAGTAAGAGGCAAATTTGGCCTTGGAATACGGAATGAAGCAGGGCAAAGACTAATAGAGTTTTGCCAAGAAAATGCACTGGTCATAACAAACACCCTCTTCCAACAACACAAGAGAAGACTCTACACATGGACATCACCAGATGGTCAACACCAAAATCAGATGGATTATATTCTTTGCAGCCAACGATGGAGAAGCTCTATATAGTCAACAAAAACAAGATCAGGAGCTGACTGTGGCTCAGACCATGAACTCCTTATTGCCAAATTCAGACTGAAATTGAAGAAAGTGGGGAAAACCACTAGACCATTCAGGTATGACCTAAATCAAATCCCTTATGATGATACAGTGGAAGTGAGAAATAGATTTAAGGGCCTAGATCTGACAGATAGAGTGCCAGATGAACTATGGAATGAGGTTCGTGACACTGTCCAGGAGACAGGGATCAAGACCATCCCCATGGAAAAGAAATGCAAAAAAGCAAAATGGCTGTCTGGGGAGGCCTTACAAATAGCTGTGAAAAGAAGAGAAGCGAAAAGCAAAGAAGAAAAGGAAAGATATAAGCATCTGAATGCCAGTTCCAAAGAATAGCAAGAAGAGATAAGAAAGCCTTCCTCAGTGATCAATGCAAAGAAATAGAGGAAAACAACAGAATGGGAAAGACTAGAGATTCCTTCAAGAAAATTAGAGATACCAAGGGAACATTTCATGCAAAGATGGGTTCGATAAAGGACAGAAATGGTATGGACCTAATAGAAGCAGAAGATAATAAGAAGAGGTGGCAAGAATACACAGAAGAACTGTACAAATAAGAGCTTCATGACCCAGATAATCATGATGGTGTGATCACTGACCTAGAGCCAGACATCCTGGAATGTGAAGTTAAGTGGGCCTTAGAAAGCATCACTACAAACAAAGCTAATGGAGGTGATGGAATTCTAGTTGAGCTATTTCAAATCCTGAAAGATGATGCTGTGAAAGTGCTGCACTCAATATGCCAGCAAATTTGGAAAAGTCAGCAGTGGCCACTGGACTTGAAAAGGTCAGTTTTCATTCCAATCCCTAAGAAAGGCAATGCCAAAGAATGCTCAAACTACCGCACAATTGCATTCATCTCACATACTAGTAAAGTAATGCTTAAAATTCTCCAAGCCAGGCTTCAGCAACATGTGAACCGTCAACTTCCTGATGTTCAAGCTGGTTTTAGAAAAGGCAGAGGAACCAGAGATCAAATTGCCAGCATCCGCTGGATCATGGAAAAAGCAAGAGAGTTCCAGAAAAACATCTATTTCTGCTTTATTGACTATGCCAAAGCCTTTGACTGTGTGGATCACAAGAAACTCTGGGAAATTCTGAAAGAGATGGGAATACTAGACCACCTGACCTGCCTCTTGAGAACTGTATGCAGGTCAGGAAGGAACAGTTAGAACTGAACATGGAACAACAGACTGGTTCCAAATAGGAAAAGGAGTACATCAAAGCTGTATTTAACTTCTATGCAGAATACATCATGAGAAACGCTGGACTGGAAGAAACACAAGCTGGAATCAAGATTGCCGGAAGAAATATCAATAACCTCAGATATGCAGATGACACCACCCTTATGGCAGAAAGTGAAGAGGAACTAAAAAGCCTCTTGATGAAAGTGAAAGAGGAGAGTGAAAAAGTTGGCTTAAAGCTCAACATTCAGAAAATGAAGATCATGGCGTCTGGTCCCATCACTTCATGGCAAATAGATGGGGAAACAGTGGAAACAGTATCAGACTATTTTTTGGGGCTCCAAAATCACTGCAGATGGTGACTGCAGCCATGAAATTAAAAGACGCTTACTCCTTGGAAGAAAAGTTATGACCAACCTAGATAGTATATTCAAAAGCAGAGACATTACTTTGCCAACAAAGGTTCGTCTAGTCAAGGCTATGGTCTTTCCTGTGGTCATGTATGGATGTGAGAGTTGGACTGTAAAGAAGGCCGAGTGCTGAAGAATTGATGCTTTTGAACTGTGGTGTTGGAGAAGACTCTTGAGAGTCCCTTGGACTGCAAGAAGATCCAACCAGTCCATTCTGAAGGAGATCACTCCTGGGATTTCTTTGGAAGGAATGATGCTAAAGCTGAAACTCCAGTACTTTGGCCACCTCATGCAAAGAGTTGACTCATTGGAAAAGACTTTGATACTGGGAGGGATTGGGGGGCAAGAGGAGAAGGGGACAACAAGAGGATGAGATGGCTGGATGGCATCACTGACTAGATGGATGTGGGTCTGAGTGTACTCTGGGAGTTGATGATGGACAGGGAGGCCTGGCGTGCTGCGATTCATGGGGTCGCAAAGAATCGGACTCGACTGAGTGACTGAACTGAACTGAACTGTGCAGGTACCCCCTTCTCAAACACTAGCAGAAGCTGGCACAGAGCCGTATTGTAGAAAAGGCTGAACTTCAACCTGTCAAATGACAGCAGTGAGAAAAAGAGCAGGGAAAAAGGAAGCAGAGCCCATCAAGACCACACGGCAGCTCTCTCCACCACAATGCTTGACACGCGAGTAGAATAGCCAGGTGTTTGCAGTGGACTCTTCACTCTGAGAAGACCCTGGTTTGCATCATTGCCCCAAACCTGAGCTGACTTGCAGACACTATCAAGGACCTGACTGGCTGTCCCTGGGGGCAGCAGCCACATTTTCCAGGGACATGCAAGCCTGGGGGTGCTAATGGCAAGAAGGGTCTGAAAGCATAGAGAACAGAGTGATGGCTGCCAAGTGAACCCTTTGCTCCAAAGCAATCTGAAGTGGAATCCACCAAATAAAGAGGAGCCAAGATCTACTGAAGAGAATGTGTCAGAACCTGGATTCCCAAAACAGTCCTTGGAGTCCAGCTGAGAACACTGGGTAGTCTAAATGCCACTGAGAAGGAAGGACGCAAACCTCGGCTGCAGGATCGGTAAACTGGTGGAATCAAATGTGTTGATGAGGGGGGAGTTAACCCGCACATGTGCTGCCACGTGCTGGGGGATCCTCCTATTCAACTGAAGTGTTAGATGGAATATAATTAAGAAGCCCAGGGCATAGATGGTGTTTTCACTGAAAAGATGAGGTTCTTTACTTCATCTATTCAATAAATATTTACTGTACTACTACTACTAAATATGAGATTTCTGTAGGACCAAAGAAAGAAAAAGACAAAAAAGATACCATCTCTCCCCTCTGGATGTTTACAGCCTTGCTTGGAACCCAGATGAATGCACAAGGATTCTGAGGACCCAGGGCCTCTCTCCTGACACGTGGGCAAGCTCACCCAGCCTGGGACATCCATAACCAGAGTGGGAGGCAGGAGATTTTTTTAACTGAGGCCGAGGAAGTGATGCCAAGACAGGTCCCAAGACAGAATGCCATGGGTCCAGGCTGGGAAAACGGGCTTGCAAAGCGGAAAGGGGAAGAAGGGCTTGAGACGGGTAAGAAGGGCCAGGGGAGCAAAGAAACACCAGGACATGAATCAACACGGGCTGTCATGCTGCTTCTCAAATGTGTCCCTCAGTGGGACGAACTGAGCGAGTAACACTGACATGCACACGACCACGTGTAGAACTGATAGCTGGTGGGAAGCTGCTGTCCCGCATGGGGTGCTGAGCTCAGTGCTGTGATGACCTAGAGGTGGGACCAGGGTAGGCTGGGAGAGAGGTCCCGGAGGGAGGGGATATATGTACACTATGGCTGACCGACTTCACTGTACACCAGAAACTAACACAACATTGTAAAACAATTATCCTCCAATTAAGAATAAATTTTAAAAAGTATGTCCCTAAAAGAACATCTACAGACAGAGTAGAAAAAACATCCATGACAAGTTTAGGGGCAAAGCCCTAAAAGGGGATGAAGGAACAATTTTCATTGATGGCTTCATGCTTTATCTAAAAAAACAAACCCAAGTATTCTCTGCTTTGAGCCCACCGAAATATGCAGATCCCTATCTCCATGGAACAACCCAGGGCCCCATGGTCCCAACTCAGAACTATTACAGAAGGCAAAGGGCTGTTGCTTATGACTGTCCCCAGCTACATGCTCTAGGAAAACATTTATAGCATGATCGGACTGACTAAACCGAGAGAACACAGGATAAATGCCTTGGATGATGCCTAAATTATGAGCATTTTGGGGAATTGAAGGACGAGATCACTTTGTGAGGATTACAGCTGACTCCATGAAGACAGGAAGACCTGACTTGGTGAAGAACATGTGGTCAGCAAGTCCGTGGGCGCTCTGAGGGAGAGAAGATGGAGACCACTGAAGACAGAGGAAAAACCAGGTGGGCCCTGGTGAGAAGCTGATTAGCTGGACTGAATGATCACTGAATGTGCAAAAGAGAGAACACAGGGACCTTGATATTTTTACTTTATCCTGAAAACGACAGGATATCAATGAAGAAAGCAATATGACACCACTAGAACTACGGAGCCACCCCACGTCCGAGGTCAGGGGCAGTGGCCAAGAGTACCAGACTGCGACGGCGCAGGAACGGCTGAGAGGAGTTACCACAGCGGAGGTCAGGGGCGGTGACGAGAGGAGGTACCACAGCAGAGGTCAGGGGCGGCGATGAGAGGAGTTACCCCGCGTCCGAGGTCAGGGGCGGCGACGAGAGAGTTACCCCGAGTCCGAGGTCAGGGGCGGTGACGAGAGGAGTTACCCCGCGTCGAAGGTCAGGGGCGGCGGCTCGGAGAAATACCCGACGCCCCAAGACCGAGGCCAGGAGCAGGGGCCGGGAGGACCAACCCCACGTCCAAGGAGCCGTAGCTGCACGGGTGCAGGAGGATCCCACGTTGAAGGTCAGGAAGGGCAGCGGTGAGGAGAGACCCCTAGTCTAAGATAAGGTGCAATAGCTGCGCTTTGCTGGAGCAGCCGTGAGGAGATACCCCACGCCCAAGGTAGAAGAAACCTAAGTAAGACGGTAGGTGTTGCAAGAGGGCATCAGAGGGCAGACACACTGAAACCATACTCACAGAAAACTAGTCAATCTAATCATACTTGGACCACAGCCTTGTCTAACTCAATGAAACTAAGCCATGCTCGTGGGGCAACCCAGGATGGGCGGGTCACGGTGGAGAGATCTGACAGGATGTGGTCCAATGACTGGAGAAGGGAATGGCAAATCAGTTCGGTATTCTTGCCTTGAGAACCCCATGAATGTATGAAAATGCAAAATGATAGGATACTGAAAGAGGAACTCCCCAGGTCAGTAGATGCCCAATATGCTACTGGAGTTCAGTGGAGAAATAACTCCAGAAAGAATGAAGGGATGGAGCCAAAGCAAAAAGAATACCCAGCTGTGGATGTGACTGGTGATAGAAGCAAGGTCCAATGCTGTAAAGAGCAATATTGCATAGGAACCTGGAATGTCAGGTCCATGAATCAAGGCAAATTGGAAGTGGTCAAACAAGAGATGGCCAGAGTGAATGTTGACATTCTAGGAATCAGCGAACTCAAATGGACTGGAATGGGTGGATTTAACTCAGAGGACCATTATATCTACTACTGCGGGCAGGAATCCCTCAGAAGAAATGGAGTGGCCATCATGGTCAACAAAAGAGTCCGAAATGCAGTACTTGGATGCAATCTCAAAAATGACAGAATCATCTCTGTTCACTTCCAAAGCAAACCATTCAATATCACAGTAATCCAAGTCTATGCCCCAACCAGTAACGCTGAAGAAGCTGAAGCTGAACGGTTCTATGAAGATCTACAAGACCTTTTAGAACTAACACCCAAAAAAGATGTCCTTTTCATTATAGGGGACTGGAATGCAAAAGTAGGAAGTCAAGAAACACCTGGAGTAAGAGGCAAATTTGGCCTTGGAATACGGAATGAAGCAGGGCAAAGACTAATAGAGTTTTGCCAAGAAAATGCACTGGTCATAACAAACACCCTCTTCCAACAACACAAGAGAAGACTCTACACATGGACATCACCAGATGGTCAACACCAAAATCAGATGGATTATATTCTTTGCAGCCAACGATGGAGAAGCTCTATATAGTCAACAAAAACAAGATCAGGAGCTGACTGTGGCTCAGACCATGAACTCCTTATTGCCAAATTCAGACTGAAATTGAAGAAAGTGGGGAAAACCACTAGACCATTCAGGTATGACCTAAATCAAATCCCTTATGATGATACAGTGGAAGTGAGAAATAGATTTAAGGGCCTAGATCTGACAGATAGAGTGCCAGATGAACTATGGAATGAGGTTCGTGACACTGTCCAGGAGACAGGGATCAAGACCATCCCCATGGAAAAGAAATGCAAAAAAGCAAAATGGCTGTCTGGGGAGGCCTTACAAATAGCTGTGAAAAGAAGAGAAGCGAAAAGCAAAGAAGAAAAGGAAAGATATAAGCATCTGAATGCCAGTTCCAAAGAATAGCAAGAAGAGATAAGAAAGCCTTCCTCAGTGATCAATGCAAAGAAATAGAGGAAAACAACAGAATGGGAAAGACTAGAGATTCCTTCAAGAAAATTAGAGATACCAAGGGAACATTTCATGCAAAGATGGGTTCGATAAAGGACAGAAATGGTATGGACCTAATAGAAGCAGAAGATAATAAGAAGAGGTGGCAAGAATACACAGAAGAACTGTACAAAAAAGAGCTTCATGACCCAGATAATCATGATGGTGTGATCACTGACCTAGAGCCAGACATCCTGGAATGTGAAGTTAAGTGGGCCTTAGAAAGCATCACTACAAACAAAGCTAATGGAGGTGATGGAATTCTAGTTGAGCTATTTCAAATCCTAAAAGATGATGCTGTGAAAGTGCTGCACTCAATATGCCAGCAAATTTGGAAAAGTCAGCAGTGGCCACAGGACTTGAAAAGGTCAGTTTTCATTCCAATCCCTAAGAAAGGCAATGCCAAAGAATGCTCAAACTACCCCACAATTGCATTCATCTCACATACTAGTAAAGTAATGCTTAAAATTCTCCAAGCCAGGCTTCAGCAACATGTGAACCGTGAACTTCCTGACGTTCAAGCTGGTTTTAGAAAAGGCAGAGGAACCAGAGATCAAATTGCCAACATCAGCTGGATCATGGAAAAAGCAAGAGAGTTCCAGAAAAACATCTATTTCTGCTTTATTGACTATGCCAAAGCCTTTGACTGTGTGGATCACAAGAAACTCTGGGAAATTCTGAAAGAGATGGGAATACTAGACCACCTGACCTGCCTCTTGAGAAACTGTATGCAGGTCAGGAAGGAACAGTTAGAACTGAACATGGAACAACAGACTGGTTCCAAATAGGAAAAGGAGTACATCAAAGCTGTATTTAACTTCTATGCAGAATACATCATGAGAAACGCTGGACTGGAAGAAACACAAGCTGGAATCAAGATTGCCGGAAGAAATATCAATAACCTCAGATATGCAGATGACACCACCCTTATGGCAGAAAGTGAAGAGGAACTAAAAAGCCTCTTGATGAAAGTGAAAGAGGAGAGTGAAAAAGTTGGCTTAAAGCTCAACATTCAGAAAATGAAGATCATGGCGTCTGGTCCCATCACTTCATGGGAAATAGATGGGGAAACAGTGGAAACAGTGTCAGACTATTTTTTGGGGCTCCAAAATCACTGCAGATGGTGACTGCAGCCATGAAATTAAAAGACGCTTACTCCTTGGAAGGAAAGTTATGACCAACCTAGATAGTATATTCAAAAGTAGAGACATTACTTTGCCAACAAAGGTTCGTCTAGTCAAGGCTATGGTCTTTCCTGTGGTCATGTATGGATGTGAGAGTTGGACTGTAAAGAAGGCTGAGTGCCGAAGAATTGATGCTTTTGAACTGTGGTGTTGGAGAAGACTCTTGAGAGTCCCTTGGACTGCAAGGAGATCCAACCAGTCCATTCTGAAGGAGATCAGCCCTGGGATTTCTTTGGAAGGAATGATGCTAAAGCTGAAACTCCAGTACTTTGGCCACCTCATGCAAAGAGTTGACTCATTGGAAAAGACTTTGATACTGGGAGGGATTGGGGGCAAGAGGAGAAGGGGACAACAAGAGGATGAGATGGCTGGATGGCATCACTGACTCGATGGATGTGGGTCTGAGTGTACTCTGGGAGTTGATGATGGACAGGGAGGACTGGCGTGCTGCGATTCATGGGGTCACAAAGAATCGGACACGACTGAGTGACTGAACTGAACTGAACTGTGCAGGTACCCCCTTTCAAACACTAGCAGAAGCTGGCACGGAGCCGTATTGTAGAAAAGGCTGAACTTCAACCTGTCAAATGACAGCAGTGAGAAAAAGAGCAGGAAAAAAGGAAGCAGAGCCCATCAAGACCACACGGCAGCTCTCTCCACCACAATGCTTGACACGCAAGTAGAATAGCCAGGTGTTTGCAGTGGACTCTTCACTCTGAGAAGACCCTGGTTTGCATCATTGCCCCAAACCTGAGCTGACTTGCAGACACTATCAAGGACCTGACTGGCTGTCCCTGGGGGCAGCAGCCACATTTTCCAGGGACATGCAAGCCTGGGGGTGCTAATGGCAAGAAGGGTCTGAAAGCATAGAGAACAGAGTGATGGCTGCCAAGTGAACCCTTTGCTCCAAAGCAATCTGAAGTGGAATCCACCAAATAAAGAGGAGCCAAGATCTACTGAAGAGAATGTGTCAGAACCTGGATTCCCAAAACAGTCCTTGGAGTCCAGCTGAGAACACTGGGTAGTCTAAATGCCACTGAGAAGGAAGGATGCAAACCTCGGCTGCAGGATCAGTAAACTGGTGGAATCAAATGTGTTGATGAGGGGAGTTAACCCGCACACGTGCTGCCACGTGCTGGGGGATCCTCCTATTCAACTGAAGTGTTAGACGGAATATAATTAAGAAGCCCAGGGCATAGATGGTGTTTTCACTGAAAAGATGAGGTTCTTTACTTCATCTATTCAATAAATATTTACTGTACTACTACTACTAAATATGAGATTTCTGTAGGACCAAAGGAAGAAAAAGACAAAAAAGATACCATCTCTCCCCTCTGGATGTTTACAGCCTCGCTTGGAACCCAGATGAATGCACAAGGATTCTGAGGACCCAGGGCCTCTCTCCTGACACGTGGGCAAGCTCACCCAGCCTGGGACATCCATAACCAGACTGGGAGGCAGGAGATTTTTTTAACTGAGGCCGAGGAAGTGATGCCAAGACAGGTCCCAAGACAGAATGCCATGGGTCCAGGCTGGGAAAATGGGCTTGCAAAGCGGAAAGGGGAAGAAGGGCTTGAGACGGGTAAGAAGGGCCAGGGGAGCAAAGAAACACCAGGACATGAATCAACATGGGCTGTCATGCTGCTTCTCAAATGTGTCCCTCAGTGGGACGAACTGAGCGAGTTCTGGCTCTGAACACTGACATGCACACGACCGCGTGTAGAACTGATAGCTGGTGGGAAGCTGCTGTCCCGCATTGGGAGCTGAGTTCAGTGCTGTGATGACCTAGAGGTGGGACCAGGGTAGGCTGGGAGAGAGGTCCAGGAGGGAGGGGATATATGTACACTATGGCTGACTGACTTCACTGTACACCAGAAACTAACGCAACATTGTAAAACAATTATCCTCCAATTAAGAATAAATTTTAAAAAGTATGTCCCTAAAAGAACATCTATAGACAGAGTAGAAAAAACATCCATGAGAAGTTTAGGGGCAAAGCCCTAAAAGGGGATGAAGGAACAATTTTCATTGATGGCTTCATGCTTTATCTAAAAAAACAAACCCAAGTATTCTCTGCTTTGAGCCCACCGAAATATGCAGATCCCTATCTCCATGGGACAACCCAGGGCCCCATGGTCCCAACTCAGAACTATTACAGAAGGCAAAGGGCTGTTGCTTATGACTGTCCCCAGCTACATGCTCTAGGAAAACATTTATAGCATGATCGGACTGACTAAACCGAGAGAACACAGGATAAATGCCTTGGATGATGCCTAAATTATGAGCATTTTTGGGAATTGAAGGACGAGATCACTTTGTGAGGATTACAGCTGATTCCATGAAGACAGGAAGACCTGACTTGGTGAAGAACATGTGGTCAGCAAGTCCGTGGGCGCTCTGAGGGAGAGAAGATGGAGAGCACTGAAGACAGAGGAAAAACCAGGCCGGCCCTGGTGAGAAGCTGATTAGCTGGACTGAATGATCACTGAATGTGCAAAAGAGAGAACACAGGGACCTTGATATTTTTACTTTATCCTGAAAACGACAGGATATCAATGAAGAAAGCAATATGACACCACTAGAACTACGGAGCCACCCCACGTCCGAGGTCAGGGGCAGTGGCCAAGAGTACCAGACTGCGATAGCGCAGGAACGGCTGAGAGGAGTTATCACAGCGGAGGTCAGGGGCGGTGACGAGAGGAGGTACCACCGCAGCAGAGAGTCAGGGGGGGCGGCGATGAGAGGAGTTACCCCGCGTCCGAGGTCAGGGGCGGTGACGAGAGGAGTTACCCCGCGTCCAAGGTCAGGGGCGGCGGCTCGGAGAGATACCCGACGCCCCAAGACCGAGGCCAGGGGCGGTGGCCGGGAGGACCAACCCCACGTCCAAGGAGCCGTCGCTGCACGGGTGCAGGAGGGAGGAGCTATCCCACGTTGAAGGTCAGGAAGGGTGGCGGTGAGGAGAGACCCCTAGTCCAAGATAAGGTGCAGTGGCTGTGCTTTGCTGGAGCAGCCATGAAGAGATACCCCACGCCCAAGGTAAGAGAAACCTAAGTAAGACGGTAGGTATTGCAAGAGGGCATCAGAGGGCAGACACACTGAAACCATACTCACAGAAAACTAGTCAATCTAATCATACTTGGACCACAGCCTCTTCTCTAACTCAATGAAACTAAGCCATGCTCGTGGGGCAACCCAGGATGGGCGGGTCACGGTGGAGAGATCTGACAGGATGTGGTCCAATGACTGGAGAAGGGAATGGCAAACCACTTCAGTATTCTTGTCTTGAGAACCCCATGAACGTATGAAAATGCAAAATGATAGGATACTGAAAGAGGAACTCCCCAGGTCAGTAGGGGCCCAATATGCTACTGGAGATCAGTGGAGAAATAACTCCAGAAAGAATGAAGGGATGGAGCCAAAGCAAAAAGAATACCCAGGTGTGGATGTGACTGGTGATAGAAGCAAGGTCCAATGCTGTAAAGAGCAATATTGCATAGGAACCTGGAATGTCAGGTCCATGAATCAAGGCAAATTGGAAGTGGTCAAACAAGAGATGGCCAGAGTGAATGTTGACATTCTAGGAATCAGCGAACTCAAATGGACTGGAATGGGTGGATTTAACTCAGAGGACCATTATATCTATGACTGCGGGCAGGAATCCCTCAGAAGAAATGGAGTGGCCATCATGGTCAACAAAAGAGTCCGAAATGCAGTACTTGGATGCAATCTCAAAAACGACAGAATGATCTCTTTCATTTCCAAAGCAAACCATTCAATATCACAGTAATCCAAGTCTATGCCCCAACCAGTAACGCTGAAGAAGCTGAAGCTGAACGGTTCTATGAAGACCTACAAGACCTTTTAGAACTAACACCCAAAAAAGATGTCCTTTTCATTATAGGGGACTGGAATGCAAAAGTAGGAAGTCAAGAAACACCTGGAGTAAGAGGCAAATTTGGCCTTGGAATACGGAATGAAGCAGGGCAAAGACTAATAGAGTTTTGCCAAGAAAATGCACTGGTCATAACAAACACCCTCTTCCAACAACACAAGAGAAGACTCTACACATGGACGTCACCAGATGGTCAACACCGAAATCAGATGGATTATATTCTTTGCAGCCAAAGATGGAGAAGCTCTATACAGTCAACAAAAACAAGACCAGGAGCTGACTGTGGCTCAGACCATGAAATCCTTATTGCCAAATTCAGACTGAAATTGAAGAAAGTGGGGAAAACCACTAGACCATTCAGGTATGACCTAAATCAAATCCCTTATGATTATACAGTGGAAGTGAGAAATAGATTTAAGGGCCTAGATCTGATAGATAGAGTGCCAGATGAACTATGGAATGAGGTTCGTGACACTGTCCAGGAGACAGGGATCAAGACCATCCCCATGGAAAAGAAATGCAAAAAAGCAAAATGGCTGTCTGGGGAGGCCTTACAAATAGCTGTGAAAAGATGAGAAGCGAAGAGCAAAGAAGAAAAGGAAAGATATAAGCATCTGAATGCCAGTTCCAAAGAATAGCAAGAAGAGATAAGAAAGCCTTCCTCAGTGATCAATGCAAAGAAATAGAGGAAAACAACAGAATGGGAAAGACTAGAGATTCCTTCAAGAAAATTAGAGATACCAAGGGAACATTTCATGCAAAGATGGGCACGATAAAGGACAGAGATGGTATGGACCTAATAGAAGCAGAAGATAATAAGAAGAGGTGGCAAGAATACACAGAAGAACTGTACAAAAAAGAGCTTCATGACCCAGATAATCATGATGGTGTGATCACTGACCTAGAGCCAGACATCCTGGAATGTGAAGTTAAGTGGGCCTTAGAAAGCATCACTACAAACAAAGCTAATGGAGGTGATGGAATTCTAGTTGAGCTATTTCAAATCCTGAAAGATGATGCTGTGAAAGTGCTACACTCAATATGCCAGCAAATTTGGAAAAGTCAGCAGTGGCCACAGGACTTGAAAAGGTCAGTTTTCATTCCAATCCCTAAGAAAGGCAATGCCAAAGAATGCTCAAACTACCCCACAATTGCATTCATCTCACATACTAGTAAAGTAATGCTTAAAATTCTCCAAGCCAGGCTTCAGCAACATGTGAAGCATGAACTTCCTGATGTTCAAGCTGGTTTTAGAAAAGGCAGAGGAACCAGAGATCAAATTGCCAACATCCACTGGATCATGGAAAAAGCAAGAGAGTTCCAGAAAAACATCTATTTCTGCTTTATTGACTATGCCAAAGCCTTTGACTGTGTGGATCACAAGAAACTCTGGGAAATTCTGAAAGAGATGGGAATACCAGACCACCTGACCTGCCTCTTGAGAAATCTGTATGCAGGTCAGGAAGGAACAGTTAGAACTGAACATGGAACAACAGACTGGTTCCAAATAGGAAAACGAGTACATGAAGGCTATATATTGTCACCCTGTTTATTTAACTTCTATGCAGAGTACATCATGAGAAACGCTGGACTGGAAGAAACACAAGCTGGAATCAAGATTGCTGGGAGAAATATCAATAACCTCAGATATGCAGATGACATCACCCTTATGGCAGAAAGTGAAGAGGAACTAAAAAGCCTCTTGATGAAAGTGAAAGAGGAGAGTGAAAAAGTTGGCTTAAAGCTCAACATTCAGAAAATGAAGATCATGGCGTCTGGTCCCATCACTTCATGGGAAATAGATGGGGAAACAGTGGAAACAGTGTCAGACTTTGTTTTTCTGGGCTCCAAAATCACTGCAGATGATGACTGCAGCCATGAAATTAAAAGACGCTTACTCCTTGGAAGGAAAGTTATGACTAACCTAGATAGTATATTCAAAAGCAGAGACATTACTTTGCCAACAAAGGTTCGCCTAGTCAAGGCTATGGTTTTTCCTGTGGTCATGTATGGATGTGAGAGTTGGACTGTGAAGGAGGCTGAGTGCCAAAGAACTGATGCTTTTGAACTGTGGTGTTGGAGAAGACTCTTGAGAGTCCCTTGGACTGCAAGGAGATCCAACCAGTCCATTCTGAAGGAGATCATTCCTGGGATTTCTTTGGAAGGAAGATGATGCTAAAGCTGAAACTCCAGTACTTTGGCCACCTCATGCGAAGAGTTGACTCATTGGAGAAGACTCTAATGCTGGGAGGGATTGGGGGCAGGAGGAGAAGGGGACGACAAAGGATGAGATGGCTGGATGGCATCACTGACTAGATGGATGTGAGTCTCAGTGACCTTCGGGAGTTGGTGATGGACAGGGAGGCCTGGCGTGCTGCAATTCATGGGGTTGCAAAGAGTCGGACATGACTGAGCGACCTGATCTGATCTGATCTGAGAACTGCCCAACCAATTCAGAGAGTTTATCTACTTTTCTCTTCCCCAAATGTGGCTTCACTGGCTTCACTGGTGGCTCAGACGGTAAAGCGTCTGCCTGCAATGCGGGAGACCCGGGTTTGATTCCTGGGTCGGGAAGATCCCCTGGAGAAGGAAATGGCAATCCACTCCTAGCACTCCTGCCTAGAAAATCCCATGGACAGAGGAGCCTGATACGCTACAGTTGCAAAGAGTCGGACACGACTGAGTGACTTCACTTTCCTTTTCCTTTCCTTTCCCCAAATATACTTATAACAAGGAAAAATTTGATTTTATAACAAATAAAGCATGGCCTCCCAATCGAATGTTCCTTCATCAGACATGGTCTGTAACTCCAGCCACATTAAGTATGTAGGTCAGAAGCCACCACTTCAAATAATGTTAAGGAATAATTAAACCAAAGAGTTCAGATCCCAAATGTACAGGAGAGGTCTTACAAATCAGTGAAGAAGATGACGACACACACCTACTAACAATGGAAAATGGGCACAAGACAGGAACATGCAATTCACAAGGGAAATAAATAGTTCAAATCTCTTAATGTCCCTAATGATTAATGTAACAAAAATGACATAATGTGAAATTCTTTGTCTATTAATTTGGCAAAGACTATAGATTTATACAGAGAAGGCAATGGCACCCCACTCCAGTACTCTTGCCTGGAAAATCCCATGGGCAGAGGAGCCTGGTAGGCTGCAGTCCATGGGGTCACTAAGAGTCAGACACGACTGAGCTACTTCACTTTCACTTTTCACTTTCACGCATTGGAGAAGGAAATGGCAACCCACTCTAGTGTTCTTGCCTGGAGAATCCCAGGGACAGGGGAGCCTGCTGGGCTGCCATCCATGGGGTCGCACAGAGTCGGACACGACTGAAGTGACTTAGCAACAGATTCATAGGGCGTCCCAGATGGTGTAATGGTAAAAAATCCACTTGCCAAGCAAGAGACTCGATTTTGATCCCTGGATTGGGAAAATCCCCTGGAGAAGGAAATGGCAACCACTCTGGTATTCTTGCCTGGGAAATCCCATGGACAGAGGAGCCTAGAAGGCCCCTCTGGGGCAGTCCATGGGGTTGCAAGAGTTGGACATGGTTTAGTGACTAAACAACAACAAACAAATAGATTCAAAAAGCCCATTTTTGATGAAGGTATAGGGTTACAGTCCCTCTCACAGGCTGCAGATATGGGTCCTTTTTGGGGAAATTTGGCAATTCCACTCACAGGCATTTATCCTACAGAAACATTTAGACAAGCATTTATGACATACTTAAAAGAACATTCACGGTAGCATCATTTTCACTAGTGAGACATTGCAAACCACCCAGACATCAATCAGCGAGTATTAGATAAGTGAATTATGGCATATCTATAGACTGAGATTACAGTGTATCTTTACATGTCTGAAAAGGATGAAGTGGACCTTTTTACAGTCATTTGGAAATAAGTGCAGGATTATCCTATAAACTCCATGAAGGCTGAGACCATGATTATTTCCTTCAAAACTGGGTAGTCAAAGCCTGCCTGGCTTAAACTAGGCACTCAACCTGTGTGGAACAGATGGAGATTTGGTTAAGCAAAAAAAAAATTACAAAACATTATACAGGATAATTCTATTTACCTTTTTTTAATGGTTAGTTTATTTTTCATTCATTTTTGGCTGTGATGGATCTTAGTTATTGTGTGCAGGCTTTCTCTAGTTGCAGAGAGCGGGGGCTGCTCTCTAGTTGTGGTGCTCGGGTTTCTCACTGCAGTGGCTTCTCTGTGGAGCATGGACTCTAGGGTGCACAGGCTTCAGTAGCTGCAGCTCACGGGCTCTACAGTGAGGGCTCAGTAGTTGTGGTGCATGGGCTTAGTTGCTCCATAGAATGTGGAATCCTCCTGGACCAGGGATTATCGAACTATGTCCCCTGAGTTGGCAGGTGGATTCTTATCCACTGCGCCACAAGGGAAAGCCCCACTCTCCTTTTTTTAACACATGTGCCTGTATTTTTTACACATACTCTATGGTTATTGCTGGAGAGGGTGACTGGGACAGGATTTTTTTTATTTTATATCTTGTTTTCAACTTTATAAATGAAAACTGTAAAAAATGATTTTGAAATGATTATGTATTAATTTTTGTAAGAAAAAAATAATCTGGAAGAATTACGTACATTCTTTTCCCTGTTGGATTGTAAAGTTGGGTATAAGGCAACTGGTGGAAAAAGTTTTGGATTTAAAAAAATCTTTGATGTTTCCCAGGAAAGATGAAGCTGAGCAGGAGTGGGAAGTAGGTGGCCAAAAGGAAGTCAGGGAAGGAAGGGGTGTGGGGGCTGCCTGGGGTGCACTTTGCAATCCAGGGGTACAGGCCTAAGATGATTTTCTCTTGAAGCTTACAAACCATGGTGTTGGTTTTTTTTTAATTAACATTTATTTTGGCTGCATCTGTTCTAGTTGCAGCTCACCAGATCTTTGCTGCACCATGTGACAACTGCCCTTGTTCTGATGCACAGACTTTCTAGTTACAGAACACGGTTTCTCTAGTTTCAGCATATGAGCTTAGTTGCCCCATAGCCTGTGGGATCTTAGTTCCCCAACCAGGGGTCTAATTCGTGTCCCCTGCATTTCCAGGCAGATTCTTAACCATCAGATCACCAGGGAAGTTCCAAGCTATGTGTTTTTTAAAGGAATTTGGACGTGCTTAGGAGGAAAAGGGTTAGAGTCACCATTTATGGACCACCACTTGCTATGTATGGGGCCCTCGGGCAAGCACACTGCCTACCCTTAATCCTGACCACAAACTAAGAGGTTCAGAGGTTGATGAATACATCTTCCCCAGGAGAAAACAGACTTTGAGTTTAGACATTTGAGACCTATCACGCTCCAAGGTCCATGAGCCTCACTGTTCTACCAGCATGTGCAGAGTACTAACCAGCTGGCCAGCAAGAAGGGCTCCATCCATGAAGCCCACTGCACTGCATCCAGGAAGCTGTAGAGACCTGCACTGGGCACTGCATGGAGTCATCAGCACCTTAACCACCCACTTATCTTAATACACACAGTGGAAACAATGAAATCTTTGGACCACACTATCTCTATGGAGTCCAACTTTGTTGTGCAGTTTCAAACTAAGAAGGCAGCTCAGACATGTCCTTTAAATTCAAAACAGGGCTCATGTGAGTCCTGTTAGTCCTACAAACGATGAGAATTTATTTGTGCTCATGGTTCTCTGAGACATAAGGCAAAAGTCTTCAAAGGCTGACAACACACACAGGAAAAATATAACAAGACTGCAGACCAAGAGCTGCTTTCATTTTCCAAGAGAAGTATAAACAAAATCTTGCCCTCGTTTAATCAAAAATAAAATGTTCATAATTGACTGTCTGGAAAGAGACAATCTGTTTCCATATAACCTGAAATCTTGACCCTCTGCTCTGCTGCACAGAAAACTCTTAAAGAACTCTAGTACAGAACTGCACATTGCCCCTACTGACTTAAATATTAACTTACATATCATATAAGGTCAATTACGGAGAAGGCAATGGCACCCCACCCCAGTACTCTTGCCTGGAAAATCCCATGGAAGGAGGAGCCTGGTAGGATGCAGTCCATGGGGTCGCTAAGAGTCAGACACGACTGAGCGACTTCACTTTCACTTTTCACTTTCATGCATTGGAGAAGGAAATGGCAACCCACTCCAGTGTTCTTGCCCGGAGAATCCCAGGGACAGGGAAGCCTGGTGGGCTGCCGTCTCTGGGGTCGCACAGAGTTGGACACGACTGAAGCGACTTAGCAGCAGCAGCAAGGTCAATTAAGGATGAACAAGAGTAAGTACTGTTTCTTCGGGCATTTAAATTTTTAAAAATATTCCAACTTAAAAGTACACATGCTGTTGTACAGTTTCATCTTCAGTATCTAGTTCAGTTCAGTTGCTCAGTCATGTCCGACTCTTTGCGACCCCATGAACCGCAGCCCGCCAGGCCTCCCTGTTTATCACCAACTTACAGAGTTTACCCAAACTCATGCCCATTGAGTTGGTGATGCCATCTAACCATCTCATCCTCTGTCATTCCCTTCTCCTCCTGTCTTCAATCTTTCCCAACATCAGAGTCTTTCCAAATGAGTCAGCTCTTTGCATCAGGTGGGCAAAGTATTGGAGTTTCAGCTTCAGCATCAGTCCTTCCAATGAACACCCAGGACTGGTTTCCTTTAGGATGGATCTCCGTGCAGTCCAAGAGGGACTCTCAAGAGTCTTCTCCAACATCTTCAGTATAAATAATGTTAATGAGGATGAGAAATGTATGACGTTCACAGCATCTTTCTCTTCCACAAATCTCAAGAAACTGATAAGTGTGGGCCTGAAGGCACCTGGAGACTGGCAGTTGCCGCCTTCCTTGAGCGAGGCCAAGGATGAGGTGACTGCGGCTGTAAGCAGCAGCTTCCAAACTTTCTGGACTGTGAATCACAGCAAGAAAATCAAAGTTTCACAAATTTATCCTTCCTGCATGCAAGACACTCTGATGTTTTCTAATCGATTTCTCTTATTATTATTGTATTGATAGTTTGTGTGGGTGACAGTCTGCTAAACTAACTTCATGACCCACTTATATAGCCACTGCCTTAAATGCTGAAGTCTTCTTGGACCCTGTCCCACGTGGGCCTCTCCCTTTCCACACACGTCCTGGATTCACCCCACCCACCCCACCTCTCTTCTGGCTCCAGTGACCACAGTCCTCTCTCGTCTGTGAGGACTTCGGCCCTGATCCCACTTCAGAGCTCCAGACCCATATATCCAATTGCCCACTGGACAGTTCCACTTGGACATTTCAAAAGCAACCTTAAAACTACGTCCAAGAATGTATTTTATGATGACTGTCACCAAGCCTTGATAAACAGCACCAACTTGGCTATCCAAGCCAGAAAACTGGGTCTCATCTTCCATCTCTTCCCTCCCACAGCCACTTAAACACTGAGTCCTGCTTATTGTAACTTCTAGATTACTCAGGAGTCCTTCCACTCGTCTCTCATCATAACTTGATGGGGCGACAGCCAAAAGCCTGTAGCACTGCTCCACCCCAGCACAGTCCATGCTGAAGCCAGGGTGATCTTTCGGAAATGCAGACCTTGTCAAGTGACCTACCTCGGTGGGAGGTGATGGGCCCCAGCTCTCACACTGGGGGCTTCTCCAGCCTTGGCTCTGGCCATGTCTCCCCCTGTTCTAGGCGGTGGCTCTTGTGTCTGATACACATTAGAATCACATGGATAGCTTTAAAAAAACCAGGCCTAACTTCAGGACAGATGAATCCAAACCCCATCAGTGACTATACTGGATGGCCAGAGGGCTCCCCATTTCAGCTCTATGGAAGGTCTTCAGGGACTTCCCTGGCAGTCCAGTGGTTAACACTTCGTTCTTCCAGTACAGAGGGCGGCAGGCTCAAACCCTGGTCAGGGAACTAAGATCCCACATGCCATTTTCATGGCCAAAAAAAAAAAATGTTTTTTAATAAAAGAAAAAAAGAATTACTCTAAGGAGGGTCTTTGGCTCCTGGGACAGGCTCTCACTTCCTTACTGTCTCACAGCCTCAGCCTTATACTTATTCTTTAGGTTCTTCTTTGCTTAAATGTCCTCTTCTCAAGGGTCACCTCCCTTCACCCCCCAGGTGAGGTCCCCTGGCTCTGTCTTTCTATCACAATCTATGGACTGTCAAATCTCCCAGCCTGGCACCAAGGGCTGCTCAATAAAGACCTACCAATGGGTATAGAAATGGTTAATTCTAGAATCAGATATGCTGAAGCTATTGTTGAGGAAAGCTGGGAGGGAAAAAAAAACAACCCCCAAACACCACTGATGTACAAGGCATAAAATGACATCTGTGACACAAGTTCTCCTCATTTCTGTGGAGTGCGTGGGGTTGGCCAGATGAGGCTACTTGGTGCCTGAAAGTGAAAGTCGCCCCGTCATGTCCGACTCTTTGCAAGACAATGGACTCTGTGTCCATGGAATTCTCCAGGCCAGAATACTGGAGTGGGTAGCCTTTCCCTTCTCCAGGGGATCTTCCCAACCCAGGGATCGAACCCAGGTCTTCCACATTGCAGGCAGATTCTTTACCAGCTGAACCAGCAGGGAAGCCCAAGAATACTGGAGTGGGTAGCCTATCCCTTCTCCAGGGGATCTTCCCGACCTAGGAATGGGACCAGGGTCTCCTGCATTGCAGGCAGATTCTTTACCAACTGAGCTATCAGGGAAGCCCTACAGTTGACAGTGTCTTCCTACAAAAGCTTCTCAGGGGAATATGTCTCATTCTCTGCCTCTTCCCAGTTCACCCAGGACGACAGACAAGAAATCCGCACCCCCAGCCCCCACCAAAACAAACAAACAAGATAGGGGCTTCCCTGGGGGACCTTCCAATGCAGGAGGTGGCAGTGGGGTGGGGTGGGGGGGGTGATGGTTCCATCCCTGGATGGGGAGCTAAGATCCTACATGCCTCGCAGCCAAAAAACCAGAACGTGAAACAAAAGCAATGTTGCAACAAAGTGAATAAAGACTTTAAAAATGATGTATGTCAAAGACTTGAGTTGCCCAAAATGACCAAAGGAAATCAGAGGAAGATGGATTAGGTCTGGGTCCGTGTCCCTGCCTCTCACAGGAGGAGTTAACAGTTCACAGGGACACCTCAAGCTCCCACTCCCGCAGCAACGACGGCACCGCTATATTTCACACGGCGCTTATTAAGGTACCCATTAAAGTCTTGATAGTAATTGAAAAAATTATATATGTGCGAGGAGAATGAGTTAATGTTCACAGAAGAACCTTTACTCGTGCACCTCCTGACTCTTTACTTTCAAGGTGTGTCTTAACCTTGCATTTTTGTGGGGTTCTTTACATCTTATATGTGGGCGTAAAGTCACATTTGAGATATAATTCCATTAGCCACACAAGCAACTTCAGAGGCTATTATGTTGCATCAACTTTTTCTGTAAAAAATAAATTGTTCAGGATATTATTCCTGGAACAGAATAAATTCTTGGAATTACCAAGTAACTTATGTGCCGCACCACTGTTCCAAGAACACATTACTTATTTTATCATGACAAAGTCAAGTTATTAATCTTCTGGCTTCCATTTCAACAATGAGAAATTCTGCGAGATGCACAGCAGACACCTGCATTCCATCTCAGTTCAACTTTATATCGTCCATAAACATCTCTGTTTTGGACACCTCATCCAAACAAATGCTCACAGAATACTCGATGTAGCATTCGATTTTATGAAACTATAAAAGCTCCTTGCTGTTAATTACAGAGACAAATGTCCTATCACACATTTGGTTACCAGATAGCATAATTAGTTTTCTCCATTAACCTTTCAGATGTAAAATTTGATTTCCAAGTTAAAAAAAAAAAAAAAACAACATTGTAAACCCTTAGAATTCAGAGAACACACTATATATTTGTACATGCTGGGGGAAAAAATTGCAATACTAAGAAAACAATTTTATGAATTCTTATTTACCAGGATACTGTCTGGAATCTTGAAAGAAAACCTGTCTAAACTTCTTCATGGTTTTAAAATATATGCTCAGATATGCATGCAGTAAGCCATCCATTGTGTGGAAAGGAGGTGCAGTAACCTGACCAGGAACAGAATGTGCCCTTTGATCTCTCCCTTCTTGGAATGGTGATGCAGCTGAATCGGTCCATCACAGCCTCTGTCTTTGTTGTCCCCCTTCACACAGGGCATCTGAGAGAGAATGGTGAAGGAAGGGCATCCAGGCTTTTTCCCCACTCAAAGCTAAAGGACCTGGACTTCCCTGATGGTCCAGTGGTTAAGAATTGGCCTGTCAATGCAGGGGACACAGGTTCAATCCCCATGTCCAGGAAGATTCCACGTGCTACAGGGCACCTAAGCCATGAGCCGCAACTGAAGCCCATGCATGTGAGCGCCGGGCTCCGCAACAAGAGAAGCCACCGCAATGAGAAGACCACACACCGCAAGAAAAGAGTAGCCCCCGCTCGCCACAACTAGAGAAAACCCGTGTACAGGAACCTAATCCCAGCACAGCCCAAAACCATTTTTTAAAAAGCTAAAGAACCCCACAACCCTGGCATACTAAGGACCACACTCTGGCTCACGTGTGCTGAAGGCTGATCGTCACAGTGACCAAGTGGGAAGCTCTCGACCTGCATGTGTATTTATGATGCCAACATCCAGAGGGTGTGATCCTAACCTCCTTCAATGTGTAAGACAGTCCTGCCCAAGAAAACCTTCTTGGCTTAACAAACCGTCCCACTCGGATCAGCTGATAACTGGAGGCAAAGTAAATTTCAACATGTTTTAACATGGTACTCATTTATCCAAAATTAGCAACCCAGAGTCTACTTGTCACCAGGTATTGTGCCCTGGGAACAGGAAGCTCAAAGTCTTGCCCTGCAGGAATTCAAGCTGAGACTAGAGGGTCAACAGAGATCTCACAGACAAGGCAGTTAAGTAGACGTGATGGCAGGCAGGGACCAGCGCCACAGTACTGCAATATTTCAGGGATACCTTCACACAGTGGGGTCTAAGTCCGCAAGACCCTGGGGCAGGGGCAGGAACATACACAAGGGCATCCTAGTCTTGAGTTCAACTTTAAAAGGGGGCCAGCTATTAACTTAATAGGAAAGAAAAAAACATGTAATGAAAAGTAACCGTGGACTTCCCTGGTAGTAGAGTGGGCAAGAATCCACCTGCCAATGCACGGAACACAGGTTTGATCCCCTGTCCGGGAATATTCCACATGCCTCAGAGCAGCTAAGCCTGTGCACAGCAACTACGGAGTCAGCACTCTAGTGCCTGTGAACCACAACTACTGAGCCCTCGTGCCTCGAGCTCCTCAACAAGGGAAGCCCACGCACCAACCCAACAGAGTAGCCCCAGCTCTCTGCAACTAGAGAAGGCATGCGCACAGCAATGAAGACCCAGCACAATCAGAAATTTTAAAATAAATGAAATTAATTGCTTTAAAATTTATTATTTTCAAAAAAAAGAAAAGTAACTGTTCCATTGGGTATTTTACTCCTGACATGTGAGGTCCAGATAACTCCTGAGATGGACACGTAGATTTTCACCTTGTGAAGCCAAGATGGGAGCTTGGAGGTAAAAGAGGTGAATGATAAAGCTTCAGAGTAACTGATCTCACTATTTTTAATTTGAAGTGGAGCTCCTCGCTCATTCACTGAGCATCCTTGGATGTTTGTAATGTGCCCAGCATGGTGCTGGGAAGTGGGGACACAGGAAGAGAGAGAGAGAGAGAATTAAACTGGCAGTGCCTTCACTTTGGTAGAAATGGTGTGCAAGGAGATGGGAGGGGAAAATCAAAGAAGACTGCGTGGAAGAAGCAACATCAATTTGGAGTCTTCAGGGATAAGAGATAGCCAAGCACAGAAGAGGGAGCATGGTGCAGGTGCAGGGCTGCAGGCAGAGGAGGTGGTCAGTGAAGGCAGTAAAGAGGGGAAGCGAGGTGGCTGCAGGAGTGGAAAGTGGTTTGGAGTGGCTGAAGCATAGGAAGTGGGAAGAGCAGTGTCAGGAATCAGCCTGAAGCAGACAGGTGGCAGTTCCTGTGGGGTCTTTAATCTGTCTTCTGAATCCTGATCTTAGAGCCAGAGACAATAACAGGTTCAGCTGGGGGCCAGGGAGAGTGTGATCCTCCAAGGGCCCTCCAGGTGCCCCTGCATCAATTACCATGCGTCCCTGCAAGCGTCCTGCTACTGCGTAACCTTCCTTCGCAGGTAGCGTTCTCTCTAATACTGTTAAGGATAACAGACGTGCTGCGTAAATGTCCTAGGTCTATTTTTAACTTTGAGATGCGAAACACACTGTTCCCCAGTCTTTTTTCCCCTTATGAATGACCATACTCTTTTCCTCCAAAAGGAAAAAAATCCATATTCCCATGGGAACCAGGGAGGCTAAACTGTTAAGAAACCTCCTTAGAGTCTGTCCCTTGTGAAGATTTGTTTTAGTGATGTGGTGGTGATCTGTGGGGAGAAAGCCAACTCTTACAACCCCACCACAAGTTTCACTCACAGGGCAGTGGCTGAACCACCCCGAGGTTTTAGGAGAAACAGAAAGAGGTGTGTGTAGACACACACATTGGGGGTGGGGACAGGGGATCCAAACAGGACAGTTCCAGAGCCTGTTGCCAGCTGATGTGTGGATTTTCTTAAATGCAGATAGGAAAACCTGCTGTAAGTGGAGCCCGAGAATCAGTTGGTTCTAAACATGGGCTTACGAACAGGGCAGGACCATCTTCAGCCCCTCTGTAAAATTCTGCCAAGATTGTGGTGAATTACAGAGCCAGCAAAACATGTTATTTTTCAATGTGGGTTTTCAACATGTCATTGCTTTTGTATGTGAGTACCTCTCCTTTTTTTGTCTTTACTAGATTTGAAAAATAAAAAAGCTTAGGTTTCAAGTTGTCTCTCACCCATCAACATCAGAAACCCCCAATTTCTATGCTAGTTTAGTATACGGCCAAAGCTTCTTTGGTTAAATGAGACATGTCTTTGGTTCACTGCTGCTGTGGCTGCTAAATCACTTCAGTTGTGTCCAACTCTATGTGACCTCATACACGGCAACCCCCCAGGCTCCTCCACCCATGGGATTTTCCAGGCAAGAGTACTGGAGTGGGTTCACTAACCATCTCTAAAATCTCATGATGGTGCTGTAGTTTAAAGCACATCTTCAGAGTCCTACACAACTGTATCCGTGTCCAGTATACTCATGCACGGAGATAACATGCATTTGAGTAGCCGTCATGTGGGGTACCTATTGCATTCAAACAAATCACTGTGCTAAGTGATTTGTTTCTAAAGCAGTGGTCCCCAACCTTCTTGGCACCAGGGACCTTTTTGGTGAAAGATGACTTTTCCATGGACCGGAGGGGTGGGGCAGGGCATGGCTTTGGGATGATTCAAGGGTATTAAGTTTACTGTGCACTTTCTTTGTAATCTAATGCCACCGCTGAGCCAACAGGAGGTGCCAGTGCACGGCCCAGAGGTTGGGGACCCCTGCTCTAAAGGATTCAAAAAAGAGTTCAGGTCCCACTTTCTCTGTGATCCTCCAATGTACAGGAGCAGCTGCTGCTGCTAAGTCACTTCAGTCATGTCCAACTCTGTGTGACCCCATAAATGGCAGCCCACCAGGCTCCTCCATCCCTGGGATTCTCCAGGCAAGAACACTGGAGTGGGTTGCCATTTCCTTCTCCAATGCATGAAAGTGAAAAGTGAAAGTGAAGTCGCTCAGTTGTGTCCGACCCTCAGCGATCCCATGGACTGCAGCCTACCAGGCTCCTCTGTCCGTGGGCTTTTCCAGGCAGAAGTACTGGAGTGGGGTGCCACTGCCTTCTCCAGTACAGGAGCAGAGGTGGGTTAAAAACAACCATAGTTCAAAGTGGGATGTGTTCAGGGTGACATGAAGTCCAGTAAAGGCACATACAAAACAAGGAACTATTACAGGCAGTCTGCAGTAAATGCTATAGGACAGCGGTATTCCTATTTAGTGCTGAGGTGCCCAGAAGAAAAGATAACCTCTAATTCGGAGAAAAAGGGGACAAAAACAAATGCAGTGTTTTCTAGTTGAAAATGTGTTTCACCGCAAAGGATGTGTTGGGTGCTGTGGGGGCACTGGATGAAGGAGTTAGAATCTCTATTAGCATTTCATTATAGAAGATAAACCCTCACGAGTCTGTCCGAGGCTTCACCGACCACAGTAGACATTAAACAAACTTGAGCTCTTTCTTCCCAAACGGGTCCCGGGCCCCACCTCGACCAAGCTTTTGGCCACGCCGTTCCTTCTACCTGCGGTAGGGCCCCCTTTCTCACCTGAAATCCTACTTTGCTAGGGGTGGGGGCGGGCCGTGGGGCCCAGGGAGCTGAGTTACATTGAAGCTGAAGATGGAGATGGAGATTAGGGGCAGACTGGATACTCAACACAAAGTTAAGGGGTTTCAACTCAATTGAATCCATGAGAAGACACTTAAGTCTCTGAGCATGTGGTAAGATGATGAATTACATGTTAAGATCAGCTTTTGTGAGCAGAAGGCGGGGGTGGGGGTGGGTGGGGAGGCAGCTCTGGCACAGAGAAAAGAGGACAGAATGAGATGTCAAAGGACCCGATTTTAAAGCCTGGTCAGCTACTAATTCCTGTGTGACTGGGCAAGTTGCTGTCATCTCTGAGGTCAGCTTCCCATTTGTATTCATCTAAGGGACATAACACCTACCTTCTGGAGGGGTTAGTATTAACTCAGTGATTAAAGGAAGTATGAGACAGCCTAGCAGCAAAAGCTCTCAAACTTCAGGCAATAAAGTGAGTCCTCTCCAAGGATGACTAAGCCTGCGCCCACAGCCACATAAGCACAGGTACTTATGAGCACTTATGTTCAAAGAAGCCACCAGTCCTTAAGACTCCTCAAGAGGCTCTCAGATTGGACTTTGCTTGCTCTTGTTTTTGAAACCATTTCTGGACCCACAGTAGAACCAGACATAGCATCAGTGCTGTAGGAATTCTCCAAAACCATTTGGACCAGAGGCTTTTCCACGGTGCTGAGGGCACCCTGACCATTCTGCAGAGGCCAGCAGAGGAGGTGGGACATGGGACAGGTGCTCGGGACCTCCTCCACCTGCTCCTGGCTGCTCTGCTCCCCTCTAAACTTTGTACCCACGGGAGTTCATTTCAACAAGCTTCCCACGTGGGTAAGAGAATTTTGGAGACAACAGACTCTGGTTTGGATCCTGGTTCTGTCACTGAGTTACTCCATGAAAACCTCAAATTTCTCAAAGTGGGAATAATAATACTTTTGGGGGACAATTAATGGGATAATATGCAAAGTTCTCCACATGGGGACTTCCGTGGTGGTCCAGTGGTTAGGACTCAGGACTTTCACTGTTGTGGCCTTGGGTTCAATTCCTGGTTGGGGAACTTAAGATCCCACAAACCTCAAGGTGTGACTCCCTACCCCCCACCCAAAAAAAAAACCTCCCAAAGCAAAGTTCTTAGCATGGTACCTGGCACCCAGACAACTTGATGAATGACACTACTCTGGTTGGCTGGATTCCTAACTTCAGGAGACTCTTCAAGATTTGGGGGACCCTGAAAGGGCTGGCTGTCATCAAGAAAGTCATTGAAAGATTTAAAACATCAGAGATCTCGACCCTGCTTGCTCAGGTTGGCTACTGCACCTTGAGATTCATCTTCTGAAAGCTGTTTCACAGACTCAACATTAAAGAGAACAGCCAGCACAGAACATAACTGGATCTGACTAAACAAATGAATGGGACCAGACACCTGGAAAGACATGTTTCACATCTACTATAATACTAAACCTAGGACAAAATCTAGATATAAAAAGATTTTCCAAAATGTTTGCTACTGTTATGGATAATAAATTCATTCTTGCATTAAAATACTTCCTAAAAGTGCCCTGATGCTGGCTGAGGTCTCTCCAATGATCCCTGGATTTGCCTGGCTCAACCAGGCAGAGGGAAAGACCTTGGGACAGGAGGCCTGGGTTTAGTCCAGGATCTGCTACTTATGAGCAAGTCACTTAACTCTGAGCTTCAGTTTCTTCCTCTGGGCAATGGGAATAATGACATCCACCCAGGCTACACACAGGTCCGTTGTAAAAGTCATGAGATGGAACTTCCCTGGTGGTTCGGTGGTTAAGAATTCACCTGCCAATGCAGGGGACATGGGTTCGATCCCTGGTCCAAGAAGATCCCACATGCCACGGAGCAACTGAGCCCACAAGCCACAACTACTAAGCCAGCACTGTAGAGCCTATGCTCTATATCAAGAGAAGCACCACAGTGAGAACCCCATGCACCACAACTACAGAGTAATCCCTGCCTGCCAAAACTAGAGAAAGCCCACACCCACAGCAGCCCCCCCCCAAAAAAAGGGGGATGTGGACCTCCCTGGTGGTCCAGTGATTAACACTCTGTGCTCCCAGTGCAGGGGGGCTGGGTTCGATCCCTGGTCAGGAACTAAGATCCCACATGCTGAAACTAAGAGTTTGCATCCCGCATGTTGCAACAAAGATGGAAGACCTCGAGTACCACAACTAAGACCTAGTGCAGCCAAAAAAAAAAAAAAATCATGACAGCTGGGCCAGTACTATCCAAACTACAGAGTGCAACCCTCACTTAAAGTCTGATTATAGTGATACTCAGCTCTATTCTGAGGCTCCCATCACCTCTCCCACCTGGAATCTTCTCCAGCTCCCCTGCCTATTCAAACCCTCCCCAAGGTCACAGTGTCGCCTTTCCAGTACTCTCCAATCCAATCACCCGCAATGTGATCCTTTCCTTCTAGCTCAGCTTTTGCCCTAAAGGCTCACGTCTGTCATTTAACACACACACACATGCTGTGCTGCGGGGTGTTCCCAGCTCACACAGACTGGTGAGGTCCCAGCGATGGCACCTGCCCCTTGGGAGACCTGTGGCAGCCTCCCTGACACCTCTAGTGAAAGTCGCTCAGTCGTGTCTGACTCTTTGCGACCCCATGGACTATAGAGTCCATGGAATTCTCCAGGCCAGAACACTGGAGTGGGTAGACTTTCCCTTCTTCAGGGGATCTTCCCAACCTAGGGATTGAACCCAAGTATCCCGCATTGCAGGCAGATTCTTTACCAGCTGAGCCACAAGGGAAGCCCAACACCTCTGGTCTTGTCTACAAGCACGGATAGTGAGGACTCTTAGAGATTTGCTCTGAGGGGTGAATGAGATCCTTCTTGTCAAGGACTCGACCCAGTGCTGGGCACACAGGAAGCGCTCAGACTACTGCAGTTGTTCAGATGACTGAATTTGTTCAACTGGATTTTTTATATTTTTGGCTGCACCAGTTGTTAGTTGCAGCATATGCAATCTTCATTGAGGCATGTGGGATGTAGTTCTCTGACCAGGGATCGAACCCAGGCCTCTTGTATTGGAAGCACAGAGTCTTAACCACTGGACCACCAGGGGAAGTTCCTGTCCAGCTTGGATTTTAATCATTGAGAGCAGGATCCCTGTCCTATCCACTTCTTTGGTTGCCCCCAGTCCCACTCCCATTTCAAAAAAGTGCTGAGTTTGTCATATATTCTAAAAAAAAAAAAAGAGAAAAATCTGTTACATTGATCAAAAGGAATTGAATTGTTTTTCTCCAAAATAGTACTCAAATCTTTATAATGGCCCATCATGGCCAGCCGGACAAAGCGCAGGTCCACAGGGTAATCGCTCCTGACCCTGTCAGCAAGTTAAACATGTGGGAGGGATGTGCAAAAAGCTCTCAGTCAAATTGTTCACACCACTGAGCCATCCTACCCTGCTGAATATACTGCCTTAGTCAACAGCCTAAAAATATCTCAGGGACATTGATTTGAGGTGGGAGCCTCTGCCAAATTTTGGAGCGCTCTCTTTCCCTGAGACGTGAACTGTAATCTTACAGGTGAAGATAGTATCAGGTATGACACATATGGACATTTGAACACAGAAAATCCCATGCAGCATGCCAAAGGCCCTGTTTGAGGAATGTGTTACAGGTCAAACAGTTCTGCTGTTTTGTTAACAATCTCTCTTGGGTGTCACAACCTCATGCAGAATTCTACACCATGATGAGTAATATCATGGGTGGACTCAAGCCATTTACAAAGCAAACGTGACTGACATTTGCAAAAAAGAACTATAACCTAAAAAAGTCCACTTTATAACACCATCAACAACAGAACTGTGTTTCATACGTTATCAGTAACTATTCTCAATTACTCTAGAAATCAGGTTTGCATAATTGTTTGCTCTTCCAGTTTTGTTTTTTTCCAAATTGACCTGAAGATCACAAAATAGAAATGTTCTATGGAAGCCATATCCCACTTTCCCCAGAATGAGCAAAAGACTGAGAATAACCCAGGCACTTTCACACTGTTCCATCTTTTGTCTCTTGATGTCTCAGGCCTCTGTGACCAACAGCGACTCAGAAACTTATCATAAGCCTGGCCTTGCACTGATGTTCTCTTATCTTCCTGGGCTCAATCTAGGAAAGATGAAGCCAGGAGGCCTCCCCCTTGGAGAGTTTACCTCTTACCAAGTCCCAAGCACTGGTGCCTGCTTGCTCTACATCCTTCACTCTCTTGTACCCAGAGTCCACCCACTGTATCGCATCCTGACCCTTCTCCAAGTACCCAGCAGACAGGGGGAACAGCCTGCTGTGTCGGAGATGAACTAAACCAAGGATATGATGTTCCTTTTTTATGATAAATGTACCTCTTTCTACTAATTGGCAAGTTCTTCCTTTAAAATGGTTAGATTGGTGCTGATATAGAATTCCGACTGATCAAGTTAAGGGAACTGAAAATACAGGATTCTGAATAAGTGGAAGGAACTGAACAGAGTACAATCCAGGAATATTCTCCTCCTGGGTCTCAGCACCTCTCTTGACTGTGAACCTTTTAGGTTCTAGACCCTCAGAACAAAAAACAGGTGCTGAGAGTGGTGCTGGCTGCAGCCACAGTCTCTGCCTGGATGGAAAGATCCACACACCTTCGGTGCTTGCTGGTGGAAGAAATGTCATTCTTCCCCTCCTGTTTTACCTCTGTTCCAGTGGTCCCCCACCTTTTTGGCACCAGGGACTGGTTTCATGGAAGACAATTTTTCCACGGACTGGGGCGGGGAGATGGTTTCAGGATGATTCAAATGCATTCCATTTGTTGGGTACTTTATTTCTATTATTATTATTACGTCAGCTGTACCTCAAATCATCAGGCATTTCAGATCCCAGAAGTTGGGGACCCCTGCTCTATTTAGTACCCATTTGACTTCTCAGTCCTTTGCCACCCGCCCTTTCTCTTCCTTCAAGCAAGATCAAGAGAACCCTCAACTGCCTGGCTTCCTTGTTGTTTTAACTGGCGGTACCCTGAATCTGAGCACTCATCTTGCTTCCAAAAGACCTACTATGTGTAAAATAGATAGCTAGTGGGAAGCTACTGTACAGCACTGGGACCTCAGATCAGTGCTCTGTAATTACCTAGATGGGTGGGATGGAGGAGGACGTCCAAGAGGGAGGGAATATATGTATACATTATAGCTGATTTATGTACTTGCACTTCCCTGGTGGCTCAGATGGTAAAGAATCTGCCTGCTATGCAAGAGACCCAGGTTCGATTCCTGTGTTGGGAAGATCCCCTCGAGTAGGGAATGGCAACCCACTCCAGTATTCTTGCCTGGAGAATCCTGTGGACAGAGGAGCCTGGCGGGCTACAGCCCCTGGGGTCATGAAGAGTCAGATACAACTGAGCTGACTGACACTCACTTTTTCACTTTTCACAGCAGAAATTAATAAAATACTGTAAAGCAATTATCTTCCAATTAAAAAAAATTTTTTTTAATGACCTATCAACTCTCCCCAGAGACAAGGGCCTGGCCCTTGCTTTCAATGGCTCTTGCCAGGACTGTCTCCCACTTCTGCTTCCTTATGGAGCACTCAGCTCTCACACTGCCACCCAGGCTCTAGGAGGTATTGGGGAAGGGTACAGTGGAGGCCCAGAGCCATGATTTGTCCTCCACTCCGACCTCACATGTACTTCACCCTTAGTGGCAAAATCCTAATTTGTTTCATTTTTGGTTCCTCTGTCCATGGGAATTTTCAGGCAAAAATACTGGAGTGGGTTGCCATTTCTTTCTCCAGGGGATCTTCCCAACCCAGGGATCAAATCTGTGCCTCTTGTTTCTCCTGCATTGAAGATGGATCCTTTACCCGCTGAGCTATCGGGGAAGCCTTTTTTGCTTATGGTCTACAAGTAACAAACCGCATGGATGGGCAAGGCCCCTTGGGTACAGTTTCTGTACTAAAAACCACATGTGGACAGAGTGGCATCATTTTAGGGAACCTACTCATCCATCACGAAGTTGCTCTTATCAGATGGCCTCTAAGGTGCTGCTTTGCTCCACTTGGCCCTAGGGTGGGTCAGGAAGGAGGGTGGTGAGAGCAGAGACTGGCCTGCCCTCTCTGACATGGTGTGAAGTGAGCATAGAGCTGGGCGGACGAACGAGGAGTGGCTCCGTGATCGCTAGTCCTACCTAGAGGTGGTTCGACGGACCATCACGCTTTCCTTCTCCTTCTGCTTTTTGGCTGGAGAGTTAATTTAATTTTGTCATGGCAGGATTAGCAACCAGGCCACAGCAGTGAAGGGACATTATCATCAGACAGCATATTAATCCTCTACCCCACCCAAGGAGGAAGCAAAAACCAAACAAATAGCAGCTTTCTGGAAATTGAATTTCTGTTATCCAGATGTCAAAGATGTAATACCCCAATTACACAAACTATTGCCAATGAAGCATGCCAGCGAATATGCGATGTAAATGGGGTGAACACAGAGCCACAAAACTGCACAGTCAGCTTCTGGCTCCGGGAGTGAGTGATATTTAGCACTGTGTGTAGACACTAATAAACATTTATGTCTGAAATTACAACTTTTAGCCATGTTAATAAGGGATCTATTGGCAATCTGTAAAATAAAAGGTCTTGAAAAGAATGTCATACATTAAGCGGTGGCAGACATTTCCCATTCTGGCACAATCTTTTTTTTTTCCCCCTTCCCCCTAATTGCAAATGGCCACACTGTTTTGCTGAGAAATTAATTGACATAAGAACCTACCTAAAAAAATGGGTTGTGTCTCTTTGGCCTCCCCATTAACATCGCTGCTGAAGTCTGAGATCTTATAGACCTCATGGTGATAATCTGGGGTGAGAAAACAGCCACAAATTAGAATTCTAATGACCTGCAAGATATGAATAAGCAAGAAAGGCGAGAATCTCATTATATACATTATGTGTAAGCTACACTTTATAATTTTTTGAGATCTCAGTTCATCACAGAATTTGCAGTCACTGGTAATCCCTACCGCTCTGCTTACTCTGGAGAAGTACACAAACTTGAAATTATTATTTTGACTTTAGAAAACAGCTCTGCTTGATCACACAGTTTTCATAGGAAATTTGGTCCACAGATGCCAATTACATACCAGGCTTCTTTTCTTCCAAATGACAAGTATTTTTATAAGGAAAAGAAAAAACCTTGCCCAATCATAGGCCAGGAGAAGATTCCAAATTTATCTCCACAACCCATTTGCATGAGTAGATGATAGTATGCTTCAGAGTTACCTGGAACTCTTAGTTTATCCAGAGAAATCCTAGCCTTTGAGCAGCTTGTAGGCAAGCACACATGAAAAATACTGATTTGTTATTTCAAATATAGTATAATTTGGAATAAGTAAGTGAGTCTTGCATTCGGCTACCGCACTTCAACATACAATCGTTTAAGTTCTAAAAATGCACCTGCAGAGCAGAGAGAAAAATCAGACCTGTAATTTTTTTTTTTTTTTTTAAAGAAAAAGACAGACTTGCTATGTCAGTCAGACTTTAAAATACAGTATTTTACAAGCTTCTCTAAAGAGGCTACTGTACTTTGGCAACTGTTTCCAAAAAGTAGGATTGCTTAAGTAAGAAACTAGACAATCCTTCTTAACAGTGATTCCCTTTGGGGGGGCCTCAGCCCTCCCAGAACAAGGTCTACAAAACTTATCTCACTTTTAAGATAAAGTAGTAAGTTCCATGAGCAAACTCCGGGAGATAGGGAAGGACGGGGAAGTCTGGCATGCTGCAGTCCATGGGGTCACAGGGTCGGACGCAACTGAGCAACTGAACAACAAAGTTCCCTGAGGTCATAAATAAGAAAGCCACCTAGATTCCAAAATGAATCAGATAGACCAACAGGCCAGTCACAAATGGAGGTACTTTTAAAGTACAAATGACTGAGTAATCAACCCTGTTGGGGAAAAAAAAAAAACTGTACAGAGTAAAAAGCAAAAGCCAAATATTTTGAATATGTACAACTATGCCAGGCTTTTTTCATCAAACAGTATCCAAACTAAATCGGAGTTAATAGATAGGAGTAGATCCTCAAAATGTCTATAATCAAAATCAGTTTCGGACTAACCGAAAGCAGGCTTTATTGAATCTACACCGTAGTTAGCTTAGTTGGAAATTGCAATCGCCCTCTAATTTTCATCAGCTTACATGTGACTTCTCCAGGTTGTTAAAACAATCGCCTTGCTCTCTAGTCTGATGCCAATGCTAGATACTACAACAGAGGAACAAAGTGGACAGGTTCTCTGGTTTGGTTTTGACTTCAAGCTGATTTAAAGACGACACTTAAACAGGATTATTCTAAACTCAATATTGGGACTTGTGACATGACGGGGAGAAAAAGTCACCTGCGTCTAATTTAAGGTGACACGATGCATTTTGATAGACATAATTTTTTGTCTGCCCTTACATTCTTATCGTTTTTTGAAAAGTCAAATCAGGAAAAATAAAGACTCTTTTTAACAAGTCACTGAACACAGGCAAGAGTATTCAACTTTCCTCTCCCCTGATAAAATAAACCCAAGCCCAGAGACCGCGGTGTACACCTGTTAAATCGTCAGGGTCCGGCTGGATTGTGTGTGTGTGTGTGTTTTTATTTTTATATTTATCTGACTGTTACGTGATCTATTCGAAAACATCTTTCCTGCCCAAATAACATATCCGGGAAAAGATGCTGCATGTCAACAATTCTTCTCTGGGCTTGGAAACCTAATGAGCTTCTTTCTCGGTCTTAAAACAGCCACCACCACCTTTTCTCCTTCTTTTTGCAGGAGGGGAGGAAAAAAGCAAACCAACCCCAAACCACCACGACCACTGGTCCGGGTGGGTGTCCGCACGGCCTGATGGAGACGCGTCCTCCCCCACCCGGCCGCCAAGCCACTGGAGACGAATACCAAAGAAGGCTCCCCGCTCCCCAAGTGTCATTGTTTGCTAATTTCCTGATGCCTGCCCTCCGACTTGTTTACGCGGAATCACATCCTGCCTCCTCCCTCACCCCCAGCCGCACAACTTTCCTCGCCGCCCGGCGTGTGTGCGGCCGAAGCCCAACTCGGGGAGGGGACCCGGGGCGGGGGGAGCGGGGGGGGTACCAGGAGCCCCGGCCCTCGGAGTTGGCCGCACCGGGGGCCGGGGGCTGTTTACGCGGCGGCCAAGTCCTCCCTCGGCCGCCCGCACGACCCCCGCCCGGCCCGGCCCGGCCCCGCTTACCTCGGTTCACCAGTTTGAAGCTCTGGGATTTCCTGCTCCGCTTCCTCTCCGAGAACTCCATGGTGCGGCGGGCGGGCAGGGCAGGGGCTGCGGCCGGGGGCGGCCGGGCGGAGGGACAGAGGGAGCGGCGGCAAAGGCGGCGGCGGCGGCGGCGGCGCTGGCTCTTGTCACCCGGCAGCGGGAGCGCGGGGACCAAGGTCCGTCTCTTGGATCCGCAGGGGGGAGGCACAAGCAAGGGAAAAACCACTCGAGCCCGCCCGGGGGCTGCGGCCGGCGGGGCCGGGCGGGAGGCGCTCTCCCGGGCGAAGTTGCCCCCTCCTGGCCGCCGCTCAGCTCGCCCCCCGACCCCGGCTCATCCCCGGCTGCCGGGCTAGACGCCGCCGGAGCCGAACTTTCCGTTGGGGAGCGAGTTGGGGGCGGGGAGGGCGGGCCGGGGCTGCCGGCGCCCTGGGCGCTCGCCGCGGGCCAGCCTGGGTACAGCTCCGGACGCGGCGGCGGCGGCGAGCGCGCCCGCGGCCCCGGGGACGCGGCGGGCGGGCCGAGGGCGGCGGCGGCGGCGGCAGGGTGCGAGCCGGGTCGGGGCGCTGACCGCCCCCGTGGGAGGAGGGGCGCCGGGAGGAGGCGGCGCCGCCGGGACCCCGGGGCCACCTGCTGACGGAGCGCGGCCGCCGCCATCCCCAGGGGCCCGGGCAGCCGCCACCCACCGGCCTGGCCGCGCAGCGCCCGAAGGAGGAGCCAGAGGCCGCGGCGCAGCGCCCTCGGCTCGGCCGGCCCACCCGCCCCCGGGGACCGCCGTCCCTGCCAGGCGCTGGGATCCCGACGCCGGTGTCTCGGGGGCCGGCGAGTCGGGGTGCGGCTGCCCGGGGCGGGGGCTGGCTCCCGGCTCCGAGCTCGCCTGCATCTTCCCGGGGCCGATCTTGTTCTCAACGGCTCTGGGTGTTGGCGACCCTTCTGGCCAGCCCGCTCTTCTCGCCGTGAGATTCAGGGTGTCGGAGGGCCAGACACTGGTTTCAGGCAAGTTTCAGGGAAAAAAAAAATCAACCAAAACCCAAAAACTTACCCATCTGAGCTCTACAAGGAAGAGATTTTAGAATTTACTGATCAGCCGAGTATGGAAAAGAGTGAGCTTTAGTTCTTTACTCCAACGCGAGGAGGGATGTAGGAAGATTGGGAGTTAAGTTCAAGGAGAGAACTTCGAATGTGGGGCTTGGAGAGGGTGGATGGGGTGAGCAATGCGACGTCAGTGGGTGCCCCACCTCTCTTCTGACTCTTAGGGAAGACATGGCCAAGGCAGGTGCAGAGGACTCTGCCATTGGGTGTACTAAAACCAGAATAATCGGCAGGAATGGAAAGCTTGTGTTAGTTTTATATTGTATTCTTTTCTAGGGAGTTAAGAGTACACTCCATTGCTTTTTCACAACACCTTTATTGTTGGGGTGGAAGAGAATTCTATACCAGCGGGGACTGGCAGGTCAGAAATGTGATCAGAAAGCTGAAAAGTACCGCCACCAAACTGGGCATCTCTAGACGCAAATACAAAGAGAGTAAAGAGATGGACGTCGGAACCAGCACTGTGACAAGTTCAAGTGACCTCAAAAGAGTGGAGAGGAAATAAGGGGGGAGGGTATGTTGATAAATGCGGCAACACTGCCAGTCTCACTCAAATGAGGAGGGGTCTCACTCAAATGAGGAGGCTCAGGACTCTTTCTTTTTTATAATTTTATGTATTATTTATTTTTGGCAATACTGGGTCTTCCTTGCTGGGCAGGTTTTTCTCTAGTTTTGGTGCTCAGGCCTCTCTTTGCAATGGCTTCTCTCGTTCTGGAGCACCAGCTCTAGGGCTCAAGGACTCCGTAGTTTCAGTTCCCAGGCTTTAGAGCACAGGCTCAGTAGTTGTGAAACTTAGTTGCTCTGCAGCATGTGGGATCCTCCGGTATCAGGGATCAAACCCTTGTCTCCTGTATTAGCAGGCAGACTCTTTACTATGGAGATACCAAGGAAGCTCCAGGAAAGACAAAAAGATAAGTTGTAGGCAACCTGCATAAGCATATACACACCAGGGAATCAAGGAACCAGGTAACCCATCAAATAGCAGAAACAGAGCCTGGTATACCTTCTGAGGTCTTATGTTAGGCGGTATGTATGTGATAAGTGGGGAGGCTTGTTTCAAAGTGAGAAAAAGGACAGTTCAGGGGACTTCCCTGGTGGTCGGGTGGTTAGGACTCTGCACTTAATGCAGGGGCCTCAGGTTCCATCCCTGGTCAAGGAACTATGATCCTGCATGCCAGTGCAGCAGGGGCCAAAAAACAAACGAGGAGTGTTCCTTCTGTTCGATAAAATGAACCCTTAAATAAGAGGTTTTAAATTTTTTTCTCATTGTCTCCTTGGAGATTATATTCAGAGTTCAGGGCCTTTTCCTAGAAAATATGTGTAGGACAAACAAAATTGTATACATTTTTCGGAGTTCTAAAAGGTAGCAGAAAGGATTAAAGTGATAACAAGGGTTGGTCAACTACTCTATTTGGTTTTCTACTGGATTTTTTTGCCTCTCTTTCTTTAAAATAACTGAAGGTGTTTTGAAGATTTCTAAAGAAACAGAGCACCTGATTCTGTCCCCTGGGCAGGGACCCCTTCTTTCTTTTTTTTTAGTGCCTTTAAAATGTTATTCCAGAAGCCACAGGCTGAGGACTGTACTGATTGAAGAATGTTTAGGATTGTTCATGCCTTGGAGCATAAAATGAGACTTTATTATGCTTGCTATGATAAAATCCTTGAAGGTACCATACCAAGAAGCAGATCCCTAGGGGGATATTAACAACTTAGCATTTTCAGTTCAAGTGGGAATATAAATTCTGTTTGCTGAAGAAAATATATTTTATTTAGTTAAGATATTTCATTGTGATAATGTTTTAAAATAATGATTGTTCTTCTTGACCCTTCTTCCTGGCTTAACAGAAATGGTCTGTGAGCAAGCTGGTCTACAGAGGCCATAGATCAGGCCTGTCCTATTAACAGGTAGAGAAAATCAACAAATATTTGTTTATTCTCCACATTGTGCAAATCACCATGCCTCTATATAACAAAAAAGGTAATATATTCAAAATTACCATTAATAAAAGATTAAATAAGAGGGCATCCCTGGTGGCTCAGTGGTAAAGAATCCACCTGCCAATGCAGGAGATGCTGGTTCAATCCCTGGGCCAGGAAAATCCCCTAGAGAAGGAAATGGCAACACACTCCATTATTCTTGTCTGAAAAATCCCATGAACAGAGGAGCCTGATGGGATACAGCCCATGGGGTCCCAAAGAGGCGGACACTACTTAAACGACTAAACTAGAACAAAAGATTAATAATGATGTTTAATTAGAGATTGCTCTAAGTGGTTGATATTAGTTGCTTGAGCTGCCATACAAAATGCAATAGATGAAATGGTTTCAACAATTGAAATTGACTTTCTCATGGTTCTGAAGACTAGAAGCCCTGGATTCAGGTCTGGCAGAATCAGTTCCTGGTGAGGGCTCTCTTGTTGGCTTGTAGACAGCTGCCTTCTCACAGTGGTAGAAAGAGAGTTCTGATCTCTTCTTATAATCCCATCATCAGGGCCCCACTCTCTTGGCCACATCCAAAACCTGATTACCTCCCAAAGGCCCTACCTCTCAGTACCGTCACATTTGGGGGTTAGAACTTCAACATAGGAGTTTGGGGGCAGGGAACACAATTCTGTTGGTAGCAGTATTTTGTTTGGTATTTGGTTTGGTTTGGTTTTTTTTGGCTGCCATGCAGCATGCAGGATCTTAGTTCACTGACCAGGGAACTTGTGCGCCCTGCAGTGGAAGCACAGAATCATAACAGCTGGACCACCAGGGAAGTCCATCAGATCAGATCAGATCAGTCGCTCAGTCGTGTCCGACTCTTTGCAACCCCATGAATCGCAGCACACCAGGCCTCCCTGTCCATCACCAACTCCCGAAGGTCACTGAGACTCAAGTCCATCAAGTCAGTGATGCCATCCAGCCATCTCATCCTCTGTCGTCCCCTTCTCCTCCTGCCCCCAATCCCTCCCAGCATCAGAGTCTTCTCCAATGAGTCAGCTCTTCGCATGAGGTGGCCAAAGTACTGGAGTTTCAGCTTTAGCATCATTCCTTCCAAAGAAATCCCAGGGCTGATCTCCTTCAGAATGGACTGGTTGGATCTCCTTGCAGTCCAAGGGACTCTCAAGAGTCTTCTCCAACACCACAGTTCAAAAGCATCAATTCTTCGGTGCTCAGCCTTCTTCACAGTCCAGCTCTCACATCCATACGTGACCACAGGAAAAACCATAGCCTTGACTAGACGAACCTTTGTTGGCAAAGTAATGTCTCTGCTTTTGAATATGCTGTCTAGGTTGGTCATAACTTTCCTTCCAAGGAGTAAGCATCTTTCCATAACAGTATGTTGTTTTTGAGTTTTCATGTAGGGGTGTTCTGCATAATCCTACAGGAGATGTATTAAGGTCATTTCTCTGTCTCAATAGTTCAGGTTTCCCCAAAGATTTTAGAACCACAGGTTCACATATTATTAAAGCTCAGACAAAACTGGTCAAATATTTTATCATATGACCATTCTAAAATTCAGTTGATTATAGATAAAGATTCGGTTTTAATCTCTGATAAAGGCAGGTAATTTGGCCAGAGAATATTTAAGAAACCTGAACCCTAATTTTTAAAAATCCTTTTCTGAAAACTCTGTCCTGAGAAGAACAGCATTAAGAAGATCTCCATCTTTATTTAGAGCCCTGCTGTGCAATAGAAGTATAATGCAAGCCATAAATGGAATTTAAAGTTTTCTATTAGCTACATTTTTAAGAAGTAAAAATAAACAAGTTAAATTTATTTGAATAATACATCTTATTTAACCCAGTATATTAAAAATATTATCATTTTGATATGCAATCAATATAAAAATACTTAGTGATACAATTTACATTTCTTTTTCTTTGTACACTGTCTTGAAAATGGTGTGTATTTTACACTTAGAGGACAAACCAATTCAGGATTAGCCAAGTTCACATATTTAATAGCCACATGTGGCTAGTGCTACCACATTAGACAGCTCAGATTTCCAGGAACTATATGATTTGAACCGCACTATGTGCATCAGATCAGATCAGATCAGATCAGTCGCTCAGTTGTGTCCGACTCTTTGCGACCCCATGAACCGCAGCACGCCAGGCCTCCCTGTCCATCACCAACTCCCGGAGGTCACTCAGACTCACATCCATCGAGTCAGTGATGCCATCCAGCCATCTCATCCTCTGTCGTCCCCTTCTCCTCCTTCCCCCAACCCCTCCCAGCATCAGAGTCTTCTCCAATTAGTCAACTCTTCACATGAGATGGCCAAAATACTGGCGTTTCAGCTTTAGCATCATTCCTTACAAAGAAATCCCAGGGCTGATCTCCTTCAGAATGGACTGGTTGGATCTCCTTGCAGTCCAAGGGACTCTCAAGAGTCTTCTCCAACACCACAGTTCAAAAGCATCAATTCTTCGGTGCTTAGCCTTCTTCACAGTCCAGCTCTCACATCCATACATGACCACAGGAAAGACCACAGGAAAGACCATAGCCTTGACTAGGCGAACCTTTGTTGGCAAAGTAATGTCTCTGCTTTTGAATATGCTATCTAGGTTGGTCATAACTTTCCTTCCAAGGAGTAAGCGTCTTTTAATTTCATGGCTGCAGTCACTATCTGCAGTGATTTTGGAGCCCAGAAAAAGAAAGTCTGACACTGTTTCCACTGTTTCCCCATCTATTTCCCATGCAGTGATGGGACCAGATGCCATGATCTTCGTTTTCTGAATGTTGAGCTTTAAGCCAACCTTTTCACTCTCCACTTTCACTTTCATCAAGAGGCTTTTTAGTTGCTCTTCACTTTCTGCCATAAGGGTGGTATCATCTGCATATCTGAGGTTATTGATATTTCTTCCGGCAATCTTGATTCCAGCTTGTGTTTCTTCCAGTCCAGCATTTCTCATGATGTACTCTGCATATAAGTTAAATAAACAGGGTGACAATAGACAGCCTTGACGTACTCCTTTTCCTATTTGGAACCAGTCTGTTGTTCCATGACCAGTTCTAACTGTTGCTTCCTGACCTGCATACAGATTTCTCAAGAGGCAGGTCAGGTGGTCTGGTATTCCCATCTCTTTCAGAATTTTCCACAGTTTATTGTGATCTACACAGTCATAGATCTGACTATAACCTGGCTGTTATTTATGTAATAACCCTCAAAAAGGAGGTAAGTGGGATGGTATTATGGCTTGAGGCTGTTTATAATCTTTGATTGGAGTCTCTGGAATTGAAAATCATGTCAGTTGATTTTGGAATCCTTCAGGAAGATTAATAAGTATAAATATTAACTTTTCATTTTGTGATGATCACCCATCAGAAGGGTCATGGAAAGAATAGAAGTAAGCCCTACTCTAGACTCAGTTTATCACTTTGTTGCTGGCATAACTCACGTTTCCATTTTCATTTACTTCATGAATTTTAGCAATTGTAACTTAGAGGAGGTAATATCTGTAAGAGATTACTTAAGTGAAAATGAGATCTTGAAGTGTGCCAGCAAGAACATTACCGTATATGTATATGAGGCTTCTCATATAGGAACTCAAGAATACTTATACATTATCTAATGCTCTTAATTGCTATAGGAAGTTGATAGGCATTAATGTTCCAAATTTGCAAATGAGGAAAATCAGTTTTCATGAGGTTGTTTTTTTTAGTGAAGCATGAATGCCATACAGGTTTCCTGACTCTTGAGTGTGATGTATTAACCTTACTTACTTTCTGCCATTTCTTTAAAATAAAGATTTAATGTTTTTAAAATGAAGATCTAACATATATAGTAAAGAGCATGAGTCTTAAGTGTTCACCTCAATGAGTTTCTTTTACTTATGTCTACATCCGTATAAAACCACCCTCTGCCAGGTTAAGATGTAGGACATTTCAGCTCCCCTGAGGTCCCTCCCAGCAGATAATCTCCTAAGGACACTATAAGTCTAACTAACCATTATCACCAGAGCTTGGTCTCCTGTGTTCCTGAACTTCATATAAATGGAATCATACAATGTGTACCATTTTATATCAAGCTTTTGCTCAGCATTATGTCTGTGAGATTCATTCCTGTTGTTGGGTACAAGAGTTCATTCATTTTCTTTGCTCTATATATTATATAAATATACTGCAATTTTTTATCCATTCTACAGTTGATGGGTATTTTTGTACATTTTAGTTTATGTCTTTAGATAGATATAAGCACACTGTATCTTGTATATATGTTCTGTTTATGAGTGGAATTTCTGAATTAGAGTGTGTGTGTGTGTATTAATATGTTTGGCTTTAGTAAGTATTATCAAATAGTTTTCCTGAGTAGTTGTATCAAAGGTTGTACAGTGGTAAAGAATCTGCCTGCAATTCAGGAGACTTGGGAAACTTGGGCTGTATCGCTGGGTTGGGAAGACCTCCTGGAGAAGGAAATGGCAACCCACTCCAGTATTCTTATGTGGAGGAAATCCCATAAACAGGAGCCTAGCTACAGTCAAAGGGGTTGCAAAAGAGACATGACTGAGCACGCACTCACGCACTCTCACCTGCAGTATATGAGAGGGCTAGCTATCCCATATCTTCACCAACATTTGGTGTTAATCAGAGCATAGTGGTACATTTTTGCCTCATTGGGATTTTAATTTGCATTCCCCAATTGTCCAATGACACTGGGCACATTTTCATGTGCTTATTGGTCATTTGGACATCCTTTTCTTTCACAAGCCTGTTCAAGACTTTTGGCCATTTAAAATTTTAATTTTATATTGGAGTATAGTTAATTAACTATCAATGGACTTCCCAGATGGTGCTAGTGGTAAAGTACCCACCTGCCAATGCAGGAGATACAAGAGACACGACTTCAATCCCGTGAAAATCCCCCCTGGAGCAGGGAATGGCAACCCGCTCCAGTATTCTTGCCTGGGAAATCCCATGGACGGAGGAGGCTGGCAGGCTACAGTCCAGGGGGTTGCAAAGAATCACAACACAGTGAGCACATGCAGCACATGGTTAATTAATAACAAGGTGTCAGTTTTAGGTGTACTGCAAAGTGACTCAGTTATACATATACACGTATCTATTCTTTTTTCAAGCTCTTTTCCCATTTAGGTTATTAGAGAATGTTGAGGAGAGTTACCTGTGCTATATACCTTGTTGGTTATCTGTTTTAAATATAGCAGTGTGTATATATCAATCCCAGGAGAAGGCAATGGCACCCCACTCCAGTACTCTTGCCTGGAAAATTTCATGGATGGAGGAGCCTGGTAGGCTGTAGTCCATGGGGTCACTAATAGTCGGACACAACTGAGTGACTTCACTTTCACTTTGCACTTTCATGCATTGGAGAAGGAAATGGCAACCCACTCCAGTGTTCTTGCCTGGAGAACCCCAGGGACGGGGGAGCCTGGTGGGCTGCAGTCCATGGGGGTCGCACAGAGTCGGACACGACTGAAGCGACTTAGCAGCAGCAGCAGCATACATCAATCCCAGTCTCCCAGTCTATCCCTCCTTCCTACCCTTCCCCATCTGATAACCATAAATTCATTCTCTAAGTCTGTGAGTCTGTTTCTGTTTTGTAAATAAGTTCATTTGTATTTTTTTAAGATTCTGCATGTAAGCAATATCATATGATATTTGTCTTTTTCTTCTGACTTCACTTAATATGATGATCTCCAGGTCTAACCCTGTTGCTGCAAATGGCATTATTTCATTCTTTTTAATGGCTCATTTACCAGTTGTTGGTCTTTTTTCTTTCATTTGAAAGAGTTCTTTCTATATTTGGATATAAGTCCTTTGTAGAATATTATTTTGCAAATGTTTTCTAATCTGTAGCTCATGTTTTCATCCTGAATGTTCTTAAAATTCTGAATTTTAATGAAGGTAGCTTTACAGTTGACCTGTGAACAACTCTGCAGTTACGGACACTGACTCTTGGCATGGTAAAAAAATATGAATATAACTTAAAGTCCACTTTCCACCTATGCAGTTCCTCTGTATCCACAATTCTTCTGTATCCAAGGTTCCACATGTAAGGATTTAACCAAATGTGGGTCATGCATTAAGACTTACCACTGAAAACTCTCCAAGTATAAGTCCGAAAACACTCCAAGTATAAGTGGACACACAAAGCTCAAATCAGTGTCATTAAAGTATCAATCATGTAGATCTTTTCCAGTCACATAAGAAACTTAAACTTGAATTTGTCAGTGTATTAGTTTCCTGAGGCCAATGAAATTACCACAGCTCTGTGGCTTAAAATAATGGTAATTTATTCTCTCCTAGTTCTGGGGGTCAGAAGTCGGAAATGAGTCCCTTGAATGGACCTGAACTGGCATCACAGTTCAGGTGGCAGTAGGGGACTGTGTGCCCTCCTGAGGCTCTGGAGGGGATCTGTTCTTGGCCTCTTTCTGGGCCTTACCTCTACTAGCTTCTGGAGGCTGCAGGCATTCCTTCGCTTGTGGCCATGTCATTCTGATCTCTGCCTCTGTCTTCATGACACCTTCTCCTCTGTGTGTGTGAAGTCCCACTCTGCCTGTCTCTTTTATTTGTTTAACTGGCTGTGTCAGGTCTTGGTTGCATCATGCAGGACCTTTCACTGTGGCACCCAGACTCTCTAGTTGGGCCACACAGGCTCCAAGGACTAGGACAGGGGTCTTTCTGAGATCCAGTTTTCAGTCTCTTGGTCATATGGACTCCAGAGTAACTAAGCTTCAAGACAAGAGAGTAGTATTACAAAGTCCCAGCTGGGAGTTGGGAGACTTGAGTACAACTGTGCATGTAAAATTTTAGTGTCTCTGGGCCTCAGTTTCTGTATCTATAGGAATAACAACATATGCCTTATCACCTCTACAGAGTTGTTTGGGTCAAATCGTGTGTGTGAAAGTGATCTAAAATATTAAAATCTATGGTGGTGTGTGGTTATGTGCATGCTAAGTGGCTTCAGTCATGACAAACTTTTTACGACCCTATGGACTGTAGCTTCTAGGCTCCTCTGTCCATGGGGGTTCTCCAGGCAAGAATACTGGAGTGGCTTGTTCTGCCCTCCTCCAGCGGATCTTCCCTACCCAGGGATCAAACCTTTGTCTCTTCTGTCTCCTGCACCAGCAGACAGTTTCTTTACCACTAGTGCCACCTGGGAACCACACTTGAGGAGGTGCATTTGAGTACCTTCCTCTAACACTATTATTTTTTGCCAGTGAGTGAGATTCTAGGTAAGTAAGTACTTCCTGTGGCATGAGTGGTATCCAGGCCATAGGGGAAGCTAACCTGAATTTTCTCCCAAATGTTTGAAACAACGTAGCATGGAAGTTTGGAGTGTGTCCTCTGGTTCCAGATCTCCTGGCTTTGAAGCCCAGCTTGATTGCTTCCCACCAGCAACATCTTGGGCTGAATTGTTTGATATAATATAGCATCTTCCCAGCACTCTTATCTGAGGACAATTTAATGTAAAGGCTTGGTAATTAGTAGAAGGAGCTGAGCTACTAAACAGGGTGAAAAGCATCCGAGGGCTACAGAGGCTGCAGCCATGACGTCTTGGCTGAAGGAGAGGGAACAATAAAGGGACAGAGGACCAAGTCAGGGGCCACCGCAATCCTACCCCTAAACCCAAGGCTAAGAGTCCGCCTCCTTCAGAGAGGCTGTGGCTACCTCATGTGCCGCAGTCCATGGGGTTGCAGAGTCAGACGCGACTCAGCAACCAAACAATGACAACAACAACCTCATGTTTGGGGAAGACATTCCAGAAGGTGGGGCCAGAGCTGGACTGCAGAAACTGTTCCCAGTGAGGACAGAGTGGCCGGAAGTGCAGCTGACTCCTGCAAGCTGGCCACCAGCCTCCAACATCAAATACCAGCCATGGAGGGCCAGAAGGTGAGCAGGATGTCTTCCTGGGGCAGAGGTATGTCCCTCTGGTGCCCTCTGTTGACAGCCTTGCATTCCACCAGCCTCCAGCTCAGAGAAGGATGAGTTTGGAGCTGGGAGACACAACTGCCAGTTTTTCAATAATGCTCTTAAAGCCTTAAATGTTATGAGCTGGAAACTGGGGGTAAGACTTGTAACCCCCCACATAGAATTATTGTAAAAAACAGTAATTGAATTAACACATAGAAATGCCCAGATCAGGGACCTACACAGTCAGGCCAGCTATTTCAACTAGTTCTTATTTATTACCTTATTCCAGGTCCACATCATGAGCTGGTATCAAGAGAAAAATGAGACACTCACTGCCTTCATGAGCCTTATCTTCAAGAACGTCATTAGATGGACAGATCTTAGATGCTTCCCAGTTATCTTTAAGGACTAACACTATCTTAAAGCCTACCTTTAGGAAATTAAAGAGCTTTTCCCCATTCTGTATTGGTTTTAGAGGGGAGAGTTAGCTCTTTTTAACAGAAAAGTATGCATGGTATCTTTCTGTTTTGTTCCTTAACTAGAGAATCACTGCCAAGCTGTATCTTCAAGCTGTATTTATTAGCTGTCTATTCTGTGTCAGGCCATATCTAGGTCCCCGGTTATAGAGGTGTGCAAGAAAAAACAAAATTTCTGTCCGCATGGAGTTTGAATTCTAGAAGGGGCTGGGAGAAAGAGTCAATAAAAATAAAGATATAGAGTAAGTAAGTGAGAAATACTATCAGATCAGATCAGTCACTCAGTCGTGTCTGACTCTTTGTGACCCCATGAATCGTAGCACGCCAGGCCTCCCTGTCCATCATCAACTCCCGGAGTTCACTTAGACTCACGCCCATCGAGTCAGTGATGCCATCCAGCCATCTCATCCTCTGTCGTCCCCTTCTCCTCCTGCCCCCAATCCCTCCCAGCATCAGGGTCTTTTCCAATGAGTCAACTCTTCGCATGAGGTGGCCAAAGTACTGGAGTTTCAGCTTTAGCATCATTCCTTCCAAAGAAATCCCAGGGCTGATCTCCTTCAGAATGGACTGGTTGGATCTCCTTGCAGTCCAAGGGACTCTAAGAGTCTTCTCCAACACCACAGTTCAAAAGCAGCAATTCTTTGGCACTCAGCCTTCTTCACAGCCCAGCTCTCACATCCATACATGACCACAGGAAAGACCATAGCCTTGACTAGGTGAACCTTTGTTGGTAAAGTAATGTCTCTGCTTTTGAATATGCTATCTAGGTTGGTCATAACTTTCCTTCCAAGGAGTAAGCGTCTTTTAATTTCATGGCTGCAGTCACCATCTGCAGGGATTTTGGAGCCCAGAAAAAGAAAGTCTGACACTGTTTCCACTGTTTCCCATCTTTTGCCATCTATTTCCCATGAAGTGATGGGACCAGATGCCATGATCTTCGTTTTCTGAATGTTGAGCTTTAAGCCAACCTTTTCACTCTCCACTTTCCCTTTCATCAAGAGGCTTTTTAGTTCCTCTTCACTTTCTGCCATAAGGGTGGTGTCATCTGCATATCTGAGGTTATTGATATTTCTCCCAGCAATCTTGATTCCAACTTGTGTTTCTTCCAGTCCAGCGTTTCTCATGATGTACTCTGCATAGAAGTTAAATAAACAGGGTGACAATAGATAGCCTTGACGTACTCCTTTTCCTATTTGGAACCAGTCTGTTGTTCCATGACCAGTTCTAACTGTTGCTTCCTGACTTGCATACAAATTTCTCAAGAGGCAGATCAGGTGGTCTGGTATTCCCATCTCTCTCAGAATTTTCCACAGTTTATTGTGATCTACACAGTCAAAGGCTTTGGCATAGTCAATAAAGCAGAAATAGATGTTTTTCTTGGAACTCTCTTGCTTTTTCGATGATCCAGCGGATGTTGGCAATTTGATCTCTGGTTCCTCTGCCTTTTCTAAAACCAGCTTGAACATCAGGAAGTTCACGGTTCACATATTGCTGAAGCCTGGCTGGGAGAATTTTGACCATTACTAGTGTGTGAGATGAGTGCAATTGTTCAGTAGTTTGAGCATTCTTTGGCATTGCTGTTTTTTGGGATTGGGATGAAAACTGACGTTTTCCAATCTTGTGGCCACTGCTGAGTTTTCCAAATTTGCTGGCATATTGAGTGCAGCACTTTCACAGCATCATCTATCAGGATTTGGAATAGCTCAACTGGAATTCCATCACCTCCACTAGCTTTGTTTGTAGTGATGCTTTCTAAGGCCCACTTGACTTCACATTCCAGGATGTCTGGCTCTAGGTCAGTGATCACGCCATCATGATTATCTGGGTCGTGAAGATCGTTTTTTTACAGTTCTTCTGTGTATTCTTGCCACCTCTTCTTAATATCTTCTGCTTCTGTTAGGTCCATACCATTTCTGTCCTTTATCCAGCCCATCTTTGCATGAAATGTTCCTTTGGTATCTCTGATTTTCTTGAAGAGATCCCTAGTCTTTCCCATTCTGTTGTTTTCCTTCTATTTCTTTGCATTGATCGCTAAAGAAGGCTTTCTTATCTCTTGTTGCTATTCTTTGGAACTCTGCATTCAGATGTTTATATCTTTCCTTTTCTCCTTTGCTTTTCGCTTCTCTTCTTTTCCCAGCTATTTGTAAGGCCTCCCCAGACAGCCATTTTGCTTTTTTGCATTTCTTTTCCATGGGGATGGTCTTGATCCCTGTGTCCTGTACAATGACACGAACCTCATTAGATCTGATAGATAGAGTGCCTGATGAACTATGGAATGAGAAATACTATAAAGTATAATAAAACTAGGAGCAAAAATGAACTTGATCATTTTCCTAAAGTGTCACTACCTAAAAAGATGTGTGTGTGCACACACATGCATTTTGGTGCCAGTTCCATGTACATGCTGTGGTTCTGTATCAGCTGTGAAAACCAGAAACTCCAGGATCCCTGGTGAGCCTATGCTGAGAAGAGCTTCCTTTCCACCTAGCAATTTTGGTAAATTTGAGTTAGATTCTCCTTTTTAAAATCTTTCCTTTGCAATATAAACATATTTGCTTCTCAGTGAACTCAGACTCATTGTACCAAGTTGCACAAATACTCAGTGGAGGAGAAAGTCCTCTCCTGCTTGTCAATAGTCTTAATTCTCTTTACTGCCAGATTGGTGGTGATGATGTCTGGTGGTGAGTCGCTAAACCCAGTTTTTCTCACATGTATGTCTGAGTGTCAACATCTCCGTAAATATGAGTAGGTCCTCTGTGTTAAACTCTCTTTTTAAAATTCTTCCTCCTTTAAATATTCATGGGAATGGCTGATCTCTATCCCATGAAATAAAAGTAGAAAATTTAGACTAATCTTCCATTTATTCCTCTATTCCAAAGACCTTAGAAAACAGGCCTGAAAATTATATGAAATACAAATTTAAAAAGTGTTAGTTTGATATGTCTGAAATTAATGCTTTAATTTATTCACTACAGAATGTCTTCACACATCGCTGTTTTCTGTAATTTATACCATATACTGTCTACTCAAGTTAATGTGTGAAGCATGGTTAAATTATGCCTAAAAAGGAATGTGAAAACGATCCACACTATGGTGACAGGGGACAGGTCTAAGTAGGAGTAATGGGGCAAAATTGAAATAAGGCACACTGAAAGGGAAATCTCAGAATAACTCTCAGGTGTCAAAGTTTTGCCTAACTAGAATAAGGAATCTTTCCCTGATGGTTCAGTGGTAAAGAATCTGCCTGCCAAAGCAGAAGATGCAGGTTTGATTCCTGGTTCAGGAATGTGCCCTGGAGTAGGAAATGGCAACCCACTCCAGTATTCTTGCCTGGGAAATCTCATAGACGGAGGAGCCTGGTGGGCTACAGTTCATGGGGACGCAAAGAGTTGGACACTACTGAGTGATTAAACAACAACAACTGGAATAAATTCTTCAGAAAAAGACTGAAACAAGAGCAAATCTGCCAGAAATGGATTAGACAGAGTTCTAGAAAATATTTCTAGGGACTTCCGTGGCAGTCCAGTGGTTAAGACTTTGCCTTCCATTGCAGGGAGTGTGGGTTCAACCCCTGGTCAGGGAACTAAGAGCACACACACCTCCTGGCCAAAAACAGAATTTTAAAACAGAATCAATATTTTAACAAAATCCAATAAAGAGTTTTAAAAAATGGTCCACATTAAAAAAATTCTTTAAAAAAAAGTAGAAAATATTTCTCTAGGGAATACACAATTTGTACACAGGGCCAAAAGATGTGGACTAGATAATCCAATGGGATTTTGTTTGTTTCCTATCAGTTTTCAAACTTTGGTTAATCATGTCAAAGAACGTTTGGGAGAAAGATCCAATGAACAAATTTTATAGAAAGAGATGAATTTTATCAATGTGATTTCATTTGCTCTTTCCCCAATGTGTGTGACATGCTAACAGGAACTTTATTCATTTTGTGTTGGCTGATTTCGTGCTGGTCAAAGTTTGGTAAAGCCACAGCCATACCTTCAGTGTCTGCAGTCTGTTTTCCTCTCCCCTGACCTCATACTTCAGTCTCATTCTGAAGGAGTCTGGGTGAGAATTGTGAATACAGAGGTCAGGACAGATCCCAAGAATAAAAAGACCTACTTTGCATCCCCAGCAGGATGGTCTCTGTGATTCAGTCTGGTTTGTTTTTGGAGATTAATAATATACTGCTAGTTGGTGTTTGTAAATGTTAACCATTTGGAGAGTGCATTCATTAATTCACTGAAGCTCCTATCTATGTGCAAAGCACTTGCTTCTAGGTTTTAGAACCCTAGGAAATACAGATTTGAGAGACTTCTCCTGCCATCAATGAGTACACACTTTGGTTAGCTGCCAAAGTGGGAAAAAGCTGCTGTTTTTCACATTCTAAAACTGAATGAAAAATAGGAAATGGAATTTAGATGGTGAGCAGTTAGGGCTGGGCAAAGAGGATGTGCCAGAGGAGGCCTCCAGGTTGGCAAATACAGGTTCATTTCCCTCTGTGATGCTTCATGATCTTCCTTTTACTCTCCTATTAGGATTTTCCCAGAGAAACAGAACCAATCAGTTCAGCTCAGTTCGGTCACTTGTCATGTCCACTCTTTGTGGCCCCATGGCCTGCAGCATGCCAGGCTTCCTTGTCCATCACCAACTCCTGGAACTTGCTCAAACTAATGTCCATCGAGTTGGTGATGCCATCCAGCTGTCTCATCCTCTGTCATCCCCTTCTCCTTCTGCCTTCAATCTTTCCCAGCATCAGGGTCTTTTCCAAGGAGTCAGTTCTTCTCATCAGGTGGCCAAAGTATTGGAGTTTCAGCTTCAGCATCAGTCCTTCCAATGACAACCCAGGACTGATCTCCTTTAGGATGGACTAGTTGGATCTCCTTGAAGTCCAAGGGACTCTCAAGAGTCTTCTCCAACACCACAGTTCAAAAGCATAAATTCTTTGGTGCTCAGCTTTCTTTATAGTCCACCTCTCACATCCATACACGACTACTGGAAAAACCATAGCTTTAATTATATGTACCTTTGTAGGAGAGGTATAGCTATAGATATATGGATACTATGCAAATGAATGAAGGGAAACTTCACTGAAATGGAGTTGGGAGGCAGAAGAGTACTTACACACATGCCACTTGAGGTCAATGCAGATACCAACAATAAAAGACCTTTTTTTTGCATCCTCAGCAGGAAGTGACAATACTTTAATACTGACAGCAAAGGCAAAAAAATGTTCTCTCTGCCTGGCAACAGCTCAGCCATTCAGATTGTTACAACCCAACCAATGATTATACAGTGGAAGTGAGAAATAGCTTTAAGGGACTCGATCTGATAGACAGAGTGCCTGATGAGCTATGGACGGAGGTTCGTGACATTGTACAGGAGACAGGGATCAAGACCATTCCCAAGAAAAAGAAATGCAAAAAAGCAAAATGGCTGTCTGAGGAGGCCTTACAAATAACTGTGAAAAGAAGAGAAGTGAAAATTAAAGGAGAAAAGGAAAGATATAAGCATCTGAATGCAAGTTCCAAAGAATAGCAAAGAGAGATAAGAAAGCCTTCCTCAGTGATCAATGCAAAGAAATAGAGGAAAACAACAGAATGAGAAAGACTGGAGATCTCTTCAAGAAAATTAGAGATACCAAGGGAACATTTCATGCAAAGATGGGTTTGATAAAGGACAGAAATGATATGGATCTAACAGAAGCAGAAGATATTAAGAAGAGGTGGTAAGAATACACAGAAGAACTGTACAAAAAAAGCTTCACTGCCAAGACAATCACAATGGTGTGATCACTCACCTAGAGCCAGACATCCTGGATTGTGAAGTCAAGTGGGCCTTAGAAGGCATCACTACAAACAAAGCTAATGGAGGTGATGGAATTCCAGTTGAGCTCTTTCAAATCCTGAAAGATGATGCTGTGAAAATGCTGCACTCAATATGCCAGCAAATTTGGAACACTCAGCAGTGACCACAGGACTGGAAAAGGTCCATTTTCATTCCAATCCCAAAGAAAGGCAATGCCAAAGAATGCTCAAACTACTGCACAATTGCACTCATCTTGCACGCTAGTAAAGAAATGCTCAAAATTCTCCAAGCCAGGCTTCAGTAGTACGTGAACTGCGAACTTCCAGATGTTCAAGCTGGTTTTAGAAAAGGCAGAGGAACCAGAGATCAAATTGCCAACATTAGCTGGATCATGGAAAAAGCAAGAGAGTTCCAGAAAAACATCTATTTCTGCTTTATTGACGATGCCAAAGACTTTGACTGTGTGGATCACAATAAACTGTGGAAAGTTCTGAAAGAGATGGGAATACCAGACCACCTGACCTGCCTCTTGAGAAACCTATATTGCAGCTTAGGAAGCAACAGTTAGAACTGGTCATGGAACAACAGACTGGTTCCAAATAGCAAAAGGACTATGTCAAGGCTGTATATTGTCACCTTGCTTATTTAACTTCTGTGCAGAGTACATCATGAGAAACGCTGGGCTGGAAGAACCACAAGCTGGAATCAAGATTGCCAGCAGAAATATCAATAACCTCAGATATGCAGATGACACCACCCTTATGGCAGAAAGTGAAGAGGAACTAAAAAGCCTCTTGATGAAAGTGAAAGTGGAGAGTGAAAAAGTTGGCTTAAAGCTCAACATTCAGAAAACGAAGATCATGGCATCTGGTCTCATCACTTCATGGGAAATAGATGGGGAAACAGTGGAAACAGTGTCAGACTTTATTTTTGGGGGCTCCAAAATCACTGCAGATGGTGACTGCAGCCATGAAATTAAAAGATGCTTACCCCTTGGAAGGAAAATTATGACCAACCTAGATAGCATATTGAAAAGAGAGATATTACTTTGCCAAGAAATGTTCATCTAGTCAAGGCTATGGTTTTTCCAGTGGTCATGTATGGATGTGAGAGTTGGACTGTGAAGAAGGCTGAGTGCCGAAGAATTGATGCTTTTGAACTGTGGTGTTGGAGAAGACTCTTGAGAGTCCCTTGGGCTGCTAGGAGAGCCAACCAGTCCATTCCGAAGGAGATCAGCCCTGGGAGTTCTTTGGAAGGAATGATGCTAAAGCTGAAACTCCAGTACTTTGGCCACCTCATGTGAAGAGTTGACTCATTGGAAAAGACCCTGATGCTGGGAGGGATTGGGGGCAGGAGGAGAAGGGGACAACAGAGGGTGAGATGGCTTGATGGCATCACCGACTCCATCGACATGAGTTTGAGTGAACTCAGGGAGTTTGTGATGGTCAGGGAGGCCTGGCGTGCTGCAGTTCATGAGGTCGCAAAGAGTTGGACACGACTGAGCCACTGAACTGAACTGAACCGAACCAATGAAAAGCCACTACTTCCTGCTTTCAGTTTCCCCCATTGGACTCTGTAATAACCCCTCCCAACTCTTTCTTCTACTCTATAAAAAAGTTTCTTCTCCTTTATTTTACCACATGGTTTATCATCATTGTGTGCCCTGAATGGCAATCCTTTGCTGCTCCAGAATGAACCCATTTTACTGGTAAAATAATTGGCTGCTTTATTGTCTTAGGTTAACAATATACATGTAGGTAAAGAGATTTATTTGAAGAATTGACTCAAGTCATTCCAAAGCTGAGAAGTCCCATGAAATGCTATAAGCTAGAGACCCAGGAAAACTAGTGATGTAATTACAGTCTAAGTCCAAAGGTCTGAGAAGCAGAGGAACTGATGTCATAAATCCTAGTCCAAGTTCAGGAGAAGGTCAGTGTCCCAGCTCAAGGAGGTAGGAAGCAAAAAGGGTAAATACCTCTTTCTCTATTCTGTTTAGGATTCTACACTAGCCTATAATGAATTGGATAATGCCCATCAGCACTTGGGAGAGTGATCTACTTTAGGGAGCCCAGTGATTCAACTGCTAATCTTATCCAGACACACCCTCACAGACACACCCTGAAGTTATGTTTAATCAAGACCAGTCAAGTTGACACATAAAACTAACTGTCATCGCTCCAAAATCATATTTCAGCAGAATAGAGTCTGTTTCCTTCAAACAGAGAGCTGAGCATGTGGACTCATTTTTGGACTTTTTCAAAGGAGACATAAACAGCACAATCTTATCTGTGACTACCTGAGCCTTCACTCTAAAGCCTCCTACTGCTTCATTCTTTTTACTGGCCCCAAACACCTCTTCTGTTTCACTTATCTGTTCTCAGGGAAGCTCTGCTTTCACTTGGGCTAAATCTCATCATTGACTCAAACTCTATTCATGCTGCAGGGAATAGCTGTGGGTGTAGGAAGCTGCTTTGCATTCCGTAGCTACTGCTACCATTGAACTAGCACATGTTCTGTTCCATCCTTCGCTGGGAAGCCAAACAGTCTCATTTCACCTGTAAAATCCTTTGTAGTTAAACCCTTGCTCAAGAATGCTTTGATACCTGTATCTAGTAGAGGTATGTATTGATAGTCTTTAAAACAGCAAAGCAAGACAAATAAATTCTGCTATGAAACTTAGGTAATTTGGTGATTCTTCTGGTTTCATAATTTGATGATTAATAAATAATCCATATAGATACATCTGTGTTGTTTAGTTGCTAAGTCCTGTTGGACTCTTGTGATCCCATGGACTGTAGCCCGCCAGTGTCCTCTGTCCATGGGATTTCCCAGGCAAGAATACTGGAGTGGGTTGCTATTCCCTTCTCCAAGGGATCTTCACAACACAGGTATCGAACCTGCATCTCCTGCTTGGCAGGTGGATTCTTTACCACTGAAACCACCAGGGAAGCCAGATATATCTATCAGATCAGATCAGTCGCTCAATCGTGTCCGACTCTTTGCGACCCCATGAACCGCAGCACGCCAGGCCTCCCTGTCCATCACCAGCTCCCGGAGGTCACCCAGACCCACACCCCTCGCGTCTGTGTTGTCCTCCCCCCCTCCTCCTTTCTCTTCCCCTTCTTCTCCTCCCCCCCCCCCCCCCCCACCATCTTCTTTTTTTCCTCTAATTCATCTCTTCCGTTGGGGTGGCCAAAATACTGGATTTTCAGCTTTTTTTTCTTTATTCTAAAAAAATTTTAGGTTTTTTCTCTTCCTCTGGATGTGTTTTTTCTTTTTCCTCGACCCCCAACCCTCTTCCCTCTCCCCCCACACCAAACTTCAAAAACATTTATTCTTCGGCCCTCCGCCTTCTTCACAGTAAAGTAATACTCAAAATCTCTCCCCCCACCACACCTCTATATGAAGTCTGCACTTCTTCTCGTGCTTCCTAGTGGTTGTAAAGAAAGAGGAACCAGAGATCCAATTGCCAACATCCGCTGGATCATGGAAAAAGCAAGAGAGTTCCAGAAAAACATCTATTTCTGCTTTATTGACTATGCCAAAGCCTTTGACTGTGTAGATCACAATAAACTATGGAAAATTCTGAAAGAGATGGGAATACCAGACCACCTGATCTGCCTCTTAAGAAATCTGTATGCAGGTCAGGAAGCAACAGTTAGAACTGGTCATGGATCAACAGACTGGTTCCAAATAGGAAAAGGAGTACGTCAAGGCTGCATATTGTCACCATGTTTATTTAACTTATATGCAGAGTACATCATGAGAAATGCTGGACTGGAAGAAACACAAGTTGGAATCAAGATTGCTGGGAGAAATATCAATAACCTCAGATATGCAGATGACACGACTCTTATGGCAGAAAGTGAAGAGGGGCTAAAAAGCCTCTTGATGAAAGTGAAAGTGGAGAGTGAAAAGGTTGGCTTAAAGCTCAACATTCAGAAAACGAAGATCATGGCATCTGGTCCCATCACTTCATGGGAAATAGATGGGGAAACAGTGGAAACAGTGTCAGACTTTGTTTTTCTGGGCTCCAGAATCACTGCAGATGGTGACTGCAGTCATGAAATTAAAAGACGCTTACTCCTTGGAAGGAAAGTTATGACCAACCTAGATAGCATATTCAAAAGCAGAGACATTACTTTGCCAACAAAGGTTCTCCTAGTCAAGGCTATGGTCTTTCCTGTGGTCATGTATGGATGTGAGAGCTGGACTGTGAAGAAGGCTGAGCGCCGAAGAATTGATGCTTTTGAACTGTGGTGTTGGAGAAGACTCTTGAGAGTCCCTTGGACTGCAAGAAGATCCAACCAGTCCATTCTGAAGGAGATCAGCCCTGGGATTTCTTTGGAAGGAATGATGCTAAAGCTGAAACTCCAGTATTTTGGCCACCTCATGAGAAGAGTTGACTCATTGGAGAAGACTCTGATGCTGGGAGGGATTGAGGGCAGGAGGAGAAGGGGACGACAGAGGATGAGATGGCTGGATGGCATCACTGACTCGATGAGTATGAGTCTGGGTGACCTCCGGGAGCTGGTGATGGACAGGGAGGCCTGGCGTGCTGCGGTTCATGGGGTCGCAAAGAGTCGGACACGACTGAGCGACTGATCTGATATGATCTGATCTGATTAGCCACAGCAAGAAAAGTATAATTAGAGGGTGATGGGGATACAAAAAAGGGATGCCATGACAGTCGACACTCAGTGCTGTGTCCTGTGTGCAGGTCATGCTCAACAAAATGACGTCAGGAGAGAAGCTGACATCAGAAAGTGTATTGTTGCAAGCATGTGGTTTTTGTTAAATAGCATAGGTGGTGTTTAATTTGCTACTAGTGATTCTCAGTTGGAGAAGGCAATGGCACCCCACTCCAGTACTCTTGCCTGGAAAATCCCATGGACGGAGGAGCCTGATAGGCTGCAGTCCATGGGGTCGCTAAGGGTCGGAAACGACTTCACGACCTCACTTTAACTTTCTTTTTCTGTGTTTCTCATTTTTTATTCACCCTTGGATCCCCTGGTAAACTTTTTGATTGATTAATTTTCCTTTTTTTCTTTTTTTTTTCGGGGACAAGGTTTGCGTATCTGTTTTTTTTAATCTCTATATTATTTTACTCTTCATCATCTGATTCAGCTTCTTTTTTTTTTTTTTTAAATGGTTAAGTTGTTGGAAAAAAAAGAAAAAAAAAAAATTTAAAAAAAAAAAAAAAAAGAAGAAGCCATTAATAAATCTTGGATAATTTCCTTTCTTCAATATGATAAAAAAATCATATCTAAATTCAGAGTAATATTTGTCTCTAGCTCTCTTAGGAATTTTACTAAAAATATTCATCAATCAAAAGAAAATAATTTTTAAATTAAAAAAATTTAAGTGTAATTGACATATTAGTTTTGGGATACCATATTATTCTTTATTACAAAATCTATATAATGAGTCTACTTATAATAATAAATTTATGCATCTTGACATATAATTTCATTTATTTCTCTCAAAATCTGTGCCAGTGTAGTATTATCTTTATTTTGAAAATGAATGCCTTACAATAACACCTCTTTCAGTAATGAAGCCACTTTCTATTTCTCTTTTTTCAGCCTTGTGTATTTTTCTAGATCATTATTGGCGTGCAAACAGCTGGGATATTCTATGATGAATCAATAGTATTGGTTTTAATATAAAGAATAAAACCTTGGCTCTGTTTTCAACTAATTGCTTAATTGGCAGGATATTGGAACAAATAAAATACATTGAGGATGGTAAGTAGTTGAGGAGAGTATGAGGAACTGGTGTTTGTTACTGGCTATTTCTAAGCGTATTAAAAAGACATAAAGAACAGTGACAAAATACAATAAACTATCCAGCTCCTAGCATCATAACTGATAAACATGCTTGTTCAAAGAATGAGTGATTGAATGAACGTAGTTTTGAGTATTTACAGAAATGACTATAATGATACATAAAATTATTGAGTATTACCACATGCCAGGCTTGTTTTTAGCCCTCACATGTTTTTTAATGTCTTTTTAGTCCGTGTACTCATTCTGTAAGGTGGGTATGATCATTACCCCTTATTTTACAAATGAAGAAAATGAGTTCAGAAAGATAAGTAATTATAGTGGAGAAGCCCTGTCCTCTCATCCCCTAGTAGCACTGTGGCAAGTTGCTTAGTTACCTAATTTCATAATGCAGTTGGGCCAACCATACTCTCTCTCACCTGCTGCTGCTGCTACTGCTAAGTCGCTTCTGTCGTGTCCGACTCTGTGTGACCCCATAGACGGCAGCCCACCAGGCTCCCCCGTCCCTGGGATTCTCCAGGCAAGAACAGTGGAGTGGGTTGCCATTTCCTTCTCCAATGCATGAAAGTGAAAAGTGAAAGTGAAGTCACTCAGTCGTGTCTGACTCTTAGCGACCCCATGGACTGCAGCCTACCAGGCTCCTCCGTCCATGGGGTTTTCCAGGCAAGAGTACTGGAGTGGGGTGCCATTGCCTTCTCCGACTCCCTCACCTGCTGCTGCTGCTGCTGCTAAGTGGCTTCAGTCGTGTCCAACTCTGTGCGACCCCAGAGACGGCAGCCCCAAATCCATCTATTTGTCTTCTCTATGGTGCCACCTGCTGGAGATGGGACATGCACTTGTTACCTTTCCCTAGCATTATTTCTTCCAGCTTGTTCCTGAGTCTGTTGGCAACCATTTGCCAGGGTACCTCCTCAGCTTTAACAAGGGACAAGAATAAGTGGGGACAGGGCTGTTCATTTCAAGTGTAACATGAAGACTCCGGCCCAGGGCATGATTCCAGTCCTCTGGATTCAAACTTTGCTCTCATCTCTGCTTTCTTACCCCAGAAGCCACAGCCACATCCTGCACATCCTCTGTCCAGCCATCTTGCAGTTTATTGACTCTGGAGTTAGCCAGAGTCTATAGTTCTAAGGTGCACTGTTTGAAAAAAGGTATTGCTAAGAAAAAGAAACACAGCCAGTTATAATTGCATGATGTCATCAACTGAAGATGCATCCCTGTTTCAGAGAAGTTAAAATATGAAAAAAAAGCATCTTAGAGTTGATGAAATATAGCATATAATTCGGAGAAGGCACTGGCACCCCTACTGTTGCCTGGAAAATCCCATGGACGGAGGAGTCTGGTAGGCTGCAGTCCATGAAGTCACTAAAAGTCGGACATGACTGAGTGACTTCACACTTTCACTTTCCACTTTCATGCATTGGAGGAGGAAATGGCAACCCACTCCAGTGTTCTTGCCTGGAGAATCCCAGGGACAGAGAAGCCTGGTGGGCTGCCGTCTATGAGGTCACACAGAGTCGGATATGACTGAAACGACTCAGCAGCGGCAGCAGCATATAATTGTGCTTGAAAGATTTTTCCAACACTCAGGGGCTGTTCATAGCTGGCTTTTCTCATCACCATTGTTTTTGCCAACTTGCAATGCTTTGTCTTTCCTATGAACTGTAGTGACTGTGGTCACAAATAATGTCCTCTCTAACAGCCAAACAGGGAAATGTGTATATTTTGGGTTAGCACAGGACAAGAGAATGGTAGAGGGTACTAAGGAATGGATGCAGTTGGAGGACTATGGAATATTCCAGGTGATAGGAAGTTTAGGGTGTGCCTGCTGCTGCTACTGCTGCTGCTAAGTCGTGTCAAACTCTGAGCGACCCCATAGACGGCAGCCCACTAGGCTCCCCCGTCCCTGGGATTCTTCAGGCAAGAACACTGGAGTGGGTTGCCATTTTCTTCTCCAGTGCATGAAAGTGAAAAGTGAAAGTGAAGTCACTCAGTCATGTCTGACTCTTTGCGACCCCATGGACTGCAGCCTACCAGGCTCCTCCGTTCCATGGGATTTTCCAGTCAAGAGTACTGGAGTGCCATCGCCTTCTCCATTAGGGTGTGCCTAGAAGTATTTTGTGTGTGTTTTTTTTTTTTTTAACTTTATGATATAGAAATAGTTCCATGCCCCCACAAAAAAGGTCCTTCCTGCCCCTTTGTAGTCAATTGCCAGCAAGTCCTGCTCCTAGTTGGAGAAGGAAATGGCAACCCACTCCAGTAGTCTTGCCTGGAAAATCCCACAGATGGAGGAGCATGGTAGGCTACAGTCCAAGGAGTTGCAAAGAGTCGGACACGACTGAGTGACTTCACTTTCACTTTCCTGCTCCTAGTAATCACTAATGTGCTATTGATCACTGTAGTTTTCATTTTTAAAGAAATCATATACATGGAATCACGAAGTATAAGGTATTTTGTGTCTGCAACATTTCCCTTAGCATAATGTTTTGAGACTTTTTCATGTTGTTGCCTGTCTCAGCTGTTCATTCTTTTTTATTGAGGAATAATTATTCTTTGAAAAGATTATACTACCATTGTTTCTATCCATTTATTAGTTGACATATGTTTGGGTTGTCTCCTCAAACCAATGGGGAATGCTTCATTCTTTCACCATTCAGTATGATACTAGCTGTAGGTTTTCTGTAAATACTCTTTCCTAGTTTTCCATCTTGCTGTAGGTGCTGGATTTTGTCAACTGCCTTTCTCTCTGTCAATTAATGTAGACACATGCTTTTTCTTCTTTCTCTTATTAATACACTGGATTACCTTGACTGATTTTTGGATGTTGATGTACCCTTGCATTCCACTTTATTCTTTTTATACATTGTTGGATTCAAGAACTTTAATATTTTTTGCATTGTAGTTTGCTGAATTATCCTCTCAATTTCTTTTGTATGAAAAAAATCTTTAGTTCGCCTTCATTTTTAATAGATCAATTTGTTGAGTGTAGAATTCTAGATTGACAGATTTTTCTTTCAGTACTTAAAAATGTCACTCCTTTGTCTCCTGGTTTATATAATTTCTGATAGGAAGTCTATAGTCAATCTTTTCTTTGTTCCTTTTTCTTCCATTTCTCTCTCCAGTATGCCTGTTTTCCCCTGCATTTTTGAGCCTCTGGGGCATATTTATAGTAGCTGATTAGAAGCTTTCCTATTTCATCATCTCTGTCATTTCTAAGTATATTTTTGTTGATGGACTGTCCTCTTGGTTATGAATTATATTTTCTGTATGCCAGTAGTTTTGTTTGGATTTCAGGACACTGGATTTTTATATTGTTGAGTGCTAGATATTGCTGTATCCCTTCAAAAATATTGACCTTTGACCTGACACACAGTTAAGTTAGTTGGAATCAGATTGACCCTTTTGAGGATGGCTTTTCTGCTTTTTTTAAGGTAAGTCAGAGCAGCCTTCAGTCTAAAATCAATTAGATCACCGCTGTGTGGGTGATTCCCTTCAGAAGACTCTGTTCTATGCCTGGTGTAGGCCTATCCCTGTTTGAGCTCTGTGTATCGTGTGGTCTCTGTTTCAGGGTGATTCTTTACTCAGACTTGGGAGTTTCATCTAAACACGAAGATCAGGATTCAGTCATTGATCTGAAGGGACTCCTCTGCAGATCTCTTGAGATTTCTCCTTCAGTGCCTCTCTCCTCCCCAGGATTCTGTCCCACAAATTCTTCATTAGTGTCCCAGAACTCCTTTCCTCAACTAAGTGAGGCAACTGGGTTCTGCCTGTGTCTTGTATCCTGGAAACTTGTATCCAGGTAGCAGTCCAGAGCAAGCGCTCGCTTCATTGGTTTCCCTGGTCATAGTGTCCCAGGCCTGTGCTGCTTGTTGTCCAATATCTGAAAAAATAGTTTGTTTCACATATGTCCCTATTTTTATAATTGTTTATGATGAGACAGTGGGCTTCCCTGGTGGTTCAGTGGTAAAAATCCACCTGCCGATGGAAGAGACATGAGTTCAATCCCTGAGTTGGAAAGATGCCCTGAAGAAGGGAATGGCTACCCATTCCAGTATTCTTGCCTGGGAAATCCCATGAACAGAGGAGCTTGGAGGGCTACATCTCATGGGTTCGCAGAGTCAGACCTGACTGAGTGACTACACAATAATAGCTTGGGACAGCAGTTCCTCAGCAGTTAGTCCTTTAGGTTAGAAGTAACAATTCAGAAGCCAACACAATATTGTGAAGCAATTATTCCTCTGGTAAAAAAAAAAAAGGTGGAAAAAAAGAAGTAACAATTCACTCAACTTTTCACTATTTTTTGTGACTATTATTAGAAATATTTACTTCCATGTGATATTTAAGATAATTTTCTCCTCTGACAAAACCCCACTCCATAAAAAGTAATAAGTGGAACAAGAATTTATCTATTACATTTTAGAAAGCTGACATTTACATTGAAGGTACAAAAGCAATAGTAAGTTCACTGGTGCATTAGCATGAATCAAAACTGTGGCTCTAAACTGTACCACTAGTCAGATTCTTCATATTCATGCCCTCACACACATGAAAGCCAGCTTCACTTAAAAAGTTCTTAATAAAGCAGTAAAAATGATTAATTTTATCAACTCTTGCCACATGGCTAGGCATCTTTTTAATATTCTGTGTGATGAAACCGGAAGTACACATGAAGCACTTCTGTTGCATACTGAATTCTAATGGTTGGCTTTAGGAAAAGCGTGTGTGTTGTCTGAACTGCAAGCTGAGCCAGCTCCTCTTTCTTTCTGTGTGTGAGTTACTACTTTTACTTAAAAGAATAAGCAAGAGAAAAAATATGGTGTTCAGACTTGGTTATTGGGAGACATCTTCTTGTAAATGAACAAAGTGAGCTTGTCACTTAAAGGAAACAACTGACAATATCTGTTGCTAGTGATAAAATACGAGATTTCAGTAAAAGCTGGCATTTTACAATTAGCAAATTGTATCTGCCACCATGAGCTTAATCTCTCCTCTATAATTAGAAGGCTTTAAAATTTTTAATAAAGTATAGTTGATTTACAATGTTGTGTTAGTTTCTGTTGTACAGCAAAATGACTCAATTATACATATATTGTATATATATATATATATATATATATACTTATTCATATTCTTTGTGGTTTGTCACAGGATACTGAGCGACTTCACTATCACTTCACTATGATGGAGAGGAGCCCACCCTGTGTGCGAGACCCGGGAGGGGGGGGCCGGGGCGCACAGAGCGGACACGACTGAAGCGACTAGCAGCAGCAGCAGCTATATAGTAGGACCTGTTTTTTTTTTTTTTTTAATGCATCCCATTTATAATAGTTTGCATCTGCTAATCCCAAGCTTCCAATCCTTCCCTCCTCCACCTGCCCTTCACCTTGGCCAACCACAGGTCTGCTCTCTGTGTCTGTGAGTCTGTTTCTGTTTTATGAAGGTGTTCATTTGTGTTGTATTTTAGATTCCACATATAAGTGATATATTACATTTGTCATTCCCTTTCTGACTTACTTCACTTAGTATGGTAATCTCTAGGTCTATCCGTGGGGCTGCAAATGGCATTATTTCATTCTTTTTAATAGCTGAGTAGTATTCCATTATATATCTAATTGTATATCTCACATCTACTTTATGCATTTATCTGTCAATGGACATTTAGATTGTTTCCATGTCTTGGCTATTGTGAATAGTGCTGCTATGAACATATGGGTGCACGTATCTTTTCAAATTATAATTTTGTCTGGGTATGTGCCCAGGAGTGGAATTGCTGAATCATATATCAATTCTATTTTTAGTTTTTGGAGGAAGCTCATACTGTTCCCTCAGTTCAGTTCAGTTCAGTTGCTCAGCCATGTCTGACTCTTTGCAATCCCATGAATCACAGCACGCCAGGCCTCCCGGTCCATCACCAACTCCCGGAGTTCACTCAGACTCACATCCATCGAGTCAGTGATGCCATCCAGCCATCTCATCCTCTGTCGTCCCCTTCTCCTCCTGCCCCCAATCCCTCCCAGCATCAGAGTCTTCTCCAATGAGTCAGCTCTTCGCATGAGGTGTGCAAAGTACTGGAGTTTCAGCTTCAGCATCATTCCCTCCAAAGAAATCCCAGGGCTGATCTCCTTCAGAATGGACTGGTTGGACATCCTTGCAGCCCAAGGGACTCTCAAGAGTCTTCTCCAACACCACAGTTCAAAAGCATCAACTGGGACGACCCAGAGGGATGGTATGGGGAGGGGGGAGGGAGGAGGGAGGAGGGTTCAGGATGGGGAACACATGTATACCTGTGGCGGATTCATTTTGATGTATGGCAAAACCAATACAATACTGTAAAGTTAAGTAAAATAAAATTAAAAAACAAACAAAAGCAAAAGCATCAATTCTTCGGCACTCAGCCTTCTTCACAGTCCAACTCTCACATCCATACATGACCACAGGAAAAACCATAGCCTTGACTAGATGGACCTTTGTTGGCAAAGTAATGTCTCTGCTTCTGAATATGCTCTCTAGGTTGATCATAACTTTCCTTCCAAGGTGTAAGAGTCTTTTAATTTCATGGCTGCCGTCACCAACTGCAGTGATTTTGGAGCCCCCCCCAAAATAAATTCTGACACTGTTACCACTGTTTCCCATCTATTTCCCATGAAGTGATGTCTTCCCATGAAGCTATTTGCCTTACAAATAACTGTGAAAAGACAAGCGAAAAGCAAAGGAGAAAAGGAAAGATATAAGCATCTGAATGCAGAGTTCCAAAGAATAGCAAGAAGAGATAAGAAAGCTTTCCTCAGTGATCAATACTGTTCCCTAGTGCTGTACAAATTCACATTCCCACCACCAACAAAAGGCTTTTCTGAGGAGATGGAGGGGGCGATACTAATAAATGTGATTTTTAATATATGTAATATACTGTGTTGGGCTTCCCAGGTGGCTCAATGATAAAGAACCCATCTGCCAATGTAAGAGACATGGGTTTGGTCCCTAGGTTGGAAAGATCCTAGAGAAGGATGTGGCAACCCACTTCAATACTCTTGCCTGGGAAATCCCATGGACAGAAGGAGCCTAGCAGGCTGCAGTCCATGGAGTTACAAAAGAGTTGGACATGACTTAGTAACTAAACAACAACAACAATATAGTGTGCTAGCCTTTGGAAGACCTGTATAAATCAGCGAACTAATATTTTTCCAAATGACCAGTGCATGATGTTAGAAAATCATGCATAAGTAAATGCTACATTTAAAGTTCAAAATACACCTGAAACTAACTCAATATTTTTTTCCCCTTGTAAATCTACTCTACTCCAATAAAAATTAAAAAATGATAACAAATAATGTTCAAGAAAGACTGATGGACATTAATTAACAGAGTAGGAAAAGTTTATTCATATGGTTTTAGATTCCGCACTGCAACTAATTTTTAGAAAACTACCATTTGTCATGTTGGGTTTAGTATCAAAGAATCTACACTAGTCTGATTAAGATACTGCCCTTTCCCAACTGCATAGCTGTGTGAAGCAAGATTTTCTTTTTAGTTCCCTGACTGAACTCACGCCCCCCGCAGTGAAGTGAGGAGTCCTAATCACTGGACCACCAGGGAAGTCCCTTTTTCAAATACTTTAAACAAAATAACATATTACAACAGACTGAATGTTAGGAGTGAATGTGAGAACCTGGATTTCTTTTTGTTTATGCTAGATACTAAATAGATGTGAAATAATGTAAATGAATACTGGGCTTCCCAGGTGGCTCAGTGGTAAAGAATCTACCTGCAAAGCAGGAGACGCGAGTCGGATCCCCAGATCAGGAAGACCCCCTGGACCAGGAAATGGCAACCTATTCCAGTATTCTTGCCTGGAAAATTCCATGAACAGAGAAGCCTGGTGGGTTACAGTCCACTGGGTCACAAAGAGTCAGGCACAACTGAGCGACTGAGCACACACAGCCAGTAAATATCACTCTTCTCCCTACATTTTTTGAAACCATTATTTTCCCACAAAAAATATATCTGTTTTAAGATATAGTGTGTTTGTTGTTATTTTAAAATGAGTTAATAATTTAAGATTTTTATTTTAATTTTTAGTATGATAAATATTGATAGATATGATTCACCTCAACAAAGCCTTCCTGAAATCTCTAAGAATTATTGCAAATAGAAAGAGTTTCTGAGCCCAGAAAGTTTGAACTATTATTCTTTAAAGATTATGTGGATCTCTGCAGTGGGAACATCTGAACCTGGTGTCTTTTAAAATGGGACCACCAGGACCACAGCCTTGTCTAACTCAATGAAACTATGAGCCATGCCATCTAGGGCCACCCAAGATGGACAGGTCATGGTGGAGAGTTCTGATAAAATGTGGTCCACTGGAGAAGGGAATGGCAAACCATTTCAGTATTCTTGCCTTGAGAACCCCATGAACAGTACGGAAAGGCAGAAAGATAGGACACTGAAAGATGAACTCCCCAGGTTGGTAGGTGCCCAATATGCTACTGGAGATCAGTGGAGAAATAACTCCAGGAAGAATGAAAAGATGGAGCCAAAGCAAAAACAACACCCAGTTGTGGATGGAAGTAAAGTCAGATGCTGTAAAGAGCAATGTTGCATAGGAACCTGGCATGTTAGGTCCATGAATCAAGGCAAATTGGAAGTGGTCAAACAGGAAATGGCAAGAGTAAACATCGATATTTTAGGAATCAGTGAACTAAAATGGACTGCAATGAGTGAATTTAACTCAGGTGACCATTATATCTACTATTGTGGGCAAGAACCCTTAGAAGAAATGGAGTAGCCATGATAGTCAACAAAAGAGTCTGAAATGCAGTAAGTACTTGGATGCAGTCTCAAAAACGACTGAATGATCTGTTCATTTCCAAGGCAAACCATTCAATATCACAGTAATCCAAGTCTATACCCTGAACAGTAATGCTGAAGAAGCTGAAGTTGAATGGTTCTATGAAGATCTATAAGACCTTCTAGAACTAACACCCCCAAAAGATGTCCTTTTCAGTATAGGGGACTGGAATGCAAAACTAGGAACTCAAGAAATACCTGGAGTAACAGGCAAATTTGGCCTTGGAGTACAGAATGAAGCAGGGTAAAGGCTACTAGAGTTTTGCCAAGAGAACGCACTGGTCATAGCAAACACCCTCTTCCAACAACACAAGAGAAGACTCTACATGTGGACATCACTAGATGGTCAATACAGAAATCAGACTGTATATATTCTTTGCAGCCAAAGATGTAGAAACTCTATACAGTCAGCAAAAACAAGACTGGGAACTGACTCTGGTTCAGATCATACTGTTCATACTGTTCATGGGGTTCTCAAGGCAACAATACTGAAGTGGTTTGTTTGCCATTCCCTTCTCCAGTGGACCACATTTTGTCGGAACTCTCCACCATGAAACGTCCGTCTTGGGTGGCCCTAGATGACATGGCTCATATTTTCATTGAGTTAGACAAAGCTGTGGTCCATGTGATCAGATTGGTTAGTTTCCTGTGATTGTGGTTTTCAGTTTGTCTGCCCTCTGATGGAGAAGGATAAGAGGCTTATGGAAGCTTCCTGATGGGAGAGACTGACTGAAGGGAAAATTGGGTCTTGTTCTGATGGGCAGAGACATTACTTTGCCAACAAAGATCCGTCTAGTCAAAACTATGGTTTTTCCAGTAGTCATGTATGGATGTGAGAGCTGGACTATGAAGAAGGCTGAGCACTGAAGAGTTGCTTTTGAACTGTGGTGTTGGAGAAGACTCTTGAGAGTCCCTTGGACTGCAAGGAGACCCAATCTGTCCATCCTAAAGTAGATTAGTCCTGAATATTCATTGGAAGGACTGATGCTGAAGCTGGAGCTCCAATACTTTGGCCACCTGATGGGAAGAACTGATTCATTGGAAGAGACCCTGATGCTGGGAAAGATTGAAGATTGAAGGAGAAGGGGATGACAGAGGATGAGATAGTTGGATGACATCACTGACTCAGTGGACATGAGTTTTAGTAAGCCCCAGGAGTTGGTAATGGACAGGGAGGCCTGGCCTGCTGCAATCCATGGGGTTCCAAAGAGTCGAAATGACTGGGTGACTGAACTGAACTGGAGGGACTTCACTGGTGCTCCAATGGCTAGGACTTGGTACTTACACTGCTGTGTGCCCAGGTTTTATCCCTGGTTGGGGAACTAAGATCTTGCAAGCCATGTGGTACAGCCAAAAAGAAATAAATAAATAAAACGGGAGGAGGGCTTTCCTGGTGGTTCAGTGGTAAATTATCCACCTGCCTATGCAGAAGACACAGGTTCAAACCCTGCTCCAGGAAGATCCCACATGCCATGAAACAACTAAGGCCGTGCACCTCAACTACTGAACCTGTGGTCTGGAGCCCTGGAGTCACAACTACAGAGCCAGTTTGCCCTAGAGCCCGTGCTCCACAACAAGAGAAGCCATTGCAGTCACAAGCCTGTGCACCACAACTAAGGGTAGCCCCTGTTGGCCACAACTAGAGAAAATCCCGTGCAGCAGTGAAGACTCTGCATAGCCAAAAATAACTAACTAAAATTACTTTAAAAAATAAATAAAATGGGGGATTTAGTGATTCACTGGTTAGGATTTGGTCCCTTCAATATTTTTATAGATTATACTCCATTTAAAGTTGCTAAAAATATTGGCTATACTCACTATGCTGTATAATATATCCTTGTAACCATTTTATTTTTTAATCTTCAAAATATATTAATTATTTTCAAATGGAGAATGAGCATCCATAGACAATACAAGCTTCTAAAAACAGATTAGGACGAACAGTTTTGCAAAATAATGATCTCTATTACATTGGCACCAATAGTAGAATTTTCCATGGGACAATTGGGTTATTTCTTATCTATACTTTTTTATTTTATATCTTCGAGTTTGTATCTCTTAGTGCCCTTCCCCTATCTTGCTGCTCTCCACTTCACTCTCTCCACTGGTTTGTTCTCTGTATCTTTGAGTCTGTTTCTGTTTGTTACAGCCATTCAATTGTATTTTTTTCAGATTTCACATATAATTGAAAACATACAAGGTTTATCTTTATCTTGTTTCATTAAGCATGATACACTTTAGGTCCGTCCATGTTGTTGCAAATGGCACTGACTCCATCTTTATTTCATTCATTTCACATACCCCACTAATAAGTATAAAGTATTTGAGACAGGAGGCTAGAAGGGATGACTAGAGTAGACAGGAAATGTTAGGCTAGAAAATAGGGGAACTGATATGGTATATGGTCTGTGCCTTTAATTTGATCCCCCAAAAAGTCCAGGAAAACAAGGTATCTGTAGGAATTGTCTACTGGGGATTGTCTCAACCAAGGCTTCACGGGGCTGATATTTACAAACCTACCAGGATCCAAGCTCTGCTTCTCAAATTTTAGTGTCCAGAAATTCAACTTTGCTTGTGTCCCCAGACTAGGATCAGGCTCTGGAGTAACTGGTCAACCACAATCACAACAATGACTGATGTCAAAACTAGCAGGCCAATTTCATAATCTCCTAACAACTGAACCACAATACCTATGTCTACCTCTCAAAGCATTTGTTTGCTTTGAACACATGTGTTTGTGGTTTCCTAGAGACTGTTCTTGGAGATGCATCTGTAAGGAAGTAAGGAAGGCAAGATTTGGCACAGAGAGAAGGTGGACTGCAGAGAAGTTGCAGCTAAGACCCCCTGTTGTTCTTGGGGAGCTCTGGAGCTAGAATGACTCTTTAAAGTTGCCCCCAAGTTGAGATAATGGAGCTGGACCTTGGAATCTCCAGGCAGTCGTTGGTGGTGGACGCCCCCTGGAGGAGCTCTAACCTTGGCTGAGGCAGGTCCCTGCAGCCAGAGTCTGTGTCCAGTGAGGGAGGCAGCTGTGTGCCCCCAGTTCAGGGCAGGTGGGGGATGGACACCTTCGCCCTGAACAGTGCCTGGGTAGAATACCATAGCAACTCACTACAAACACACTGGTTCTATAATGCATCCTGAATTCAGAAACATTAAAATGTGAAAAAAGAGTAACTTAAAATGGTAGATTCAATAGGTTTCTTTCTTTCTTTCTTTCTTTTGATATGGAGTGGGAAGAACCATGATAGAGAACTGAAAATCCAGGGGCTTTGGGGACTCATCTCCATTGTCTTTTCACTCAGGATTCTTCTTGCAAATCTGTCTCACTTTTTTCCTCGATATTCCAATTTTCTTTGCTGAACTGTTTAGCAAAACCCACCTGGGAGGTGAGCCTTGGCTGGTGCCATGCTGGCAGATGTTTAAATGTGGCCCTCTGGACAAAAAGAACTGCACACATATATTCATGTAGTTTTTACTGATACAAAGGAGACAGAGGAAAATGTATAGGTGATAATGAATGCTATTATACTCTGTATTGTAAATTCCATATAGCCCATTGATTCTCACAGAATGCTTTCATTGATTTTTGCAGAACTCTTGTATCCCCAACCAACCTGTGGTTATAATTGATAAACATGTCCAGCTCTGACATGAATACTAATGGACATTTTTGCTTAAATTAATGAATAAAAAGTGAAACAACAAAGATGCATGTCAGAATGTCACTTGTTGGTCAATGATGTGAGAGGCTTCTTTCATAATTATTATTGAAAGCTGAGTCATTTTATTTATTTTTGTATACTGGGTCTTTGTTGCAGACTATGGCCTTTCTCTAGTTGCAGCGAGTGGGGGTTACTCTTTGTTGTGGTGCTGGGGCTTCTTATTTTGGTGGCTTCTCTTGTTATGCAACATGGGCTCTAGGTGCTTGGGCTCAGTAGCCATGGCACAGGGCTTTGTTGCCCCGAGGCATGTGGGATCTTCTTGGACCAGGGATCAAACCCATGTCCCCTGCATTGACAGGTGGATTCTTATCCATTGTACCACCAGGGAGCAAAGAACTAAAGAGCCTCTAGATGAAAGTGAAAGAGGAGAGTGAAAAAGTTGGCTTAAAACTTAACATTCAGAAAACTAAGATCATGGCATCCGGTCCCATCACTTCATGGCAAATGGATGGGTAAACAATGGAAACAGTGATTGACTTTATTTTTGGGAGCTCCAAAATCCCTGCAGATGGTGATTGCAGCCATGGAATTAAAAGACGCTTACTCCATGGAAGGAAAGTTATGACCAACCTAGACAGCATATTAAAAAGCAGAGACGTTACTTTGTCAACAAAGGTCCGTCTAGTGAAGGCTATGGTTTTTCCAGTAGTAATGTATGGATGTGAGAGTTGGACTATAAAGAAAGCTGAGCACTGAAGAATTGATGCTTTTGAACTGTGGTGTTGCAGAAAACTCTTGAGAGTCCTTTGGACTGCAAGGAGATCCAACCAGTCCATCCTAAAAGAAATCAGTCCTGAATATCCCTGGAAGGACTGATGTTGAGGCTGAAGCTCCAATACTTTGGCCACCTGATGCGAGGAACTGACTCCTTGGAAAAGCCCCTGATGCTGGGAAAGATTGAAGGCAGGAGAAGGGGACAACAGAGGACAAGATGGTTGGATGGCGTTACTGACTTGATGGACATGAGTTTGAGCAGGCTCTGGGGGTTGATGATGGACAGGGAAGCCTGGCATGCTGCAGTCCATGGGGTCACAAAGAGTCAGACACGACTGAGCGACTGAACTGACTGAAGTGAACCGTACCACCAGGGAAGTCCTAGAGGCTTCTTTTTGATTCACATAATAGTCTTCAAATCCTGGAAGAAGAACTACACAAGTCTTTGTCCTCTTCACTATGTAATGGCCATAGACATGATGCTTTAAATTTCATTTGTATCAGTGGTTCTAACCTGGAAGGAGATTTTGCCCCTCTGGGGATGTTTAGCAATGTCCAGAGACATTTTTGTTTGTCATAACTATAGAAAGGGGTGTTACCAGCATCTATTGGATAGAGTTAGTGACGTTTCTTTTCCAAAAAAGAATTATCTGGCCTAAGGTTGAGAAATTGTGAATCATATTATTAACTTTTTTCCCATAACTTTTTAAAGCTTAGATAATCAAGTTCAGATTGGTAGCATTTGCCAATTTCTGTGGTGTAAATACTCCCATTTTGGCTGATTTCAAGTTACCAACATGAGCTCCTCAAGTGTGGCATCAGGGAAAGACATGCACTGAGCTCAACATTCTATAATATTAGCACCACATAGATGCAACAGTCATAACTAACTCCAAGAGCATAAATAATAGTAAAATGCAGTAATATAATTAGTGAATAATAGGTTCTGTGTATTTATTACTGTTGTTTATAATATAACATGTTTAATTGTTAACAAACATTTATTTTCCAAGCCAGGCTTCAGCAATATGTGAACCGTGAACTTCCTGATGTTCAAGCTGGTTTTAGAAAAGGCAGAGGAACCAGAGATCAAATTGCCAACATCCGCTGGATCATGGAAAAAGCAAGAGAGTTCCAGAAAAACATCTATTTCTGCTTTATTGACTATGCCAAAGCCTTTGACTGTGTAGATCACAATAAACTATGGAAAATTCTGAAAGAGATGGGAATACCAGACCACCTGATCTGCCTCTTAAGAAATCTGTATGCAGGTCAGGAAGCATCAGTTAGAACTGGTCATGGAACAACAGACTGGTTCCAAATAGGAAAAGGAGTACGTCAAGGCTGCATATTGTCACCATGTTTATTTAACTTATATGCAGAGTACATCATGAGAAATGCTGGACTGGAAGAAACAGAAGTTGGAATCAAGATTGCCGGGAGAAATATCAATAACCTCAGATATGCAGATGACACCACTCTTATGGCAGAAAGTGAAGAGGGGCTAAAAAGCCTCTTGATGAAAGTGAAAGTGGAGAGTGAAAAGGTTGGCTTAAAGCTCAACATTCAGAAAACGAAGATCATGGCATCTGGTCCCATCACTGCATGGGAAATAGATGGGGAAACAGTGGAAACAGTGTCAGACTTTGTTTTTCTGGGCTCCAAAATCACTGCAGATGGTGACTGCAGCCATGAAATTAAAAGACGCTTGCTCCTTGGAAGGAAAGTTATGACCAACCTAGATAGCATATTCAAAAGCAGAGACATCACTTTGCCAACAAAGGTTCGCCTAGTCAAGGCTATGGTCTTTCCTGTGGTCATGTATGGATGTGAGAGCTGGACTGTAAAGAAGGCTGAGCGCCAAAGAATTGATGCTTTTGAACTGTGGTGTTGGAGAAGACTCTTGAGAGTCCCTTGGACTGCAAGAAGATCCAACCAGTCCATTCTGAAGGAGATCAATCCTGGAATTTCTTTAGAAGGAATGATGCTAAAGCTGAAACTCCAGTATTTTGGCCACCTCATGTGAAGAGTTGACTCATTGGAGAAGACTCTGATGCTGGGAGGGATTGGGGGCAGGAGGAGAAGGGGACGACAGAGGATGAGATGGCTGGATGGCATCACTGACTTGATGGGTATGAGTCTGGGTGACCTCCGGGAGCTGGTGATGGACAGGGAGGCCTGGCGTGCTGCGGTTCATGGGGTCGCAAAGAGTCGGACACGACTGAGCAACTGATCTGATCTGATTCAGAAAATGAAGATCATGGCATCCAGTCCCATCACTACATAGGAAATAGATGGGGAAACAGTGGAAACAGTCAGATTTTATTTTTATTTTATTTTTCTGGGCTCCAAAATCACTGCAGATGGTGACTGCAACCATGAAATTAAAAGACCTTGGAAGGAAAGTTATGACCAACCTAGATAGCATATTCAAAAGCAGAGACGTTACTTTGCCAACAAAGGTTCCCCTAGTCAAGGCTATGGTCTTTCCTGTGGTCATGTATGGATGTGAGAGCTGGACTGTGAAGAAGGCTGAGTGCTGAAGAATTGATGCTTTTGAACTGTGGTGTTGGAGAAGACTCTTGAGAGTCCCTTGGACTGCAAGGAGATCCAACCAGTCCATCCTGAAGGAGATCAGCCCTGGGATTTCTTTGGAAGGAATGATGCTAAAGCTGAAACTCCAGTACTTTGGCCACCTCATGTGAAGAGTTGACTCATTGGAAAAGACTCCGATGCTGGGAGGGATTGGGGGCAGGAGGAGAAGGGGACGACAGAGGATGAGATGGCTGGATGGCATCACTGACTCGATGGATGTGAGTCTGAGTGACCTCTGGGAGTTGGTGATGGACAGGGAGGCCTGGCGTGCTGCCATTCATGGGGTCACAAAGAGTCAGACACGAATGGAACAATGGGCTCTTTTTCAAAAAAAAAAATTTTATTTATTTATTTACTTGGCTGCATCAGGTCTTAGTTGCAGCTTGCGGGATATTTAGTTGTGGCATGTGGGATCTAGTTCCCTGCCCAGGGGTCAAACCTGGGTCCTCTGCATTGATCGTGCAGAGGCTTAGCCACTGGTCCATCAGAGAAGTCCCACGCAATAGCTTCTTGCAGTTCAAAATGGACTGATCTGGCTCCAGCATGCCCCCTGGAATGGTTTCCACCACTCTCCAATCCCCACCTTGTGTACTTGAAAAGACTGACTCAATTCCAACCTCAATTTTCCAGGTCACAGACTCTTGACTGGTCTACATGAGGCCAGGTCGCAGCCCACTCTCTGTGAATATGCAGAAGCAGGCCTGTGTACATGGCTGACTCCAAAGGGAGCCGGCCCCTTCTATTTAGGAAATTTCCCAAAGCACCACTGTGAGTGGCAGACGCCCTGGGAGGCCCCATGACAGTACTGTAGACACCGACACAGCTTCCTCCCCCGTCTTGTTTATCAGAACTTCTTGCAGACTGAGTTTCTGACTCACCCGATGCTCCAAAGTAATATATTAGATCAGTAGTTCTCAAAGTGCGGTCCCTGGATCCACAGCAACTGCCTTGCTTGCGAATTTGTTCAAAAAGCACATTCTTGGGCTCCTCCACAAACCCTTTGAATTAGACATTCTGGGGACCCACAGTCTGGGTTTTTAAAAGTCCTCTGGGTTATTTTGAGGCATGCTGATAATGGAGGGCCACTGTATGAGATTTTTAAATTTAAATGTTTTAATAAATGAATTAAATTGTTGTTGTTGTTGTTGTGCTTTGTGGCTTCTGGGATCTTAGTTCCCTGACTAGGGATTAAACCGGGCCCCAGCACTGAAAGCACCAAGTCCTCATCACTGGATTGCCAGGAAACCTCCCAGTATGAGATTATATAGCTTTCAAAAAGAAGTTATCCTTTAGGACAGCAACAAAACAAACCTAGATCATCTTGATTAAACTTGGTATTTTCCCATTTTCCAGAAATGACAGATAATCTCTTCCAATCAGATCAGTCGCTCAGTCGTGTCCGAATCTTTGCGGCCCCATGAATCGCAGCATGCCAGGCCTCCCTGTCTTTCAACAATTCCCGGAGTTCACTCAACTCACGTCCATCAAGTCAGTGATGCCATCCAGCCATTCATCCTCTGTCGACCCCTTCTCCTCTTGACCCCAATCCCTCCCAGCATCAGAGTCTTCTTCAATGAGTCAACTCTTCGCATGAGGTGGCCAAAGTATTGGAGTTTCAGCTTTTGCATCATTCCTTCCAAAGAAATCCCAGGGCTGATCTCCTTTAGAATGGACTGGTTGGATCTCCTTGCAGTCCAAGGCACTCTCAAGAGTCTTCTCTAACATCACAGTTCAAAAGCATCAATTCTTCGGTGCTCAGCCTTCTTCACAGTCCAACTCTCACATCCATACATGACCACTGGAAAAACCATAGCCTTGACTAGATGGACCTTTGTCGGCAAAGTAATGTCTCTGCTTTTGAATATGCTATCTAGGTTGGTCATAACTTTCCTTCCAAGGAGTAAGTGTCTTTTAATTTCATGGCTGCATTCACCATCTGCAGGGATTTTGGAGCCCAAAACAATAAAGTCTGACACTGTTTCCACTTTTTCCCTGTCTATTTGCCATGAAGTGATGGGACCGGATGCCATGATCTTTGTTTTCTGAATGTTGAGCTTTAAGCCAACTTTTTCACTCTCCATTTTCACTTTTATCAAGAGGCTTTTTAGTTCCTCTTCACTTTCTGCCATAAGGGTGGTGTCATCTGCATATCTGAGGTTATTGATATTTCTCCCGGCAATCTTGATTCCAGCTTGTGTTTCTTCCAGTCCAGCATTTCTCATGATTTACTCTGCATATAAGTTAAATAAACAGGGTGACAATATACAGCCTTGACGTACTCCTTTTCCTATTTGGAACCAGTCTGTTGTTCCATGTCCAGTTCTAACTGTTGCTTCCTGACCTGCATACAAATTTCTCAAGATCAGGTGGTCTGGTATTCCCATCTCTTGAAGAATTTTCCACAGTTTCTTGTTATCCACACAGTGAAAGGCTTTGCCATAGTCAATAAAGCAGAAATAGATGTTTTTCTGGAACTTTCTTGCTTTTTCCATGATCCAGCAGATGTTGGCAATTTGATCTCTGGTTTCTCTGCCTTTTCTCAAACCAGCTTGAATATCAGGAAGTTCACGGTTCATGTATTGCTGAAGCCTGGCTTGGAGAATTTTAACCATTACTTTACTAGTGTGTGAGATGAGTGCAATTGTGCGGTAGTTTGAGCATTGTTTGGCATTGCCTTTCTTTGGAATTGGAATGAAAACTGACCTTTTCCAGTCCTGTGGCCACTGCTGAGTTTTCCAAATTTGCTGGCATATTGAGTGCAGCACTTTCACAGCATCCTCTTTCAGGATTTGGAATAGCTCCACTGGAATTCCATCACCTCCACTAGCTTTGTTCTTAGTGATGCTTTCTAAGGCCCACTTGACTTCACATTCCAGGATGTCTGGCTCTAGGTCAGTGATCACACCATCGTGATTATCTGGTTTGTGAAGATCTTTTTTGTACAGTTCTTCTGTGTATTCTTGCCACCTCTTCTTAATATCTTCTGCTTCTGTTAGGTCCATACCATTTCTGTCCTTTATCGAGTCCATCTTTGCATGAAATGTTCCTTTGGTATCTCTGATTTTCTTGAAGAGATCTCTAGTCTTTCCCATTCCGTTGTTTTCCTCTATTTCTTTGCATTGATCACTGAGGAAGGCTTTCTTATCTCTTCTTGCTATTCTTTGGAACTCTGCATTCAGATGTTTATATCCTTCCTTTTCTCCTTTGCTCTTCGCTATCATCTTTTCACAGCTATTTGCAAGGCCTCCCCAGACAGCCATTTTGCTTTTTTGCATTTCTTTTCCATGGGGATGGTCTTGATCCCTGTCTCCTGGACAATGTCATGAACCTCATTCCATAGTTCATCAGGCACTCTATCTATCAGATCTAGGCCCTTAAATCTATTTCTCACTTCCACTGTATAATCATAAGGGATTTGATTTAGGTCATACCTGAATGGTATAGTGGTTTTCCCTACTTTGTTCAATTTCAGTCTGAATTTGGCAATAAGGAGTTCATGGTCTGAGCCACAGTCAGCTCCTGATCTTGTTTTTGCTGATTGTATAGAGCTTCTCCATCTTTGGCTGCAAAGAATATAATCAATCTGATTTCGATGTTGACCATCTGGTGATGTCCATGTGTAGAGTCTTCTCTTGTGTTGTTGGAAAAGGGTGTTTGTTATGACCAGTGCATTTTCTTGGCAAAACTCTATTAATCTTTGCCCTGCTTCATTCCATATTCCAAGGCCAAATTTGCCTGTTACTCTAGGTGTTTCTTGACTTACCACTTTTGCATTCCAGTCCCCTATAATGAAAAAGACATCTTTTTTGCATGTTAGTTCTAAAAGGTCTTGTAGGTCTTCATAGAACCATTCAACTTCAGCTTCTTCAGCGTTACTGGTTGGGACATAGACTTGGATTACTGTGATATTGAATGGTTTGCCTTGGAAGCAAACAGAGATCATTCTGTCATTTTTGAGATTGCATCCAAGTACTGCATTTCGGACTCTTTTGTTGACCATGATGGCCACTCCATTTCTTCTGAGCGATTCCTGCCCGCGGTAGTAGATATAATGGTCATATGAGTTAAATTCACCCTTTCCAGTCCATTTCAGTTCGCTGATTCCTAGAATGTCAACATTCACTCTGGCCATCTCTTGTTTGACCACTTCCAATTTGCCTTGATTCATGGATCTGACATTCCAGGTTCCTATGATATTGCTCTTACAGCATTGAACCTTGCTTCTAGCACCAGTCACATCCACAGCTGGGTATTCTTTTTGCTTTGGTTCCATCCCTTCATTCTTTCTGGAGTTATTTCTCCACTGATCTCCAGTAGCATATTGGGCCCCTACTGACCTGGGGAGTTCCTCTTTCAGTATTCTATCATTTTGCCTTTTCATACTGTTCATGGGGTTCTCAAGGCAACAATACTGAAGTGGTTTGCCATTCCCTTCTCCAGTGGACCACATTCTGTCAGATCTCTCCACCATGACCTGCCCATCTTGGGTTGCCCCACGGGTATGGCTTAGTTTCATTGAGTTAGACAAGGCTGTGGTCCTAGTGTGATTAGATTGACTAGTTTTCTGTGAATATGGTTTCATTGTGTCTGCCCTCTGATGCCCTCTTGCTACACCTACCATCTTACTTGGGTTTCTCTTACCTTGGGCGTGGGCTATCTCTTCACGGCTGCTCCAGCAAAGCGCAGCCAATGCTCCTTACCTTGGACGAGGGTCTCTCCTCACCGCCGCCCTTCCTGACCTTCAATGTGGGATAGCTCCTCTATGTCCTCCTGTGCACGTGCAGCCAGGGCATGGGGTTGGTCCTCCCGGCCACCGCCCCTAGCCTTGGGTGTTGGGTATCTCCTCCGGCCGCCCCCTCTGACCTCGGATGTGGGGTAACTCCTCTTGGCCGTTGCCCCTCGGGTATAATTATGTTAATATCCTAAGATAATCTCTTAGGATGGGTTATTTCAATGGCAGAATAATCTCATCAATTATATACCTATTGAGTTTTTACTATTTCTTGTTTTAGTTTCTGTAGATACTTTTAATAGCCCCATATATGCTACAAAATCATGTTTATCTTATATAATTAAACTTTTACCTGGTAACATCCTCATGGGTAGGACTATGTATGATATCAATATTTGGTTTAGTCCACGGAGCCTAAAGTAGTACAGAGCTCATAGGAGACATCAAAATATTTTCATTTATATACTAGTTTTGGTTGTCCTGGGTCTTCCTTGTCATGCACAGACCTTCTCTTGTTATAGCACGTGGGGGCTCTCTCCAGCTGTGGTGCTCAGGATTCTCTTGCTGCAGAGCTCAGGCTCTAAAGCACAGGCTTCAGAAGTTTTGGCTCTTGGGATCAGTAGTTGTGGCACACGGGCTTAGTTACCCCGGGGCCTGTGGGATCTTCCTGGACCAGGGATAGAACCTGTGTCTTCTGCATTGGCAGGTGGATTCTGAACTCCTGGACCACCAGAGAAGTCCGAGACATCTAAATATTGACTGAATAAGTATGAAGGTTAGAAAACATTCTCTTTTTTATCTAATTTTTGTTCTCTTTTACTGGCAGTATTTAAAATTTATCATACATGGTTTTTAAAGTAGTAAGGCTGAAATTTTATAAAGAATTTTAATAGTAATGAAATAAAACAGAAAATGACTGCCTCTCAGGATTTCCCCCCCAAATTATGGAATTTGTACAATTATAGTATAAAGAAGAATAGGTAATAATCTGATATTTGGATATGTTTCTGTTCAATAATTTTCTAGGTTTATATGCTTTTTTTTTTAACCAAATGGACACTGTATGTTATATTCCTAGTTTCATTATCCTTTCTAATTTTTATTCAAAATATTTTTCTTGGCTGTGCAGCATTTGGGATCTTAGTTCCTCAACTAGGGATCGAACCAGCAGCCCCTGCAGCAGAAGCACACAGTCCTAACCACTGGACCACTGGGGAGGTTCTTTTTTTTTTTTTAACTAACCATTATATCATGAGGATTCTCATATCATTGAATATTTTCTGAACATATTGTTCAGTTGTATGTATGAATTATGACTTTATTTAACCATTCCCCCAGATATGACACTTAGATTTGTTTCTAATATTTTGCTCTTTAAAAAACTGCGATATAAGGGGATGCAAGTATTTTGGCCACCTCATGCGAAGAGTTGACTCATTGGAGAAGACTCTGATGCTGGGAGGGATTGGGGGCAGGAGGAGAAGGGGATGACAGAGGATGAGATGGATGGCTGGATGGCGTCACTGACTCGATGGATGTGAGTCTGAGTGACCTCCGGGAGTTGGTGATGGACAGGGAGGCCTGGCATGCTGCGGTTCATAGGGTCGCAAAGAGTCGGACATGACTGAGCAACTGATCTGATCTGATATTTTAAAAATGAATATGACTCCTTAGAATCAGGATTAACTGGTTCTCTTGAATATTTCTTAGCTCTCCTGGTCATCTGTTTTTCCCCTCAGTATAAACTGAAAAGCTTCCTTATCAGTTTGCTTGTTCAAGTACTTGTTTCTCCCACTCTTCCATCTTAGGCCTTTATTAAGATTTTATGCACATATTTACATAAACATCAAGATCAATGAAAATCTGAAATTTAAAAGGAGCCTGTTTATAGAAGCTACTGTCTTCCCTGGTTTACGTGAGCTGTTCCTTCTCTGTGAACTTCCATTACTGTTACAATTACTTGTGTCAACCTTCAGGTTTTTGTGTCATCATTTCTAAACCCTAAACAGGAATAGGCTAATAAATTATTATTTGCTTATTGAACTATAAGTGACTCAGGAAACAAATCCATATAAAAATGTTCCCATGTTTAATGATTCAAGACCTTTTTTTTTTTTTTTTGTAAAAGTTTTCAAAAGCCTAAAAATTAACAAAGGATCTTTGCTTCAGAGCTTAATTTTATTTTTTTTTTTTTTTTTTTTCTTTCAAAAATCTATTTTTTTTTTGAGAAAATATAAACCACACACATCTATACATTAATTAATTGAAATTTTTTTTTTTTTAAAAGAGAATTATTTTTTTTTTTCTTTTTTTTTCTCCTCCCACCCCCTCCCCCATAAATCCAATTTACTTTATCTATTTTTTTTTTTTTCTTTTAAGAAGAAGCATTCCCCTTCCTCTCTCCCTTTAATTACTCATCTATAAAAAGATATACACCTCCCCTGGGTTGGGCGGCCCCCCCCGCGCCGCCGATACAGGCTCTCCCTGCCACACACCCGGCTCCCGTGTGTTCCTGCTGCGGGGGGAAACCCCGGTGAAGGATAGGCCCCCCCCCTTCTTATCCGCCCCGAGGGACCCGCGGAGGGACAGGCGACAGGCGCCAGACCCCCGGGGCCCGAAGAGTTGGGCATGACTGAGTGCCTTCCCTTTACTTTCTTTCTCTTTCAGTGATATAGAACCAAAAATAAATGTAAACAGTTTTTAGGAAAATTAAAATCTCTGACATAATTTCCCCCCAATTTAACTTGTCTTCTTGTGAAGGCATTAAAATTTTTTTTTCAATTACGTATTTAATCATCTCACTGAAAATCTTCATTGCTGAACACATGACCAAAGAGATTATCTAAGTTTGCTGGGGGTAAGAGAGTTCCAGAAAAACATCTATTTCTGCTTTATTGACTATGCCAAAGCCTTTGACTGTGTGGATCACAATAAACTGTGGAAAATTCTGCAAGAGATGGGAATACCGGACCACCTGACCTGCCTCTTGAGAAACCTATATGCAGGTCAGGAAGCAACAGTTAGAACTGGACATGGAACAACAGACTGGTTCCAAATAGGAAAAGGAGTATGTCAAAGCTGTATATTGTCACCCTGTTTATTTAACTTCTGTGCAGAGTACATCATGAGAAATGCTGGACTGGAAGAAACACAAGCTGGAATCAAGATTGCTGGGAGAAAAATCAATAACCTCAGATATGCTGATGACACCACCCTTATGGCAGAAAGTGAAGAGGAGCTAAAAAGTCTTTTGATGAAAGTGAAGAAAGCTCTTGAGAGTCCCTTGGACTGCAAGGAGATCCAACCAGTCCATTCTAAAGGAGATCAGCCCTGGGATTTCTTTGGAAGGATTGATGCTAAAGCTGAAGCTCCAGTACTTTGGCCACCTCATGCGAAGAGTTGACTCATTGGAAAAGACTTTGATGCTGGGAGGGACTGGGGGCAGGAGGAGAAGGGGACGACAGAGGATGAGATGGCTGGATGGTATCACCGACTCGATGGACGTGAGTTTGAGTGAACTCTGGGAGTTAGTGATGGACAGGGAGGCCTGGCGTGCTGCGATTCATGGGGTCGCAAAGAGTAGGACACGACTGAGCGACGGAACTGAACTGAAATGTTCAATTATCACTAAGATATAGGAGCAATCTAGAACTCAGGGAGGAGGGACATATTTACCTCTGAAATTATATAAATGAATGTAGTGTAATTGTCTAAGTTTTCAGGTAGTTTCAACGGCCAGCAACGAACACCTTTTACTCTATACTTATGAGTTAGTATTATTGTTATGGGTTTTCTCACTTGAGTACATTAATTTTGGCACGCAGGTAGCTGCAGGTACTCCAAAGTGAGATTCTCGTGTAGCAGGTAAAGATCTGACTTCAGAAATCATAGATGAAGTGTTCAGCTATGAAGCTTTTGCACCTCAAGTAGCAGGTACAAAAAGGTATAACCTTTATCTTCTTTTAAAACTGAAGTATAGTTGACATAGGTATATAACTTATTTTTTAAAAATGCAGCATCCATTTAGAAGACTCGTGTACATATTTTCCATGTTTGTTCGTATCTCCACGGAAACTATAGGCACGCTGTCGGAGAGGACCGCCAGGGGGCGCCAGCCTTCAGCGACTACGTAAATAATAGGAGCCCTGGAGAGCTCTTTCCCCTCCTCTCTCTCACCTCAGCTTCCGCCGGAAGCCGCCCTGTCAGTTGTTGTCCTCCGGTATTTGGGCTCGCTGTGTGTAAGTAGGTTAGCGGCGGCTGGCTGGGTGAAAAGTGTTGGTCCAGGGAGCCGGAGCGGGAGAAAGAAAACTCGAGATAGCCTCAACCCGGACAGCAAGATGGACGTTCTGAAATCGGAGATCCTCCGGAAGCGGCAGCTAGTGGAGGACAGGAACCTGTTGGTGGTGAGGAGCCTTGGGGTCGTGGGCGTTGGAGACAGAGGAGCTGAGTGTTTGCGTCGGGGACGGCCTGGGGAGAGGGGAACGGTGCTGAGAGGGTCCTTGCTGGGTGGGGCTCAGCCAGAACCCCGCCGCGGCCCCAGAGAGGCCGCAGCTAGACCCACTGTGCCCTTGGCACTCACTCGGGAGCCTTTGGGATGAAAGTATAGGAATTGCAGGAAAACCAGAGACTGGCAGTTCTCTTTCCCCCAGCTGTCCATCACACCCATTCCCGTCTGTCGGTATTTTTCGGACCGTCCCAGTTCTTCTGGTTGTTCACTTCTGTCGTTTTACGAAGGCTTTGCACTTTATGTGTACTTCCTGTTTTGTCGCACAGGATATTAAAAAGATGTGGTTAAGGACCACGACTTAGTAAAATCAATAATTTTACAACTTCAAGGAGATAGTTAAGTGAAACTGCCCCCACTCCATTAGTGCTCAGCATGGACAAATCTGACAGCTGGTACAGTTTAGTGCTGTTGTCTTGATGGTTGTGAAGTCTTCAGGAGACTCCCTATTCACTCTCAGTGTAAATGTAACAGAGTGAACGGGTAAAATAATACCTGAGTACTGAGAATAGTTTTGACCTCAGGGACCCTCTCAGAGGGTCTTAACGACCCCAGGGGCTCTTGTGGACTACTCCATTGTGAGAACACCTGACTTAAGTATTTGATGTAGTGAGTTGGGATTGTTAGCTTGGCAGATGGAGGTTTCATAATCATTAAAACTTTAAAAAATAATTAACGAAGTGGAGCTAATTAAATAGAGTGTTATTTAGCAAATGGTGTGGGACAGACCTTGTTCATATTTGTAACCTGGCATTTTCATCTCTTAATTGGGGGCCTTTTACCTTTGATGAGTGGTTTCTGGAGTGTTTGAAAAAGCTAATTTAAATGTTGGAATGCACAGTGGGTGTTAGAAAGGGCCAGGTGTTGAAATACAAAATATTTTCGGGGAAAATGGAATCAGGAAAAGCTCAGCGCATTCTCAGGGTATACAACGTGCATATTTGCATAATAGGTTCTTTGTCTTGGAATAGACCAACCTTTAAACATGATTAATTATAAACACTGATTCTACATAATTGTTCTTAATTTATCATCATGTATAAACTTTTTCTGGTATGTCTTTAATTTTGTAATTTGATAGTTGATTTAATTACTCAGATATCCTTGGCCAGGAGGTAAGATTGATTTCCCAGTTAGGGCCAGCAAAGGGACATAGATGAGATGGGGATTAAAACACTGAAAGTCATAGTTCCAGTTAGTAATCTGCAAGGCAGTATGCAGAAGGCTTCATATATGATACCTTGTTTAATTTGTACATCAATTCCATAAAGTTACTTGTTGCTCCCATTCACAGATGAGGAAATGGAAACTAACAGAAGCTAGGTTGATTTACAGATTGACACAGAACTGCGAGGAGGAGAGAGCCTGAATTGGACTCCTCCTCTTCCACTCTAAAGCTTACTCCCTTAACCATTGCAGACCAGCTGTTTATCTTCACCTGTGAACATAGAACTGGTGTTCATAGGGTTAATCTAAGAATTAAATTACTTTAAATTAACATACACAATTTGTGTTTTTCAAAGCACCATAGTATGCGTTCTCATTTGAGCTTAACAGCAACTCTGCTTGGTACATAGGGAAGTTAGTATGCTCTTTCCACGGATGATGAAGCTGAGGGTTGCATGATTTTCTCCTGGCTCTGGGGTGGATCTCAGTCCCCACTGCGTGGGTGAGTTCTGCATAAGACAGGGCAATATGTGTAGTGAAAGTCGCTCAGTGGAGTCAGACTTTGCGACCCCATGGACTATACAGTCCATGGAATTCTCCAGGCCAGAATACTGGAGTGGGTAGCCTTTCTCTTCTCCAGGGAATCTTTCCCACTCAGAGAATCAAACCCAGATCTTCTGCATTACAGGCAGATTCTTTACCAGCTGAGCCACAAGGGAAGCCCAAGAATACCAGAATGGGTAGCCTATTCCTTCTGCAGATCTTCCTGACCCAGGAATTGAACTGAGATCTGCTGCATTGCAGGTGGATTCTTTACCAACTGAGCTATGAGGGAAGACCAGACTGGACACTTTTTCTTTTTAATGCCTGGGGAGACAGTCATTTGCTTTGCCGCCATATAATTTTATATGGAATCATTTGCTTTATAGTCTTTATCTTTCTGTATCATAGTGTCTGTCAGTAACTTTCAAACTTCCCACTGCCCCAGCCATAGTAAGAAGTAAGTCTATATTTCAATCTGATATGTATGAAAAAAGTTTCATGCAACATTTCCTATCTTAAGTACATGTGATTCTGTCATACATTTCTTTGTTTTAATCCGTTGTCCTGTTTCATTTTTTAAACAATTTCTGGTTGTGAGTCAGTGAATCCTTTTCACTACCCTTTCTGTAGCTGGGAAACACCCATTTCTATTGTACTGTTTTTCCAGAAGCGCCACCTCCTCTTTGGTCATTTTACAATGTAATGTTTAATTTCTGCTGTGACTTCTACAGCAAAGTTGTTGAGTTATATATGTTCTTTTTCATATTTTTCCGTTATGGTTTATCATGGGGTATTGACTACAGTCCTTTGTGCCATACAGGAAGAAGACCTTGTTTATCCATCCTCTATGGAGCTTGGTGTCCTAGCTTTTTCTTTTTTTAAGTTAATTAATTTTAAATTCTAGCAACATGTAGAACGTGCTGGGTCTTCGTTGCTGTGTTGTCAAGTGGGGTCTACTCTCTAGTTGTAGTGCTTGGGCATCTCATTTCGGTGGCTTCTCTTGTTGCAGGTCACGGGCTCTAGGCGTGCGGGCTTCAGTAGTTGTGACTTCTGGGCTCTAGAACTCGGGCTCAGTGGGCTCCATTGCTCCTCGGCATGTGGAATCTTCCTGGATCAGGGATCAAACCTGTGTCTCCTGCACTGACAGGCAGATTCTTCACCACTGAGCCATCAGGGCAGCCCCTCAGCTTTTTCTTGTTAGTCCAGTAGCTGGATATAGTAAATACTTAGCTTGTGAGCACCCCTTTGTCAGAACTGGAGGAGCTTCTAAAGCGGCCCTCCTGTCCCCTGAATTCAGTGCTCTGCCAGGTGTAACTACTTGGAGGTAAATTCGGCCTCCCTGTTGCTAGAATGCCAGTGCTTTGGAGCCCTGGTGTTGGTAAACCTTCATTTATCACAAAGCCTCATTCACGTGGAAAGCCAGGCCACTACAGCACTCAGTCAGCTTAATTAGCAGTTTTATGAGTTGCGGTTTGGAAGATGGACTTTGTGTAGAATTTTAGCTTTGTTTTTTTTCCAATATTTATTGAATATTTCCTCTGTGCCAGGTACTACACTGTGCCACAGAGGATTTTTTTTTTTAAATAATGTTTCGTCCTTTACTGTAAGGAACCTACTTTCAGTTTTATAAAGAGAAGCCATCAGTCAATAAATTCCTCACCTTTCTCCTGTGAAAGTGGATGAGGTATTGGCTGTATGTTGGGTCATACCTTCCAATTACATGTTGGAGCCAAACTCTCATCTTTATTAGCGTCATCAGAACCTAAATATCACTTGTCTCCTTTCCTCCTGTGTCTTAATCTCTCTACTGGCTTATCTCCAGCAGCACTGAAACACACATGATGTATGTATGAATGTTTCAGTGCTGTATGTATGTTTTAACAAACACACATACATCTCCTTTTTTTGTTTGTTTTTTAAACACAACTGTTATTAAGAATAAAATCAGAAAAAAAAACCCACACAGCTGTCCTTTTTCTTTACAGCCAAGCTTCTTAAATTCTATTTCTTACTTACTCCTTAACCTGATTTCTGCCCTGGCAGTTACACTGAATCCATCCTAATCAGGGGCCATAGTGACTGCCATGGTTTCTTAACCTCAAGAGCATTTGTACTAGACTGGTCCACTTTTTCCACTCTTCCCTTGGCCTCTTACCCACAGTGTTCTGCATTTGCATCTACTTTTCAGGCTACTTACTTCTGATCTCCTTTAGAGGCTTCTCTTTTGTTGTTGTTTTATTGTTTGGTTTTTATTCGTTAAATGTTTGTTTTCCTTAAAGTTTAGGCCTTGGCTACTTTATAGTGAAAATTCTCTTGGCTGGGCTGCATGACATGTGGGATCTTGGTTCCCTGGCCAGGGTTGAACCCACACCTCTTGCATTGATAGCACACAGTCTTAACCACTGGACCACCAGCGAAGTCCCCCCAAATTCTCTTATTTGGATTTCATATTCCCCTTCAGATTTCAGTTACCATCTGTATCAGAGGTTCTTAAGTGGAGCCTTTGGATGGACTTCAGAGTTCCCATCAGCTCTTTGAAATATTAGGAAAAGTTTCAGTACAGTCAGTCGTGTCCGACTCTGTGCGATCCCATGAACCACAGCATGCCAGGCCTCCCTATCCATCACCAACTCCCGGAGTCTACCCAAACCCATGTCCATTGAGTCGGTGATGCCATCCAACCATCTCATCCTCTGTTGTCCCTTTCTCCTTCTGCCCTCAATCTTTTCAAGCATGAGGGTCTTTTCAAATGAGTCTGCTCTTCGCATCAGGTGGCCAAAATGAGGTTGCAGCTTCAACATCAGTCCTTCCAGTGAACACCCAGGACTGATTTCCTTTAGGATGGACTGGTTGGATCTCCTTGCAGTCCAAGGGACTCTCAAGAGTCTTCTCCAACACCACAGTTCAAAAGCATCAATTCTTCTGTGCTCAGCCTTCTTTACAGTCCAACTCTCACATTCATACATGACCACTAGAAAAACCATCACCTTCACTAGACAGACCTTTGTTGACAAAGTGATGTCTCTGCTTTTTAATATGCTGTCTAGGTTGGTCATAACTTCCCTTCCAAGGAGTAAGCGTCTTTTAATTTCATGGCTGCAGTCACCATCTGCAGGGATTTTGGAGCCCCCCAAAATAAAGTCAACCACTGTTTCCACTATTTCCCTATCTATTTGCCATGGAGTGATGGGACTGGACGCCATGATCTTAATTTTCTGAATGTTGAGCTTTAAGCCAACTTTTTCACTCTCCTCTTTCACTTTCATCAAGAGGCTCTTTAGTTGTTCTTCACTTTCTGCCATAAGGGTGATGTCATCTGCGTATCTGAGGTTATTGCTATTTCTCCCAGCAATCTTGATTCCAACTTGTGCTTCATCCAGCCCAGCGTTTCTCATGATGTACTCTGCATGTAAGTTAAGCAGAGTAACAGTATACAGCCTTGACATACTCCTTTTCCTATTTGGAACCAGTCTGTTGTTCCATGTCCAATTGTAACTGTTGCTTCCTGACCTGCATACAGGTTTCTCAAGAGGCATGTCAGGTGGTCTGGTATTCCCATCTCTTTCAGAATTTTCCACAGTTTGTGATCTACACAGTCAAAGGCTTTGGCATAGTCAATAAAGCAGAAATAGATGTTTTTCTGGAATTCTCTTGCTTTTTCAATGATCTGTTGAATGTTGGCAATTTGATCTCTGGTTCCTCGGCCTTTTCTAAAACCAGCTTGAACATCTGAAAGTTCACAGTTCATGTATTGCTGAAGCCCGGCTTGGAGAATTTTAAGCATTACTTTACTAGCTTGTGAGATGAGTGCAATTGTGTGGTAGTTTGAACATTCTTTGGCATTGCCTTTCTTCGGGCTTGGAATGAAAACTGACCTTTTCCAGTCCTGTGGCCAGTGCTGAGTTTTCCAAATTTGTTGACATATTGAGTGCAGCACTTTCACAGCATCATCTTTTAGGATTTGGAATAGCTCAACTGGAATTCCATCACCTCCACTAGCTTTATTCCTAGTGATGCTTCCTAAGGCCCACTTGACTTTGCATTCCAGGATGTCTGGCGCTAGGTGAGTGATCACACCATCATGATTATCTGGGTCGTGAAGATCTTTTTTGCATAGTTCTTCTGTATATTCTTGCCACCTCTTCTTAATATCTTCTGCTTCTGTTAGGTCCAAGCCATTTCTGGTATGGTATATAAATAAAAAGTTTAGCATGTATATATGTCTGTGACCCCACGTCGCCTCCTCCTGTTGACAATATTATTAAAGAGATCTTTGACTCAAAAAGGTCAAGAACTAGTCCTTTCTGGGCTGGTGAACATCTCTGTGCCCATTAATCCCTAGCCTCAGCCAGCTGTCCCAACTCTTCTGACCTTTCTTCATTTATTCCAGTCCTTCAGCTTGCTTTTATTCACACTTTCCCTTCATTCCCACAGTCTTCTATAAAACTCTCCAATACTTTTCTCTCTTAGCACTTAGTGAGGAGCCTTTCACAGGTCTTTTGGTACAGTCAGAAAACAGCGTGGAAGGGAATTTGTCATGTTGGTACCATGTCTTGACATCTCCTGCAAAGAAATTTTTCCTCAAAACTTCACTGTGAAAGCTTTTAAATGTACAGAACACTCAAAACAATTGTATTGTGAACACCCATATGCCTGCCATTTAGATTTGCAGTTAAACCTGCGATTAACACTTTAATATATTTGCTTTATTTTTTGACTGTCCATCTGTCCATCACTGTATATCCATTCATCAATCCATCTAGCAGTGCAGAAACTGCTTTTACCTTAGGACAGTAAAACAGGCAGAACATTTTAGAATAGTGTAAGGCAGCTTTTCCACACTTTGATAGGAGACACAGGCTAAGTTGTTACCATTTCACCTAAAACAGATGAACCATAAAAAGCTGGGAAACCATTTGAAATGTCCAAATATGGCCCTTTAGATGAGTGTTTTCCAGCTGCTTACAGGGTCCTGAAGCCAAGGTACTGATCTTGATGCATTTCAGTTAATTTACAGACATTGTTACACTTTACCCTTAAGTACATATAATTGCCATAATATAATTTGACATGTTTTTCATTGACTAGTGTTCACAGTGTTTGTCTATACATATGAAGAAACACACAAATCGTAAGTGTCCCACTCAGTGATTTTTGATAAATGCATACGCACCTGTGTGACCCTGTGTGTATCAGGGTACAGAGTATTGCCTTCATTCCACCTTGGAGTCAGCCTCTACCATCCTCAGAAGCAACTGCTGCTTCGATTTCTTTCCTCCATCCATTGGCTTTGCCTGCCCTGGAACTTCGCGTAAATGAGATCATACTATGGACTCTCATGTGACCCACTGTGTTTAATCAGAATAATGTGAATTTTATTCATGTTGTTGCGTGTGTCAGTTGTTTGTTCCTTTTATTGCTGAGGAGTATTGTGTTGGGCAAATGTCCTGGTCTGTCGATCTGTTACCCTGAGGATGGTCACCTGGGCTGTTTCTAGGATGTAGCTGAGGGCCCTCTTGTGCAAGTCTTTTATTTTTGTAAGTCACTCATTTGTTTTTGGCTGTGCTGGTTCTTTGTTGTGCTTTTCTCTAGTGGTGGCACATGGGCTTCTCATTTCAGTGGCTTCTTTTGTGGCAGAGCTCGGGCTCTTGGGTTCGCAGGCCTCAGTAGTTGAGGCACATGGGCTTAGCTGTGCTGCGGCCTGTGGGACCTTCCTGGCCCAGGGATCGCACCTGTGTCCTCTGCCTTGCCCCTGGAGCACCAGGGAAGTCCCTGTGCAAGCCTTACATTTTCATTTCTCGTAGGAAGATGCCGGGGAGTGCAGTTGCTGGGTCATGGTGTTCGTTATGTGTTTAGTTTTGTAGAAAGCCACCAGAACTTTTCCCAGAGTGGTTAGACTGTGTCACACCTCCACCAGCAAAGTAAGACGGTTCAGATCTCGGCATTGGGTCAGCAATTTGTGCTTCAGTCTAACTTCAGCCAGTCTGGTGGATGTATTGTAATATCTTGTGGTTTTGTAATATCTTAGAAGATATTGGTTTTGTAATATATTACAAGATATTATAATATCTTGTAATATTTTGGTTTTAGTATGCATCTCCCTGAGAATTAATATTAAGTAGATCTTGTGTGTGTTTCTGTTTGTATGTCTTTTGTGATGTGGCTTAAAATTACTTGCATATTTTAAAATTGGATTGGTTGGTTTATCCTTAGTAAGTTCAAGGAATTCTTTATATATATCATGGATATCACTCCTTTGTCAGTATGTTTTGTGAATTTTCTAGACTGTGGGTTTTCTGTTCATCTTCTTAAAACTTTTTAATTTTGATGATGTCCAGCTTATCGATTTTTCATAGTTAATGTTGACTGTATCCTATCTGGTAATATAAAATAGCGTAACCTATTGAAAAACAGTTTGGCAGTTTCTTAAAAGCAAAACATAGGCCTGCTGAGTGATCGATCTATTCCACTCCTAAGCATTTACTCAAGAGAGTAAGATATTCTCTTATAATATCTTCTGAAAGCTTTATGGTTTTATCTTTTACAGAAACAAAATTTTTTTGAATCAGTTTTTGGTATGATGTGAGGTAGGGGTGTGATTTATTGTATTTGGATGTCCATTTGTTCCAGCACCATTTATTGATGATGTTTTTCTTTTCCCTTTGGATGGTTTTGGTATCATCAAAAACCAGTAATAGTTTGTGTGGCTCTGTTCGGCTCTGCTCTCTTGTCCTAGTCTGTTTGTTGATCGTTACGCCAGTGCCTCACTGTCTTGATTGTTGTTGCAGTTTGGTGAGTTGTAAAGTCAGGCAGTGTAAATGCTAACACTCTGTTTAATTTTGTTTCTTTAATTGAAGTATAGTTGCTATACTTATATAAGTTCCAGGTATACAGTAGAGTGATTCACAGTTTTAAAGGCTCTGTTCTCTTATAGTTATTATAAAATACTGACTCTGTTCCCTGTGTTGTACAGTATGTCCTTGTAGCTTATACGGAATAGTTTGTACCTCTTACTCCTCTACCCCTATATTGGGCATCCACCAGTTTGTTCTCTAATGTATCTGTGAGTCTGCTTTTTCTTTTTTATATTCACTAGTTTGTTTTACTTTTTAGATTCCACACAAATTTGTCTTCCTCTGCCTCTTTCATTTAGCACATGCCCTCCAAGTCCATCCATGTTGCTGCAGATGGCAAAATTTTGTTCTTTTTATGACTAGGTAGTATTTCACTGCGGAGAAGGCAATGGCACCCCAGTCCAGTTCTCTTGCCTGGAAAATCCCATGGACGGAGGAGCCTGGTGGGCTGCATCCATGGGGTCGCTAAGAGTCGGACACGACTGAGCGACTTCACTTTCTCTTTTCACTTTCATGCATTGGAGGAGGAATTTCATGCATTCTCCAGTGTTCTTGCCTGGAGAATCCCAGGGACGGAGGAGCCTGGTGGGCTGCCGTCTCTGGGGTCACACAGAGTCGGACACGACTGAAGTGACTCAGCAGCAGCAGCAGCAGCAGTATTTCACTGTGTGTATATGTACCACATCTTCTTTATCCATGTGCTTATTGGTGGACACTTAGGCTGCTTCCATCTTGTGCTACTTATTTAAGCAGCTTTATTGAGGTATACTCGTCACACAGTAAACTGCCCATATTTAAAGTGCACAGCTTAGTCAGTTATGCCACGCCTGCACTGGTGATGGTGTCACCACAGCGAGGAGTGTGAACATGTCTGCCTCACCCCAGAGTTTCCCTGTGCCCCTTGTGATCCTGCTTTCTTCCCCTTCCCTGGGCTCTACCTACCCATCCACAGGCTACTGTGGGTCTGCCTTCTGTTACTTAGATTGCACTTTGTAGAGTTTTATGCAGAGTTGTTTAATACAAACTCTCTTGTCTGCTTTCTTTCACTCTTAATTTTGAGATTCATTCATGCATTTGTATCAGAATGTCATTATTTTTGTTACTGAACAGTCTTCTACCATTGTATGGATATACCCCCAATTTGTTTATTCGTTAGCCTGTTGATAGACATTTGAGTTGTTTCCATTTTTTGGCTATCATGATAAAGCTGCTGTGAACATTAGTGTACAGGTTTTTGTTTGGACATATACTTTGATTTCTCTTGAATAAATGCCTAGGAGTGAAATGGTTGGATAATACAGTAAGTGTATGTGTAACTTCTTCATTAAGGAAAAAAAAGTGAAAGTTGTTCAGTCATGCCCAACTCTTTGGGATCCCGTAGACTGTAGAGTCCATGGAATTCTCCAGGCCAGAATACTGGAGCAAGTAGCCTTCCCTTTCTCCAGGGGATCTTCCCAACCCAGGGATTGAACCCAGGTCTCCTGCTTTGCAGGTGGATTCTTTACCAGCTGAGCCACAAGGCAAGCCCAAGTATACTAGAGTGGGTAGCCTATCCCTTCTCCAGCGAATCTTCCTGACCCAGGAATTGAACCGGAGTCTCCTGCATTGCAGGTGTATGCTTTACCAACTGACTTACAAGGGAAGCCCCTATATGGTGATACAAATATATATAATTATGAAGTACATAGAATTCACCTGTGCAAGGTAAATTTTGACATAGTTTTCTATTTTGGATGGCATCAATGGGAAAACATATTGTCTAGCTAACAGGATCCCTTGACAGTTTACAGTTCTTACACTTTGAAAAGTATTGTGTCTCTCTAAATTCTATTTGGGTGCCTAACCATTGGGTTTGTTACTCCATACTCTTTAAGGCTTATTTCCGTTCTTCAGCAGGAAACTGACCCTGTCACATGGTTCATGATCTCTCACATTTTGCTTTGGGTGTTCAGGCTGTGCATATGTTAGCTCTCCAGTGTCTTTTTGTAGAACTCTTGATGATGTTTCTGTTTGATGTTCATTTTTGTCAGCAGTAAAAATCTTAATCTGATTGAAGGAATGATGATTCTAATTAATGAAATGGTGACAGTCTTGTTGCCTTTGGTTTTTAGTTTTGACTCTTCTTCATTAGTGTGGGCTGGAGGTTCAGGTGATGTGGAGAAAGATTTGTTCTCTTTAGGCCTGGGAATCTCAGGTTTATAATCCAGACAGTACAACTTGGACAAAGCCCAATACTGGCATGTGTGAAGCACCATGCAGGAATGAGGCCCTGTCTTTAAAAGAAGAAGTGCTTTTTATGTATACCCTCTTCAGCTTGTTTTTGAAATCTGCTGGAGTGAGAGGTCCAGTGGAGAGTTCAAGTGCTTTAGGAGGGAACACACATTTACCTTCAGTTTACATGCTGTCTTAAAATCGCTACCAGCCACTTTCAGGATTGTGTTTGTAGGGCTGTGTTGTATATTCTGTCATTGAGTCAGCAAACGTAGAGTTCAAAGATTTGGAATATAGCTAGAAAGGAAACTAACTTTGTAAAAGGAGTTAAGAAGTCCTAAAGTTCACTGGGGCTCCGTTACAGAGGCCTCTTTAAGTTTGGGCAAGTTCTCTATCCTGCCCGAGTTACCTATAAAGGGGGATGTGTTATTAATCTTAGGTTGTAAGATACTACAGTGTCAGTTGTGTCATGAACGTATCTCTCCTAGGGTCCTTTGGTGTTTCCAGTGTGCCTTAGAAAATGTTGTAAATAGAAATCACCGCTTGATTTCCTTTCCTTACAAACTGCTCTTTTGTTTCTAAACAAAAATTGTGCAGGGTAATAGTGAAACCTGGCAGGGAACCTTTTGTTTTGGACCACTTTCTTTTGCCCTGAAGTAAAGGGTCACGTAGTAAGAAGCAAAACACCTACATTTTTCCCAATATAACTTTTTAAAATGAGAAACAAGCTAGTTTTCAGAAATTAAATTTATTGTTAATAGATAACGCATTCAAATGATTCAAAATTCAAAACAGACTAAAGGGTGAACAGTAAAAAGTTTCCTTCTTACCCATGTGCCCCAGCTAACAGTTCACCTCCTCCAAAGCAGCCAACATTGTCACCTTTGGGGTCTCCTGTAGTTATTTCATGCTTTAGAAGCAAATGTGAAGAAACAAAGATGTGTCTTTTCTCCTTTTTAAATAAAAATGGCAGCATACTAGATTCATTCTTCTGCACTTGCTTTTTTCATTTATAAAAGTATAGAAACGACTTAATTAAAAAAAGAAAAACCTCCTTTAACAGAAATAGACAAAATCCTGAAATTGAAACAATAAAGGAAGGAACTATAGGAACCAGTGTGGAAGTTACTGGAAAAAAGGAAATAATAAATACAATAATTAGGGCAAATAATGCATTAATATGTTCTAATAAATGGGCAAATCAAAGTGAAACAAATGACCAGAAAAACAAGAAGTAGAAACTCTGAACAGACCAGCAAGGAAGAAATAAGAAAGGTGTCTGACAGCTGAGAGAAGGCAATTGAAAACAAAGAGAATTGCAGTTGATTTGAAGATCCTTAGATTTGCACCTTGCAAGTTAGTGATGAGCTCAAGGAATTTTTCGGTGGAGCATTAAGAATGGACTCCTGGTTGGTGGCCAGCTGCTCAGAGACCTGGCAGTGAGGAGATGGAGACAGACTTCAGTTCAGTCACACAGTCGTGTCCGACTCTGCGACCCCATGGACTACAGCCCGCCAGGCCTCCCTGTCTATCACCAACTCCCGGAGTTTACTCAGACTCATGTCCATTGAGTCGGTGATGCCATCCAAGCATCTCATCCTCTGTCGTCCCCTTCTCCTCCTGCCCTCAATCTTTCCCAGCATCAGGGTCTTTTCCAGTGAGTCAGTTCTTCGCATCAGGTGGCCGAAGTACTGAAGTTTCAGCTTCAGCATCAGTCCTTCCAATGAATATTCAGGACTGATTTCCTTTGGAGACAGACTAAAGAACATTTTATTGTAGTTCTGTTGTAAATGGTACTTAGCGTGATACCCAGCACAGGTAATGAATGTTTCCTTTAAGGGTGCAGAGTCTTGAGCATATGTAAGTGATGATCATTTGTACCAGTAGAGAGATAAAAGTGGGAGATGCAGGAGAGAAAGTAGATAATTAACTATGAGAAAGGCAGAAGGATTTGAGATCTGGAAGACAGCTAGAAGGGATTGGCCTTAGACAGGACAAGGGTTTCCTCTTCCATTCTCGAATGAAGAAGGGGTCGGTGCTGGGAGGAATTCAGAGTTCTTGTTTGTTGGCTTTCCTTTCTTTGTAGAGTGGCTTCATCATATGCTAAAAATAACAGGAGACATAAAGGGGTTAGAGGTTTGAGAGAATGGAGTGTGAATAATGATCAGTGTAGACAATAAGGGGAGGAAACTGGGTTAAATACACCAGGATCAGTGGGCAGCATTGGGACCCAAGTGGCTTCCCAGCATGTAAGAGCTAGTGCAGGCCTGGAGAATGCTAGCAAGTGGACTTTTCTCAGACAGGACACTGTTGCTCTCTCTCATGTTCTTAATTACAAGTCCAGAGAGCTTTTGTTTATGTAGAATGTATTTGTTGATCTCTGTTTTGTGGGGGGGATTAGAAATTAAAACTAAGGTATTAAAAATGTATATGTATGTTCCGTGTAGAAGTATAGTTAAAAAAAACCAACCCATCATGTTAGCATAAATAACACATTTTTATAAAAACTATTTTCTAAAACAATAGAAATTTAGTGAGAAGAATGGCATGTTTTATGTTTTGCCAATCTCCCCAGCTGCATTAGTAGACAATTGGATTCTCCTGTTTCTTTTTTCAGCCTGTTGCAGTATGTTGTTTTTGTTCAAGTAGCTGAATAAAATTCATCTTGAGAAGGAGAGGTAGTTAGAAAAGGGAGTATTTTAATAACCTTTTCAGTAATTGTGGATATTTTTCTTTGATATTATACCAGAACTGGACAAGTGGTGAGTTTCTTAAAAATTCCATTCTGCTCAGTTGATCAGTTGTGTCCGACTCTTTGTGACCCCATGAACTGCAGCACACCAGGCATTGAGTCGGTGATGCCATCCAACCATCTCATCCTCTGTTGGCCCTTTCTCCAGCCTTCAATCTTTCCCATCAAGTCAGCTCTTCGCATCAGGTGGCCAAACTGTTGGAGTTTCAGCTTTAGCATCAGTCCTTCCAATGAGTATTCAGGACTGATCTACTTTAGGATAGACTGGTTTGATCTCTTTGCTGTCCAAGGACTCTTAAGAGTCTTCTCCAACACCATAGTTCAAAAGCATCAATTCTTCGACACTCAGCTTTCTTCATAGTCCAACTCTCACATCCATACATGACTACTGGAAAAAGTTCCTTGGACTGCAAGGAGATCCAACCAGACCATCCTAAAGTAGATCACTCTTGGGTGTTCATTGGAAGGACTGATGTTGAAGCTGAAACTCCAATACTGTCGCCACCTGATGCGAAGAGCTGACTCATTTGGAAAGACCCTGATGCTGGGAAAGATTGAGGGCAGGAGGAGAAAGGGATGACAGAGGATGAGATGATTGGATGGCATCATCAACTCAATGGACATGGGTTTGGGTGGACTCCAGGAGTTGGTGATGGACAGGGAGGCCTGGTGTGCTGCAGTTCATGGGGGTCGCAAAGAGTTGGACACGACTGAGCAACTGAACTGACTAGACAGACCTTTGTTGGCAAAGTAATGTCTCTGCTTTTTAATATGCTGTCTAGGTTGGTCATAACTTTTCTTCCAAGGAGCAAGTGTCTTTTAATTTCATGGCTGCAGTCACCATCTGCAGGGATTTTGGAGCCCCCAAAAATAAAGTCAGCCACTGTTTCCCCCATTTCTCTATCTATTTGCCATGAAGTGATGGGGCCGGATGCCATGATCTTAGTTTTCTGAATGTTAAGTTTTAAGCCAACTTTTTCACTCTCCACTTTCACTTTCATCAAGAGGCTCTTTGGTTCTTCACTTTCTGCCATAATGGTGGTGTCATCTGCATATCTGAGGTTATTGATATTTCTCCTGGCAATCTTGATTCCAGCTTGTGCTTCATCCAGCCCAGCGTTTCTCATGATGTACTCTGCATATAAGTTAAATAAGTAGGGTGACAATATACAGCCTTGATGTACTCCTTTTCCTATTTGGAGCCAGTCTGTTGGTTAGCTGATAGTTAGTTCTGACCTGTATCAGTGGACCTTTCGGATATTAAAATCTGTTGGTTTGGTCTGTTCTAGCCTGGTGGGCTGCCGTCTATGGGGTCGCACAGAGTCGGACACGACTGAAGCGACTTAGCAGCAACAGCAGCAGCAGCAGCAGCAGCAGCAGACCTATTATGGACTTCCTTTGGTGGCTCAGAGTAAAAGCGTCTGCTTACAATGCGGGAGACCCGGGTTCAGTCCCTGTATTGGGAAGATCCCCTGGAGAAGGAAATGGCAACCCACTCCAGTACTCTTGCCTGGAAAATCCCATGGACAGAGGAGCCTGGTAGGCTACAGTCCATGGGGTCGCAAAGAGTTGGACACGACTGAGTGACGTCACTAGTCAGTAGACCTATTGTATTCTGGTCTGTTCTGCTCCTAGATCTTTTGCCTGTGCATGGTTTTGTAACAGCTTGCCTTTGTGACATCATGAGTTTCTCAGCTATGCTGAATTATGCTGATCTTCTAAATATTGGTTTTTCCATTAGATAGTATTTTATCATTTGTTAATATCACCACTGATTTCATCAGGGGAGCCTTTATGTATCAGGCAGCCAGCAAGTTCACAGTAAAGGATACCACTTTTCTACCACTCTCATTTTCCCTTGACAGGTGGAATTTTATCATAGACAACAAATACTGTCATTGTTTTCCTTTAGGTGACAAGATTGCTTTGTTCAGTTTTGAGAAAATGTTTGTCAAAAATGCAAGTCTGAATAATCAACCAGTTGCACAAGTGTTTTTCTTTGAGAGGGCTCTCCTACTTCATTATGTAGTAGAAGTGCTTCATATGTTTCATTTCCTTTCATTTCATCATACCAAATATTAAAGGGGCATGTACTTAAGGGTTAAGATTTAGTAAAATTGTTCTTTATCAATACATTCAGAGAAACTGGCCTTTTTATTTTCTGGCAAGAGCATGGTGGTGAGGAATACAAGTGACTACTGATACATCAACAATGTTTATGCCAAGGTTCTAGTAGTTTTCTTCACCATTGCTTCTGTACCATCAGTGCAAATCTGAGCATAATGAAAAGGGCAATGGGGTGGGGCACATAACGTCTTAGTATTGGGTTGGCGAAAGAAATTTGTTCAGTTAGGGTTGGCCAAAAAAATTTGTTCAGTTAGTGAATATGTTTTCTAATAAAGTTCTTGGTGAAAATGAAAAGTGTCTTTTATTTTTATGTAAAATTGGATGAACTTTCATAACACTGCCCTACTTCATTAGCAATAACCATAATAATACCTCAATAATACCTCCACACAGGTATTTAGAGCCTCATAGTTCCACAGGTCACTCAGGCAGTGATCATCAATGATGCTGTACTCTGACAAGGAAGTTTAATGGTGAACAATGGAAAGATCAGGTTCCCACACCTGAATCCACTGCTCAAGCCTGGCACCAGTAAAACATCAAGGAAGTACACAGCAAACCACTGTATTATGTGTAAAAATTCAGCTCAGTGTTATGAAAATGAATTTGACCTGTGCAGTCTCTGGAAGGGTCTTAGGGACCCCCAGAAATCTACATTTTGGGAATGGATGTTCTAGGTTTGAGGTTTTGGTAGGTATATTCACTGAAATTGAGACATGGTAGTAAAAGATTCTATAGTTGAAGGTTGGACCATGGTCCGTGGCCTGGGGCGTTCCTGTTACTTTCTTCGTACGTACCAGCTCTTTCTGAGAGGCCACCAGTCCATGTTGTCAATTCATTTATTTCAAATATGACCAGTATGTTCTATTATACATAGTCAAAAGGAACAGTTTGCGATGCTGAAATGCATTTTGGGCATGAGAAACTGTAACGTGGAATACTGGATCAGCACAAAGGATTTAAGGACCAGAGGTCTTAGTCCTATCTCTGTTATTCATGAGGCTTATTGAGTTCTGGGAACGTCACCTGACCTTTTTAATTCTCAGGTTTCACACCTCTCCAGTGGGATTAATTTTATGCGCATCCACCTTTTCCAGAGTAGTTTTGATGTTCAGATGATGCCATCAGTTTTTTACACTGGGTAATGTCTTCCTCTTAATATCTGTAAAGTTGTCCTTGGGGTGCAACAGATAAATCAGTAAATATTTATTGAGTTAATGAATGAACTTAGAAAAACCTGTTAATTTTAAGCTGTTAGGTTTTAATATATACACAAGTAGAGTTGTATAATGAACTATCTACCTTTCCCCTAACACATGTAACTCTAGAAAATAAGAACATATCTTTATAGAACTAAGATCACACTCAACAAAATTGGGTCCTTAATACCATGAAATACTCTTCTCGCATTCAAATATCCCCAGTTGAATAAAATACAAACATATATATGTTTTTACAGTTGGTTTATTAAAATCAAGTCTACACAAAAATCCCCTCATTGCATTTATTATGACTCTTGGTTTCTTTCAGTGAAAACATTTTCTTTTCCCTCAGGTCCCCCACTGTTTAAATTTGTCAACTTGTTGGAGAAAATTGGGCTAGTTTTATGAAATGTGTTAGTGTTTGATTGCTTTCCTGTGGTGTTTGAACTTTTTCCTGTCTTCTTTATGTTTCTAGGAAGTTGTATGATAAGAGACTAATTTAGATTTTTGGGGAGGACATATTTGTGGTTTGCTGTGTACTTCCTAGATATTTTACTGGTGCCAGGCTTGAGCAGTGGGTTCAAGTGTGGCAACGTGATCTTTCCATTGTTCACCATCAAACTTCCTTGTCAGGGTATATAGCATTATTGATGATCACTGCTTGAGTGAGCTTTGGAACTATGAGGTGCTAAATATATGTGTGGAGGTATTATTGAGGTATTGTTATAGTTACTCCTTATGAAGTAGGGTGGTATCTTTATTTGAATTAAGTCATCAGTGAAATAGTATCTAAGAGGCAGAACAGCAGATAATAACAAGCCTGCAAATGAGAAACTGTATTTTTTACATTATAACTGACATAAAATATGACTTTCAGATGTTCAACATAGTGATTTGATAGTTCTGTACATTATGAAATGATCCAAGGGACTGCATTTTTAACAGGATAATTTTATGTTTAGCATGGAAAGAGCTAACCTTTTTTCCCCTGCCACAGTAGGTTGAGTTTGTCTCTTAACATCATGTCATATTAAAACTAAATACCTTTGAACCATCTTTTTACTAGAGAAGCTCTCCAAAACCATCCTATGTCCAGATTATTTTCAAAAATTGGTTAATAAAATACAGTTAACTGATCATTATAATAAGATTCCAGATGACAAAAAAGAATGTGGACACATCCTTGGAGCTCTCTTGCTAATGAGATTTAAAATGTCAGCTGAAGCTACTGTAATTTTTGTTTGATTGGGTCTTTTAGGAAAAAAGAATTAAAGGATCACATTTTATGTGGTTCACAGTGAATCCATTTGTAGAAATTGAATTAAAACACCAGGAAATTAAATCAGAACAATGTTAACATTTGGTAAGTGGGGTTGGTTCCTTCTCTGTGCTGTTGGATGATGTCTGTTAAAATGATGTTGCAAGAGAAATATCTTCATGTTTAGACCAGGGTGGACAGGTGGTGTGTTCAGGAAATCACTATAATCTCTGTGGGACCTAAAAAACTTTATAGTTCTTGAAAAACTCTCAAGGTTGTTGATCAAGAGACATGAAATTTGAACTTCATTCTTCAGTAGGAAGAAACTTCCTTGAATCTTCAATAGGAAAGTTAAAACTTCTGTTATTATTAACTTCTTTCTTCAATAGGAAAATAAAAAATATTTCAAGCATAGTGAACTTGCAAAAAAAGAAGAGGAAGCATATTTTGAAAGATGTGGCTACAAGGTATGAATGCCTGCTTTTATGTTAAATTATGTATTTCTGAGTTTAAATTTATATAGCCATTGTTAAAGTAACAAAACAATTGATCTTTGTTCAATTTATCAATGTTATACATTAGCCTATAAATGAGAAGCCATCTGGAGAGGTATGATTTTGTTTTTCTTTTTTTCTTTTAATCTTGAATTCAGGAAAATACATGCATGACCTTTGGCTTGGAATGGTTTGGCTTTTTGTGGACAACATGAAGTGGCTTGAGAGATCAAAGCTTGAATTTTTTTCCTTTTAATTAAGTCCTGGATCTGATACTACCTCATTTTCATCACTACCACCACTCCTTTCCCACCTCTCCCAATAAAAGTCCGTTTGTAAAGGGTTCAAAGCATTTTATTCATTCAGCAGCAGTGGTATCAGCAGTGGTATTTCCCCTGCTTTCTCCTGAATATTTTAAGCCATTGTTTTATGTTTGCAATGTGAATAATCCCTTTTGGCCCTCAATACCTCTGCCTGAGATATAGCTATTTTATATGATAAGGTATCACATTTCAAGCACTGCTCACCCTACTGGATAGAAAATGTGATCTTGAAATATTAGAATAAATGAGTTGTCTAGAAAACTTTGACTACTTTAGAAACATGACTAAAATTATCTTTGAGATTACCTAGTTAATAATGTATTGGAGTTTTTATTGGGAGGGGTTAAAGGTTATGAGGTGAAGTTGTGTTTATTTTAAAAGATGACGACTAGTCTAATTTTTTAAACAAAGTTCAGAGGTTTTATTGAAATACTTTTGACAAATCATAAATTTGAAATCGACTCTTTGCTTGTGAAACATTGATTATACAATAATACTCTTGTGCATGTAATGGGGAAAGTTCTGGAAATTAATTTTATCTGGCATAGCATTTTTAGAAGAAAGCATGAAGAATGCAAATGGTATGTATATGGATTTGCTTTCATTTTGTACTTTTGGGAGAGGGTAGGTGTTAAAACTGTAGTTGTGTTTCTGATAGGTTTCTAAAATATGAAAGTTTACATTGGTATTTTGATACTTCTCTTAAGTATGTTGATTTCATTTGCTTCTAGTGTAGGGAATTAAAATATGTTTTAAAACCATCTAAATGTCGAATAGTTGGAAAGGATTCCCATTATTTGCTTGCCTAGCGTTGTCTAACTCACACTTAAAGTAAAATAAGAATCACTTACCTTTGGTTTAGTCCACTGACTTGATTGCTTTCCCATATCCTTAGATTCAAACCTTTTTAACTTTTTGACAAGGTAGGAAAATAAACAGTGACAGTTTTCCTTTGTTTAAATTGCTCTTGCTCTAACAGCAGTTCTTTCTTGCCAGTATAGAGAAAAGCATTGAAGCAAAATCATTGCTGTAAAGATACCGCTTGTAACTTTGAGTCCAGCTGACAGAATGTCTTAGGTCTTTTCCTTAAGGCTACTCACTGCCATTTTATAATTGAAAATGCTTCCCATCCTGAGATTTTGAGAGAAATAGCTGTTTTTATGCCTAAAAAGAAAGCACAGGGCTTTCTGTATTTAATGGTTCCTTGTTGGTAGTAGTGAAAATACAGCATGTTACTTTTATTCTCTTATAAAAACTAGTTACCATTTATTGGGACTTGATGCTGATTTGGTTTGTGAAAATGGTGAAAGTTTAGTTTTTAACTTATGTTTTTTGTTATCACTATTAACACTGATTAATATAACCTTTAACCTAAAGTGTGGAATCATCAAGTATAAATTTGTAACCATACAGCATTTCTTAACTGAATGGTTTCCCTTAATGTTGATCTTTGATTTTTTTTGGATCTTCTTTTGACGTATTAGATTTGTCTTAGGGTCAACTGGAAAACTACATTTCAGTATCTTTTTATGGACCATGCAGTGGGACTTATAAACTGCTGAACTCAATTATCCTAAACTGTGACTGGGAAGCCGACTCAAGAAAATGTTAGAAGAGTTTTTTTCCCTGCAGGTTCATATGAACAACAGTGTCCAGTCTCATCTCTGTGTGCTATGAATGGAGAGTGGCTGGTTTTCATTATTTTCCTTCGTGGCTCAGTTCACGGGCGAGTTCTCTGGAGCATTGGGAAGTTTTTTTTACACATCCAACAATGATTCCTGTGCACTTGGAATATACCTTTCAAAAATCAGGATAGGAAAGAGCTGACGGTTGAGGCTTCATAGGTTTTTGTTATCCAGCAGTTCTTTTTCCTTGTTTTTTTTTTGGGTTTTTTGTTTTCAAGAATCTCTTTTATTGATTATCAGAAACATTACAAACATCTAGTATGAACAAATTGTAACATGATAGTGTTTAGTTTGAACAATTAATACATTTCAGATATAATATTATACATATTTCAATGCTATTCTCCCCAATCATCTCACCCTCTCCTGGTCCCAGAGTCCAAAAGTCTGTCTATACATCAGTGTCTCTTTTGTTGTCTCGTAAATAGGTTTTTTTACCATCTTTTAAATTCCATATATATTGTTAGTATACTGTATTTTGTTTTTGTTTCTGGCTTACTTCACTCTGTATAATAGGCTCCAGTTCCATCCACCTCCTTAGAACTGATTCAAATGTATTCTTTTTAATGGCTGAGTAATATTCCATTGTGTATATGTACCACAGCTTGCTTATCCATTCATCTGTGGATGGACATCTAGGTTGCTTCCACGTTCTGGCTATTGCAAACAGTGCTGCTATGAACATTGGGGTACAGGTGTCTCTTTCAATTCTGGTTTTCTCAGTGTATATGCCCAGCAGTGGGATTGCTGGATCATAAGGCAGTTCTATTCGCAGTTTTTTGAGGAATCTCCATACTGTTCTCCAAAGTGGCTGTACTAGTTTGCATTCCCACCAACAGTGCAAGAGGGTTCCCTTCTCTCCGCACCCTCTCCAGCATTTATTGCTTGTGGACTTTTGGATAGCAGCCATTCTGATTGGCGTGAAATGGTATCTCATAGTGGTTTTGATTTGCATTTCTCTGATAATGAGTGATGTTGAGCATCTTTTCATGTGTTTGTTAGCCATCTGTATGTCTTCTTTGGAGAAATGTCTATTGAGTTCTTTGGCCCATTTTTTGATTGGGTCATTTATTTTTCTGGAATTGAGCTGTAGAAGTTGCTTGTATATTTTTGAGATTAGTTGTTTGTCAGTTGCTTCATTTGCTATTATTTTCTCCCATTCTGAAGGCTGTCTTTTCACCTTGCTTATAGTTTCCTTTGTTGTGCAAAAGCTTTTAAGTTTGATTAGGTTCCATTTGTTCATTTTTGATTTTATTTCCAATATTCTGGGAGGTGGGTCACAGAGGATCCTGCTGTGATGTAAGTCAGAGCGTGTTTTGCCTATGTTTTCCTCTAGGAGTTTTATGGTTTCTGGTCTTACATTTAGCTCTTTAATCCATTTTGAGTTTATTTTTGTGTATGGTGTTAGAAAGTGTTCTAGTTTCATTCATATGGAGGGGTCTTGTTTTTGTATCCATTCAGCCAGTCTCTGTCTTTTGGTTGGGGCATTCAACCCATTTACATTTAAGGTAATTAATGATAAATATGATCCCGTTGCCATTTACTTTGTTTTTTGGGTTTGAATTTATATATCCTTTTTGTGTTTCCTGTCTAGAGAATGTCCTTTAGTATTTTTGGAGAGTGGTGGTTTTAGCTTTTGCTTGTCTGTAAAGGTTTTGATTTCTCCTTATATTTGAATAGATCCTGCTGGGTACAATAATCTGGGCTTATTTTTCGTTTATGTCTTGCCTTCCCTCCTGGCTTGGAGAGTTTTTTGAAAGTCAGCTGTTTTTATAGAAATTTTTTTTTTTTTTTTTTCCCTTCTCTTTTTATTTTTTTTGTTTTATTTTTTTTTATTTATTTTTGGGGTTTTTTTTCTATTTGGGACTCTGGGTTTTTGGACTTGAGTGATTATTTCCTTCCCATTTTAGGGATTTTCACTATTATCTCCTCTAGTATCTTCTCATGTTTTCTTTTTTCTTCTTTTCTGGGACTCCTATGATTCGAATATTGTAACGTTTAATATTGTCCTGGAGGTCTCTAGATTGTCCTCATTTCTTTTAATTCGTTTTTCTTTTTTCTCCTCTGATTCCTTTAATTCTGCCATTCTATCTTCTAATTCGCTAATTCTATCTTCTGCCTCTGTTATTCTACTATTTGTTGCCTCCAGAGTGTTTTGGATCTCATTTATTGCATTATTCATTATATGTTGATTCTTTTTTATTTCTTCTAGGTCCTTGTTAAATCTTTCTTGCATCTTCTCAATGCTTTTCTCCAGACTATTTATCCATGATTCCATTTTGCTTTCCAGATTTTGGATTAATTTTACTATCATTATTCGGAATTCTTTATCAGGTAGGTTCGCTATTTCTTCCTCTTTTGTTTGGTTTGGTGGGCTTTTATCCTGTTCCTTTACCTGCTGGGAATTCTTCTGTCTTTTCATCTTGTTTAAATTGCTAAGTTTGGGGCGTCTTTACTGTATTCTGGTAGTCTGTGGAGTTCTCTTTATTGTGGCGTTTCTGCACTATATGTGGGTTTGTACCGGTGGCTTGTCGAGTTTCTTGTTTATGGAAGCTTGTATCGGTGTTCTGGTGGGTGGAGCTGGATTTCTTTTCTCTGGGGTGCAGTGGAGTGTCTAGTAGTGAGTTATGAGATGTCTATGCTTTTGGGGTCGCTTTGTGTAGCCTGTGTATTGGAGCTCAGGCTGTGTTCTTGTTTTTCTGGAGAATTTGCTTGTATGTCTTGTTGTGGAACTTGCTGGTCTTTGTGTGATGCTTGGTTTCAGAGTAGGTATGGAGGCTTTTAATGAGCTCCTGTCAATTAGTGTTTCGTGGGATCAGGGTATGGACTTAAGCCTCCTGGTTCCAGTTATTGTCTTATTTTTACAGTAGTCTCAAAAACTTCTTCTTCTATAATGCATTCCACAACTGGACTGCTCAGAGATGTTCACGGAATTATACATAGAAGGAAAAAGGGAGGAAGGAGACAGAGGTGGTCAGGAGGATAAAAGGAGGGAGGTGAAGGAGAGAGACAGATCTAGTCAGTAATCAGTAAAGAAAAGAAAAAAGGAAAGGAAAAAAGCAAAGGACAAAAAGGAAAAAAGAAAAAAAAAAAAAACAGGGTCGCAAAAGTTATATCTAAACGTGGAGATTAAAGAAGTACTAGAGGATAAAAAAAAATAATAGTAAAAAAATAAAAGAAACAAAACAAACAACAACAAAAAAAAATTAAAAGGGAAAAAAAAATTTTTGTTTTCCTTTTTCCAATTAAAAAATAATAAAAATTTAAAAATATATATATATATTAAAAAAAGAAAAGAAAAAAAAAAGGAAATAATGATGGTAAAAATAGTAACAATATATATAAGAGTTTCTCTATTATTGTTGTGGGTTCAGTTCATTTTCAGCTAGTTCCTTGTTCCGGCTTAAATTTCTCAAGATCTATAGGCCCCTTTCTCTGTGGTTGGTCTGTATAGTTCTTTGTTCTGTGCACGGTTCGGCGGTGTTCTGGGCCAAGGCCCGCCACTCGTGTGGTCGGCGCTGCACAATCTGGATTGCCGGCCCAAACTACTCCAGTTAGGCAGCACCCAGACAATCAGGTGAACGAAGTCTGCGCTGAGGCCCGCAGAGGGGGAGGGGTCGGCGACGGGAATGGCGGGCGGGCGGGTGGGGGAGGGGATGGGGTGGCCCTCGTGGGAGCCGCGGCACAGCGGGCGGGGGCACGCCTGCGCGGGAGTGGCCGGCGGGGGAGCGTCCAGTGGGGGAGAGTCCCGCGGGGGAGCGTCCCTCTGGGGAGCGCCGGCAGCGGAGCGTCCCGCGTGGGAACGGCCAAGGCGTTTCCCTGCCCAGCCCCGGCTCCCCAATGGCAGATGCGGGCGTTTGCAGCGGTGCTTTTCCGCTGCGGAAGTTACGCAGGGCCCGCAGTCTGTGGGTTCTAATTGCTCAACTGTTCTCCTCCCTGTTATGATAGTCTCCGTGTTTCCCAGGTTCGGCGCAGATTCCGCAGGGAGAGTGTTTCCTGGTGTTTGGAAACTTCTCTTTTAAGACTCCCTTCCCCGGACAGAGGTCCGCCCCTCCCTCTTTGTCTCTCTCTGCTTCTATATTCTTTCCTACCTCCTTTAGAAGGCAGTGAGTTGCTTCTGGGTGTCCGCGTCCTCCGCCAGCACTCGAGCTGTTTGTGGTATTACCGGCGCCCAGATGTCCCATTGATGAATTTGTGGAGGAGAAAGCGTATTCCCCGTCCTAATCCTTCACCATCTTAACCGGAAGTCCCCTTTTTTTTTTTTTTTTTTTTTTTTATTTTTTTTTTTTTTTTTTGTCTTAAATAGCTTAAAGGATATCTTTTGTCTTAAGTTTTTAAAGAATATATCCATCTAAACTTTAAAAACTAAACACATTCTGCTAAGTCGCTTCAGTCGTGTCCGACTCTGTGCGACCCCATAGACGGCAGCCCACCAGGCTCCCCTGTCCCTGGGATTCTCCAGGCAAGAACACTGGAGTGGGTTGCCATTTCCTTCTCCAATGCATGAAAGTGAAAAGTGAAAGTGAAGTCACTCAGTCATGTCTGACCCTCAGCGACCCCATGGAGTGCGGCCTTCCAAGCTCCTCCATCCATGGGATTTTCCAGGCAAGAGTACTGGAGTGGGGTGCCATTGCCTTCTCCATAAACACATTCTAAATAAGTATAATTAAATGCATATATTTGAAATAATTTAGATAATTTGTCAGAATTATTTAAAATAATATCATTTATGAATTAAGAGAAAGTAAGTTATAAAACAGTAACTTTTGTTGTTGTTCAGTTACTAAGTCTGTGCCCAGCTCTTTGCAACCCCATGGTCTGTATCCCGCCAGGCTTCTCTGTCCTCCACTGTCTCCCAAGTTTGCTCAAATTCATATCTTTTGAGTTGGTGATGCTATCAAACCATCTCATCCTCTGCTGCCCTCTTCTCCTTTTGTCCTCAGTCTTTCCCAGCATCGGCATCTTTTCCAGTGAGTTGGCTCTTCACATCAGGTGACCAAAGTATTGGAGCTTCAGCATCCTTCCAGTAAATATTCAGGGTTGACTTCCTTTTCCTTTCTCTTAATACATCTTTCTAAGTCAAAATATAGAGGTCTATATAATTTTTTTATGGCTGCATAATTTCCCATAATATTTTAGAACTACTACTTTATTATTTTTAAAACCAATTCTTTGTTAATGGTCATTTAGATTGCCTCAGTATTTCCCTTTTATAGGTTATACTGAGATGAACATCCTTATACAGATGTCATTGCATGTGTTATAATATATGATTAGTTTCCTTTGGAAAATTTTCTAGAAACATGATTTCCAGAGTCTACTAAAGCCTATATATTAATACATGTCTAACTTTGGATATGAATTACCAGAGAGCTCTGTAAACACGTTCCACCAGTTCATACTTTGGACAAAGTATAGGCTTTGTCCATACCCTGTTCAATATCAACTATTATTTTCCTTCAACAACAGCAAAATTTTAAGATATTCACGTGAAAAAAGAATTACAATTATATACACAAAGTACACAATGAAATGAACTTTGAGCAAAACGAAACATTCAGAGGAAAGGAGAGCTGACTCCAGAAGCTGTCATAAGAAAACTAGATGAAGGACTTTTGAATACTTGGCCTGAAGAGAAGAATTAGAGATTTTTGAAAACAGATCCATTGACCACAGCTCTAATTTTGAAAAAGCATTGAGTATTCTGTGTTTTCATAAAGCTGAGATAATTGAAAGAGGTGGGTTTTGTTTATTTTGAGAAGCATAGTATAACTGTCCAAAGATGAGGTGGGCTGCTCCTGAAGAGGTGTGATTCCTGTCATTCGTCAGATAGTGGCCTGAAGAACGTGTTTTTGAGGTCATTTCTGCATTGATTGGCGATAGCACTGCTGCTGCTAAGTTGCTTCAGTTGTGTCCGACTCTGTGTGACCCCATAGACGGCAGCCCACCAGGCTCCCCCATCCCTGGGATTCTCCAGGCAAGAACACTGGAGTGGGTTGCCATTTCCTTCTCCAATGCATGAAAGTGAAAAGTGAAAGTGAAGTCGCTCAGTCATCTCCGACTCTTCATGACCCCCATGGATTGCAGCCTACCAGGCTCCTCCGTCTATGGGAGTTTCCAGGCAAGAGTACTGGAGTGGGGTGCCATTGCCTTCTCGGGGAGATAGCACTAGATGACGTCCTAGTTTTAGTTCAGTTAATCCAGTGGAAGCCTTGCCAGTGATTTCTAAGTGTGATACTATTTCAGTTCCCAGACTAAGTTATTGGTAATTTTTTTCTAATTACAGCTTATTTTCTTAATTATAATTTTTATTAGTCCTTTTTATGAAATATATAGCATGTATACAGAGTGTGTGGAGAAGGCAGTGGCACCCCACTCTAGTACTCTTGCCTGGAGAGTCCCATGGACGGAGGAGCCTGGTGGGCTGCAGTCCATGGCGTTGCTAAGAGTCGGACGTGACTGAGCGACTTCACTTTCACTTTTCACTTTAATGCATTGGAGAAGGAAATGGCAACCCACTCCAGTGTTCTTGCTGGAGAATCCCAGGGACAGGGGAGCCTGGTGGGCTGCAGTCTCTGGGGTCGCACAGAGTTGGACACGACTGAAGCAACTTAGCAGCAGCAGCATACAGAGTGTGTATAAAATGTGCAGTATAGTGGATAATTGCAAAACAAAACAGACACTCATACAACCATCACCAAAGTCAAGGAGGAATATTATCAACCCTCCAAAAGCCCTGCATGTGCCCCCCTCCACACATTTGTAACTCACTTTCTTGTCTAAGGGACTAGTTTTGGGTTTTAATTTAGTATTACAGTGCTGACCCTTGCCTGTCTGTGTCCATTGGCTTATCAACTGACTCCAGACTTTTTTTTTCCTCTGTATGAATATTATCACTCCTTCCCATCTTAATGGTTTTCTTATGTTGCCTGCTACACAGATTGGTCCTTTGTGTAACACTCACCAAATGACCTAAACCATTAGGGTTATTTAAGATCAGATAAGATCAGATCAGTTGCTCAGACGTGTCCGACTCTTTGCGACCCCATGAATTGCAGCATGCCAGGCCTCCCTGTCCATCACCAACTCCTGGAGTTCACTGAAACTCACGTCCATCGAGTCAGTGATGCCATCCAGCCATCTCATCCTCTGTCGTCCCCTTCTCCTCCTGCCCCAAATCCCTCCCAGCATCAGAGTCTTTTCCAATGAGTCAGCTCTTCACATGAGGTGGCCAAAGTACTGGAGTTTCAGCTTTAGCATCATTCCTTCCAAAGAAATCCCAGGGCTGATCTCCTTCAGAATGGACTGGTTGGATCTCCTTGCAGTCCAAGGGACTGTCAAGACTCTTCTCCAACACCACAGTTCAAAAGCATCAATTCTTCGGCGCTCAGCCTTCTTCACAGTCCAACTCTCACATCCATACATGACCACAAGAAAAACCATAGCTTTGACTAGACGAACCTTTGTTGGCAAAGTAATGTTTCTGCTTTTGAATATGCTATCTAGGTTGGTGATAACTTTCCTTCCAAGAAGTAAGTGTCTTTTAATTTCATGGCTGCAATCACCATCTGCAGTGATTTTGGAGGCCCCCAAAATAAAGTCAGCCACTGTTTCTCCATCTATTTCCCATGAAGTGATGGGACCAGATGCCATGATTTTTGTTTTCTGAGTGTTGAGCTTTAAGCCAACTTTTTCATTCTCCACTTTCACTTTCATCAAGAGGCTTTTGAGTTCCTCTTCACTTTCTGCCATAAGGGTGGTGTCATCCACATATCTGAGGTTATTGATATTTCTCCCAGCAATCTTGATTCCAACTTGTGTTTCTTCTAGTCCTAAGGTGTGACAGTAATTCAGTATATCTGTTTGTGAAAAAACAAATATAACTTACTTTCACATCTAATTTTCAAAATAAGTGTTTAGTCTTCTAAAATAGAAATTACTATTGTTTCTTTCTTTCTTTTTTTTAAAATAGGTTATCAGAAGATTGAGAGAAAGAGGAGAACCAATCAGACTATTTGGAGAAACAGATTATGATGCTTTTCAACGTTTAAGAAAAATAGAGATCCTCACACCGGAAGTTAACAAGGTAAGAACAACAAAGCTAGAATATATTGTACTACATCGCTGAGAATACTACAGACTTTGATAGACTTCGAATAATTGCCTTATAAGGAAAAAAGGAAAAATGAAGTTGCCAGATTATTGCTGCTGAATGTAAATTTTATTTTAAAAGACACACATCTTGAGCATGCAGTTCACTGCATTTTCAAAATGCAAGTGTGTGGCCAGTACCCTTACGAAGATATAGAGTATTTTCATCACACACACATGAAAACTCCACAGCACCCCTTCTTGGCCAGTCCCTGGATTCTTCCTCCTCCATTCCTGGGCAACCACCATATTAAATTGTCACCGTCGATGAACTTTACTTGTGTTAGTGTTTCACTTGGGTGGAGTCACAGAGGATATGTCTGGCTTCTTTTGCTCACTTTAAGATTCTGTGGATTCATCCATGTTATTGTGGATGTTGGTAACTTGTTCCTTTTCATTGCTGATATTCAGTAATATGAATATATCATAATATGTTTCTAGCCTTGGGCTGTTATGAATAAAACTGCTGTGAACGTTTTTACACAAATCTTTTTTGGTTCTGTTATTTCTTCTAGGTTAAATACATTTTTATCTCTCTGGAAGTGGAATTGCTGAATAGTAACAGTATATGTATGCTCAACTTTTTAAGAAATGCCGGATATTACCAGTGTTGTCTCATTAGTGTTTGTTATTGTTAGTGTTTTAAATTTTAACCATTCTCTTGTTTGTGTGGTAGCATCTCATGTGGTTCTATTCATAGTTCCCTGACAACTAAAGATTATGAGCATCTTTTTATAGACTTACTAGCCACATCTTTTTTCTGTATGCAGTGTTCATGTTTCAGTTGGGTTATCTTTTTATTTTTGAATTATAGGAGTTCTTTTATGTATAACCTGGGTTCTTCATTAGATATACAAATTCATATTTTGTATCTATTTTTTCCTAAGCTTTACCTGTTTTCTTAACAGTGTCTTTTTCATGGGCAGGACTTTTGAATTTTGACAAAGTTCACTTTATAATTACTGCTTGTGGTGTTTTGCTTAAGAAAATGCTTTGCCTACCCTAAGATCTTAAAGAGATGGTATTTTCTTCTGAAACTTTAATAGTTTCAGCTTTACTTTTAGAACTCTGATCTTGTTTTATGGCTCAGCTTATAATCCATCTTGGTGAATATTCCATGGGCTCTTGAAAAGAGTATGCTTTATGCTTTTGAAATATCAATTACAGTGGTGTTTAGATCTTTTGTGGCCTTATTTACTTATTTACTTGCTCTTTCAGTTACTGAGAGAGACAGATGTGGTTATATGTAGTTGTGTAGCAAACCACCCCAAAAAGTACATCTTAAAACAATTCATTATCATAAAATCTTTCTCAGTCATTTACAGTGGTAACAAACCACCCTGAAACCTTGTATCCTAAGATAGTTTATCATTCTCCATCACATTCTGTGGTTTGACTGGGTTAAGCTGGGTAGTGTTTTGGTTGGGGTCTCACCTGTGATACAGTCATGTGAGGGTGTGGCTGAGGTCACCTGAAGGCTCCCGAGTCTGGCCTTCTTACTAGGCATGCTGCCTTAAAGTTGCAGCTTTGTTGTAGCAGAGGTGAGCATTGCCTGCCCTTTTAAAGCTAGTATCCCATTGTATGTATGGACACCATTTTGTTAATCCATGCATCCTTGTTGGACTGGTATGTTGCTTCTAACTTTTGGTCTACTGTGAATAATGCTGCTATGGACACAGGTATAAAAATATCTGCTCAAGTTCCTTGCTTTCTCTTCTTTTACATACATTTCTAGAAGTGGAATTGCTGAATTGTATGGTGATTTTGTGTTTAACTTCTTTTTAAAAACATAAATGAATTTAAAACATTTTCTTCATTTATATTATTAATGTCCACAGCAATTTGTTTTTATTTTCAGTCCTATCTAAAGTTTCCTTACCTAAATCCTTGGAAAGAGCTAAGTGGTTTTGTAATGCCTCATTTCACCAGTATTTGTTCCTCTTCTATATCCCAAGTTACTTTCCTTATCAAAAGAGTCTAAAATGCTAATGTGCACTATTCAGTTTTTGTTACCTGATTTAATTTTTCTGCTACTCATGTCTCATTACTTGAGAAATTTTCTAGCTTTTAATATTAACTTACTACAACCTGCTGTATTCTGATCTTATTCAATATTAGAATTTATTTGTACTTTTAAAAGTTGAGGTATAATTAACATATAACATATTTCAGGTGTACAGCATAGTGACTTGGTATTTGTATATATTGCAAAATGATCACCACAGTAAATCTAATATTCATCACTGTATGTAGTTACAAAAATTTTTTTTCTTGTGATGAAGACATTTTTAAAGATCTACTCTCTGAGTAACTTTTTTTTTTTTTTTTTTTTGAAATGTGCAGTGCAGTATTTTCAGTCACCATTCTGTACATTATTCCATGCGACTTATATATTTTGTAACCGGAACTGTCTAAAAGTTAATAACTTAAGTTTGAACACATTCTGAAGCTCAACACTTTTCCTCCTCTCCCTCCACATTTTTTTCTGATACCATATTTTGCATCGTTTTGTATTGTGTAGCCCTTAACTAATTACAGAGACAGGGATCAAGACCATCCCCATGGAAAAGAAATGCAAAAAAAGCAAAATGGCTGTCTGGGAAGGCCTTACAAATAGCTGTGAAAAGAAGAGAAGTGAAAAGCAAAGGAGAAAAGGAAAGATATAAACATCTGAATGCAGAGTTCCAAAGAATAGCAAGAAGAGATAAGAAAGCCTTCTTCAGCAAGCAATGCAAAGAAATAGAGGGAAAACAACAGAATGGGAAAGACTAGGGATCTCTTCAAGAAAATCAGAGATACCAAAGGAACATTTCATGCAAAGATGGGCTCGGTAAAGGACAGAAATGGTATGGACCTAACAGAAGCAGAAGATATTAAGAAGAGATGGCAAGAATACAGAGAAGAACTGTACAAAAAAGATCTTCACAAACCAGATAATCACGATGGTGTGATCACTGACCTAGAGCCAGACATCCTGGAATGTGAAGTTAAGTGGGCCTTAGAAAGCATCACTATGAACAAAGCTAGTGGAGGTGATAGAATTCCAGTTGAGCTATTCCAAATCCTGAAAGATGATGCTGTGAAAGTGCTGCACTCAATATACCAGCACATTTGGAAAACTCAGCAGTGGCCACAGGACTAGAAAAGGTCAGTTTTCATTCCAATCCCAAAGAAAGGCAATGCCAAAGAATGCTCAAACTATCGCACAATTGCACTCATCTCACACGCTAGTAAAGTAATGCTCAAAATTCTCCAAGCCAGGCTTCAGCAATATGTGAACCGTGAACTTCCTGATGTTCAAGCTGGTTTTAGAAAAGGCAGAGGAACCAGAGATCAAATTGCCAACATCCGCTGGATCATTGAAAAAGCAAGAGAGTTCCAGAAAAACATCTATTTCTGCTTTATTGACTATGCCAAAGCCTTTGACTGTGTAGATCACAAGAAACTGTGGGAAATTCTGAAAGAGATGGGAATAGCAGACCACCTGATCTGCCTCTTGAGAAATTTGTGTGCAGGTCAGGAAGCAACAGTTAGAACTGGTCATGGATCAACAGACTGGTTCCAAATAGGAAAAGGAGTACGTCAAGGCTGTATATTGTCACCCTGCTTATTTAACGTATATGCCGAGTACATCATGAGAAATGCTGGGCTGGAAGAAGCACAAGCTGGAATCAAGATTGCCAGGAGAAATATCAATAACCTCAGATATGCAGATGACACCACCCTTATGGCAGAAAGTGAAGAGGAACTAAAAAGCCTCTTGATGAAAGTGAAAGAGGAGAGTGAAAAAGTTAGCTTAAAGCTCAACATTCAGAAAACGAAGATCATGACATCTGGTCCCATCACTTCCTGGCAAATAGATGGGGAAACAGTGGCAACAGTGGCTGACTTTATTTTTCTGGGCTCCAAAATCACTGCAGATGGTGATTGCAGCCATGAAATTAAAAGACACTTACTTCTTGGAAGGAAAGTTATCACCTAGATAACTTTCTAGGTTATAACCTAGGTTAAAGTTATAACCTAGATAGCATATTCAAAAGCAGAGACATTACTTTGCCAACAAAGGTTCGTCTAGTCAAAGCTATGGTTTTTCCTGTGGTCATGTATGGATGTGAGAGTTGGACTGTGAAGAAGGCTGAGTGCCGAAGAATTGATGCTTTTAAACTGTGGTGTTGGAGAAGACTCTTGAGAGTCCCTTGGACTGCAGGGAGATCCAACCAGTCCATTCTGAAGGAGATCAGCCCTGGGATTTCTTTGGAAGGAATGATGCTAAAGCTGAAACTCCAGTACTTTGGCCACCTCATGCGAAGAGTTGACTCATTGGAAAAGACTCTGATGCTGGGAGGGATTTGGGGCAGGAGGAGAAGGGGACGACAGAGGATGAGATGGCTGGATGGCATCACTGACTCGATGGACGTGAGTTTCAGTGACCTCCGGGAGTTGGTGATGGACAGGGAGGCCTGGCATGCTGTGAATCATGGGGTCGCAAAGAGTCGGACACAACTGAGCGACTGATCTCTCTGATCTCTAACTAATTACTGCACTTATAGTTATTTTTACTACTTTTGTCTTTTAATCTTCATACTAACTTTATAAGTGATTAATTTACCACCTATACCATACATTTACTTTTATCACTGAGATTTATACTTTCACATGTGTTCTTGGCAGCTGAAAGAAGTCCCTTTAACATTTCTTACATGGATAGTTTAGTGGTTAGGAACTCTCTTAGCTTTTGCTTGTCTGAAAACACTATTGCTCCTTCAATTCTGAATGATAACTTTGCTGGGTAGTGTGTTCTTGGAAGTTTTTTCTTTTAGCACTTCAAATATATTGTGCCACTCCCTCCTGACCTGCAAAGTTTCTGCTAAAAAAATATCCTGATAGTCTTATTGAGGGGTGGTTCCTTATACAAAGCAAATTGTTTTTCTCCTGATGCTTTTAAGATTCTTTCCTTTCTGTAACTTTTTTTTTTTAAAGTAGAGTGTAATTGATTTACAATATTTTGTTAACTTCAGGTAGAGAGCATAGTCATGTATTTTTTGCATGTTATACTCCATTATAGGTTATTATATAATAATGGGTGTAATTCTCCATGCTATACAACATCCTTGTTGCTTCTCTATTTTAAATGTAGTTTGTATGTCCGATACCCCTAATTTGTCTCTCTCCCCTTTCTTTTTCTCATTGGTAACCACAAGTTTGTTTTCTGTATCTGTGAGTCTGTCTCTGTTTTGCATATACACTCATTTGTATTATTTTTTAGATTCCACATAAGTGGTATCATACAGTATTTGTCTTTCTCAGTCTAAGTTATTTCACAAGACATAATACTTTCAGATCCATCCATGTTGTTACAAGTGCCAGAATTCCATTCTTTATTATGGCTGAGTAACATTCCTGTGTTTGTGTGTGTGTGAGAGAGACATACATTCATGTTCTTAATCCAGTTGTCTGTGGGGCACTTGGTCCGCTTCCATGTCTTGGTTATTATAACTAGTGCTGCTATGAACTTTGGGGTGCCTGTATCTTTTCGTATTTTTGCTTTTTCTGGATACATACACAGGAGTGGAATTGCTGTGTCATATGGTGGTTCTATTTTTAGTTTTTAGAAACTGTTTTTCAATAGTGGCTTTATCAGTTTTCATTCCCACCCCTAGTGTACAAGGGCTCCCTTTACTCCATATCCTCTTCAGCATTTTTTGTTTGTAGGCTTTTTAATGATGGCTGTTCTGACTTGTATGAGGTGATACCTCATTGTGGTTTTGATTTGCATTTCTCTTGTAATTAGTGGTCCGTCTAGTCAAAGCTATGGCTGTGTTTTTTCCAGTAGTCATGTATGGATGTGAGAGTTGGACTATAAAGAAAGCTGAGCCAAAGAATTGATGCTTTTGAACTGTGGTGATGGAGAAGACTCTTGAGAGTCCCTTGGACTGCAAGGAGATCGAACCAGTCAATCCTAAAGGAAATCAGTCCTGAATATTCATTGTAAGGAGTGATGCTGAAGCTGAAACTCCAATACTTTGGCCACTTGATGTGAAGAACTGATTTATTTGAAAAGACCCTGATGCTGGGAAAGATTGAAGGCAGGAGGAGAAGGGGACAACAGAGGATGAGATGGTTGGATGGCATCACCAACTCGATGGACATGAGTTTGAGCAAGCTCTGGGAGTTGGTGATGGACAGGGAAAACGGGCGTGCTGCAGTTCATGGAGGCGCAAAGAGTTGGACATGACTGAGCGACTGAACTGAATAATTAGTTATGTAGAACATCTTTTCACGCGCCCGTTAGCCATATGTTGTCTTCTCTAAGAAATGTCTTTTCAGGTCTTCTGACCATTTTTGGATTGGGTTGTTTTTTGATATTGAATTGTATGAGTTGTTTGTATATTTTGGATATTAATCCCTTGAGGGTCACATCATTTGTAAATATTTTCTCCCATTCAGTAGGTTGTTGTTTCATTTTGCTGATGGTTTCTTTGCTTTGCAAAAGCTTTTTAAGTTTAATCACGTCCCATTTGTTTGGTTTTGCTTTTATTTCTTTTGCCTTAGGAGGCTGATTAAAGAAAATACTGCTAAGATTTGTATCAGAGCGCTCTGCCTGTGTTCTCTTGTAGGAACTGTCTTTAACTTTTGACATTTTAACTGTAATGTGCCTTGATGTAGGTATGTTTAACTTTTTCAGATATTGCCCTAACATTTTCCACAGCAGCTGTACAGCTGTACTATTTTATATTTCTAGCAGTGCACAATGAATCTGTTTCTCCATATCCTAGCCACGTTGTTATTTTCTGTTTTCTGTTGATAATATCCATCCTGATGGTTGTGAAGTGGTATCTCTGTGGTTTGGTTTGCATTTCCCCAGTGATTAGTGAGGTTGAGCATCTTTTCATTTACTTGCCATTGTGTATTGTCTATTGAAGTCTTTTGCTTATTTTAAATCAGATTTTCTGTTGTAGTTAACTCTAAGAGTTAAGTTTTATAGTTTTAACCCTTACATTTAAGTCTTTGATCCATTTTGAGTTAATTTTTATATGTGATATATGATAAGGGTCTATCTTTAAGGCTTCCATTTTAATCAAATGATCACAAACAAGAAGTGAATAAAATGTGGAGTTTACTGGTTTGTTAGAAACATAGTGAAGTCTAGGATGTGGTTGAGACTCTGGCTTTATACTGTTGATGTTGCCAAATGTTTTGGAATTGAAAGCAGTTGGAGTTGTTAGACGTTTTCAGTGAATCAGAAAAATGGGTGGAGCACCTGGTCACTTTCTCTAGGCCTCATTAGAAAATTATAGCATTTATGCAGATTCTTAATTGGATTTGTCACTCATATTTTTCTGACTGTCAGACTAGCTATTATATTATTATATAGTCTTTTATATTTGAATATGTTCATACGAATTGACTTTGAATGGACAGTAGTGATAGCTGTATAATTAATTGAAATATTGTTTCAGTTTCCTTTGGGAGAAAAAAATGAATTATACTCATTATCAGAAAAAAAAATCTGAAGTGAAACATCAATGAAATTTCATACTATGTGTAACTTTTTACCTTTGCTCAGGGATTGAGGAATGATCTGAAAGCAGCTTTGGATAAGATCGATCAGCAGTACCTCAATGAACTTGTGGGTGGCCAGGAGCCTGGAGAGGAAGACACCCAGAATGATTTGAAAGTCCACGAAGAAAACACCACAATTGAAGAATTAGAGGTGATCCCCCACCACCTTCCTCACTCCCTCAGCCCACCTTTGATTCCCTGGAGCCGATGGTTGAGCTCATTAGACTGTTCGCTTCACAGCAAGCACCCTGGCGTCTTTGGTCGTTACAAAGGCCCTTCTTCTCTTTCATGCCTGTTGTTTATTCACTCCCTTTTTTCTCATTTTTTACACACATTCCCTTCCTTCCTGCCTTCAAAAGTGTTCATTCTGATATGTTTGATGTGTACATCCTTTTATTTATTGATGATCTTGTAAAACCAGTAATGTTTTGTATGCACGTGCTTCAGTATACATAAATGATACTTTACTGTGAAATTCTTCATTCTGTTTTTTATTTTCAAGTTCCATCCTTGATATTCTATGCCATCTAAACCTTTGATTTTAATTGTTACATAATATTTTATACAGTGTGACTTTCAGTGCCTTTTAATAATAGCACGCAATAATCGTGCATGCTTTAATAAGCATGCAATAATCTTCTTCCTGTTACCCCTCTTCCTGTTACCACAAACAGTTTTGTGACAGACAGTCTTATATATAACCCCTCTGGACCAGAAACAAGATTGCTTCTTAACTTGTCTGAATACTGCCAGGTTGCTCCTTGGAATGGGTGTACCAGTCTTTACTCCACCATCAGCAGTGTATCTGTACATCCCTGCCAACATTTGGCAATATCTTGCTTTCTTATCTTTGCCAGTGTGTTGAATATGGAGTGATATATGTAATATTACTTGAAATAATTTTGAATTATCCAACTGTCTAGCATGAGCAAAAATAATGACTTAAATTTCTTAATAATTGTAAAGTCATTTTTCTTTTACCTTTCATTCCTTGCTCTTAACCCATGTTGACTGCTGGTGAGATTGTAGTTGAGGTTATTGTTTTTTTGAGATTTTCCCACTTTTTATTTATCTTTTAATATATATTTATTTTTAATTGATTGACTGCTTTACAATATTGGTTTGATTTCTGCCATACATCAACATGAATTAGGCTTAGGTGTACATATGTGAGATGGTTATTTTATTTGTTCTCCCACTCCCTGAATTTTACTGAAATAATAATTTTACTGAAACAAAACTGGTGAGCAAGCCAGTTCTGGGCATTTTAAACAACTTTGGAGATAGTCACATACTATGCAATTTATCCCTTTAATGTGTACAATTCAGTGGTTTTTAGTATATTCACAAGGTACAACTATCATCACAGTCTAAATTTACAGCATTTTTATTCCCCTAGAGAGAAACCTCACATTTATTAGCAGTCGCTCCCATTATCTTTAGATTCATAAAAGATAACATGCTGTCTAAATCTAAATGGCAAATTTTTAACCTATCTAGAAATTCTCTCGGGCTTTAAATCAAAATTGGACTGCACATGTAATAAACGGCCACGTTTGGACTGATGTTAATAGCATATACATTCAGCTGTTGCTCCTGACTAACAATCAGAAACATTCCTTCTTTTCAGGCTCTGGGAGAGTCTTTAGGAAAAGGTGATGATCATAAAGACATGGACATCATTACCAAATTCCTTAAGGTATGTACTTTTTGGCTAGGAAAGGAGGATGTTTTCTTTAGATAAGAATTGGTCTTACTTTTTTTTTTTTGGTCTTACAGTTCTGAATTGTTTAAGAGTTAAAGACTGGAAAGGGAAACTTTCATTAAACATTTCTGCATGTGTAGTGTTTATAATGTTGGTATGTGTTTGGATATAGAGGTTAAACAAAATGTATATTTACTTTCTTCATGGCACTTGTAAAGCTGACTTATTATTGTAAACACACAGAAAAGAATCATAGCAGTAGAATGAACAAGAAGTTTTAAGGATTAAAAAAATTTTTTAAACATCCTGGGAAAGAGTGTAATAAGGAGAAGGTTCCAGAAGCTTCTCTGAGAGATGACATAAGGAAAAAGTGGCAAGACATTGGCAGTGAAAAAAGCAAACACTCGGGTAACCTTTCACAGAATTATCAGTAGCTCATTCTATCTTTCTCTCTTCAGTGGTTTAGGTAGAGTATGTGCAAACCCAAGATTCCTTTTAACATTTCTTCACGAATTATCAATATTTATATTCAGACAAAGAGATTTAAATGCAAGAAATGCTTTTGCTTGTATTTATAGTTTAAATTCAACATAATCGATCATTGAGATTCTTAACCCACTGAGGATTTTGAATGGACTTAGCTAGGGCATGGGATCTAGTATGGACTAGAATTTCCTCTGAGTGACTGCCTCTCCCAATAGCACGTGCATAGGTAACACCACTAGGGGAATGTGGCCTCCTCAGCCTTCACTGTTTAGCTGCCTCCAGAAAGGATGCTCTTTGTGTAGTAAATTCAAGGAGCACCTGGGTAGTTTTCTAGGGTGGGATGGAGGCTGGTCATAGTTTCTTGTATTTTCGTTCCTTTTTTCCTTCCTTCTTTGGTCAAGTGTTTTAGAGGGAATTTTTAATTGAATTGTGGTCTCTACTGCAAAAGTACAAAGTCCAAATACAATATCATCATCCTTGGAAAATTGATTAAATATCACAGCACATGGCATTATGGCTGATAAGTCTAGGCAGGTTGAATTTTATGTAATAGAAATACAAGTAAAAGTTTATTTCTATCAAACAGTTATCTATGAAACTTCTTCCTATTTTATCCCAGGAACTTGGGGCGCAGAGTTTCTGGCCTGAAAAAGGAGCTTTTTCGTATTTCAGCCCGGGGTTCTTTTTAGGGGAGAAATGGATCACACTTGAGCTAGGAATATGTGTAGAATAGGGAGGCCTGTGACTTGCCAAAAGCACTGCTTTAAAACATCTCTGAGTTACTAAGCAGAAACAGTTCATTAAAACATCAGCAACTAATATTAATCAGTTAAGACATTTACTCTAAGGATGAATGTATACCGTTTTGTGCATCAGAGAACTTTTGTGCTTATGAAACCACTGGGTGGCATTGTAGTCTAAATTTACCCTTTCTTTCCACAGTTTCTTCTTGGTGTTTGGGCTAAAGAGCTGAATGCCAGGGAGGATTATGTGAAGCGCAGTGTGCAGGGTAAACTGAACAGTGCTACTCAGAAACAGACAGAGTCCTATCTCAGACCCCTTTTCAGAAAGCTACGGAAGAGGGTGAGGTTTCTCAAAAAATGCTTTCATTAACTGATTTTTAAAAATAGAATATATAAAGTTAGGATAAATGGGATCTATAACTACATACTGAGCTTCCATAATTATTTTTTTTCCTTTTCCAGAATCTTCCTGCTGATATTAAAGAATCCATAACAGATATTATTAAATTCATGTTGCAGAGGGAATACGTGAAGGTACATTACCATGCTGTGCATCGAAATTATATTTATGAGTGTATCTAGATTGTGTGCATAATACGTTCATCTCATGTGGGGGTATTTTAATAGCAGATTTAAGAATAAATGTGAAATAAATTTTAAAAACTTTGCATTTTATAATTTATTGTCAGCTTTATTGTTACATATGAATAAATATTGTTAGGTGTGAATAAATTAAAAAAATTTCAGACTACATTTAATTTTTTAGTCATTTTGAAGGAAGGTATAAAGATTCTGCAGAGCACAAATTGGATATAGGCAGTGTTCATTTCATGAATGGGACTGAATTTCTGAGTTTATAGATGGTTGATTATGGCTTGGAACAAATTTTCCCATAGAAGCAATGTTATTAGATCAGTTTCTCTATTAGATCAGTTTCTCAAGCCAGCTGTAAAAGCCTGCTTAATCTATAATGTAGCTGAACTATTGAACTAATGATACTGTGGAACTTAACCACTTTTATGCTGGTTTCTCTGAGAAAATGTTCCAGGTCAGGCTGCCAGAATTCCTTGCTCCCTTTTCAGTGCCGCAGCATAGCAGAGCCTAGTAAGGGAGGACTCTTCCCCTTGCTGCAGTGTTTTTATTCCTGAATGGACATGGGGAGGAGGTGGCTGAGGAGAGAGATCTGGTGTCCACGTGCTCTGAGGGCAGAGTTTAGAAAGGTGGGTGCAAGGCTCTCAGTTGGTGGTGATGAACAGGAAGAGAAGGGCCTCCTGTACTGCTAGCAGCATTGGAAGTATGCCAGTGCTCATGGCTGTCAGCCAAGTCTGAGGAGGGAGGCTTCTATGGGCTGTGCCTTCCAAGAGAGGAGGAGGAGGGGAGGACTTCCGGGCAGCACCTCCAGTGACAGTTCCAGAGCAGTAGACAAGCTCTACCAGGAAAGCGGGGAAGCCGTTGGTTATTCCTGTGCTCTGAGTGTCTGTCCTTAGCTCGGTGATCCTGGGTGACTGGAGGGCTCCCTGATGAGCTACTCCCTCTGCATGGGGGCCAGTTCATTAGAGAAACCGTTTCTGTTTTATGAATGTCAGCTTTAACTTTGGGTAGTTTCTGTGAGTTGCCTGTTGCTTACGAAGGATGATCCCATTGTGATGGATGGGTAAGGTCACCATCACTGCAGAGAGAATTCAGATCACTTGTCTACTCGAAACCATGGCTTCTCCTTGGTACTTTTTTCATTCTCCTATTTTATGTGAGAAGCTGGTGAAAGTTTATTTTATATAAAGTACAGACAGAAGTAAAACTTTAATATTTGGACAGTTTTCTTTGAAAATTGGGGGAAACCAAATATTGGAAATTTTATCAGTTAATATCTAGTGATTTCTCATGCACAAGAATCAGTGAAGAAAATAAAAAATGTGTATGCCCTTCTAAAATTCTACATTATCAGTCTCATGGGTGTTTGATTTTTAAAATTAAAATCTCTTTGAGTCCTGGCTGTATAAGCCTCTCTGACACCATTGGGTCTTCTAGAATTTACTTGCTTTCTGTTTTGTATTTTTCCTTCTTTCCCTCCACGAGTAGCCATGCTTGGTTTAGAAAAAGCCGTTTGTCTTTGTTGCTTTCTGTCTTCTCATTTTGTAGCCTTAAATTTTTTTAAAATATAACTTTATTTATTCATTGGCTGTGCTGGGTCTTCATTGCTCTGCAGACTTTCTCTAGTTGCAGTGAGCGGGGACTACTCTCTAGCTATGGTGTGCAGGCTTCTCATTGTGATGGCTTCTCTTCTTGCTGAGCATGGGCTCTAGGGCACGTGGGCGTCAGTAATTGCCGTTCCCAGGCTCTAAAGTACAGGCTCAGTAGTTGTAGTGCACGGGCTTAGTTGCTCCACAGCATGTGGAGCATGCTTCTTAGACCAGGGATTGAACCTGTGTCTCCTGCATTGGGAGGTGGATTCTTTACCACTGAGCCACCAGGGAAACTGTAGCTTTTATTTTTAAGATTCTTGGCAGGTGGGAGGTTTCAGGGGAACAAAGTGAAACGATCTCATCCTTGAGCTATTCGAGGGCCAGTTTTTAATCTGTTTACACATCTGCAATGTGATGGTCCCAGCACACAGAGCCCCCACGCTACTTTCAGAGGCCCACACTGCTGTGTGGGGAGAGGATGTAGCTTCAGGTGGGATTATGAAAAACTAGTTAGCCTCTGTCTTCCCTGTGACCACCTGTGGAGAATACCAGGTCTAACAGAGACTCAGACTGGAGTCTCTATCAGTGCATCAGATTATCTACCTAGTACTTCCAGATCTGAGCTGCATTAATATTTAATGCCTGAAGGCTGCAAAGAATGTTTGTCTTTTTACTCACTGGGTTAGTTAGCATTGGTTTCTGTTTTTCCGCAGACATTTGTGGTTGTGGGCAAGCAATCAGTCACCCCTGTTTTAATTTCTTTTGTTTGAATAATGGGAATAGTAATATTTTCAACATGCCTAAGAGTTGGATGAAAATTACATCATGTAGGGCTGTGAAGTACTTTAAATGAAAAATTTGGACCAACAATATTTCTGCCTTTCTGATCTCCACTTTCTCTTTAGGCTAACGATGCCTATCTTCAGATGGCCATTGGAAACGCCCCTTGGCCCATTGGTGTTACTATGGTTGGCATCCATGCCAGAACTGGCAGGGAAAAGATTTTTTCCAAGCACGTTGCACATGTTTTAAACGATGAGACACAGCGGAAATATATTCAGGTAAGTAGTTTGGAGGGCAGAGTGCTCTGGAGGTTAACATTCCCCACTTCTCAAACTAAGTTTTGAGAGAAGGAGAATTACAGCAGTAGGATATAGCATGACAGGGTGCAAGTCCACGCTTTGTGTAAGTAGTGCTTGTATTTAAGACACCTTCAAGGAACTGTAAAAACAGAAACCTTTTACGTGTCATAGATGATGGAAGACAGAGTCAAGTGTTGTGCTTTAATTACCTTAGTAGTGAAGTAAAACTATTACTGTTTGCTTTGGGAATTTACTGAAGAATGATGAATGTAGAATATTTTGTAATTAGTCACAATTTTGTTATTTTCAAGGTAAGTTTAACATATAGACTAAAAAGGTACGAATAGTCAAAATTTGGCTAGTAGTATTTTTTAAATAATTTATAACAACACCTCTCTACACAAATAAAGTATTTATAGTTTATTTTCTTAAAGTTATTGAGCCTCACATAAACCTGATAATACTGCTGTTGGATTAAACTTTTGTTTGTAGTGGGGAAAAACCTCAGTCATAACCTAGTTTTTGCCAAGTCATCAACGATCCCAGGTTGTGTCTGTATAATGACTTTTGCCGGATGTTAACACTAAAGCTTGAAGATGAAACTCAAAGTTTATTTAAAGTATAAGATTCACTTAAAATGCATAACATGTTTTCAGAATTTGTGCCGGACAACAGTCGCTATCATATTCGTGCATTACCATTTTATTTCATTTCAGTTCTAAGTGTTAAAGGTTATTTTCGTGTCATGCTTTGTGCCTTATTCATATATATTAACATTTTAAAATATGATTTCAACTTGACCCCCTAATGGGAACTGCAGAATTTTAGAGTTCAAATATAGTTGTGGAAATCAAAGACTTTTCCATTTTTAAAATAACTACCATTGACTGTATTGAAGGCAAAAAGCTTTTAGTTGGGGGAAAAGTGGCTTGGCTTTAACAATGGAATATTGTTTCCAGTGATTAAATTTACTGATTGTCTTCAGCTATACCATGGCCAGAGCTATAGTGTGTATAAAAATTCATTTTGTGTGTGTGTGTGTATGTGTGTGTGGTGCACACTCAGTCTTGTCTGACTCTTTTTTGCAACTCAGTGGACTGTAGCCCACCAGGCTCCTCTGTCCATGGAGTTTTCCAGGCAAGAATACTGGAGTGGGTTGCCATTTCCTCCTGCAGGGGATCTTCCTGACCCAGGAATTGAATCTGAGTCTCCTGCAGTGGCTGGCAGATTCTTTTCCGCTGAGCCACCTGGGAAGCCCTGTCTTAAAGACAGCATGCCTTTTTTAAACAGTGGTTTGATTACCATCTTATAAACGTTTTTCCTTTTTTAAAATATGCCTAGTATTTTAAAGATTTCTGGTTTATTTTGGAACAGTATTTATTATTATAGCTATATAATGACCTATCCTCCCTCCATTGTTCTTCGTTTTTGTAAAAACAGTTATTTTATTTTTGGCTGTGCTGGGTCTTGCTGTGCTTGTGGAGAGCAGGGGCTACTCCCTGGTTGTGATGTGTGGGGTTCTCATTGTGGCGGCTTCTCTTGTTGTGAGCTTGGACTCTAGGCACATGGGCTCTAGGGCACAGGCCCCATAGGTGTGGCACACGGGCTTAGTTGCTCTGCAGCATGTGGAATCTTTCTGGATCAGGGATTGAGCCTGTGTCTCCTGCTTTGGCAGGCAGATTTTCTACCTCTGCATCACCAGGGAAACCCCAATGTTCTTTCTTTTTAACTTTTCTCCTTCCATTCCTTTTTCCCCAAGGTGATTAGGAAATATTGGTGAACATACTATATCTGAACTTTAGGAAGGTGTTTGACTTAAACATAATAATGTTCTTGTGTACAGATGTAAATATGATAAGACAGCCAGGTGAACTCAGCTTGTTGAGTGAGAGAAGCCGTGAGGACTGAGTAACAAATCCATGTCTGTCTGGGTGGATGCTGGTGATATGCCACAGGGTTCTTAGTGACCTCAGCACTCTCCTGTTCAACAGTTTTCATGACCAACTTGGATGACTCTACCAAGAGGTATATTTATCAGATTTACAGATAGTAAGAAACAGAAGAAATAGGCTGTACGTTCAGATGGAGAAGAAATTTGCATTCTGGAAGTTCTTGATTTCTTCAGTCTTTCAAGAACTTCCGTTTTTTTCTTCTTTTTTTTTTTTTTTTCTTCTTAAAGACTGAAGAAAAAAACTGATTCTAAAAAATTAGGACTTACCTTATTCTAAAAGATTATGATGACCAAAAGAAATTTGAACTTGAGCAATTGAGCAATTGCTTGTCAATTGCTTGAGCAGTTTGAGCAGTGTATATCTGGAAGGATTAGGGAATTTGGTGGACTGTAAGTACAGTAACAGTAGTGTAGTATGGCTACTGGCAGGTCTAATGAGAGCTTATGCTACGTGGTTAGAGAGACATAATTAATTTAGTGTACGTTCCACAAGGCAGGAGCATAGCTCACTGATGTGTCCTCAGAATCTAGAAATAGTGCTTGTGGTGGGTGCTCAATCAAGATTTGCCCATTGAATGAATGCTCAGAGGCAAGGGAGGAGAAAGTCTGGCTTTTATTCTAGTCCTGGGTGAGAAAGGAGACTCTTGTTGGGGGTCTGGGTAACTGTTGATAAAGAGAGAACTTTGTGGTGGAAGAGGGGTTAAGTTTGTTCTATACAGTTAAGGCCCTGGTGACTCAATGGTAAAGATTCCACCTGCCAATGCAGGAAATGCTGGTTTGATCCCTGGGTCGGGAAGACCTGCTGGAGAAGGAAATGGCAACCCACTCCAGTATTCTTTCCTGGAGAATTCCATGGACAGAGGAGCCTGTGTCCTTATGATCGCCAAGAGTCGGACATGACTTAGCGACTAAACAGCAGCAGCAAGGTATAGGAAGGAAGACACATTTCTAATCAGTTTAAGGAAAAGATTCTTCCTTTTTTAATCTTTTTGTCTTGAAACAATGGTAGACTGGTAAGAGGTTGCAAAAATAATATAAAGAAACTTTTTAACAGGCAGAATTGCCCCTGAATAGGAGTAGGGCTGCTTTAGAAGATACAGGAGAGATCCTACCACTTGATATTTGAAAGAATCTGGTTAACTATTACCCTTTTCTGGTCTGTCATATCTCTCTGTTGTTTTCCCTAGAGGCCTTTGCTAAAACCTGAGGTTGCAAATTGACACTCACAGGATAGTCAGGTAACAAGTGAGCTGAGTGGTAAGAAACCCCTGACCCTTGATCTGACTTGTCTTTTCCTACTTTTCATGTAGCCAGAGAAGCAGTATTTCATTTTCCTGTCAACTCTGTGGTGAGAAAGGGGGACAGGTGATTAACAATGTTGTTAGTTCCATTGTACTCCAATATAAAATAAAAATTTAAAACCGTGGCAGTGCAAGCACAGCATGAAGTGTCAGCTGCAGCTTAGCCTTAGCATCACCGGTGTCACCTCAGCTCACTGTTACTTTGTAGGAATATCTTTCTAATGTCGCTCCATCTTCCTTTATTTTTTAGTGAGATTCCAGAATCCTTAATTTTTTAAAAAAGTATATGCTCCTATTTTTTAAATATTGGCAATAACAAAAACAAAAAATTAGCAGTTTGTGAGGCCAAATAAAGTGCTAGTTTTTTATCTGTCTTAAACCCATGGTGCAACTCAAGGCAAAGTGCTGCCACCCCCATGTTAGCATTGTATGAAATTCTTGATTACAATTGACTGAGTGATTTACTAAGCTGTTTTTGAATCTCTCTCCTCTTATTTTGGTATTCAGGTGAGACTGATGTGAATTATTCCTACAAAGGGACGGTTTAAATATATGACTTGAAGTTGAAGTCAGGGAGTGATCCACTTTTTCTTAAAGGGTCAGGTAGTAAATACTTTAGGCTTTGCACTTCATAGGTTTCTGCTACAACTCTCCAACCCCGCAGCTGTGTGAAAGCAGCCAGCGGCCGTGTTCCAGTGAAATTCCGTGTATAAAAGGGATGAGCAGCCTGTGGGCCATAGTTTGTTGACCCCGTAGTAACTGTGTAAACCCAAACCTTTTCTCGTTAAGATATTTGCTGAGGAGGTAATTGTGAAAGTAATTTAGTAGGGTATTTTCTTTCTAAATTAAGATATAGTAAACCTTTGTAAGTAGCGAAGCATGTAAAGTGTACTGATCTGAATTGTACAGCTCAGTGATTCTTCATGTACATGTGATTTTGTATCAAGATGTAAAACAAGGTCTCTTGCTGCTGCTGCTGCTAAGTCACTTCAGTCGTGTCCGACTCTGTGCGACCCCATAGACAGAAGCTCACCAGGCTCCCCCTGTCCCTTGGGATTCTCCAGGCAAGAATACTGGAGTGGGTTGCCATTTCCTTCTCCAATGAGGTCTAGATAACAGGAAATTTCTAGCAGCATTCCTGAAGTTTCCTTCACTCCTTTTCTGAGCCTAAGCCCTCCTCCCATCAGAAATAACCATTATTTTGATGTGTGTCTTTATTGGTTAATATTGCCAGGTCTTGGGCATCACTTAAATGATATCTTGCAATATATAGAAGAATTACTTTTTGCATAGAAATAGTGGTAAGAAATATCTGTTTTCTGAAATACAGTGAAACCAATTCAAGGGGATCTTTATGGGGCTTCCCTGGTGGCCAGCTGGAAAGAACGCCACGGGGGCACCCCAGTTGATTCTTTACTATAACATGATTTCATCTTTGGGTTTTATGCAAACCTCTGTAGAATTTAAACTGTGAAAATTGTTTGAAGTGTTCCTCTTTCTCACAAAAATTAAACACACCACAGGGAGGGTTTTCTCACTATGCAGATCAAAGAGAAGTTGGATAGTGTATTAGTTAACTGCAAATCGTGGGTGAGATGGAACTGTTGTAGGAACTTAAAGGACTTTGGTTGGTCTGCCAAATGCAGATGTAACCTTTGGCCCAGATTTGTATAAGTGTCTCCACAGATTACAGGAACTTCTTCATTAGTTAGTCTTGATAATTCAGTCATTTCCAGACATCTCTTGAAAAGGTTCATGTTGTGACGGTTCTTTACTTGTTGGTAAAGAAGAGGAGGACAAAAAGCTGAAATTGACCTCACATGGCGATTTGCCCTCCAGATCCAGTCCATCCTTCCTTACCTGGTCCCGTACCTTGTGCCCTGGAAACCTGGCTTTTATGAACAACAGTGACAGGCTCCCTTGCCCTCTGACTTCTGAAAGGGGCGGGCTGTGAGAGAGATGGGAAGGCATTTTGTAGGCAGGAGAGGAATGAGTTTGGGGTGTTTATTTTCCTGGCTTCCTCTTGTGGAGTCACTGCACCCCTCCTCAAGGTCTGGCCATCTCTGTCTACTTTGAGTCACCACTTTCCTCCCTGACCCCCATGGAAACAGGCTGGCTCTGGCTTCGGGGTATTGCCGGCTTGGTGATGCTGTATTGTCTCTTGTTGGTCCCGGTCTTGCCCAGACCTTTGTAAAATCCTTGGAACTACTACCGTCATATTATCCAACTTGAATGTGCCCTTCCTTTTCCTGTGGATACCCTTCCTAATTCATGTAGATTAACTGCTCTGTGTGCTGTGTTTCAACACACGTTTCTTTAGGAATTAGAAGATTAAGGAGTAATATTCATTCCAAATAATTTTCTCAAGTCTTCACTATTCCAAAAGGCAAAATGTTCCTTAATACTCTTCTCTGGCAAGTTGTGTTCAGTAACCTCAAGTTTGTAGATTTCCTGGTGAAAACATGATTCTAGCATTTTATGTCAGATAGTTATACCTGCATTTCAGTTTGGCATATTTCATCTGGACTTTGCTTAATTTGTTTTTGTGAAACATTTGTAAATTTGTAACATGTTTGTGTATTGCTGAAAATGGTATAATGGAGACATTAATTACTGCAGTGAGCAATCACAGCTTGATCCATGTGCTGGATACACAATATCATTGTTAGTTGGTAAACACTCTCTATGCATCAGATTCTATGGCACACATTTGTGGGTAAAGTGGCCTTATCCTATCCTCAGGCATTCTTGGGTCTGAAAAAGCATTTCTTAAAGGCAAGTTACTTTGGTAACAGTTTACACGTTTAATAACTTCCTCGCATATTAAAACAAAATTTTAGAGAAAAATACTGCTTAGCATTTCTCTTTCATCTATATTACCTTAAAAAAATTTTTTTTAAGTTTATTTTATTTTTGGCTCTGCTGGGTATTCATTGCTGCACAGGCTTTTCTCTAGTTGTGTTGAGTAGGGGGCTACTCTTCGTTGGCATGTACAAGCTTGTCCGTTGTAGTGGCTTCCTGAGCACGGGTTCTAGGTGTGCAGGCTTCAGTAGTTGCAGCACGTGGGCGCAGTCGTCGTGGCTCCCAGGCTCAGGAGCACAGGCTTGGTAGTTGTGGTGCATGCACTTATTAGTTGTTCCACTGCGTGTGGGATCTTCCCAGACCAGGTATTGAACTTGTGTTTTCTGCATTGGCAGGTGGATTCTCTATCACTGGGCCAGCAGAAAAGTCCTACATTACCTTTTAATATAGAACACTGAGGGTTGGTGCCATGATGCTTTTTAGCTGGCACCTGAACAGACATTTTGCTTGGGATATTAACTTACATTTCTCAATTACATGCATGAGAAAAAGAGAAGATCATCTTGCACTGTGAAGTCCTTGGAGGTCAGATAAATAAAATCTTTCCTCAAATTGGTCTTTAACCATACATTTTTACCTACTTTCATTAAGTAGGTGAGTGCTGTTTTCAAAATGTAATTATCACTTGAAGTCGCTCAGTCATGTCCAACTCTTTGCGACCCCATGGACTGTAGCCTACCAGGCTCCTCTGTCCATGAGATTTTCCAGGCAGTAGTACTGGAGTGGACTGCCATTTCCTTCTCCAGGGGATCTTCCCAACCCAGGGATCGAACCTGGGTCTCCCATGTTGTAGACAGACGCTTTACTGTCTGAGCCACCAGGGAAGTCCTTTCATTTGATACTAGTTTCTATGAAATGATAAACCTTTGAATTTATAATTCTGTTCATTAATGTAACAAACATTCAGACAGGTAAAAATGGGAGCAGCTCTGTTTCTTGCCATAAACTCGAGAAGAAGATGAAGTTAGTCCCAAACTGAGTTTTCTTTAATTTTCCCACTAAGTCCTGCAGAGCCTGAGCAATTGAATACATTTGGCAGTGGCACTGGGACTCTTCACTGGAAGCAGCGTGAGATTGCTTTTGTCCCAAGCAGCTTGATCCAGATCAGAAATTGAAAAGTCTGTAATGAGTAATTTAGATCCACTCAATTTTAATCATATATACTTGTGTGAAAAGAATTCCTGTGGACACTTTTTGAAGGATTGGCCTTGGTATATACATGGCTATGAATGTTGAAAGTGTAGAAATTTTTATTAAGTACATTTTTAGAAAATCATACTTTGGGTTAAAGTTGTATTCCATCGAAGTTAGGATTAATTTTTAACTATCTCATGTTAATTCATTCCTTTATTAGAACATATGGCAGTTCATTCAGTTCAGTTCAGTTGCTCAGTCATGTCCGACTTTTTGTGACCCCATGGACTGCATGCAGCATGCTAGGCTTCCCTGTTCATCACCAACTTCCACACTTGCTCAAACTCCGCGTCTTGCCATCCAACCATCTCATCCTCTTGTCCCCTTCTCCTCCCCTCAAACTCACTTTCCGTGACAGTCTGCATAGGTGGCAGAGTATTTTAGCATCAATTCTTCAGTGATATTCAGGACTGATTTCCCTTAGGATGCTCAGCTGTGAGGGCTTTCAAGATTTTCTCCAACCCCACCCCAAAAACTTTTTTTCGGCCCCCCCTTTCTTTATAGTCCAGCTCTCACATCCATCCATGACTACTGGAAAAACCATAGCTTTGACTATATGGCCTTTGTTGGTAAAGTAATGTCTCTGCTTTTTAATACACTGTCTAGGTTTGTCATAGCTTTTTGTCCAAGGAGCAAGTGTCTTTTAATTTCATGGTTACAGTTACCATCTGCAGTGATTTTGGAGCCCACCAAAATAAAATTCTTTCAGTGTCCTGTCTTTTTGTCTTTTCATACTGTTCATGGGGTTCTCAAGGCAAGAATACTGAAGTGGTTTGCCATTCCCTTCTCCAGTGGACCACATTCTGTCAGACCTGAATGACTGTTCACTGAAAATGAACTCTGAAAGATGTTCACTGAAAGCGGAACTCCCCAGGTTGAAGGTGCCCAATATGCTACTAGAGATCAGTGGAGAAATAACTCCAGAAAGAATGAAGGGATGGAGCCAAAGCCAAAACAACACCCAGTTGTGGATGTGCCTGGTGATCGAAGCAAGGTCCAATGTTGTAAAGAGCAATATTGCATAGGAACCTGGAATGTTGGGCCCATGAATGAGGCAAATTGGAAGTGATCAAATGGGATGGCAAGAGAGAACGTTAACATTCTAGGAATCAGTGAATTAAAATGGACTGGAATGGGTGAATTTAACTCAGATGACCATTATATCTACTACTGTGGGCAAGAATCCCTTAGAAGAAATGGAGTAGCCATCATGGTCAATAAGAGAGTCTGAAATGCAGTACTTGGATGCAATCTCAAAAATGACAGAATGAGCTCTGTTCATTTCCAAGGCAAATCATTCAGTATCACAGTAATCCAAGTCTATGCCCCAACCAGTAACGCTGAAGAAGCTGAAGTTGAATGGTTCTATGAAGACCTACAAAACCTTTTAGAACTAACACCCAAAAAAGATGTCCTTTTCATTATAGGGACTGGAATGCAAAAGTAGGAAGTCAAGAAACACCTGGAGTAACAGGCAAATTTAGCCTTGGAGTACAGAATGAAACAGGCAAAAGGCTAATAGAGTTTTGCCAAGAAAATGTACTGGACATAGTAAACACTCTCTTCCAACAACACAAGAGAAGACTCTATACATGGACATCACCGGATGGCTAACACTGAAATCAGATTGATTTTATTCTTTGCAGCCAAAGATGGAGAAGCTTCTATACAGTTGGCAAAAATAAGACCGGGAGCTGACTGTGGCTCAGATCATGAACTCCTAATTGCCAAATTCAGACTTAAATTGAGGAAAGTGGGGAAAACCACTAGACCATTCAGGTATGACCTAAATCAAATCCCGTATGATTATACAGTGGAAGTAAGAAACAGATTTAAGGGACTAGATCTGATAGACAGAGAGCCTGATGAACTATGGAATGAAGTTCGTGACATTGTACAGGAGACAGATCTAGACCATCCCCAAGAAAAAGAAATGCAAAAAGGCAAAATGGCTGTCTGAGGAGGCCTTACAAATAACTGTGAAGAGAAGAGAAGCGAAAAACAAAGGAGAAAAGGAAAGATATACCCATTTGAATGCAGAGTTCCAAAGAATAGCAAGGAGAGAAAAGAAGGCCTTCCTCTGTGATCAATTCAAAGAAATACTGAAAGATAATTGTCAAACTAATCACTGTCATGTACAATTTGTCATATTAGATGTTTGTAATGTCTGATAATCAATAAAAGAGATTCTTGATAAAAAAAACAAAAACAAAGAAATAGAGGGAAACAATAGAATGGGAAAGACTAGAGATCTCTTCAAGAAAATTAGAGGGAATATTTCATGCAGAGATGGGCTTGATAAAGGACAGAAATGGTATGGACCTAACAGAAGCAGAAGATACTAAGAAGATGTGGCAGGAATACACAGAAGAACTGTACAAAAAAGATCTTCACGACCCAGATAATCACGATGGTGTGATCACTCACCTAGAGCCAGAAATCCTGGAATGTGAAGTCAAGGGGGCCTTAGGAAACATCACTACAAACAAAGCTAGTGGAGGTGATGGAATTCCAGTTGAGCTCTTTCAAATCCTAAAAGATGATGCTGTGAAGTGCTACACTCAGTATGTGAGCAAATTTGGAAAACTCTGCAATGGCCACAGGACTGGAAAAGGTCCATTTTCATTCCAATCCCAAAGGAATGCAATACCAAAGAATGCTCAAACTACCATACAGTTGCACCTGTTCCCATGGCAGGCCACTGCTGACCTGTGCTTCCGCAGGAGACACTCAAAACACTCAAAGGCAGGTCTAGCTCAGTCTCTGTGAGATTCCTGGGTCCTGGTTGGCACAAGGTTTTGTTTGAGTCCTTCGAGCATCTGTGGCGAGTATGGGGTTTGATCCTAAAACCGAGTTGACCCCTTGTACTGTCTTATAGGGGCTTCTCCTTTGCCCTTGGACATGGGGTATCTTTTTTGTTGGAATCCAACATTCTCCTGTCGATGGTTGTTCAGCAGCTAGTTGCACTTTTGGAGTTCTCACAGGAGATGAGTGCACATTCTTCTACTATGCCATCTTAGGCACATCTTATGTACCTCAAAGTCTCTGGGAAGGAGGCCCCCAAGGAAAGGGTCCAGCCAGCATCTCTAGGCTGTGTGACCCTTCCGCTAGCCACTCTGGAGGGTGTAGGGTGGCTGTAGGAGGCCCTCCTCCGCAGGCCCAGTCCCAGGCAGAGAGGCACCCAGTGAAGCAGTGGGACCCCAGGCAACATGGAGATGTGGAGAATGAGGGTGATGATATTGTCCAATGTGGATAAGACCCTCCTGAAAAACAGTTATTAAGCATCCTTTGACTTCATCGAGAGAAGTTAAATAACTAAGTAGAGAACATTCTTAACTTACCCCTGTTCTTCATGTTCCTATGCTGCATCACTAAACACATCTGTGCTTTCATCTTCGAGACTGTTCTTATAGGGTACACTAGTGACAGAGACAGAAATAATTGATTTAATAATGTTTTCCTTTGATGTTATTCAGTCCCTAAGTTGTATCTGACTGCCGCCCTATGGACTACTGCATGCCAGGCTCCTCTGTCCTCCACTGTCTCTTGGAGTTTGCTCAAATTCATGTCCATGGAGTGGACCATCTCATCCTCTACCGCCCCCTTCTCCTTCTGCCTTCAATCTTTCCCAGCATCAGAGTCTTTTCTGATGAGTTGGCTCTTTGCATCAAGTGGCCAGAGTATTGGAGCTTCAGCTTCAGCATCAGTCCTTCCAGTGAATATTCAAATGTCTTATATTGAAGTAAAAAGATTACTTAAAATCTTCCTCAAGTTCTATTGACTAATGATAGTTCATCATATCAGATCAGTTGCTCAGTCGTGTCCGACTCTTTGCGACCCCATGAACCGCCGCACGCCAGGCCTCCCTGTCCATCACCAACTCCCGGAGGTCACTCAGACTCACATCCATCGAGTCAGTGATGCCATCCAGCCATCTCATCCTCTGTCGTCCCCTTCTCCTCCTGCCCTCAATCCCTCCCAGCATCAGAGTCTTCTCCAATGAGTCAACTCTTCGCATGAGGTGGCCAAAGTACTGGAGTTTCAGCTTTAGCATCATTCCTTCCAAAGAAATCCCAGGGCTGATCTCCTTCAGAATGGACTGGTTGGACCTCCTTGCAGTCCAAGGGACTCTCAAGAGTCTTCTCCAACACCACAGTTCAAAAGCATCAATTCTTCGGCGCTCAGCCTTCTTCACAGTCCAGCTCTCACATCCATACATGACCACAGGAAAGACTATAGCCTTGACTAGGCGAACCTTTGTTGGCAAAGTAATGTCTCTGCTTTTGAATATGCTATCTAGGTTGGTCATAACTTTCCTTCCAAGGAGTAAGCGTCTTTGAATTTCATGGCTGCAGTCACCATCTGCAGTGATTTTGGAGCCCAGAAAGATAAATTCTGACACTGTTTCCACTGTTTCTCCATCTATTTCCCATGTAGTGATGGGACCAGATGCCATGATCTTCGAGGTAAGACAAATCTAACTAAAAGGTTATGGTTGTGGTTTGGTTAGGTTTTAAGAAGTTTTTGTTTTCTGCAGTAATAATTGGTGTTGCTTTAGTTGATGCAGGTTGATTGTTTTAATGGTTCATTGATTTATCTGGATATAAACAACTCATTATCCAGGATTTGTATCCTGTATCACAAGCTATCATACAGCAAACTGTAGCCACATTTTATATTCCTATACCTTATCTAGAATATTCTCCAATGCTTACTATTAGATTTTTAAAAACAAGTATTTGTCATAAATTTTACCAAGTTGAACATTAAAAAAATTTCTTACTCAGCTTTACCATCTTGAGTGTACAGTTAAGTGTACCAGCTTAAATGTACAGTTCATTGGACTTCTTAAAGTGCAGAATATTTTCCTGGAAACAATAATGATTAAAAAAATCAATTTAGTTAATACTGTGTGGGGAGAAAGTCATTAAGGAGTCATTAATGAGGAATCTGTAGAATCTAGAAAGGCTCAGGACGTGGGATGTTTAGGCACTTATAAAAGGCCAGACTGTGGGATGGGGCTGAAAATGGAGTGGTTGAAATTAGGATAAATTGTCCAGAGGTTCCTTCTCCTGTACAAGTGGGCCCCCATTCCCGTCTCCTCTCTTTCAGAAAACAAATGTTCTGAGGGATTCTACCGTCAGGCAAGGTGAGATTCCCTACTCAGAACGGACAATTCAAGTGAGGGTGTATGTGTTGACAGATGGCACCCCCATTTCCTCTTCTCCTTTGGTTCCTCTGATGCTGGCAGGTGGGCTTTTACTGCCATCTCAGGAACGAAAGTTCTTCTCTGAACTGACCCAAGAGAAAAAATGTATAGTTACTAACATTTAGCATTCCAACACTGAAAAAACTGGCTTACTGCCATATTGTCCTAAAATGAAGTTCCACTGATAAGCCCTGCCCATTCAGTGAGTTTCCTTTAGCTCCTTATTGCCTTACTCATAAATATGCATGTTCACTTAGGATCATCAGGTGTTCGTGGAAGTTTCCAACATGAAAGACCGAGACCAAAAACATAGTAACAATGGAGTTGAGAGTTACAGAATTACAGCATAGGAGAAAGAAAAAAAATCCTTCAAATAATAATATAGTTAGTATTCTTAGATAAAGTTGTAACCATGAGAGAAGAATAGTAGCTACAAAAAGAGTCAGAATCAAATTGAGCTCTCAGAAGTTCAACGTTAGAGCAGAAATTTAAAAAATTAGATAAAAGAGAAGATAAAGTTGAAGAACTCTCAGAAGTATAGAAAATAAGAGAATGAAGGAGTCCACCTATAAGGTCTACAGCTGTTCAAATTCTAGGGAAAGGAGAACAGAGAAATTGGAGGATAGGAAATAAAGAATTAATGCAAAAAACTTCCCAGAACTGAAGTGTATGCATTTCTAGAATGAAAAGAAGAGTTCACTGAATGCATGACAAATGAAGAGTCTCATACTGAGGCTCAATATAATGAATATTGGAGGGCCAAAGATAAAGGCAAGATATCCAGTGCTTCTGGAGAAAAACAGGTTGCTTACGAAGGCTCAAGAATTAAAATGCCCTCATTCTTCTCATTCCGGTACTAGAAGCAAGAAGACCATGGAATAATAACTTTGTAATAGTGAGGGAAAAAAATTTCCCAACTCTGAATTCTGTTCCTGTATGAACTATCAGTCAAGTGTGAGTATAGGCTTAAGATATTTTTAGACAGGTGGTGGCAAAAATTTGGCCCATTTTGTGTCACATACTCTCTGTCACATTTTGTGTCCCATTCTCTGAAATCATTATCACGATCGATCCGCCGCCCCCCCCCCCCCCCCCCCCTAGCTGACACTTATATGCTGTTTATTACTATGTGGTCTTTGTAGCAGTTTAGCGTATTTATTCTCTCTTCTCTCACATACGTAATCCGAGTGTAATACTGTGATTTATGTGCTTTACAAGTTGGTAAACTGAGGCATGGAGAAGTAAGTTCCTGAGGTCCCACAACCAGTAGGTAGTGGGATTGGGATTTGACCCTTGGGAGTCTTAACACCTCCACTATGTTATGTTGGGTCTACTTGGAGGATGTGCTCCACCAAAATGAGGGAAACAAACACAAAAGATCCAGGAAATAAGATCCAGCACATGAGCAGGGCAGAAGGAATTCCCAGGTGGAACGTGAAGGGATGCTCCAGGATCGTAGCAGTACAAGGAGGTTTGGTATTCAGCTGATTTAGACTGCAACAGAGAGTGGACCCACACTACCTGTTGTGCTTGTTATGTTGTGAGTAGTCTCACTGTTGGAGAAGGAACTGATAGTAACACAGAAAAGCAAAAAGATGGGGAAAAATACCTGAGAGAAAAGGATATTGGCTCTGTTTTGGACAGTATTTGTGTAGACATTATGAAGTATATCCTGAATATGTGTTCACTGAAAACTGGGATTTGTGGAAGGAATGGGGAGAGAAAGGTGCATGCACACCACATGAGGCCAGTGTGCAGGTGTAAGAAAACTAAATTTCCAACTTTGGTTGGAATTAATAGAAGAAAAAAATAAAAACTAGAAAAAATCAAGCACTATCAGTGTAGTGTTTAGAAATACAGGAGTAAATACCAAAAGAAATGCTTCAGAGATTTGAAGTGGTTGCTTTTGCAATGCAGGAATTATGGATTGGAAAAGATGAGGCAGGAGACTGCTATTATTTGATACAAGAACTATGTGATTTGAAAATATGTATGTGTATATATATCAGGGAAGGCAAGACCCCACCCAGACTGCCGGAAAATCCCATGGATGGAGGAGCCGGCATCCAGGGGAGTGACCGAGCGACTTCACCACCTCGTGCAGGAGAAGGAACCACCAGTGCGCCGGAGAATCCAGGGATGGGGAGCCGGTGAGCCTGCAGGGGTCCACAGAGGAGTGAGTTAACAAATATATATATATAATAACATGCACACAAAACATGGCATTATCCTTGGCTTTTCTCTTTCTCAGCCCATAGCAGCAAACCGTGATGGTTCCATATACAAATAACATCTGGAATCTGATCCCTTCACCACCTCCACTGCCCCAACCTAGTTCCAGCCACCAAGCTCTCTTCTCTGGATGGTTGCAGTGTTTCTGCTCTGAGCTCCTTTCCTTGCCTCTCTTTTATTCAGTATCTGTACGGCACCCAGAGGGATGCATTTAAAATACAAACCAGACTGTGATGTTCTCTTGCTCAGAGCACTTCAGTGGCTCTTGTGTTCAGGGAAAGCCAGAGTCCTTCTGGTCACTTCTCACAGCATGCACACCTCTTGCCTGCCTGATCTTCTCCATAGCACTTACCATCATTCAACATATTAGACATTTACATAGTCATTTTGTTTCTTGTCTTACACCTGTTCTCGTCTTCCTTTATTAGAATGCAGTCTCAATGAGAATGGGGATTTTTCTCTTATTCTTTGCTGTATTCCCACAGCCTAGAACATTGCTTGGCATATAGTAGGTCCTGAATAAGGATTTATCAAATAGATGTATTATTTTTATATAAGTAAAAACTATATTTAAGAATACTACTGATTTTAAGCTGTTTGCAGTAAGCTAAGCTAAGCTGCTCCTTATCTTACTGGTTTAAGCATCCTCAAGCAACTTGAAACTAAAATCATGAGAGATCTAATTGAGAAGATTTGTTTCCATTTGGAAAATATTCATAGGCTGTCATGAGAGCGCCAGCAGTCGGTCCGACTGTGCGATCCGACGGCAGCCCACCAGGCTCCTCTGTCCCTGGGATTCTCCAGGCAAGAAACTGGAGTGGGTGCCACCTCCAATGCAGAAAGGAAAAGTGAAAGGAAGCGCCAGTCGCCCGACCCAGCGACCCCAGGACTGGAGCCACCAGGCCCTCCGTGCATGGGATTTTCCAGGCAAGAGTACTGGGGGGGGGGCCATGCCTTCCCCGGTCATGAGATTATGCCCCTTTAAAAATCTGTGCTGGGTGCTAGCAGTCCTTATTGCAAATATTTATTGTAACATTCCATGGTAACTTTATGATGGAGACTCTTTTAATATTTATTTTTAAGTCAGAGAATCAGCTTAGTGAGTGTATCTAAGCATCACAATTGTCTTCTGTAAAGGCACAGACACCTAAAATTCTAATCCTGTGGTGTAAGGAAAATGACCCCCACTTGTCTTACTGTCAGTTTGCCTTTATTGGTTCATAATAATACTTGCTGTGTTTTGCTGTGGACTGAAGCTATTTAGTATTTCATCAGTGTTCCCTTTCCTGGCTTTGCCTCTCTTCTCACCTGTTCCTTTGGGAAAACTTGTCCCGTTGGGGCTTGGTGGGGAGGATCCCAGATTAACGATATCGCAGACATTTTCATGGATTTCATGGATCCAATTCTGCATCCACATGATTAGAATTCACAGTAGGAAAAGCTGGTCTAAAGCCAGAAGGGTCTTTATCCTGAGGCAAATACCCGCTTAGGTACAGGATATAACAATAAAAAGCTAGGAAGAAAGCAAATTCCCTGGTCTGTCTTTGCCAGCTCGTCTTCCTTCTTGGAAATGAGCTGAAAGATAGCCTCCCTCCACACTGCCAGTCCTTAGACAGCATAATATGGACAGTCTTTGAACCCACAAAAGACTTTAAGTAAGATGTTTGAAAAATCTTGTTTCTCTGATGTTTAATCTCTTAGATTATAACTCACTTCATAGAAGTAATTTATATTTGTGTTATCTGTTTCCTGTGGGACCTCAGAGATTGGCAGGCTTTTTTTCTTGTTGTTTTGTTCTGTTTTTGGTGATTTCACTTAGCTTAAGAGTTGTTTGAGGGCTTCCCTGATGGCTCAGTGGTAGAGAATCTGCCTGCCAATGCAGGAGACATGGGTACAATCCCTGGGTCAGGAAGATTCCACATGCCTCGGAGCAACTAAGCCTGTGCGCCACAACTGTTGAGCCTGTTTTCCAGAGCTGGGGAGCCAGAACTACTGAAGCTTGCACACTGTAGAGCCTCTGCTTCACAACAAGAGAAGCCACCACAACAAGAAGCAACTGGAGAATAGCCCCCACTCGCCACAACTAGAGAAAGCCTGTGCGCAGCGATGAAGACCTAGGGCAGCCAGAAATAAAAAATTAATAAAAAATTTAAAAAGTTTAATCATATCATAGCCAACCACTATTTTTTTTTTTTTTCCTTAGGGACTGAAGAGGTTAATGACCATTTGCCAGAAGCACTTTCCTACAGATCCATCAAAATGTGTGGAGTACAATGCACTATGAGATCTGTGTGCCGTGTGTAAATATCAAGAGAAGCCTAAGGAAGCCTGTCACGGACTTCTGGAGTCACCACCAGTTGCACTGAGGGAAGAAGAAAAAAGGAGTTTGTGGTCTCTGAGTTCTACCTAATGCAGCTCTTGGTTTTAAGAACCTGTGTTGGCTCTCACGTCACGTCTGACTGCAGAGTGATTTTTGTGTCTTACTTTTAAGTAGTCAAAAAAAATTACTAAAGACTTTCTCCAGTAATTTAAATGTGTAAATTTAAAACAGTCACAGGACACAGTTTAAAATAACTTTTCCCCTCTAGACATAAAAGTTGAGATGAGAGGATTAAAGAAGAACATTTGAGGATGGACTTAATGATTTCTATAAAATATGGTAATTTTCATGTTGCCTTTTATGTTTTGTTTATAGAGAAATATTTTTATATTTTTCAACAAAAATATGGAACCATTTAGTGAAACTTGATCGTCTTTAAATGTTGCTTGACTTTTGCCACCTTGCAATATATTTGAATGTAGATATTTTTACTATTAAGTGTCTATCTTGCATTTTATTTTTTTTTTTTTTTTTTTTTTTTTTTTTTGCATTTTAAAGCTTTTATCCTTTAAAGATGTACATTATAGTATTGGTCATCTCTCAGAACAGAGTTAACAGGAAGTAGAAGTTTGAAAAACAAAGATGGTATATTAAACCAACAGAAGTTCAAATTCAGTAGCCCCAGGCATCGAGGTTTCAAAGTGAGGAAATGGATTGTCAGGGCTGCTGCTGGCTCTTCCTAGAATAGGACTGCCTGCTAATGTCGGCCTCCTCAGACCGTGGTGGATGGCTGGTCCCGCTCCATCTCGCCGGCCAAAGAGAAGGGTGCTGGACTTTTGTCACTGTCCAAGTTGTAGGACTTGGTCTGATTTGACTCAGGCGAGGACTTCTTTTGACTCTTGCACAGCGTCACACCCAGATAACTTGATGAATCACTGCGCTTTAGAAGTTGAGAAGACTCAGTGGATAGAGACAGGTGGGTAAATAGAATGGTACTTGACCAGGTGGAGTGGTACTGGCGGCTCCTGGTAGAAGTGGGGCTCTGACATCAGAACTGCCCCGCCTCACATTTCAGCAACACAGGCATGTGTATGTCTGTACACCCACGAGCAAGGCACTTCATCTCTCTCAACTTCAGCTTCCTTGTCTGCAGATGGTGGTAGTCATTGTCCATGCCTCATAGCATCACTGTTTTAAGTAAAATAAAATGTATAGCACGCTACCAGGCAAATAACTCAGTACATAACAATTGTGTCCTTGTTGGTGGTGGTAGAGTGAAGACAAAGTAGCTTTTCCAAATCACTGGTCAGGACGGTGTGCGCTCCCCTCAGGATGACAGCCATGTTGCTGGTGGCAGTGTCGGCAGTACTAGTTAGTGGAAGTATTTATTAAGCACTTACTGTATCTACGCTCTGTAGCTGCTCACACTTTCAGCCATTTCTGAGTTTAGAAGAATCTAGAATGTGGGGCCTGGAGTCAGCCAAGTGAGTGCAGGTGGATTCAATTACTTATTCTGGCCCCTGTTGGAAAGCCTTGAAAGCCAGTTTTGGCCACTTGTGGGGTCTGTGGCTACATTGAGCTGATTGTGTCCGCTGATTGTGTCCTCAGTTGATGGTGGCTGAGGCCTGCTATCCTGAATTGAATCAGTGTTCCTTGCCCTTCACCCCACTTTAGAAAACCATTTCTTATTAAATTAATTAGAACTGAATGAAGCTTAGTAGAGCAATAAGAGAGACTTTCATAAGATGTGACAACAATGTAGACTTCAGTTATATAGTCTTGAATAGAACTTGTTTATAAATATTGTTGAATGAATACTCCACAGATCACTTTTTTTTTTAAATTCATAGGCAGCCCACACCATGGTAGTCAGCTCATTTTGTGTTGTCTTCCCATTTGCTCTGAGTTAATATTCCACACGGAGAAGAAACTGCATCATGTGACACCAGTACCTTCTAGAACTGATCAGCATGGGTAGAGGGGGAAAAAATGTGTAAGGTATTCTGTGGTGCCGTGAATGTTAGTCATTTTAGGGCTTGGGTAGAGGGAGGCAGGTTGAAAGGTATAGATTCCTCATAGAGAAGTTTTCTATTTCCCAGAAGTTAAAGGTCTTTGGAGGACTGTACCTGTCATGGGGGTTTAGTAAAAAATGACCTCTCTCATTCTCTAAATCATGGAAATTATAGTGCAGCAGATGCTACATATTTCTAATGTTTAGCTGTTTCTAAAACAATAAAAGCCTATCTTTTAAAATCAGTCACACTCCTGAAATAAGTATATTCTTCTCTCTCTTCCTCCCCACCTCCCCAGACTCCTTTCCAAAGGAGTTGTGTCTTTTTGGATTCAAATCTAATAAAACACTGGTTTTCCCTCAAATCCTGTGTTTCTTAGGCGTGTTCTTGCCAACTGCAAAGACAGCAGTATTTTTCAGCATTGCACTACAGGGCTGTGGCAGTCTGGAGGCCATGGCTGTGATTTCAGCCCTTGGGGAAAAACTAGGAAAAGAAAACTGAGGCCAAAAACAATTGACACATAGAGAGGAGAGGAGTGCAGCCAGGATCTTGTAGGAAGAAGGGGAAGGTCCCAAGAGACCAGCCCTGGTAAGGCAGCTGTCGCTAGTACGAGCGTTAAGGATGACACTGTGTTTTGAAAAGAATTTGGAGGAATAGAAAATAGGGTTGATTAGCAGTACAACTTCTGAATGTTAAGTTTTCCTTCTGATGATCTTCTGGCCCCCTTTAGCACTTTAGATTGTCCTGGGATTGGACCACAGTAAATATGGTAGTACTTACTTAACAGTAAAGAATCCGCCTGCAATGCAGGAGACTTGGGTTCTATTCTTGGGTCAAGAAGATCCCCTGGAGAAGGAAATGGCAACACACCTTCCAGCATTCTTGCCTGGAAAATCCCATGGACCAAGGACCTTGCTGCTGCTAAGTCGTTTCAGTCGTGTCCGACTCTGTGCTACCCCATAGATGGCAGCCCACCAGGTTCCCCCGTCCCTGGGATTCTCCAGGCAAGAACACTGGAGTGGGTTGCCATTTCCTTCTCCAATGCATGAAAGTGAAAGTGAAACTGAAGTCGCTCAGTCGTGTCCGACTCCTAGCAACCCCATGGACTGCAGCCCACCAGGCCCCTCCGTCCATGGGATTTTCCAGGCAAGAGTACTGGAGTGGGGTGCCATTGCCTTCTCTGCAGAGGACCCTGGCAGGCTATAATCCACGGGATTGCAAAAGAATCAGACACAACGTAGCAACTAAACAACAACAAATTCTGTAGAAATCCAATTATTTGAAAGAAAGAAAGAGTTTGGTGATTTGAACTTGTGGATCCTATCACTGGCTCTTTTTCAGCCCTATAGTAACCCCTTTATTACTTCTGGACCTACAAAGGTAGTAGAGCTAAGTGGGGCAGATTCAGTGAAAGGGGAGCTTTGGTTGAGATGTGGCTGTTCCCTTTGTCTGAATATCTGCAAGAGCGTAACCTTGTGGATCATGCCTCCTTCCTCCCCATCCTCACCCATGAAGTCCCTTAACTTTATCCCCTAGAAATTTATGATATGGAGTTGTACGGGGAGGCTTGAACTGAAAGCACTTTCTCACGGCAGGTTTGTGTAAGAGTTTCCAGCTGTCTAGAGTGTGAGGAGCCAGCCCCAGTCCCCAGAGGCTCGCTGTGGGGACACTGTATGGCAGGGAAACTGGTTTTCATCAGACTCGGCAGTTGGATGGGCTGAATTCTGACTACGCACTAGTTTGTCCTGTAATGGTTAACAGTAACCTTAAAATCTTTTGAAATTTAAAAATAAGTTCTGGTGGCGTGGACTAACTCAAGGGAATGCAGTGTGGTTGGCAGTTGTCACTGTGATGTGAATGGACCCCTTTCAGGATTTTGGAAACATACTCATTTAAAATACACACACACACACACACATAAAATATGTGTGTGTATATATATGTTTTTACATTTTCCAAAACAGTTTATTTTGAAAGTATTGATTATTTCCTCCTTTTTCCACAAACTCTTATAAATGTGCCCAGACTAATCCTTGTATTGATGGTAATGGTTACTCTTATTTAACTAGGCCACCTCCTTTTGTTTAGTCTCTCCTCTCTGTCCTTAAGCACCTGGTTTGAAATCATTGTCAGCTTTCTCCCAGCATTCAAGATGAACACATACTTTGACCACGGAGGGCAGCTAAGAAGGTTTGAGCTGCTTTTCGAGTGTCACTGGTGATCACTGAGGCATTTGGCAAGCTTCCTGCCGTGACAGTCAGGAGTCATCTGCACACCCGGCTGTCCTTGCCCTCTAAACTCCCAGGGTTGACAGCTTGCCAAAACCAAATTGCCTTTACTCTCTAACTTGCTCTTCCCTTGAGACTTAGGAGACATCACAAACCATTAGCATTGTCCTCCAAGCCTGGTTTTGCCATCTCGTAAAGCGGGAGGATTACAGTTGTGGCTTTGAGATGCTTTTGACTATAGCTCAGCAGTCAGCCATAAGAAATAGGTGGGACCCAGTATCACCTATGTGTATTCCCTGACCATGCCATGAGCAGTGTGTTCTTATTTTTCTTTCCTGTTGTGTTTCTTTTTAAAAATATGCTGGTGTGACTCTAAAGTGGCTTACAACTCATTAATGTGTTGTGACCAGCAGTTTGCAAACCACAGATTAAAAAGAATTAATCAGAGTTACAGAAGGAAGTGACCTGGTGGATGAATTTAGGGCAAAAGGACTCTATTTCTTCTATTTATTTATTTTTTAATAGAGAACACTTAGCTCTCAAGGTTTATGTGGAATTTGGCATATTATAAAACCTTGAGTACTTCAGTTGTTAAATATTTTTGAAGCAATAATTCTTAGGTTTCAAATGAGGTGACTTGTGCATAGAGAGAACCTCCAGGACAGGCCTCATGGAAGAAAATTGAAGGTAAGAACAGGTGACTACCTTGGGCTGGCTATACATTGTGTAAAGCAAGAATAAACAAAGATATTATAAAATATGAGATTGTTTAAACTATGAGTTAGGGTTGAGGCAGAGCGAGATAGCAGGAGTCTAGTATTAATCAGTTACCTGTTGAGGGTTTGTTTAGCCCTTTGATAATGATTTCCCAGGACTCGCAGCTAGATTTCATTTCCTTCATTGTAAAGTTTTATTCAGTTGTAACATATACAGCAAAGTGCACACATCAGAAAGATACCATATCATACAACTTTTTCAGAGTGAAACTGTCTCAAAGTAACTATCATCCAAGTCAGGAAAGATAATGTTATTAGTGCCCCAGAAATCTCTTCATGCCTCGTCAGGACAGAGCCATGGCCTTGATTTCTGCTGTCATCATTTAAAAAAAAACATCTTTCTTGATTGGATGCATGTACTGTAAGATTCACCCATTCAAAGGGTACAGTAGTCTTTAGAATATTCAGAATTGTGCAGTCAGCAGCACACGTGGAACATTTTCATCACGCTGAAAGAAACCCGGGACCCATTAGCAGTCATTCCCCGTGTGAGTTAGTTTGCTTGTTGTTGTTTATTTGTTTGTTTGACTGCACCAGGTCTTAGCTGTGGCAGGCAGGATCTTCAGTCTTCTTAGTTGCAGCAGGTAGGATCTAGTTGCTTGACAGGGTTTTGAATCTGGGCTCCTTGCGGCTTCTCAGCCACTGGACCACCGGGGAAGTCCCTTGTTGTGATTTCTTTGATTCTCATTTCTCTATCCCAGTCTACATTTGATAGACATTTGAGTTGTCTCCACTTTGGGTATGAATGCTGTACATGTATTTTTTGGTGAATTATAAATTCCTCTAGGGTCTATATAAAGTTGAGAAATGTTTGGGTATGTGTGTACTCAGAAGGTGGTGCCAAAGAGTTTTCTGAAGGGCTCGTGCCAGTCCACGGTGCCACGTGCAGGACTCGAGGGGTCTTGGCCCCTCCTGGAATGTCCTCGGTCACCTCCACGTCAGCTCTTGTGACGGGCTAACATGGTACCATGTTGTGGTTTCACTTTGCGTTTTGCTGAGGAAAATTAAGTGGAGCACTTTTCATATGTACTTCATGGCCATTTGGATTTTAACTTCCGTGAAATCTGTTCAAGATTTTACTTTTGTCCACTTTTTCCTACTGAATTCCTGGCCTTTTTCTTACTGACTTAACATAGTTCCTTATATGTTCGGGCTGAGCCCTGTGTTCAGTGTACGTTATAAATACTTCTGCTCTGTGGCTTGACTTTATGTTAGGTTTTCTGTGCATATAGTCGCTTGGTCATGTCTGACTCTGTGTGACCCCATGGACTGTAGCCCTCCAGGCTTCTCTGTCCACAGGATTCACCAGGCAAGAATACTGCAGTGGGTTGCCATTCCCTTCTCATTTCTCTGAGTAGGGGAAATAATCTTATCACTAGCTCAGATATTGACATAACCTTTGCCAGCTATCTTTGCCAGATAAATTTTATAAAAAGTCATGTGAATCCTAAATAATATAATCTTTGCATAGTGCAGTGCCTGCATATGGGATTTGAGAGGAGAGAAATAATGTGTTTTTGTATTTATTGTTAAATGTTGTAGTGGTACTAGATTGCCATTTCATTAAGACTTGGTTCATTTTTGCCATTCTCATAAGATACGTGTTAAGCATGACAGCGTTCACCTGAATGAGCTCATGGGTATCGGCACCAGGTTGCTTCAGCTGCAGGAAAACCCGGACCCAGTGCGTGTTAGTGGCAAGCCATAGACAGCCAGGTTGCAGAGCAGACGGAAGTCGACCTGTGGTAGAGATTCGTGTCACTCTGTAGGACAGAGGCATCGAGCTCTTGTTCCTCTCTGAGTTACTCCCAAATCTCCACTAGGCTTAGGAGTGACTTTGAGAGGAATAAACTCCGGATACCTCCGTGGGTGTGAAAGATATCTGAGAAAACATACACTTGTGATTCTGTCATTCGGGGAGAAAGTGTCTTTGTGTGCTTTGACTTGTTAACTACCACCGTTCCTTCTAGGGCAGTAACTGACATTATACAAACTTGAGCCAAAAAGGTATGTATGGTTTTTGTCCTTTATAGAAAATTGCTTTTTAACTGACAGCCTCTCCCTTGCACCTGCCACACTCTGCTTTAGGATCAGGCTCTGTACACCATGTTTCTCCTCTGCAACTGGCTTTGTGTTAGGTTCTGCCAATCATGGGCCATGTGGGAGACAGGAGCCCCCAGGAGGGAGGGAGGCTCTCTTCCTCCGTGTTCACTACCTGTCCCCAGTGGTGGTGACCCAGCCACGGGCCTGCAGCCCACGGTGACACTTGGCATTCCTAGAGGAGGTGGTCCCCGCTCACAGGTTTTCCATACTTCTGTAGAACCATTGCAGCATCATCAGCCAGGGCTCGTCTCCAGACATTTGAATCCTAGCTCTGAGGGGTCCTGCCAAGTTCCTGAGGCACCCAAGCCACCCGAGCAGCATCCAGGTCTCAAAGGTTTGATTCCCAGTTCCTTAAACCTGTAAGTCTTTCTTCAGAGTCCCTTGTCTTTGTTTCCAGCCCTGAGACCAGTGGCTCTTCCTGTGGTTCTCATCTCTGTGATACCTCAGGGTCCCCCTTTTCCTGTCACCTCTTCACTTTCTGGTTAACAGTCTTTTCTGTTAAATAATTGACATGCTCGGCCTCCAGATTGAACAGGCAGCCAGATTTCTGGTTCCTGCTTGAGGGGAAGTGTGATGGGTCCCCTTCCCACAGCCTTCAGCTCAGGTTGGCTTCCCTCCGGCACACGTGGACTTTGCTCCCAGATCGTGGGGTTCCCCCCAAGTGTGGAGAAGCAAGATGCCGGGGAAACTGGTGTTACCTCCTGTCTGGTCACGAAGTCCTGTCCTCATGCCCTCTCCCTTTAATTCCCTCTCTGCTCTGCCTCAGTCTCTTCAACACCTCTCCAGTAGTTCCTAGGCCTCTTTCTACTTCCTTGACATCTTCCTGGCTTTGCTTTTCTGCGTAATCCATCTGGAGTCCATCATCATAACTCCAGTTTCTCACCAGGACCGTCTTCTCTCTTCTCCTGTTGTCCTCCAGTCACACTGCCCCACATGACCCAGGCCTGGCTCATTCCGTTGGCCCCCCCGCCCCACCGCAGTGCCGCTGGAGGGGATTCCCTCCCCGTGTCCAGTGTCCTCAGGTGCCGAGAGAGGCCTGGAGCACGTGTCCCATCCCCTCTCCTCTCGGGGCTGTTAACCCCATGACTGCTGCATCCCGATCCTCCGTCCTTCCCTTGTCATCTGGAAGGTGGCCTTGCCTAGTTTTCCTCACAGCAGGTGGAACACGGACGCAGGCCCAAGGTCTGCCGCTGCCTCCACACTCACCAACTCTTCTTACCTTACTTGGAGGAAAGGTGTATCTCCACCTGTCAGAGGCTGAATCTTTCACTGACTGACCTTGCTTTCTTCCAACCTTCTAATGTGTTATATAATTTATTATTTCTCTCCCTCTACCCGCAAGAGAACAAGGGCAGGGATTTCACATCCATTTGGTTGGCTGCATATGTGACAAGGACAGGAGGTCATCATGGGTGAGTCCAAGGATTTGGGCCTGAGCCCTGGGAGACTGAAAGTGCCCCTAACTCGGCTGGGCGACGTCACTGATGGAGTGGATTTGGAGTGCAGCTCAGAAATTCACTTCCAGATGCGTTAGCACATTAGACATCCATGTGGAGCTGTTGAGTGGGCTGCAGGATATACAAGTTTCTGAGAGGAGGTCCAGGGAGAAGTACAGATGCCCTTAGCACAATGGCACCCCAGTACTCTTGCCTGGAAAATCCCATGGACGGAGGAGCCTGGTAGGCTGCAGTCCATGGGGTCGCGAAGAGTCGGACATGACTGAGCGACTTCACTTTCACTTTTCACTTTCATGCATTGGAGAAGGAAATGGCAACCCACTCCAGTGTTCTTGTGAGAATCCCAGGGACGGGGGAGCCTGGTGGGCTGCCATCTGTGGGGTTGCACAGAGTTGGACACGACTGAAGTGACTTAGCAGCAGCAGCACATAGATGACATTTTAAACCATGGGCATGATGAGAGCTACAGGAAGTGACTGCATGGTAAAGCTTGAACTGAGCTCTGGGACACTGTAGTGCGTAGACCTTGGGGAGATGGAGTAAAAGCCATCAAGGAGCTGGGCAGAAACCCCGACTGTATTAAAGAAGGAAAAACCAGAGGATGTCCTGTCCTGGATTCAAGTGACAAGAGTCTTTCCATGAAGGAAGCAAGAGGGATCAGCCATGCCCAGTGCTGCTGGTAAGTCACCTTACAGAATTAACCTAAGAGAATTAACCACCTAAGAGAATTAACCCTTGAATGTGGAGAGTCATCCTTGACCTTGATAAGAGGGGTTTTGGTAGAGTGGGAGGAAGGGAAGCATTATTAGAAAGGGTTTGATGGAAAATAGGATGAATGGGTGAAAAAAGGAAACTATTTGTTTATGGGGATAAAGATTTATGGGGAGTAAAGTGGGTTTCTGATGAAAAAATAAATTTTGGTGCAACTGCACATGTATGAGCCTTATCAGCTAACCTGCTGAACTGCAGGTTTATCCTCCTGAATTGCAGTACAGGCCCTTCAGCTCTTACCTGGATAGATTCTGACTGTGCTGGGAGTGGGACTCTGTGCAAGGCACAGAGGTCGCGCCTCTGTCCCATCTGCTTGTCTCTGCTATCTCACCAGGCAGCCTCTTGAACGAGAGATCCCTGAGGGAGCCCACTGACACACTTGCTTATCTCCTATCTGCCGGGCTCGTTTTACCTTCTTCCATTAGATGCAGAGGACCTGGGACCACTGCAGAACATGCAGGGAAAGGCTGACTTCAGCTGTGGTCACTGCCTGCTGGCTGACTCCCATCAGGGCTTCTCTGATATTCCTCTTTTTAGAGGAATTTCATGGCTGAGCTTGTTTGAACTGGTATTTTGGGAGTAAGACCTGGCTATTTTTAAGGCTTTGTACAGGAACCAGCTATTTACTTTGTGTTCTCTAGTAACCAAAATAATAACTTTTTGGAATTGCCTTGGCACAGTGTAAGGGGAGTGTGTGTGTGTGTGTGTGTGTGTGTGAAACGGGAAAGTTCCATCTTCCTGTGGGTTGGTTGCTTTCAGGTGATAGAGCTTAATAGGAGACAGTAGATTTATTTCCTGAGCAGTGACATGTTTACATGTAAAAGACTTATTAACAGAAGATCCTATTTGTTTGAAATCAGTGTTGATTATCTTTTGATAGGAGGCCCCGGTAGCTTTGCCAAGGACACACAGGCTTTGGTGTAAGATGCTGTTCTGATGGGCTCACTTCCAGACGTGCTTTCAGTCTGTTCTCAGTGGCTTGTTTCCCTTTCTGGAAGGGTTAGCCCACACTGGCGGCAGATGCTTCAGCTAGGCTCTCTGTCCTGGGTGCTTTTGCCTGTCAGATTTCTAGTTCCGTGCTAGTGAGGAGGTGCAGTGTGGGTTAGGGGGCCAGGGTGCGATGGCAGCAAAGGCTCCACTAAGTCAGCCCGTTACCGCTGTGTCCCTCAGTGCAGGGCTTTGTACCTGCGGGCCCAGCGGGCTGTTGCTTTGGTGATAGGATTTGGAGGGTGGGGGATGGAGTCTGAGCTGTGGTACGATGAACAGCAGTGGTAGGAAAGAGGCTGAGCTGCCTGCCCGTCTGCTCAGTTGGCCTGTCAAAAAAAGGAGCCGGATGAGGACACAGGCAACCGAATTATAGCTCCCCGGAGCGTGCGTAGGCATTGATCAGTTAGACACAAACAGAATGTCCAAGAGGCAGCTGAGATCTTTTCATTTTGAAAATGCTTTAATAAGTGTTGACAACACTATTTTGCAAAATGTAAAGGTACTATACAAATTCTTAATACAAAAAGAATAAATTAAAAGCAGATTTCTTTTTAATTCTGCAACTTTGTCTACAACATACATCTTTGTCATTGGTTACAGATGAACAGAATCCAGTAAAATCATCTTACATGCTCTACAAGTCAGTTTCAGGAGCAACCTAATCCTTTCCTCCCCATTATTAAACTAGAGTCCGTTTTACACAACTTGTAATAAACTATTGACATGAATGTATATGTAAAACTTTACACCTAGTTAATTAAGCAGTAACTGGTCATCTGATAGCACCTGGATGGGGTTTGCTCTATGAAGAACTAAACTAATACTGAATGAAAACAAAGTGGAATTTGAACAGTTTCAACACTCACCTGCATATAAGAAAATTAAAAAAACCTGTCTCACAACAAAGTCTGATGTGGGTGTTTTTACCAGCCTTCTGGCTAAACAGGCAGTTTCTTACACGTATCCAAAGAATCCAATAGGGACTTTATATCAGACCAGAGTTTCGTATTTCATCTTAGTTTGCTTTAAAGAAATAGGGAAATATAAAGAGCTTGCCAGTGCTTGTGTACAATAACTATATCACTTCCCACCACACTGATCATTAATCATGTCAGTCTCACAGGACCAACATTTTATGTACATCTTGTAGGAACATGAATGCAGCTCAACAGTAAAACCTGTTTTACTTAATCTCCGTCTTTGCTACCAGACTATCAGGATGTTTGTCTGAACTGTAATTCCGCCCCCCTCCCCCACCTCCACTCCTTTCTGCCTCCTGAATCCCAAACCCACGTGTTGAGAGAGAATTTTTGTCTGTCATTCCTTATAACCCAGCTGGGCTAAAAACTTGATCGAGCTGACTTCCAACTTAATTTCAAACTAGTGTCCATGTGTATGCCCTGTAGCCATATAAGCTTGTTACCTCCTCTAGTTCTCTTTTGACTTTTAACTCTGGCACAGAGTTCAGTTTGATTATTTGTGCATCTTCTTTTGGGAGAAAGAATCTGGCCTCATAGAGACTTGTTTCCAAATGGGAAAAAATTGCTGTTTGTAACTCTTGACTGTCAAAGTAAGAGCAACACCACTCCCCCCATGTCAATCCCCAGAATCCTTTAATAACATTATCATCAATTTTATTTACCCTGCAGGGTCTACCCCCAGAGTGTTATATGAAGATTACTCCCTTCCGCAAGCTGGTATCACCAATGCAGCCAGGGAGCCAGGCCCTGAATGTCCCAACTGGCCCCAGCCTGCTCCACACCCCAGAGGAGTCTCACAGTGCTATCCAAGCTGCAGCGGGGGAAACACCGAGGCTGTTGCGTTTTTAACCACTGGTAAGTATTCATTCCTACCCTCCTGGTCTGGTAGAGTCTATTGCTATTCTTGGATTACATACATGTTAAAAAAAAAAAAAAAAGACTTTTTATGCTAAAGCTAGCTTCAGTTCTGCTTACCCACAAATCTACAGCCAACCCAGCTCCTGTCTGGCTGTCCACTGCCTTTCCAATAGGAAGAGTCATTATAAGTGAGAAAAAAAATTAACCCCCCCCCCCAAACCCTCCCCCCTCACTTGCGCCAGGTAAGCACAGCGTCCCATCTCTGTGGACTGTGTTTGTGCCATTTGAAACAAGCCAACTCAGAGTGTGCACTTGTTAGTATTAGAAAAGTATTTTGAGGCCTTTGAAGAAACGGATGGCTTTCCAGTTGTGTACTGAGTATAGCTCAACACACATGTAAACAGGCAGCTCCCACACACCTCACACACCTGTTTTCTCTCTTCCTTTTTGGTACCTGCAGACCAACGTGATACATCAAGGTAGCTGATGGTGTCACAGGCATCCGGGCCCTCTGGGAGCTGATATATTTTTTCAACCCTGCTCTGCCTGCCAGCTAGTAGACACGTGAGTACAATCTTCCTATCTAAGGGCATAGTTGGGTTCTTGGAAGAAGTGACACATTGGTCACTGGGTGCTGAGAGACGTCGGATCTGAGCTCTTTGTCACACAAGTGCTAACAAACAGAAAATGGGCCATGACAGGTAAATACCTTAATGGATTGTAATGTGCTTTTTTCCCTTGGCTTCCCATAAAAAATCAAATGAAACACCTTGTGCGAAAAAATAGGATATACTTTTACTGGTTGTTTTAATGAGAGAGAACCACTTTTGGCAACCATCACCTTACGCTCCCTACAGATCCCCAGAGGAAAGCAGCTCTGTGTCTTGGACTGAACCCCCATGCAGGCTGGGGCCGAGTGGACTCTCCTTTGCTCCCCACGGGGCTGTTCTCCTTCGCATCCAGGCTCATGGAGATCCAAGTCAGCAATGCTAGCTGGGGGCTCTCCGACTTGCCCATCACATTGGGTGAGTTTTCAGGCTCTTGGTGGAGAGGGAGGTGAATGTTCAGGGAAGGGTTACAGAGGGGGACACGTCACAGATGGTCGACTTCCACATGTGGGATGTGGTAGCAGTTGAGGATTTAAGAGATTTCATTGCAGAAGGAATGTCTTCCTCTTGGGCCCTCTTAATTTTTTTGTGTGTGTTTTTATTTTTTTTTTAATCTTTGGCAGCATAGAACTGATTGTGATCCTCGGATGCATCTCTGACGTGTTTAGCTTCCTGTTTCCGTTCTCCTCCTCCCCCAACAGCCACTCCTCCTAGGAAATATTTCAGCTGAATAGTCCCCTGAGGCAGCCTCTTCACAACATGCTTGGATGGCCTACAGGTGGCAGGTGGGCCTCGGCTTCCCTAGTCTTTCTGGATCACCCTGTACTAAGTCCCTTCCCTGGCCTGTCCAGTGCCACTGGTCCACGGGAATCCATGCCAACCAGCTTCCCCGCCGGTTCCTGGCCTGGGGGCTGTCACGGAGGGGTGGGGAGGGCACCAAGATGCCATTGAGGACTGGTGCCTGGCTCTCTGGGCAAGAGAGCCAGGGGACACACAGTGGGACCGGAACCTTCCAGAATGTCTCCTCAGTCAGGTTTGTTGAGGGTGAGGGGTTGCGGAGACGGGAGAAAAAAAAGTGCTGAGGGCTGAAGCTGGTGCAGGGAGACAGTGCGTCTGGGTAAGGCAAATGAGAGGCAGTGAGGTGATCTCAGAATGGCGGCGAGGCGGTCAGGTGGAGGCCGGCGGGCTCACACAAGGGTCCCGGGCTTGGCTTTTTCCTGCCCGTACCACTGGACATCAGCTAGTTCTGGATAGAGGGAAGAGTCCAGGAAATAGCTGTCACCGTAGCTCCTGCAGGGACCCAAGGAGAAGAGAAGACCGTTAGTGGGGAACGACACTTTGCAGCCCGCATTCAGAAGGACATTCACAGGGACAGTGCTGTGTACAGCAGACTCTTGGGGACTGGAAACATCCTTGACCGTCTGTGGAGGGAGAGGGAGCGAACATGCAGCAGTCCTCAGGCTCAGGTGCATGTGGGAGTCACCTGGGAGCCTTCAAAACACTCCTGTCTGGGCCCTGCTAGCTTAATTGGTCTGGGGCATGCTTGTGTGTCAGGAGCTTTCAAAGCCCCCAGGTGACTCTCTGTGCAGCCAAGGCCTAGAACCTCTCGGGCTGGAGTCCTTAGGATTCTTTTCTTCTCGGAATAGTTGCTTGGTTTGTCCTCCCTCAGACCCCAGGCATACCTAAGTTTACTAGATTTTTATTCTGTCCTGGAAGCACATTTGAAGTGGCAGGTTTCCCTGTAGTGAAACTGAGGTGATATTTTTGAATGGAGTCTTAAATGCTGTGTACTTGATCGCATGTATTGTGTGATGATCAAAAAAGTATTGAAAATATATAGAAAGCATATAGAAAGGCCGTTAAAGATTTTCAGGTACGTATCAAGATGCAGGTTGGGTGGAAGTGTCATCCATGGGAGGAGAGGACTGGGTCCAGGAGCCCCCTGGATTCCAAAGTCCAAGGCTGCTTGAGGCCCTGATGTAAGGATAGTGGGCCCTTCATATCTGTGGTTCCTGCTCAGCAGATACAGACGGCTGGTTGGCTGTGTATTTACTGGAAAAAATATCTGAGTATAAGTGGACCTGTGTAGTTCACATCTGTGGTGTTCAAGGGTCAGCTGTAGTTCTTACGTATCAAGAGGCCATCACAGGGCTATGTCAAAGCCCAGAACCATCACTCGGCAGCATTCCTGGGGAAAAACACTCCCTCTGCACTCATCCTGAGCTAGCTCTTCCAGGGCAAGATGAAGATCACACCTCATCTCAGTGAATATAGGCCTGAATTTGCCCAGGAGGCTCCCAGAGGCTGGTTCAGAAAGGCAGCCATGCCGCCTGAGGAGATGGTTCCTGCCTTCCTCTCCTGTCTTGCCCCGCAGGCCCTGACGTGGGGACGGCTGACCCCTGCGCCTTGTGTGGAAGCAGCCGTAGGCAGGATGGCCTGGATCACCTGTGTGCTCTTCCTTTGTGCTGAGCTTCTCCTTCTAGCAACTCCAGAGAGTTCACTTGTGCTGATTCCAAACCCGCAGGCCTCTAACCTCAGCCTTCGGTTTTGAGTAACATTCCTGTGAGTGACACTGGTCAGTGCCTCTCGGTTAGTAGCTCTGGGAGGTGTTCAGGCTGGATTTTTGAGTTTGACCTCCCAGAGCACATGCCGCTGGGGTAGAAACAGCTGTCTGGAAACAGCATAAATGTCAGAAGGGGATCTCTCCCCTTGCCCGCTGCTGACCCTTTCCATGCCCAGTGCTGGGGCAGGAGATGCAGACAACAGTGGGTTTAACAGTGTCTTACACACAACGTCGTGTCCCAGTTTATGACTGAGAATAAGCCATTATCACCATTTTTCTGTTTGATTTGCTGTCATTTTTCTAGGAACAAGGGGCTGAAAGCATTCTGGATTTTGTGAAGGTTTCTCATCTGGCTTTTTAAAAAAACCCATCAACGCAGCAAGACCAGAGGCCTCTGGGAGCATACTGTGGCCTTTAAAGAGAGTCCTGTGCCTGGACCCCCTGAAATGTATGCTGGGGTTAATATGCTGAAAGGTGGCTTCAGAAGCAAAGTGACACGAAGGTCCTCAATTCTGGAACTGGCGCGTGGCCATCATCACTGTCTTCAGGTGGTAAGTGGCTGACTCCATCACACTCACTCTGCACACTCTCCTCCTGACACAACTGACCTTACCGTTGTGCCTGAGAGACTCCGTGGCAGAAGGTGGTTGGACCCCACGTGGACATATGCTGTTTACCGGAGAGGCGAGCCCTCTCTCTCTCTCTCTCTCTCTCTGTGTTGATCTGGTGGTACTCTCCACCAATGTGTCCCCTCTACCCTCACTGAGGGGAGCCAAGTGGCCCAGGGGGACCAGTGGAGTCCTCTAACCCCAGTCACTGGTCAGAGATGGGCAAGTGACTGAGTATGGACAAGTGGCTTTCTCAGTACAAGGCTGACCGCTTCCTCCTGAGGAGGTGACCACCAGGGGCAGGAAGGAAAGGCAGAGATGAAAAGAGAACCAGCAAGCTCCTTGTTTGCCCTCAGCCGTGAGGCAGGTGCCATCATGCAAAACCCTCTAGTTTATAAAAGAGCATGCATACATGCTAAGTTGGTTCCCGTGCCCTCCCCTCCAGGGGATCTTCCTGACCCAGGGATCGAACCCATGTCTCTTACATCTCCTGTGCTGGCAGGTGGGTTCCTTACCACTAGCACCACCTGGGAAGCCCTTATAAAAGTACAGTTGGGTCCAAGGCATGTTTCTGGAAGCTGGAATAAATTAAGGTTAGCTGCTCAGTTGTGGAGAAGACACTTAAGGTTTTTCATCCACCTAAGCTCCCCATACCCTTGCTTCTCTTTTTTCCCTTCTGCTAAGAATTACCTCCCTGAAGTTTCTATGAGCTGGCCTGGGTTAGAGTTCCTAGAGGAGGCTAGGTGGAACATTCCCATCTCAAGGCACTGGAAAAGAATGGGAGTTCCTCCAAGAAGGACTTTTCCTTTCCTAAATCCAGGTCTTTTACAATGTCTGCACCTCCCACTTTTAAGATGAAGAGGGGTTGCTTAGGGATCTATAAAAGGTTGGTTGAGCTTTGAATGGCTTCAGAGCTTGCATTTCTGTTCTTGTAGAGACTAGGTTTGTAAGACAGGACTAATTTAGAATTAGACAGTTTCTAATTCCACAAGGAATTGGGTTGCAACTTGAATGAATGAAGCCAACAAGATTTTTACTTAGTTGAATTTTTTAACAGTGGTGACAGCCTTGGGATCCCAAGAGGACTTCAGAGTCCAAGATTCCTCTGTTTTGGGTTCTCTCCAACTTTATTCCGGATTTGGACAAAGACAGATTGTCCTTCTGGTGAGTACTTTTTTAGTTTCTGAATTAGAGTGCACTTGGTTTACATTTAAACATGTAGTTTTCCTGAGAGAAAAATTAAAACAAAAATTGGAGGGCATGGGTCAAGCACCTGATAAGAGACAACCATCTCCAGAGCCCAGGCTCCCAGGTAGGAAAATGTGGTCATGGCCCAGAAGGGGCACAAGGTCACTGGCCACCTGCAAGAAAATTGAGTGCATTGAGGAAGCCCTGGTCGGGGGTCTTGACATACAGGGCACCAGCCGTCTACCGTGAAAAGGAAGTATCCTGGGAGAGACAGGCTGTCAGACCCGAGTCCTGGCCCTCGTTTTACCCCTGAGGCTTTCGAGGATTTTCTCTGCTCTAGGAAAAACTCCACAAATGGATCCCAGTCACCTAAATGTTTTAAGAGTGGCTGCCACCACCACCTTAGGAACTACCCTCAGCAGTTTTATGTTAAAAAACATTGTGGTCTCTCCACTTGGATATGGACTGCTCTTACTGAAAATAAACTAGAATAACGGTGGGCACCAGGAGGAGTGTTCCCGTTACACAAGATTGTTCACGTCAGAAGTCCACATCAAACAAGTGGGATGCCTAGTTTAGTCGGTATGATAAAGTTTGCAAAAGGCTTCAAAATTCCCATATAGCTTCACTGAAACTCACTGCAAAAGGCTAATAAAAAACTTAAAGACACAAGAGATACCTAAAATAAGAGTAAAACTTTAACTCCCTCCTGCTCCCCTCTGTCCTCCTGGATTCATTCTGCTTGTCCTCTGTCTGCATTCTCTCCCCACTTTGAAGAGACTGTGAGATTTTAACAAAAGCCTGTCAAGTTAGTGCTTGTACAGACACCCCTAAATCCATCCCCAAAGGAGGAAGCCCCCCCCCACCCCCGGGCTCTCCCAGGGTTGATGGGACTTCATGGGATTCTCCTGTAACTGCTTCCAGTTACTCCCTTCCATAGCCAAGGGGAAACTAATAATAAAATTAATGGAAAACCTTGCTGAATCTCAGTAGCCAGTGAAGCTACACTCTAAACCCCACTTGTTCCAGAGCCTGCAGATGGGATCCTGGTCAGTCCGGCAGACAACAGCCAGGGTGAGCATCCCCACCAGAGTCAGTTCTCCTGAATCTGCCTGCCATGGCCAGCTGAGAGAGAAAGGTAAACTTTCTCACCCCTCCCTTTACAAATCCAGACACACCGATTGATCTTTTCTCTCTCAGGGGCCATTGCTGCCTTCTTGTCTATCTTGTGTCCTGAGAACTTGGTGACCATCAGGTTGGGCAAATACCACAGAAATGTAAATTGCACCTGTTTGTAGCTGAGGTCCTGCCTGATGGGTGCCAGCCCTCAGGGGGAACCGAGTCTTCCCTTTTGGTTATGGGAGTGGCTCTGGATCTGGGAGGGTGGTATCCTTGGCACCCTCTTTGGCAATGCCTCTTTGCGTCCATGAGGTCTTTCAGTATGGCCAGGAATATTTACTGTTTGTTCTCCTGACAAGATATTTAAAAGGTTGTTTATGTGGCTCTATGGTCAGAAGTTGGCCAAACTGGAAGCTGATATTCAGAACCTTCGGGGGATAAAGTTCCTAAGTCAAAATGAAACTGTGTACCCAGAGGGAAAGAAGAACATTCCAAAGACAAAGCTCTAAATCTGGAGCATAGGAATCTTTTGAATTCCATCTTAGTCAATCTTCTTCATGATCTAAAGAAGCAAACAGAAGATGATATAGTTGGAGGCATGGGACAGCCTGGGATGTCATTCACATTGCAACCTGTCCTTTGTCTTATAAACCTAGTCTTTACAAAAATAGAATCACAGGTTTAGAAGCAAATCAAAGGCCATCTATTCTTTTTATCAATCCCCAAACATACTCCATTCACTTCAGAATGCTTGCAGACATTGTAAAAGATCTGAATTTAAGAAAGAAAAGTCCTTGAAGGAACTCCCATTTTGAGCAGGTAAGTTTAACTTACTCGAATGTCCAGAAACAGGATTTGGATAAAACAATTTTTCTATAAACTAGTAAGTTCTGCTTTATTGTACCTGTCTCATGGCTAAAATCTTAAAACCAAAGCTTCCCGACCCCTGCATCTGTCTGTATGTTTGTATATGTACATGGTAGGTTCCTGTGGTCATGTATGGATGTGAGAGCTGGACTGTGAAGAAGGCTGAGCGCCGAAGAATTGATGCTTTTGAACTGTGGGGTTGGAGAAGACTCTTGAGAGTCCCTTGGACTGCAAGGAGATCCATTCTGAAGGAGATCAGCCGTGGGATTTCTTTGGAAGGAATGATGCTAAAGCTGAAGCTCCAGTACTTTGGCCACCTCATGCGAAGAGTTGACTCATTGGAAAAGACTCTGATGCTGGGAGAGTTTGGGGGCAGGAGGAGAAGGGGACGACAGAGGATGAGATGGCTGGATGGCATCACTGACTCGATGGACGTGAGTCTGGGTGAACTCCGGGAGTTGGTGATGGACAGGGAGGCCTGGTGTGCTGCGATTCATGGGGTCACAAAGAGTCAGACATGACTGAGCGACTGAACTGATGGTAGGTTTGTAATGTATTTCTGCCTCTGACTGGTACTACATAATCAGTTTGTAAAAAATGCATCTAATTGGCTTAAAGAAAAATGATTATCAAATTAAGTATTCTAAAACTCAGAAATTTAACCCAAATATTTTTCAAATTCACATGATCTGGGATAAATCAAGAGCTATCTTACGTTTGTTGGTTTGATCAAAGTAGGTGTGTTAAATATTGATATAATGCAGACATAATTTGATTCTACTTGTGTTTACTAGTCAAATAAGTTCATGTTATCTTGGTTACAAAATGTGTCTGTAAAAAGATAAGACACTGGCTAGCTGTTTAATGGCTAGAGAAATTTTCTAATTAAACATAATTGTTAACAACGAGTAAATAAACAGACAAATACGTATTGGTCATGAGCTGTATGTTTTTCGCTGGGTAGAAGCGTTTTCCTGTTGGTAAGCAGCTGCCTCTTTTGTAGCAAAGAAATGACTTCAAAACATCCTCCCTGTATGGGGCACCCCCATTTCTGCACAGTGACTGAGAACTTACTTCACTGGCTGGCAGCCTAAGAACTCTGCAGAGTCCCTGCTTCTGCTGTACAGGCTGCCTTCAGGACAGGACAGAAGACTGGTGACATCATTAAAACCCAATGAGGCGGTGACCAAGGTGCTGTCCCTGGGCCTTCTGAATCTAAGGTCCCCTGCCTTTGAAAAACAGACTCATTTTCCACACTCTGACCCTCCCATTACCCAACAGAACCCATCAAAAAAATTGCTGGTCATCTATTGTCAATTCCTTCCTCAGGTTGAAGAAACTTACGCTGAACAAGATTACAACCTGCCACTGATACCACTTGTCCACTACTTGCTGGAGAATATGTCCACTGAAAAAGACATCAGCTGAAGGACTCCTGCTCCCCTCCTGGGAAATGACCTTTTCTGGTACTGCTCACCAGTCCCTGCACAGCTAAGCTTGAAAACCTGTCCCACCTGCAAGGAGTTACAGGACCTGAATGGACAGCAGAGCCATCTGCGATCTCACCCTCAGGCTCTCCTGGCAGCAGAAGCAGATGGCGTGGACAGTGGTCCCCAGACGCCAGGCCAGGCCTGCGTAACCTAACTTGATTTCTACTACTGTTCTCCTTTACTATGAAATTCATGGTTGGGGGGGCGGTTATTAACACATTATTGACCAGAGACATATCAGTACACTTTTAGAGGGTGACACAATTAATAGTACCTTGAGAAACTGTTAAGATCTTAAAATTGATCAAGGGTTCATTATACAACTTGGGATCGTCGTGATCACAGTTTGCTCTGGTAGGTTTCTGTTCCAACCTTGTGTATAAGTTTGACATTTTAAAAAATGACACATTGCAAAATTTTGAGTGAAGTTCAGAATTTCATAGAATTCAGTGAAGAATTTTATGCAGGTATTTCCTCTGATTGTCCAAGTGACATATATATACTAGTGTCTTGGAAGATGGTAGTTTTTCAGAATATAGTTCTGATTCAGAGACATTTAATTAGACCAACAAGGAGACAAAAACCCTGAGTGATTGATTCTGATAAAGAAAGTGAACGTGAAACTCACAGTGCTGGAGAATGCTCCTTTGCTTCTACAGAAGAGTGGATGGAAGACAACATTTCATGAAAATTGGAAGACTTTACAGGTGTGTCAGATGTAACTACTGAATGTAATACCCCATAAAGTGTTAGTGACACAACAATTTTTGGCCACCAGCTCACCAGCCACAAGCATTAGTTTCTACAAAACTCCCCTGGTCAATAATGAGTTAACCAGACTCCTCCACTTACCTGCTTTCTCTTCTCTCTGCCTGCTTCTGTTGCTCCCTAATCGGGAGGATAACCCCTTGCCTGTGTCTCCCAGGTGACTGACTGCCCAGGGAAGAGACCTTTCAGACTCTGGATCTGCCACTTAAAACTCCAATCTATCCATGATGTTGGCAACTTCCTGGTCTGCCTATAACTTGGTTTTTCCCCTATCCTTAGTGCCATCATACACACCACCTGAAGTCCCTTTGAAGTCAGCTACAAAGTTAAAACTTTTGCACCAAGCTTCCTGGTGCCTCTTTTTACCTTTCTCTGATTAGAATTAGAACTCAACTTGCCCAAGTTGACACACACATCTTGTCAACTATAGTACCGTCATAGCCCATTTCCCTACGGTTGTCTCAAATCAGACTTCAAAGGACCTGTCTCTTACCTTATGAAAGATGTTATACTAATTAGTTTTATTGTTCAGGTACACGGGACACATTGTCCACTAACATGATAAACCTTTTTGGGTTATTTGTATGTATGCATGTTATTAATATAATTAAGTACTCTAGAAATTGTGTGAAATTTCTAGAAATCTATCTTGGTATAACGTTATTGATCATAATTCTGGTTATCTTAAAATGTTGTCTATCTCATATCTGGAGAAAAACATCTGTAAGGACACATGCACCCCAATGTTCATTGTAACACTATTTACAACAGCCAAGACAAGGAAACACCCTAACTGTCTATGAGCAGGGGAATGGGTAAAGATGTGGTACATACACACAATGGGTATCACTCTGCCATTAAAAAGAAGTAAATAATGCCATCTGCAGCAACATGGATGGACTTAGAGATTGTCACACTGAGCGAATTAAGCCAGACAGAGGAGAAATAGCCTGTGACATCCCTTATGGGTAGAATCTAAGATGAAATGGTAACAAATGAATGTACTTAGAAAACAGAAATAGACTCACAGACTCAGAGAATGATCTTATGGTCGCCAAGGGGGCGGAATAGATAGGGAGTTGGTAGCTCAGAGGTTAAAGCGTCTGCCTGCAGTGCGGGAGACCTAGGTTTGATCCCTGGGTTGGGAAGATTCCCCTGGAGAAGGAAATGGCAACCCACTCCAGTATTCTTGCCTGGAGAATCCCATGGACAGAGGAGCCTGGCGGGCTACAGTCCATGGGGTCGCAGAGTCAGACACGACTGAGCGACTGGACTGAACTGAACTTGGGATGGACACATACACACTGTCCATCAGTGTGGACATGTACACAACATCCATCACACAATGGATGATCAGCAAGGACCTACTTTACTGCACAGGGAACTCTGCTCAATGTTACGTGGCAGCCTGGATGGGAGGGGTTTGGGGAGAATGGATACATGTAGTATATGTATGGCTGAGTCCCTTTGCTGTCCACCTGAAACTATCACAACATTGTTAATTGGCTATACTCTAGTATAAGATAAAAGGTTTAAAAAAAAGTTGTATATCACAGAAATAACATTATATTGAATTCAACACGAATTCTTCATCAATTTCACTATAATGAACTCTCATCAGATCTTTACCACTGAGCATTTTTAAGTTATTATTTACAGACAGATCTTTTACCCTGATATGCTTTTGCAGAAGTGAGATTCATGCAAAATAACCTACCATGAGCTCTTGATGGCCATATGGCTGCCCAGTCACAAGGCATCAAACCTCGGGTAGAGACATCACAACGGATGAAGGCTCCACCTACCTTCTGGTCCCTCCCCTCCTGTGCAAAAGCTGGCAATCTCAAACCAAACTGACTAGGGAGAGAAGTGGCTACTGCAGAGGTAAGACTGCTTCCTCCCAAAATATCAAATCAAGGACATTTCTTTCCATTCCTCCTTCCCTGTCTGAACATCCTTTTCCTAACTCTTACCCTGCGAAGGTTTTTTATGATTCTTCTGTCCATCTTTCTGCTTTGGGGAGAGAATGCCACTGTCCCTACATCTCAGACCACTGCAAAGGGGGACAAATCCAAACCTCCAGACGACTGATTAACACTCTGATGCTGGTGATTACATACTTCTGCCCATCACAGCTTCTCCCTGATTTCCAGGGCCTCGGTTTCTCTGGATCGAAGCTCAGCCAGCCCCCATCTCTAATGTGTTCCACTCCTTAACCCTGGGGGTCTGCTTTCTTGTCTCTGGTTATCGACCCAGGGAACCTTACATCCAGGCTGTGTACAGAGAAAGGGACACAAGGCAAGGGGGACCAGAATAAAGCCACCTGTGCTGTCTATAAACCCTTCCCTTTTACTGGCTTCCAGGGCTGTCACCTTCCAAGACCCTAGCCACAGATTCAACACGAATTCTCAGGAGTCAGAAATTTCAAAATTTGCTTTCTTTGGTAGATCCCTCACCCCCTGGCCAAGAGCTGATGCAAAGGAGGCCATGATTAGCAATCTCTCCTTACCTCTTGAAGATACTGCAGAACCTGCTGGTAAAGCAAAAGCTGCCCAATAAAATCCCTAGACTGACCAGAGTTGTTCCTGATGAGACAAGTTTCTGACAGCCTCTAGCCGAGCAAGGAGGTGTCTGTGCTGTGACCCACACCCATGCACCTGGACGACACTTCGGGGGACACTCAGCCACAGAAGATTACTGAACAAGCCCAGTACTTTCTTAGGCCAGCAGCCCAACCAACACAGTTTTTGTCTAGGGGTCATTCTGTTTACAAGAGTAGTCACCGTAGGGTGCTGTGTTCTCTCAAAAGCTTTAAATACAGCTTCGCAGCCACAGGCAACCAAGCACATGCTCTCCCTCAAACAGAACATCAGAAAAGGAACAGAATGACTGACAGAAAGAATGTGAACCCAATGTCATGACCTGTGAAGACCACACAGAGATTCAGCAAAAAGCTGGTAAGAACTCCAGAGCCATAGCTGGGGGTAGCCCTACTGCCTTACATTTGGATCATTTGGATGAAAAGGGGAGAACTGTTAAAAACAACAGACCCGAAATGCACTTGTATAGGCTAAGCTCCACGTCATCAAACCGAGACTTGACTTTACAGTTTCAGCTCCCCCAGGAATGGAATCCCCCAGTCCGCATGATGAGGACGTCACCTGCCAGACACCTGCCGTCCCCTAAAGGAAAGCAACTGGGCCGTCCCCACCGGCCTCTTCACCTGGTGTAACTGCCTGTGCTTGCCTGCACATCTCTGCTTTTTGTGCAGCATCTCAGAGCTCCTTTCTGCTGGACTGGAAGCTCCTTGATTCACAAATCACTGAAATAAAGCCAGTAGGATCTTTCAAATTTACTCAGCTGAATTTTGTTTTTTAATACCACCTTCCTCGCAAAGGCTAAGCCCGTTTTCCGAATTCCCCTGTCAGCTCAGGGCATCTGTGGCAAAAGTTGTTGTCTCTCCTTCTGTTGAGGATTTGTCCCACCCTACTTTTCAGACTGAGCTCTAGCTCTTTCTCTACAGCAAGAAGGCGCGCTCTCGTTCCCCCACACACCCCTGCTTGTTTCTACATCTGTACTTTCGCCCTTGGAAGGGCGTTCCTCAGCCTCTGCCTGCCAAAGCTCCTGCTCCCACCCTGGGCCTTTGAAGCCAAATTCACACAGCATCTCTAGAAACCAGAAGGGATTCCTCTCCCCATGTCTCAGAGTATTGAATACTACAAGAGTTAGCACTGCCATCTTTTGATTGAGTAAACTTACCATTCGGAAGTGGCTTTGAAAGAAGCTGTATCATTATCTTCTTAGTTAACCCTTGAAATGCTATTAATTTCAATACTTTGTCACCCCTTAAGAATAGGAACTGGACCAAGTGTTCACGTTTTTATGCCCACTGAAGCAGGGCTTTGCAAATTCCAACATGCAAGTGATTCTCCCAGGGGTCCTGTTAAAATGCAGATTTGAATTCCGTAGGTCCAAGAGTCTACCTTCTAACAAACTCCTGGGTGACATGGGGGACAAGGCTTGTCTGTGGACCCCATGCTGGAATGCACAACATTTGGTAGAGTGGACAGCTGTCACTAAAAAACACTGGGAGGAACTTGTGGGTGATAGATGCTTCTAGACCAACTCAGTCTGCCCCTGGTGCTTTGAGATGTAAACTGCATGATGCTCTTCTTTTCAACAAACACTGGTTACTAAAACCAGTAAAAGATTCTACAAGTATCCGCATGTACAAAGAGCCCAGGAAGATCTAAAACACACTTTGAGGTCTCTTTGGGGAAGGAGCAGTGGGAATATCTAACATCTAAACTATAGTATCAGAGATGTGGAAACAGACAAATGAACATGGAGTTCCACATGTATCTAGAGAAAGGACCTGACGATGACAGCTTCCACACCACTCAGATGTTTCCCCCTGGAAATTATGATCCATACGAGCACAGGCAACTCCTGCACCACGTGTCAGATCTCCGACTCATGAGCAGGGAAGGGGAGGGGCTGGAAGAACAACACGTTCCCTTACGATACCTCTATTCATCAGTACTTTGGTGGGCTGGAGACTCGGACCCATCCATAATGGGCGAGTTTTCTGTCGCTTCTCTGAACCAAGGAAAGCAGGAAAAGGAAGAGAAGAGAGGTCATGTTAAAGAGAGGAACTGACAGACACGATGAGTAGCTTATCAATACACTGCAAAGCCCAGCTGACTGTGCACCCAAGTGTTAGTGACAAATAGGATATTTTCAACCCTGGGCATGACTCAAAGACCACTTTGGTTTTGTTAGGAAGGCTGCCAGACTTTGGCACTACTTCTCATTTTATCACATCACAGAATAGTTATTCTTCATTAATGATAATTCAGCCCAATCTGATAAAAGAATTTAAGGATCAACCAAACATTTTTGTTTCAAACTGGTCTTGTGTCCTCACTAGCTGTGTGTGATCAAACATAGGCAGCTGCCCAGACCCACTCCAGGGTAAAGGTGCTCCTAAGCTCCACAGCCTGCTATCAGTCAGTGGCAGTCATACATTTGGAGCAGGTGAGACTGGGTGTGATCCAGAAAATGTGGAGGAGCCAGACAGACACCCTGAAATCAGAATTACTTGGGGTGAGATGGCTTAGTCAGTGGAGGTACCATATACATAAAAGGTCACTCTTACGGATCTGTCCTCTTGAAACTCTTGGGCCCGAAGCCTTGCAGCAGCTGCCTGACCACAGGAGCTAGAGCTGGGGTGCAGATGGTATGTAAGGAAGTATTATAAGGTGTGTAGTAAGGACAGAGTGGGTAGCTGCTGCCCAACAGACCAAACAGTGAGAGTGGACAGAGAACACAGGCAGCTGAGACTGCAGGCTCTTTAATTCAAGAGGAGTAAGAGGCAGCGTGGGGTGTTCAGTGACATCAAACTTGAGTGCATCAGAATCCCTCGGAGGGCTTGTCACCACACTGACTGCCAGCGCCCTCCACCCTCGACTTAGGTTCTGACTCAGTGGGTCACTGATGGACCCGAGATGTTTGTGCATTTCTAACAATACCCCAGGTGATGCTTATGCTGCTGGTCTGGGTACTGCATTTTAAGAACCACTGGCTTAGTGGAAAAAGACAAGGCTTTGGTTTGGGGTAACAGAGTGCAGGGCTGAAATTCCAGGGTCATCCAACTGTGTAAGATGAAAAGGCACTGACTTTCTCTGAGCCTCATCTATAGAACAGAAAAAAGTCTGGATACTTCCCTTATAAAGTTGCAGTAAGGATTACATAAGCTGATACAGGTTAGAAGAAGCTCCTGGTCTTTGAGTACACAGCAAGCACTCAATCTTAGCTCTCCTGTCAAACACTTACGACAAAGCCTGGCTTAAAATCACTAGAGATAAATGTGCAGAAACTGAGAAACGTCTGCCAAACACAGACATCTGGTCAAAGAAGTGCACTCACCTCCTCCACATTTTTGGGATTATCACCAACTTTGAAAGAGAGTAGAGAGAATCAGCTGAATAGAGAGACTGCGCTGGAAGGGGTGGGGATGACGAGGGACTAGCAGGGCCTGGGGCCTCCCCGGAGAGGAGGGAGTTACCCAGTGCCATCCATCACACCCTCTGTTACTAGGATCTTATACCTGCTATCCTCTAACCCACAGAGAAGGCTGAGGAGGGTTCCAGAACTTGGGAGGGAGAATCAGAGGCCTGCCGAGGGAACTCACCCGGTCTGCCAGGTTAGCATGTGGTGGGGGCTGCTGGGGGGCGTTGCTCCGATTTCACTCGACGGTGTTGAGCTTCTCTGGCTTTGAGGTAAGGCAGCTGCGTGTGGGTGGTGCAGAAAAGACAGGGGTCAGATCAAGGGGAGTGGAGGAGCTTCCTTCCAGAGATGCTCCCAGGACCCATTGCAGGGTCCTGATGGGAAAACATCAGCCTGTCTCCCCACATTTGGCCAATTACATTTTCTCTCCTGAGCTGTTCTAGCTCCATGTGGGTCGAGCTCGCCTGGGATTCCAGGTCCCCTGCTTGGCCACTGGGAAGTGGCCACAAGGATGGTGACAGTCCCCACAGTCCTCAGAAGGGGGGACCTGGGCTGACCTAGTGCAGGCATGACCGATTTCTCCGGACACCAGCGAGATATGCCCCAGGGAGTTTCCACATGTGGCCCCAAGGTTAAAACTGTTCTTCATTACATAGAATAGAGACCCTCCAGAAAGGTTCTCAGAGCTTGCGGTCTCTGCTGTTTCAGACTTGTCATTTACCATGTTTAGGACACTTCAAATGGGGCAGGGCTTTTCAGAGCTCATCCAAGTCTGACTACTGGGAGCTTATTGATGGGGACAGGATTTGTTGGGAAAACTCACTAGGAAGCAAATCCTATTTAAATGCATCCCTTTGCCTCCTTGGGAATGCAATCTTTTTCATTAGGAAAGGTCAGATACAGCTTCCTAGAATTTTTAGCTTAAAATATGTTTCAAAAGATTTACCAAATCTGTTCAGGTAAAGCAAATCTACTAGACAAGCACTACAATTCGGACAGAACATAAACACTCCTGACCTGTCCAACCAAGGCGTCTCCTAATAGAGTCACAGGGAAACATGCTCTTTAAATGCTATGTGTAACTTATTCATGCAGTTATTCTCAAAATCCTAGCAAGTTGATGGCAAATGTCACTGGGCTGATTTGACAGATGACAGAGGCATCTGAAGAAGCTTTTAGGACACTGAAGTCCATGGTTCTCTCACAATGGCTTGAACCATATTTATTCTTGTCTCTGAAATGTGTCATTCAGCTGATGAACCTTAATACACGAGTCAGTGGGGCGCTGGGGAGAGGACGTAGGAGCCCTGTGGCCCGATGTACCCGGGAGCCGGCCGGGCTTTCCTCTTTGCCCTGCCCTTCCTAGCCCCCAAGCATCTCCTTCAGTTCCTGAAAGAGGGACCCCTCGTTTTCATTCCTTAAGATCATTTCCCTTTCCCTGGGTTTTTGCCCTTACTTATCTTTCTTTCCAGTTCCAAGTTAAATCCTGACTTGGACTTCCTTCCCTTTGTTGCTCATGTTATACTTTGAGAATCATTTTTTATTATGTCTCAAAGTCCTCCCCTGTTTCCTCTCCTACAGCCAGGGGAATGCAGTTGCTCTCTTTTTCAAATTGGCGTTATCAGGCTATTGGTGAATGGGCAGCACCCGTCCACCAACTAGAAAGGTGCTCTTACCGCTACACTCTCCCCCCTCTTTGTGGAAACTGAGATAACCTACACAAGCTCATGTGTGCAGATTCTGAGAACCCCTCAGGGATGTGGAGAAGGCAGGACACATCCTGGTTGTTATTACCATTATTCTTTCTTGGAGATGGAGAGGGGAAGGGATTGTAACTGAAGGGGGAGGATGGTTTCTTCCATTTTTTCACTGGATTCAGTACTGCTTAATGCCCAAGTACAGGAATATAAGGTAACCTTTCATCTGATAATGAAAATGTGAAGCTGTAACCCCAGGGCATCAGAAGCACTTGACAAAAATTACTTTGGTTAGATCATAAATCACTTGAAAGGGATGCTGAGGTGCAGTCAGGCGTTCCATGAAGTCACTGGGGAACTCAGGCAGAACTGCCACTTCTTTCTGCAGCCAGTCTGCTCCACCTGGGGGGCGGGGGACACTGGCCAAATCTCAGGGCCTCAGGACCAAGCATCGCCTGGAGGGAGCTCTCCTCTGCAAGGGTGCCGCTCAACTCTCTACCGCCAAACCCTTTCACCAGGGCAAAGGCGCACCTTTGATTGGATAAACCTAGAGACACGGACTTCACCACTTTCTGCATCTCTGTACTTAAAAGAAGTGGCTGGACGGGTGGATGGCATCAGTACTTAGGAAGCTGAAATGGGAGACTGCGCAGCCCGCTAGGGGTGGGTTAGGGTGTCAGATGCACCGCCCTACCCCCCTCCCGGGTCTTCCTCCTTCGGCAAAACCAAGGGCAGAATGGAAGGGATGGGAAAGGAGGGTAACGAAGGTCTTGCGTATCGCATAGCTAGGTTTCTAGAATTAACCATCTCTCCTTACTGCCGACTCTAAAAGCTGCACTCTCCGCCGGTTCACAACCTGACCGATGATCACACATGCACGCGCCTGGCCGCCGCGCCCTCCCAGTCCCCGGTCCCTCCTCACCTGACGTGGCCTTGCACATCTGGGGCATCCGGGTGACCCGGCTGTGCGCCACGAAGGTGCTCTGCGAGGAGGTGCTGTACTGGGAGCCGCTGTCCGAGGAGGTGGAGCTGGTGTGCGACAGGCGGCTGTGCTCCTTGTGCGAGGCGCTCGAGCGCTGGTACCACTGGCGCAGCTCGTCCGAGACGGCGGCGCGGCCGGCGCCCTTATCGGGGGCGCCCTCGCGGCCGAGGGATGGAGTCCGCAGGATCTGCGAGCGCGAGGGCGTCAGGCGGCCAGCGTCGCCCTCGTCGACGCCGCGCCAGCTCTCCCGGAAGAGGCCGCCGGCCGTGTAGGAGTTGGAGGTCTTGAACTGCGCCTTGACGCTGTAGTGGCCTTCCTGGTCGCTCTCCAGGCTGCGCACCACCACCGGTGTGGCGCCGCCCTCCACGTACAGCGGGTACTCCTTGATGCGGTACTGCGAGCTCGGCTGGCTCTGGCTGTGCAGGTAGACGCCGTGGCCGCCGCCGCGCGCTGCTAGGTTGGGCATGCTCCCCGAGTTCGCTGCGCCCAGCGCGCCCGCCGCCCGCTGGCGCTGGCGCTGCCGCGCGCGCGCCTTGGACGGCGAGTCCTCGGCCAGCGTGGAGTAGTTGGCGTTCATCTGCGCCGGGTAGTAGTGCTCCGAGCTCGAGTGGCTGGTGCACGACGAACAGTCGTCCATGGGGTCTGAGCCGTTGCTGCTACGAGTCCGTGGTGTGTAGAAGTCGGGGCTCCCCGTGTCGTTCTCCGAGCCCAGGAGCTTGCCCTGGGACTCCAAGCTGGAGCTCCGGTGCCGAAAGTGCAGGGCCAGGCTGTGCAGCCGCGTGGGGCTGAGGTCCACCGACCTGCGGGGAGAGGACCGGCGAGGTGGGTCTGCGGGTGCCCGGGGGAAGGGACTGGCGGCTCTACGATCACGGCCCGGGGCCTTCAGAAACGTGCCTCAGACTTCGGAAACTGAGTCCAAGAGCCGGTGCTTCCCAATCTTCCCAGGTGAAGGCAGGGCGAGAATGGGACGGCTGACCCCCAGGCCTCCGCTCTGATGTTTGATTTTAATGGGCGGTGGGGTCAGAGACAGCGCCCACGTGTTACTTCTGAAAAAAGCACTCCAATAGCCAGCCCCGCGCCCCTGCCTTTTTATTTTTTAAAGATGAAAAGAGAAGCTATAGACACAGCGAATCAAGATTATCCCCGTTTTAGCATTATGTTAAGCCGCTGAAATGCCATTTTAGTAGGTCAAAAAAAAAAAAAAAAAGCGTTGCAGAAGCAGTCATACGGTTCCACCCAGTACTATTATGAAACCCATGTCAATAGATTTCTATTTCCCTGTGAACACCTGTGTAAAAAGGAAGACTGGTGGCACATGGAACACTTAAAAATGAAAGAGGCAAATAAACACTTACTCCTCCACTACTTTGTTTATAATCCATTCCACTTATTGGAGCCACACAATAAATATCCATCAATATGGCCATGGGGGCAGAGTGTAAGGACTCCACAGAAATTCACCATGGCTGGGTTAACCAAGTACACGAAGAGGCGAGTCCCAGGGGTGACTGTCACTCGGGGTAGACTATGAAATCCCAATCATGTGGCCCTCTTTGACTCAGGCCTCAGTTTCCTCTCTGGTTCCACCCCCTACTCAAGCTCATGGGAACATGCCAAGTGCAAGCCTGAATCTGGCTCTTTGACCTTCCTGTTCCCTGAATATCCTTAGAGCTCACCACCCATCCCATCCAGGTCTCTGCTCTAATGTTATCTTATTAGAGAAGCCTTCTCTGTTGGTTTCATTTAAATGATAGTCTCTCCCTTCACTCTCGAGCTTTTTGCCTGCTCATTATTCTTCTCAATACTTATCACCGCTGACATTTCTTTACTGTGAACTCTCTTCCTACTAAAACATCAGTCTGATGGGAGCATGGTGTAGTCTTTTTTGTTCCCTGCACTGTGCCCAAGAATGGTACTTGGTACATAGATGCACTTGATAAGTATCTGTTGTATGAGTGAGTGAATGAATGGATGGATGGGTGGATGAGAGACTCTTGCCTGGAGAGCTCAGTTTTACCCTGTATAAATGGTTCACCACTTACAGCAGATCACACTATCTGTCCTTTGAACTATAGTCCCTATGAATTTAAGTATTAGAGAAAATTGAGTGATGGCTTTGGCTTTGCCTCTTTTTAGGAAAAGAAGGTGGGATTCACTGAAAACTCACTTTTACTTTTGCTGTTTAATTTACCCCCTGGGGCATTCAACGAAGTCCAGGATAAACCTAGGCTTAAACTTAGGTACAAGGGGACCTCCTCTGGGCAAAGCTGTTCTGGTCCCTGCTAATCCAACTCAAGTTCCCACCTCTGCTCTTATTGGGAAAGCTTCTTCCATACCCACAGTGTCTGGGGGATTCTCTGACCAGCTCCTGGTGCCCCACTGATGCAGACAATGGGATATAATGTGTCTCTCCGCTCCTGGGGTCCTTCTGCTGCCGGCTCACTTTTTAATTCTGCTTCATTTACAGAAGAGCCTACCTCATCGGTTCAGTCCTGACTCTAGTTCATCAGTTACCTGGGCCAGTGTGGGGACAAATTTTTAAAAGGAGGTCTGGCCCATGGAGGGAAATGGGAAGACTCACCTCGTGGAATGCACGTAGTGGGGACTCCGGACTCGGAGGTCGGGTGTGGATGGCATGCTGCACTGCGAGTTCCAATGTGGGAGGCTGCGGATGGGGCTGGTCTGCAGGGAGCTGCTCCCGCCTCCCGCTTCGGCACAGCTCCCTGTGCTGGGGAAGCGCTTGTGGCTGCTGCAAACCAGAGGAGGCCACGCTGGTCACTGCCTGCCAGGGCTGCCCGTTCTCCGAGGTCGCTGATTGTGGCCTCAGGACATCCCTCTAGGGGTGGGGGAAGTTTGCCCAGGACTCCCCGAGAAGTGGTGGGTCTCCTTATCCCTTATCCTTCATGCCTTAGGGCAGTGTTAGATGAAGCCCCTGTTCTTTGAAGCCCCTGCCCTCAACCACAGTTTCTGTTTTCCATAAGACAAATATTTACCTGTCTGGGCACTCACTGGGAGTTTTACGGGGCATAATGAAGGGAAATGAGAAAAACAGAGAGGCAGACAAAAACCTCCCTCTCCCATATCAGCTGAATAATGAATTGGTAATACACAGCTAAGATTACAGCTGTTTGGCTTTGGAATTCTGTTGGATGATGGTTTAGGGTTCTCAGCCACTTTGGGATTCTTATGAGTGGACTCTCATTTGCCATTTCAGAATACTTCTGCCTATGATTTCCTAATTAATTCCCATGGAATTTAAGGACATTCAAGCAAGCTGCTGCCCACGTGGCTTGTGAGCCAAAAACCCCAAATTTGCCTGTGAATGAAAATTTCCCTGCACCTCCAGCAGGTCGGCAGCAGAGGGCGCTGTGGCACAGCCCTGCTAGAAGGCAGCCCAGGGGAGGCGCATGCAGGGTGCGGGGGACCTGAGACTCGCAAAGTATCGACAGTGACCTTGTGTGGCCTTGCCGGCCCAGCTCACCTGGAGTGACTGTGCGAGGAACGTTTCTTGACCTTCTCGTAAGGCTCATCTAGCGAGGACTCGCTCCACATTTTGGGCTTTATGGGCGACTTGTCATAGTCATTGCGGTGATAGTGCATCTGCCTGAGTCCCTCCAGGGACTGGGGAGGAGGTGGCCGGTTGTGCGATGGTGGCCGAGGAGGGAGCCCCTTGTGAGGGGACTGTAAGGGGGACAGTGTGCTGGTGACCTGAGAGTCTTCTGCACCAAGACGGAAAAAAGAGTGGAAGTGAGCAAGGGTCATCCTTCCCCCTTACCCCTGCAGGCTCCACCCACCCTAATTCCACCCCCACCCCACCCCCCACCCCCACCATCGGAGGTCAGTGGACAGGAGCTGTGGTTTCACTGTTTTACCCCTCAAATGAGTAAGTGCCCCTGGAAGGAGCTACCTGCGATGGGAGTGGGGGGCCCAAGTGATGCAGTTAGGCCCCTTGGTAGGTCCAGGGTCTGGCATATGGGGAAAAAACTGATCACACACAATGCTAAGGACAATCTATTCCTATTCCAAGTTCTCTTAAAGAGGAATCTCCCTCAAGTGTTCTGCTTTCCTCCCCCGAAGAGACTGGAGTCCACAGAGGTCAAAATCAGCGCTGGATCTCTGATATTCAAAACATGGCCCCCACTCCTCTGCAGTTCCGGCATTTCCTCCCACCCATGTAATGAATAAAAACACAATGATCTGATTGCAAATAGCAGGACCAAGACAACTGGGCAAATACCCTGCCAGCCTCATCCCACATCAATGACAACGAATATTATCCTTATAGTTATCATTATGACTAGGAGCAAGATCTTCCACATTTTCTGTCTGAATCACCCCTTACCACCTGAAGTTTTCCTAATGGGCAAAAAAATAAATAACTACCACTTAATACAATAGATTGGCCAAAAAAGATTTAAAAAAAAAAAGATCAAAAAGATCTTACAGAAAAACCTGGACGACCTTTTTGGCCAATCCCATATTTCCATGTTGTTAATGCCCTGACCTCCCCAGGTTGGGTTTAAATTCATGGGAACATTCTCTAATATGGTTCTGTGTTTGGAAATCCTTCTTCCCTGATGTGTGGTGGTGGTGATGGTGGCGATGGTGGGCTGGGGTTGGGGGGTGGTAGGTGTGTGAGTGCTTCTAGTTTTGTAAGAATTTCCCAAGAAAATATCCTGAGAATCACTAGGTTTTTGGAGGTCAGTGAGAACTAAGAAGACAAGTTTACTAGGTGACCAGGAATCTAAAGGGACACCTTTTTTTCACTTTCACCATCTCTCAGGAAGGTATAGAGACTTGTTTTCTTCTAGCTGCCAGAAGGCTCCCCTGGCAGGTTTCAATCTTTATGACCCAAAGCAATGTCCACTTCTTTCCTCCAGAATTACACTCAAAAGGAAACAATACATGGTGTTTAAATCATCTGTTCAGGTAAAAATGTGGTTTTGGCAACTAAAAAATCAAACACCATCCACTCACTTGGATAGCATCACCAACTCAATGTACATGAGTTTGAGCAAACTCTAGGAGACAGGAAAGGACAGGGAAGCCTGGCGTGCTGCAGTGCATGGAGTCACAAAGAGCTGGACATGACCAATCAACTCAAACCACTCACCATCACCTTAAATCTTACCTCCAGGCCCCAAGACATAATGAAATTGCAATAGGCAGGTGTTTCTGTAGTGCCCACCCACTCTCAGCCAAATAGGTGACCACTGAGCAGTGAAAGAAACACAGGGAACCCAGCGCCATCTTGATCCAGTTCCTGGCTTTCCACTGAGCCGTTTCAGACTACATATAGCTTAATCCCAGGCTGTCCCAGACTACATTCAACTTAATCCCAGTTTAATCTATGCTCTGAGTTCTCAAGCAGGAAACAGACAACATACCATCTTCAAGAACAAGGGCATCTGACAGGGAACTGTCTTCACTGGCAATATTTCCATCTGGGAAGACAAAAAGCATAAATGTATGAGTTAAACACATCCCTTGGACAAAGCTCTATCTGTGAACATTGTTGAGTTTCCCACCATCCCATTTCTTTCTAATCAGAAAGAACCTATGAAACACAATCAAAATGCTGTTAGGCATTTCTTTTGACAGTCTCTGTGGTAGGTCATGACTCACCCCATCCCTGACACTGCAATGTGCCCGTTCTTTGTTTCACTGGCGACAGCAATACTGAGCAGCTTAATATCCAGCATAAAGGCTGCCCGGCCACATTGTTGCCCTGGCCCATCTCAGGGCATGTTCCGACTCAACCCAAGGAAGTGACCTGCTATTTATTCTACACACGTGAAACTAGGGTGAGGAGCTTGGTTTGGCTCATATGACAGTAAATGACTTCTCAATAAACTTCTTAAGCCATTAGCAGACAAAACAAGCTTCTAAGTACAGCTTCTCTCTCCGAAGCTTATTTTCACAGACACCATTCAATTAACCATGAGAACACACCCAGAGGGAGACAGAAAGATAATCCCCTTCCTTAAGCAGCTAGGGAAACTGAGGGATATCTAGGGAGGGATGGCTTGTCCAGGGCTGTGCTGCTCTCCTGGCTAAGTCAGCAAAAGATCCCAGGTCTTTAGATCCCAAGCTTAGCCTTTTATCTCTTAAATAACAAACCAGGCTAAGGCATGGAAGAAGAAACCGGAATTACTCTAATTCAAGTGGGCTCTTATGATCAAACATTATTTAAAGGAGGGAGCAAAATGGAGAAGGTATATTCTTAAGCAGGCAAAACACGTGGCTAACAGCTTGGATGGGACTGTTCACCAGCTGGTCAGAGAGCGAGGTACAGACGGACTCTGCCGGCTGTCCTCACAGAATGGCCCTCGCTGAGCAGGCGGGGGAACCATGCTCTTCTGCGGTTGACCAGCAAGACGTCTGTCCCTCAGCTGTCCTTCCCAGACTCCATTAGCCTTGCTGATGTTTCTGCAGAGTTGGGGACCGCCCCCCAAGGCCCCTTCAAGGGTGCAGAAGGAAGTCCCAAAAGGCAGAGAAGACAGAGGAAGGCAGGCTGCCTGCAGCTCTTTTCGGGAAAATGACAACATCTTCACCAAGGACAATAGGGCAAGAGGCAGAAGGACAGTTATTTCAAATTTCCTAGAGCAAAAAAATTGTTTTATGATCTTTCTCTCTTTGAACTAAGAATTCTCTTTATTTGTATTGCTTGATGAACTATGAACTGCTAGGAGACACAGCCTTGACTAGCATCTTGGAGTCGCCAGTCTATTATCCCCTCCCCAGGATGCCCACAATTTTAGGCTACAGCAATATATACATAGAGCAGTGGTAAAACATACATAATGGAGTTTACCGTTTTAGCTGTACAGTTCAGTGAATTTAAGAACATCCACACTCTGGTGCAGCCTCACCACCATCCAGCCCCAGAACTTCTGTCATCTTCTCCACACTAAAGCTCTGTCCCCATAAAGCAGTAACTCCCCTGTCCACCTCCCCCAACCCCTTGTAACCTCTCTTCTACTTTCTGGCTTCCTGGAGCAAAAGTATGATAAATGTGTATAAACTATGAAGGATACTTGATAATATATCTTAAAGAAATTGATAAGGAAGGACCCACTATATTCAGGGAACTATATTACGTTATCCTGTAATGGATAAGAATCTGAGAAAGAATAGATGTATATATCTAGTCTTTTGTGAATCACTTTGCTATACACCTGAAAGGAATGCAGTGTTATACAACACAACTATACTCCCATTAAAAGAAAAACAGTTTGCTGACTTAAAAAAAAAAAAAAAAAGGATCATGATAGTTGGGAGAGACTTGAGGGTGGTGATGAATTCTGGGTTCTTCCCTTCTAGTGTTCATCAAATATAGTCTCCCCAGCTCCTAACCTCTCTTGGACCAGGGTTTTGGGCTCTAGACCATCAGAGTGGGGAGGCCCAGACCTCTCCAGCCTCAGCAGTGGGACAGAAGCCTATGGAGACAAAAGAGGGCTGCAGGGGTGCTGGCCTCGGGGTAGCCCAGCCTCCCGCCTTTCCCTCCAGACCTGGGTAGGGTGACCAGGTCCCTGAGGATGTCGGAGCCTCGGCTGGCTCAGGACTCAGCTCCCAGGAGACTGAGAGCAGTGCACTCCCAAGAGGCCATAAAGAGTAATAATACTCCTTTGATTTGTATAATCCCTTTTATCTCTGGTTCTGAGTGCATCTTATTGCTCTCACTGGTTCCAGGTCTTTCTAGCTTCATCTTAAGGATGGAAACATTAACGCACAGGGGTAGTTCAGCAGCTTGCTAGGTAACTCAGGGGTCTGGGCTTTGGGTCCACGCTCTGGACAGGGACACCCATCCCCTGAAGCCAGTGGGGGAAGGGACACCCACAGTGGAGAGTGGTCTTAGCACTGACCGTCGGTGATCAACGAGGCCCTCTGGGTGGGTTTCTTCCCAGATTTGACCCGGTTCTCGTTGATGGCACTTTCAATCTCCTGTAGCTTCTTCAGTGCGTTCAGATAAGAGGTTTTCCTCTGCTTCTTCAGTTTTTTGCTGACATTGGGGTCACTGGCCAGGCGGCGGGCAGCCTCTGTAATCTGAGACTGAATGGCAAACTCCCGCTCCAGGCGCTCCAACTCGGCTTCCTGTAGGAGGGGGAGCCGAGGCCACACTTAGGCGGATGCTGAACAGGTGATGCCCATCCTCCCACCCCCGCCCCGCTGCGCAAGACATGCGCACTAGGGAACCAGAGGCCTCAGCGCCCACCCCGGCTGGGCCTGGCCCCTCAGCGCCTGTTCCTCCAGTCCCTGGCAGCCAGGGACCTTGACACACCCGCTTTTGAGACTCCAGGCCTCTGATCCATCCTGGGGACAACCATCAGCCCTGAGACTGGCACTGTCACTGAGAAGCAGGGAGTTTTCAGGCCTGGGGGCCGCTAGGCTTCATTTCCAAGGTCTCCAGCAAAGTTCTGGAAGACCCAGCGTGGAGGCGATCCGGGGCTCACTGGGTTGGCATCTGCTTTCCATTAGGGGCATGGTCTCTCTCTGTGCTTTTCTGTGGGTTTTCTAGCAGGGGACTCACAGGGACATCCCCACCCCACCCTGCTGCCCCCAGCCACACAGCTCATGCCCTCTGTCTCTCCTATTTTGAGCCCTTCATGCTGGGCCTCATCCCTACTTAATCATGCCTCCTTCAGATGTTTTTCTGGAGCTCTGCTGTCCACGCATACCTCCTCTGCACACAACTTCTGCTGAATGACCAGTGCCTCCCCATGAGTCTGGCTGGTGGGTGGTGGAGCGGGCCCCTGCTCCTTGGATCGTCCTGGGCACCCCTTCCTTTCCCGTGTGCCTCCCTCCCTTCCTCCTCTACTCCTGACTTTGGCTGAAAGGAGCAGGGGGATGAATTTTCCCTCAAACAGGGTTCTGAACCCGGGAGAAATGCAACTGTGGCCGCCAGAAGGTGCCTGGTGGCCCCAGAGGATGAAGAGGGCCCTCAGATTAACTGCTGGCTTCTCTGCAGCTCAGCTGGTGCCTTCTGCAAACACCACCCAGACCATCAAGACCAGGGGAGCCCAAGCCCGCATTGTAGCTCTGGAGGATCCACAGCCTGGCTAAAACCTGAAAGGAACGGATCTAACCACAGAAGAGCAGATCACCGAGCACGCTGGAGCCAGCATTTCCTAGTCAGTGGCCAAATACTCCACCCTCACCTATGGGCACCGTGTGCCAGGCAGGGTGCCTCCATCAGGCACAAAACTCTGAGCTGGACTACAAAATCACTTCCTGTGGAGCCCTGAAGGGACAGGCCCAGAGGGAGACTGAAAGGAACGAGGGGCTAATAAAAGTCCCTGGGTCCCTCAAATGCCCACTGCATTTCTTCATCCCTGGAGAAGAGTAACCATAACCAGGTAGACTCTTGCCCGGACCCTCGAGACAAAAAAGTCACCAAGGACACAGCCTGGTCTGCAAGAGTGACCTCAGCTCGCAGCTGCTCCTGGGCAGGCAGAACAGCCTTGGCCCAAGACCCTGACTGCGATTTTGTGGGAGCCCAGGACACACTCTTGCTACTTAAACTGAGCCAAGGACAAGGCTGGCGGCTCATCCACACAGATGGCTGCCTGCGTGTGAACAGGGAGGTCAAGGGCATTCCCAGGAGAACGGGGCATCTGCTGATGACATCTGCAGGAGACAAGGATTCTTCAGGAGCCGAGTCATCTTTTAATGGGAACTGTGACAGAGGCACTGTGAGAAGGTGTGATGGGAACGTGGGAAGAACAACAGGGCATGGGTTGGGTGGGGTGCTCACTCAAGTAGGGTCTCCCCTGGAAAGTTCAGTGCAGGTGTCTGACCAGTACAAGAGGAGTGGAAGTCTCCAGGCAATTCTGATGACAGCCGGATTTGAAAAGTACTCCACCAGATGGTTCTCTAAATCGCACCAGCCTGCACCCCAGTTCTGACTCTGATAAGGTCCAAGGCCCACCCACAGCCCAGCACCCCTCCTCTGACACCCCTCATGGTTACCAAGCATCTAGCATTTGTCAGTACTGAATTAAACATTTTCCATTCACTTGCTCACTTAATCCCAGCGACAGCCTGGAGAAATGAGGGTCATGACCTTCGTTCTACAGAAGAGGAAAACTGCCTCTGGGTTTGGATGAAGGGTTCTGGTGCATCCACCAGTTCCCCCCAGTGCCTGGGGATGGGGGGCTGCTATTACAGATTTCAGGAGACTGGTCACCCCCCTCAGTTGTCTCCAGGGCATGTGTGTTTCCTCCTCAACTCAACCACTGCACGTGTTATGTGACAACATCAGGTTCTGTTTTTAAAAACACTAAAGCCCGTACAGAATTCCCTTCTCCACTGGCTCTGATTCCTGCCCTTTGAAACCCTCTGTTCAATAGTGTTGTAATGAGTAACTGTATTCGGAATAAATTTGGAAAGCCATTTCCTGGACGTGCCCCTGGGGCCTGAGGTGTGCCTGGCCTTGAATTTCTCTTGTTCTGAGACTGGATAACTTATTAACCAACTGGGTGCCCAAGGCTCACTGGAAAACACTCTGATGCTGGGAAAGATTGAGGGCATGAGGAAAGGCCAGGGACAGAGGATGAGATGGTTGGATGGCATTACTGACTCAATGGACATGAGTTTGATCAAGCTCTGGGAGACGATGAAGGACAGGGAAGCCTGGCATGCTGCAGTCCATGGGGTCACAAAGAGTCGGACACAACTGAGTGACTGAACAGCAACGAGGGCAGCCCGACGGTCTTTCCCCAGCAACAGCGCCCCTGCACCTGCTGACATGGCCTCGGCATTCTTCCTTTCTGATCGTTTTCTCTCACAGATCACACAGCACACTTGGCCCTCAGTGCCAAAGAGCTGGGAGAAGTACACGTGACTGTTATGGAGTATCCTCCCGCTAACCTTGCTGCCTGCGACAGGCCTGCTGAGTCAGACACACAGCCTCTGCAGAAACCAAAATGCTTTCAGATTAACACAGGTAACCAATCCTACCAATGGGCACGGAATACTGACCAAACAGATAACTTAAGAAAAGATTACAGGAGGGCTACTCAGGAGGAAAAGAGGGTGCGGTGTTGGGTAGAATGAAACATCATTAGAGAAAACCCTGGCGCCCTCACAAATAGGCCAGTAAGGCAGGTGTCAGAGAATCTAGCCACAGAGAGAAGAAACACGCACCTCTCCTTTGGGCAAGATTTTCTGCTCATCCAACTTGAAGGCTGTCCCGATTCTCCTTCGAACAATGGGTGGTTCCTCTCCTGGATCCAGAGGATATTCTATGGGCAGTTTGCCCGTCAGCTCCTGTAGAGGTGTGACATCATGGGACGAGGGATCAGCAGAGTATCCATGACTGGCTTCTAGGACATGGACACACGCACGCACACACACATCATGCGTGCACATACACGGACACACATGCACACACACATATGCATGCACACACACAACACTCTTCAAAGTATACATCCAATACATAGCTTTGAAACCATAACCTTACACAATATTAAGGTTAACAGGAGTTCCTACACTGCAATTTCATTTCTACAAATGTATGAGAGCAGTCCTTTTACAGAACAGAAGCACTGGGAAAAGTTTTTCCCAAAGTAAATTCCTGTCAGGTAAGTAAAGTCACTGTTGGTTTTCATCATAAAAACCTGAATTTCTTTCACTTGTTAAGTTCATACACATGTCTGGCATGTCTACTGAGTGCCTGGCGAGACTGCACAGCCAGTAAGAGCAGTGGCAACACGAGATCGCTGGTCTTTCTGGCTCTAAACTCTGGTTCTTTTCACTGCATCAACTATTCCCTCTCAAATATCAAAGTTTAAAATGAGTCTTTCAAATGAGCTTTCTTAGGAAGATTGGTATGTATTGGGCAAATCCCAGAAAAGGGCATTATTACATTATTTAAAACCTGAATATGAGTAATAATTATTCCACTCTGGCCGGATGCTCAAGGAACAGGCTGAGCTCAAAAGAAATTAAATGTGTACAGATATGAGTTTCAGTTGAAACTGAAATATAATCCATACTACTGACAAAGCTATTTTAAAAAATCTGGTGTATGTGCCTTTGAGGCTCTGGAAATCTAACTGTTGTGAGTAGAACGACAGTGAATTTAGTGGACAGACCACCATGGAGACAATGGTCCCAGGAAAAGGCAAAGGGAAGTCTGTGGGATGATTCATGGTTAGGATTAGGCTCTCTATGAGTGGTTACCTTTGGGCTGAATAAAGATTATATTTGAGTCAGAAGCTAATCCACCTAGTGGAGCCCAGGTGTCTACTGCAAGGAGTCACTTCCAGGGACCAGAAAAGCCTGGGAAACCCACTGCCTGCCTCTGAGGCACAGGTGGCCCTTCCAGGCAGAACCGAGCCCTGGTCTCTAGTCTCGAACCAACATGGATGCTACATAAAGACCCAGTGCAGGCTCTTCTTGGGAACATCAGTGATCACGCAGAAACTTCTATGCCAGGCAGCCTCCCATGGGCAGGTGAGCCCTGATCATTAGATTCCAGGGGCAGACTGACCTTCCAACAGGAGTGATCTGGCTTCTCTGCACCACTGCTGTGTGCGTCACTGGGGTGTGTGTCTGTACGTGATGGGGTGTGTGTGTAAGTGCATGTGTGGGTACACCTGGCATGTACAAGCACACCCACTCCCTGTGATCCCAGGCCTCTCCTCCTGGGTTCAGGCCATCAGGAAATGACCTCTTGGGCTTTTTATTTCCCAGTGTAAGCATTTCAGAGCACAGTGGCCAACTCTTTGAGTACAAAATGCTCTGCAGTTTTCTTCCCTGTTTGTTTTTTCCTCTTATTCTTTTTTTAAATGTGGTTCAAATGTCTCTTAAGTAGTTATGTGTTTACTCGGCAACATTTTTATCTACTGCCCTGAAAGTCTGCCTATAAATAACATGACAGATAGAGGGTTTTATGCTGTTGGGACTTTCTTTTTGACTTTGTAACTTAAAAAAGAAGGGAAAAGTTGTTAAATGGGCATTGATTTAAGACTCTAAAGAGTATATGGTTTTCTAACATAAAATTGCAGATCAACTGCAGTCCAACATATAATAAAATTTTTTTAAATCTATGAAAAATTTAAAGGCTGTCTCTAAATTTCCTCTTCCATTGTAAGGTACTACAATGGAAGAGGAAATATTGAAAAGTTGTATTGATAATTACTGCAAATTGAGAATCTGTATTGTCCCAGCAAGAGTACCAAGCCTTCTGAGAATAATGAAATAAAACTTCAAAAAAAAAAAGTCTGTAGTTTTAAAACAAAATATCTTTTTTAAAAAATGAGGCCACTGATTTTCCACCATCTGCTTGAAGGTATTTGAGTCCAGGCCTTGATTCTCCATATTTAATCTGATTTCATGTGTAACCAGAGCTGCTGGCGAAAGGGGAATTTAACACACTCTGGTGAGAGGCTCAATGGACCCGGTTCCCCTTCTATTCTTATGTCAGTTATATTCTGCCAAACACTCCCACTGCATCTCATTCGGACTGCCCCATGCCCCAGATGACAAAAAGCTTCTCGATACCCTGAGCTGACGGGCATGGTGTTGGGGGGGACGCAGAAAGAGCAGGACTGTCAGGAGACAAGTTCTCCTGTCCCCTGAGTTCAGAGGAGGTGGGAGACTGTGACCAGCTTCTTGTGAAGTCATTTCTGCCACTTGAGCTCTATTTTCTGGTGTCCACATTACAAAAAGTAAGAGCTTTGTTTTCCTTATTTTGCTTTTATATTTAAGAGAGGCCCATAGACCTTTAACAGACATGCTAACCTTGCCTGGACATATTTCACCAGTTTTCTAGTGCTGGTTCCCTGCTGGGTTTAAGGATGCTGCATTTATTAAAAGAAAAATAAGGCTTTACAAATTAACAACTGCAGATACCCACACCCATGTTGTCTCAGTCTTTCCAACGCATTCTTTATAAAGAGCTTGCTGATATTAACAGTATCACAGAGCACATCCCCCAGCTGGGCCAACTGCTTTTCCCAAGATTTGCAAAGGATTTGCGCTAATGTGGGTCTGCTTCGAGCTGGCTCCGGTTTAAATCAATCCAGAGCATAATTAAGCCAAGTTGAAGTGTAATGTGATCTCCTTCTGTGGCCCCTGCTTTCATTCTTCCCGGAGTAAGGCATTATGATTTGGGGGAGGGGAGTAACACTCTTCAAGTTAGTTTGGGAACACCTTTCCACTTCCCTTTGGGAGTTTTTGACCAACAGAGCTCCTTGTACTGTTACATGCAGGACTATCTCTCCCCCAAGGGTTCCCACCCCATCGTATCTGTGTGCAAGCACGCTCACATTAATGTGAATTGCATTAAAAGAAATCAAGCCTTCAGGCATAACAAAGAACTGTGGAATAAGCAGAAAGTGGTGGAAAAAGACACACAAATAAATATAAATAGCGATCTGCTACAGCCCCTAAATCTCAATGAGACTCGAGACTTGTGTGCGTGTGTGTGTATATATATGTATACCTGAGGAAGAATTGCTTTGCATAAATTAGAATATTTTTTAGATGATTAGGCTAAGATTTCATTTACAAACAGCTCATGCAACTCAATATCCAAAAAGTAAACAACCCAATCAAAAAATAGGCCAAAGACCTAAATAGACATTTCTACAAAGAAAACATACAGATGGCCAAAAAAGCACATGAAAAGATGCTCAACGTCACTAATTATTAGGGAAATACAAACTGTAACTACAGTGAGGTATCACCTCACACCGGTCTCAATGGCTGTAACCAAAAGGTCTACAAATAATCAATGCTGGAGAGGCTGTGGAGAAAAGGGAACCCTCCTACACTGTTGGTGGGAATGTAAATTGGTGCAGCCACTGTGGAAAACAGTATGGAGGTTCCTCAAAAAAGTAAAAATAGAGCTACCATATGATCCAGATATATGTCTAGGAGCAATCCAACTCCTGGGCATATGTCTGGAAAAAAACTTTTCTGAAACCAGAAAAACTTTTTTCGAAAGTATACACACACCCCGGTGTTCACTGCAGTACTATTTGTAGTAGCCAAGACGTGGAGGCAACCTAAATGTCCACTGACAGATGAGTGGATAAAGAAGACGTGGAACGGAGATACAATGGAATAGTACTCAGCCATCAGAAAGAAGGAAATAATGCCATTTGCAGCAACATGGATGGACCTGGAGACTGTCATTCAAAGTGAAGTCAGACAGAGAAAGACAAATGTCATATGACATCAAAAAATACATGTGAAATACAAAAAAAAATGATACAAATGAACTTATTTACAAAGCAGAAACAGATTCACAGACTTAGAGAATGAATTTATGATTACCAGGGGGAGGTATAGATTGGGAGTTTGGGATTGACATGTAGACACTGATATATTTAAAATAGATAACCAAAGACCTACTGTAAAAACAAACAAACAAAATAGAAAAACTAAAGGAAAAAAAGCATCATCTACCAAAAAAATTAAAAAAAAAAAAAAAACAACAAACACTAAAAGACACACACCAGATCATGAGTTTTAAAGATATATCAGAGGAAATCCTGATTTCCTTGTTGATCCCTAAAGGTGCTTCTCACTATGATCTCAACAAAAATAAAGCTGAAATATACTCAAGAAAAACAAAAGCCATAACACTGATAAACTCAGGCACAAAGTCTTAGGAAGATGGCAAACCATTCCATCCAACATGGTCCTGTCATATGAGGAAATGCTTTGTAAACTATGAGGTCCCATGCAAATGTTGCTGTTTACCGTTGCTATCATGACTGTTATTACTACTTGTCCTTTGGCCCCTGAGGGGAGGTTCTCACCGGGAATTCTGCCAAGACGAGCTTTCACTGCTGTCAGAGTGTTTCACTGTGGTCCAAGATGAGGGATGCTCATCCCAGGGGCTGGGTGTCATCAACAGAAGAGCTCCTGCTTCCCTCTTAGGCCCACTGTGATGCCCACCCTTGCCTTTTATAAATACATGAGCACAGATGAGCGCACAGGATGAACCGAGGGTACTCACTGCTTCCCGGAGGCAGAGTTTCTTCAGCTCCTCCAGCCGCTGGCGCAGCGTCTCCTCCAGAGCTTCCTGCCTGGATTTCAAGGCCGCCAGCATGTCTTTCTTGGCCGACTGAGAGCTATCCGATTCCTGAGAACCTGTCAATTAACAGCAGGGTTACCAGGCCTGTCGACGAAGGGACGCACATCTGGACCACAAAGGAGCTGAACCGAAGCCCGTGCTGTGGATGTGGGATTTACCCCTGGAATCAAGGGAGTGTGAAATAAAACAGGTGCTTGGGGCTCCAAGCTTGAGGAACAACTTCTCAGCACTCTGGGTAATTTGCAACTGGTCAGAAAGACTGACAGGGAAATGTACATGCCTGTAAGAGAAGTTTCTCTTCCTTGATTATCTTAAGATATGTCATACATCCATTTTAATTTCACTAGCAAATTTTGATAAATATTTTGCACCAAGAAGGGGAAGTAAATTGAGCCAGTCATTTGTTTAATTGTTTTTGGCCATGCCACACAGCTTGAGGGATCTTAGTTCCCCCACTAGGGATTGAAATTGCACCCTTGATAACGAAAGCATAGAGTCCTAACTGCTGGGCTGCCAGGGAATTCCTGAGCCAGTCATTTTAATACATAGTTTTAATTTCTTTCAATTTAAAGTGTTTATTTTTTTTTTAGCACAAAGATAATGCATGTTTATCATAAAAATCTGACAATGTAGACAGGTATAAAAATAATCCATAAGCTAGTCACCCAGAGGTAACCACCAATAAGCATTTTCTTTTGGTCTTTTTAGCTAAGCACATATAGTTAAAAAATAAAATTAGATTTTTATTGTAGTTTTTGAATGCAAGACTGAATCATGAGCAAATTCCCTCCTAATAAAAGTTATCCCTATTTTTACATGCAGCATAGAAATATCTGCTTGCTGATTCAAATAGCAGCCTGCTAGATCGGAGAAGGCAATGGCACCCCACTTCAGTACTCTTGCCTGGAAAATCCCATGGATGGAGGAGCCTGGTAGGATGCAGTCCATGGGGTCGCTAAGAGTCGGACACGACTGAGCGACTTCATTTTCTCTTTTCACTTTCATGCATTGGAGAAGGAAATGGCAACCCACTCCAGTGTTCTTGCCTGGAGAATCCCAGGGACGGGGGAGCCTGGTGGGCTGCCATCTATGGGGTCACACAGAGTTGGACACGACTGAAGTGACTTAGCATAAATAGGAAACTGTTGTGTAAGGCAAACTGTAAACCAAACAAAAGGAAAATAAGCTGAAATGCCAGCTGGAGAGATTTACGTTAGATCAGAAGAATCGTTTCTGGGCTGCAATGTTTGGACTCTGAAATAGGTTTCCCGCAGTGAAGCTATTATACCTTTTCTACCTGGACGGTTAGACAAGGCACCTTGTCTCCCTGGGAAAGGAAACGTTGCTTATTACTTTGCTTTTTGTGCCATGGAGAGTGAAATCTTAGAAATGGATGGGTGTGCCTTCAAGGGGCCCCTGTCATGAGATCTGCAACAGCATCAAACGACATCGAATACCTAGAGATTCATCTAGTCAAAGGTGGACGGATCTCCACAATGAAAAGTAGAATACTCTGATGAGAAAAACACAAGACCTCAAACAAGATAGGGAAGTATTCTGGTCATGGATTGGAGGCTTGGTGTTGTAATGATGTCAATTCTTCAGGAACTAAACCAGTGAATCACTGTAATCCCAATAAAAATCCCAGCAGGATTTGTTGGAGGGAGGGGTGGGACCTATATTTCCTTAGGAAGCATTTTGGGATGATTCAGTGAATGGATGACAGATTTGAGAATAATCCAAAAGGAATTCTCAAGAGTCAACTGTTCTGTTACTCAGTGGTTAAAGAAGGTGTCTCAGAATCAATACTAGAAAAAAAAATAGACTTCCATGCTTTTACATTAAAAACCCTGTGATGCTCCAATCAATCCCATAAATATATGATTCTTCCTTCTTCTTTAGGTTCTGAGCAGGAGTCCCCATGTTCCCTCAATTACCAGGCACCTAGGTTCTTATAACCTTAATCCTCAAGAATTTTCAATGTTTAGGTACACTTTGACTCCATTTTAGGCTTCCCTTACCCCCTACTCCATTCTAACTTGAAACAGAATCTCCATCACTGCAGGAATGGACCATTTTTGTCTCCATACTGGATAATACATATTAGCTTGAATAAACAAATACTGTTGTCAATCATATGCTTCAGTTCAGTTCAGTCACTCAGTCATGTCCAACTCTTTGCGATCCCATGAATCGCAGCATGCTATAATTAAGTTGTATCTCATCTCGGTAAAGAAATCTAGTCCCTGTAAGTGGTTTCTTTATAGAATCGGCCTTCCAAGCTTTTAACCATTTTTGAAGCTCTTTCCTGGATTTCATCATGCTTCAGTTGCATGTTTCCAAATTCAACAGTAAATGCAAATGAAAACTTGACCCTCACAAAGTGTCTATGACCGCATCTCTCTCAGATTCAAAATCCATATGGTGTGCTAAGGTAACACATGGCTGGACACTACTGCAGGCTCCGCTTTTTGAAATGCTTCAGGTTTTCTACCCCCATAAGTCAATTACCCCGTTTATTAGTCCTGAACTATATCCATCTAACATAACACAGCTATTAAAAAACCATTTTGAATCTTAATTTCATTCTCTTAGCCATAGTCACCAACCACAGGTGAAGACAGGAAAATTTAATGAGCTAAGCTCTATTTCATCATTGAAAGGATTAATAAGAATATAAAATAATACTGGAAGGAAGTCAGACTTTAGATTTAAAAAACAGACCTAGGGAAACTTGGGTCCAAGAAGATTAAAGGATTTCTAGCACAAATGAAACATTCATTGTTTTCCCTCTCACCTCTACCTAACCTCTCAATAGGAAATGATGATTTATGAAGTCTAATCTAAGAATGAATTATATTGAAAAGACAGGAAAAATCACAACATTAAACTCTGGGTGGTAAAGCACAGTGTTTCTGGATGATCTGACCTCTAGTTATGAGATTAGTTAAGCTTTGGTTTTGAGCTCATTCGGTTCAGTTCAGTCGCTCAGTTGTGTCCGACTCTTTGTGACCCCATGAATTGCAGCACACCAGGCCTCCCTGTCCATTACCAACTCCTGGAGTTCACTCAAACTCATGTCCATCAAGTCGGTGATGCCATCCAGCCATTTCATCCTCTGTCATCCCCTTTTCCTCCTGCCCCCAACCCCTCCCAGCATCAGAGTCTTTTCCAATGAGTCAACTCTTTGCATGAGGTGGCCAAAGTATTCAAGTTTCAGCTTTAGCATCATTCCTTCCAAAGTAATCCCAGGAATAATCTCCTTCAGAATGGACTGGTTGGATCTCCTTGCAGTCCAAGGGACTCTCAAGAGTCTTCTCCAACACCACAGTTCAAAAGCAGCAATTCTTCGGCACTCAGCTTTCTCCACAGTCCATCTCTCACATCCATACATGATCACTGAAAAAACTATAGCCTTGACTAGATGGATCTTTGTTGGCAAAGTAATGTCTCTGCTTTTGAATATGCTATCTAGGTTGGTCATGACTTTCCTTGCAAGGAGTAAGTGTCTTTTAATTTCATGGCTGCAGTCACTATCTGCAGGGATTTTGGAGGCCAAAAAAATAAAGTCTGACACTTTTGCACTGTTTCCCCATCTATTTCCCATGAAGTGATGGGACCGGATACCATGATCTTAGTTTTCTGAATGTTGAGCTTTAAGCCAACTTTTTCACTCTTCTCTTTCACTTTCATCAAGAAGCTTTTTTAGTTCCTCTTCACTTTCTGCCACAAGGGTGGTGTCATCTGCATATCTGAGGTTATTCATATTTCTCCTGGCAATCTGGATTCCAGATTGTGCTTCATCCAGCCCAGCGTTTCTCATGATGTACTCTGCACTGAAGTTAAATAAGCAGGGTGACAATATACAGCCTTGACGTACTCCTTTTCCTATTTGGAACCAGTCTGTTGTTCCATGTCCAGTTCTAACTGTTGCTTCCTGACCTGCATACAAATTTCTCAAGAGGCAGATCAGGTGGTCTGGTATTCCCATCTCTTTCAGAATTTTCCACAGTTTATTGTGATCCACACAGTCAAAGGCTTTGGTATAGTCAATAAAGCAGAAATAGATGTTTTCTGCAACTCTCTTGCTTTTTCAATGATCCAGTGGATGTTGGCAATTTGAGCTCATTAGCACTACCTAAATTATTATTATTTATAATAATTAGCCTAAATAATTCCTAAAATGTGAACATCAACATTTTAGAAATCAGTGAACTAAAATGGACAGGAATCAGCAAATTTAATTCAGATGACCAATATATCTACTACTGTGGCCAAAAATCTCTTAGAAGAAATGCGATAGCCCTCATAGTCAACAGAAGAGTTGAGAATGCAGTACTTGGGTGCTATCTCAAAAATGATCTTGGTTTGCTTCCAAGGCAAACCATTCAACATCACAGTAATCCAACTCTATGCCCCAACCACTAATGCCAAAGAAACTGTATTTGAATGGTTCTATGAAGATTTACAGTACCTTCTAGAACTAATACCAAAAAAAGATGTCATTTTCATCATAGGCAATTGGAATGCAAAAGTAGGAAGTCAAGAGATACCTGGAATAATAGGCAAGTTTGTCCTTGGAATACAAAATGAAGTAGGGCAAAGGCTAAAGGAGTTTTGCCAGAGCACACACTGGTCATAGCAAACACCCTCTTCCAACAACACAAGAGATGACTCTACACATGGACATCACCAGATGGGCAAGGCCGAAATTAGACTGATCATATTCTTTGCAGCTGAAGATAGAGAAGCTCTATACAGTTAGCAAAAACAAGACCGGGAGCTGACTGTGGTTCAGATCATCAACTCCTGATTGCAAAATTCAGGCTTAAATTGAAGAAAGTAGGGAAAACCACTAGGCCATTCAGGTATGACCTAAATCAAATCTCTGATGTCTATACAGTGGAAGTGACAAGTAGATTCAAGAGATTAAATCTAGTAGATGGAGTGTCTGAAGAACAGAAAGTTGTGACCAAAACCATCTCAAAGAAAAAGAAATGTAAGAAGGCAACGTGGTTGTCTGAGGAGGGCTTAAAAATAGCTGAGAGAAGAAGAGCAGCGAAAGGCAAAGGATAAAGGGAAAGATTTACCTAGTTCCAGAGAATAGCAAGGAGCGATAAAAAAGCCTTCCTCAGAGAACAGTGCAAAGAAATAGAGGAAAACAATAGAATGGGAAAGACTAGAGATCTCTTCAAGAAAATCAGAGATACCAAATGAACATTTCATGGGAAAATGTGCACAATAAAGGACAAAAATGGTGAGGACCTAACTGAAGCAGAAGAGATTAAGAAGAGGTGGCAAGAATACACAGAACTATACAAAACAGCTCTTAATGACCCAGATAACCACGGTGGTGTCATCACTGTCTAGAGCCAGACATCCTGGAGTGTAAAGTCAAGTGGGCCTTAGGAAGCATCACTACAAACAAAGCTAGTGGAGGCGATGGAATTCCAGTTGAGCTATTTAAAATCCTAAAAGTTTATGCTGTTAGTAAAGTGCTGTACTCAATATACCAGCAAATTTGAAAAACTCAGCAGTGGCCACAGGACTGGAAAGGTCAGATTTCATTCCAATCCCAAAAAAAGGCAATGCCAAAGGATGTTCAGACTACCATACAATTGCGCTCATTTCACATGCTAGCAAGGTAATGCTCAAAATCCTTCAAGCTAGGCTTCAGCAGTACATGAACTGAGAACTTCCAGATGTACAAGCTGGATTTAGAAAAGGCAGAGGAACCAGAGACCAAATCGCCAACATTCGCTGGATCACAGAAAAAGCAAGGGAATTCCAGAAAAACATCCACTTCTGCTTCATTGACTACACTAAAGCCTTTGACTGTGTGGATCACAACAAACTGTGGAAAATCCTTCAGGAAATGGGAATACTAAGGCAATGGCACCACACTCCAGTACTCTTGCCTGGAAAGTCCCATGGACGGAGGAGCCTGGTGGGCTGCAGTCCATGGGGTCTCGAAGAGTCGGACAAGACTGAGCAACTTCACTTTCACTTTTCACTTTCGTGCATAGGAGAAGAAAATGGCAACCCACTCCAGTGTTCTTGCCTGGAGAATCCCAGGGACGGGGGAGCCTGGTGGGCTGCCATCTCTGGGGTCGCACAGAGTCGAACACGACTGAAGCGACTTAGCAGCAGCAGCAGCAGCAGCCCACCTAATCTGCTCCCTGAGAAAGCTGTGTGCAGGTCAAGAAGCAACAGTTAGAACTGGACATGGAACAACGGACTGGTTCCAAATTGGGAAGAAAGTACATCCAGGCTCTATATTGTCACCTTGCTTATTTAACTTTTATGCAGAGTGCATCATGTGAAATGTAAGGCTGGATGAATCACAGGCTGGAATCAAGTTTGATGGGAGAAATATCAACAACCTCAAATATGCAGATGATACCACTCTAATGGCGGGAAGCAAAGAGAAACTAAAGAGTCTCTTGATGAGGGTGAAAGAGGAGAGAAAAAGCTACCTTAAAACTCAATATTAAGAAAACTAAGATGATGGCATCTGGTACCATCACTTCATGGAAAATAGATAAGGAAAAAGTGGAAACTGTGGCAGATTTTATTTTCCTAGGCTCCAAAATCACCACGGACAGTAACTGCAGTCACAAAATTAAAAGGCACTTGCTCCTTGGAAGAAAAGCTATGACAAACCTAGACCATATATTCAAAAGCAGAGACACCATTTTGCTGACAAATATCCATCTAGTCAAAGCTATGGTTTTTCCAGTAGTCATGAATGGATGTGAGAGTTGGACCATAAAGAAAGCTGAGTGTCAAAGAATTAATGCTTTTGAACTGTGGTGCTTGAGAAGACTCTTGAGAGTTCCTTGGCCAGCAAGGAAATCAAATAAGTCAATCTTAAAGGAAATCAACCCTGAATATTCATTGGAAGGACTGATGCTAAAGCTGAAGCTCTAATACTTTGGCCATGTGATGCAAAGAGCTGACTCACTGGAAAAGACCCTGATGCTGGGAAAGATTGAGGGCAGGAGGAGAAGGGGGCGACAGAGGATGAGATAGTTGGATGGCATCACTGACTCAATGGATATGAGTTTGAGTAAACTGGGAGATAGTGACAGGGAAGCCTGGCGTGCTGCAGTCCATGGGGTCGCAGAGTCGGACATGACTTAGCGACTGAACAACAACCTAATAAGTAGACTAAATACCAGGCTCATATAAAATAGAGTGGTGGTTCAAGAGCTGTCTCCATATCGGGCACCACTAACACTTGGCTGGCACTGTTTCACATCTTTAATTTTGAAGTTGCTTCAGTAGGAATATGGTGCCAGGCACCAAGTTAAATCTTAGCAAAGTAAATGAGCTGGCTGGCCTAGACATGCAGAGTGTTATTATCATGGTAAATGGATAGTGAGGAGAGGGTAAAATGATCTGGTCTGTATTCTAAATCGCGCACTAGATGAGTGACCTTGGGCAAGTGACCTGACCTCTTCAATCTGCTGAAAAGACTCATGAGAGGACTTCCCTGGTGATCCAGTGGTTAAGACTCTGCATTCCCAAAGCAGGAGGCCTGAGTTTGATCCCTGGTTGGAGAACTAAGATTCCTCATACCATGTGTGCTGTGTCTGACTCTTTGTGACCCTATGGACTGTAGCCTGCCAGGCTCCTCCGTCCATGGGATTTCCCAGGCAAGTATACTGGAGTGTATTGCCATTTCCTTCGCCAGGGGATCTTCCCTCCACATGCCATGTGGTGTGGTCAATAAATAAATAAAAGGATATCTATAAAATAAGGACTAATGAGATCACACACTTTCAGCATTTAGCTTGTATCTAGGGTAGATTTGAGTGAGTGCTCATACTCACATGGGTACACACCGGGTACAATCAGAAAGAGAGATATGATTGAAATGACTTTCTCGCCCCTGCTCCAGGAGGCCATTTGCTAAGGAAAAGAAGCTCTCTGTGCCGCCACTGGGGCTCCAAAGCTCATCTTTAGAAGAGGTGAAAGAGGTCTGGACACTTCAAATTCTGTTTCTTGAGCCCCTGGGTTTGTAGTTACGCTTTTTAGGGTGGATGAGGGTGGGATGGGGGTCAAGGAAGTTCAGCAGGTCCTGGGCTCCCTACTCCACCATTCTCTATAGGCACTGGGGTTCTTGTCACAACACATTTGAAAAAGAGGTTCCCACTGCTTCTCTTTCTGAAAAGGAAATGCACCATCTGGGCAAGTGTGCTGAGTTCTTACAGCTGCTCATTCCTGGAGTTTATGGGATCTGAGTCTATGGGGCTCTTACCTGCAACCAGGCAAATATGGAAACCATGGGGGGAGGAGGCCAAGGGCCCAGTGACAAGGGTGCACCAGTAACAGCACCAAAGAAAGAAACTCAAGGGCATCAGAAGAAGGAGCCCCAAGTGCTCTATGATGTTGATGTTGTTACCCTTCAGACATCCCTGAAAGGCAGGTGTAGCATCTAAAAGGTAGAATAGCCAGACAGCTAGAAACTGGGAGGCAGACATTCACTCTTCATCCTCTCAAGTGACAGAATAGAATGAATCCAGGGGAGAAACATAATCAGAAGAGCCTCAGGGGCTCAGGGCAATGAGCGTCTTACAAACTAAAAGCACATCTGGAAGGATTCTAAGCACAGAAATAATTTTCAATCAGCACCTACACATGGCGAATGGTATAAAAGTTCTTGGTTACTACAATTTATCCATTTCCAGGTATGTGAACACACACATGCCTTTTCACAGGCAACACAACTCCAAGGTTATACGTTCAGATCCTTAGAAATGAACAAGATGAGAATCTGCTATTTTTGAGAGCGGCTGTGAAGGATAAAAGACATCTGGATTTCCAACATAGTTCAGTTCAGTTCAGTCACTCAGTCGTGTCTCTTTGCGAGCCCATGGACTGCAGCCTGCCAGGCCTCCCTGTCCATCACCAACTCCTGGCATTTACTCAAACTCATGTCCGTTGAGTTGGTGATGCCATCCAACCATCTCATCCTCTGTAACCCCCTTCTCCCGCCTTCAATCTTTCCCAGCACCAGGGTCTTTTCAAATGAGTCAGTTCTTCGCATCAGGTGGCCAAAGTATTGGAGCTTCAACATCAGTCCTTCCAATGAATATTCAGGACTGATTTCCTTTAGGATGGACTGGCTGGATCTTCTTGCAGTCCAAGGGACTCTCAAGAGTCTTTTCCAACACCACAGTTCAAATGCATCAATTCTTGATGCTCAGCTTTCTTTATAGTCCAATTCTCACATCAATACATGACTACTGGAAAAACCATAGCTTTGACTAGATGGACCTTTGTTGGCAAAGTAATGTCTCTGCTTTTCAATATGCTGTCTAAGTTCGTCATAACTTTTCTTCCAAGGAGCAAGCATCTTTTAATTTCATGGCCGCAGTCACCATCTCCAGTGATTTTGGAGCCCAAGAAAATAAAGTCAGCCACTGTTTCCCCTGTTTCCCCATCTACGTGCCATGGAGTGATGGGACCGGATACCATGACTTTAACTTTCTGAATGTTGAGTTTTAAGCCAACTTTTTCACTCTCCTCTTTCACTTTCATCAAGAGGCTTTTTAGTTCCTCTTCACTTTCTGCCATAATGGTGGTGTCATCTACATATCTGAGGTTATTCATATTTCTCCTGGCAATCTTGATTCCAGCTTGTGCTTCATCCAGCCCAGCGTTTCTCATGATGTACTCTGCATTGAAGTTAAATAAGCAGGGTGACAATATGTAGTCTTGATGTACTCCTTTTCCTATTTGGAACCAGTCTGTTGCTCCATGTCCAGTTCTAACTGTTGCTTCCTGACCTGCATACAGATTTCTCAAGAGGCAGGTCAGATGGTCTGGTATTCCCATCTCTTTCAGAATTTTCCACAGTTTGTTGTGATCCACACAGTCAAAGGCTTTGGCATAGTCAAAGAAGCAGAAGTAGATGCTTTTCTGGAACTCTCTTGCTTTTTCAATGATCCAATGAATGTTGGCAATTTGATTTCTGGTTCCTCTGCCTTTTCTAATCCAGCTTGAACATCTGGAAGTTCATGGTTCACATATTGCTGAAGCCTGGCTTGGAGAATTCTGAGGATTACTTTACTAGCATGTGCTGCTGCTAAGTTGCTTCAGTCGTGTCCGACTCTGTGCGACCCCAGAGACGGAAGTTCACCAGGCTCCCCTGTCCCTGGGATTCTCCAGGCAAGAACACTGGAGTGGGTTGCCATTTCCTTCTCCAATGCATGAAAGTGAAAAGTGAAAGTGAAGTCGCTCAGTCGTGTCCGACTCTTAGCGACCCCATGGACTGGAGCCTACCAGGATCTTCCGTCCATGGGATTTTCCAGGCAAAAGTACTGGGGTGGGGTGCCATTGCCTTCCCCGTACTAGCATGTGAGATGAGTGCAATTGTGCAGTAGTTTGAGCATTCTTTGGCATTGCCTTTCTGTGGGATTGGAATGAAAACTGACCTTTTCCAGTCCTGTGGCGACTGCTGAATTTTCCAAATTTGTTGGCATATTGAGTGCAGCACTTTCACAGCATCATCTTTTAGGATTTGAAAGAGCTCAACTGGAATTACATCACCTCCACTAGCTTTCTTCGTAGTGATGCTTCCTAAGGCCCACTTGACTTCACATTGTAGGATGTCTGGCTCTAAGTGAGTGACCACACTATTGTGGTTATCTGGGTCATGAAGATTTTTTTGTGCAGTTCTTCTGTGTATTCTTGCCACCTCTTCTTAATATCTTCTGCTTCTGTTAGGTCCATACCATTTCTGCCCTTTATTGTGCCCATCTTTGCATGAAATGTTCTCTTGGTATCTCTAAGTTTCTCAAAGAGATCTCTAGTTTTTCCCATTCTATTGTTTTCCTCTATTTCTTTGCATTGATCACTGAGGAAGGCTTTCTTATCTGTCCTTGCTATTCTTTGGAACTCTGCATTCAAATGGGCATATCTTTCCTTTTTTCCTTTGCCTTTCACTTTTCTTCTTTTCACTGCTATTTGTAAGGCCTCCTCAAACAACCATTTTGCCTTTTCGCATTTCTTTTTCTTGGGGATGTTCTTGTTTCCTGCCTCCTGTACCATGTCATGAATCTCCATCCATAGTTCTTCAGGCACTCTATCAGATTTAATCCCTTGAATCTATTTCTCACTTTCGTTGTATAATCATAAAGGATTTGGTTTAGGTCATACCTGAATTGTCTAGTGGTTTTCCCTACTTTCTTTACTTGAAGTCTGAATTTGACAATAAGGAGTTCATGATCTGAGCCACCGTAAGCTCCCAGTCTTGTTTTTGCTGACTGTCTAGAGCTTCTTCATCTTTGGCTGCAAAGAATATAATCAATCTGATTTCGGTATTGACCATGTAGTGATGTCCATGTATAGAGTCATTTCTTGTGTTTTTGGAAGAGGGTGTTTGCTATGACCAATGTGTTCTCTTGGAAAAACTCTATTAGCCTTTGCTCTGCCTCATTCTGTACTCCAAGGCCAAATTTGCCTGTTATTCCATGTTTTTCTTGACTTCCTACTTTTGCATTCCAGTCCCCTATAGTGAAAAGGAGATCTTTTTTGGGTGTTAGTTCTAGAAGGTCTTGTAGGTCTTCGTGGTGTCAGATCTCGGGTTGTAAGAACTTCCCACATGGCTCAGTGTTGAACCAACATGGGAGATGCGGGTTTGATCCCTGGGTTGGGAATACTCCCCTGGAGTAGGAAATGGCAACCCACTCCAGTATCCTTGTCTGGAAAATTCCATGGACAGAGGAGTCTGGCAGGCTATACTCCATGGAGTCACAACTGAGCACACACACACACTTGGGTTATTAACCTCTCAGAACCATGATGTCTCCAATTAGAAAATGACCAACTAACTAACCCCCAAGATTTCTCCAAACTCAAAGAATCTGGTACTTCAGACACTACTGACCGGGGAATTTTTGTGGAAACTAACACCTGTGACTGGTGCTTTGTTATGTAAGTGAATGCTGAAACACTGTGTACGTCTCTGGTAAATAAGCTGTGTGGTAAATAAGCTGTTAATACACGACTTACTGAGGCAGTTCCCTCTCACCTCTAGGAGTCATTTTTACAAATTTTACAAAAGAAACCTTACATACGGTGTCATCTTCCTCCTCTTTTCTTTCTCATCCCTGCCTCCAGAACAGAAAAACATCGTGGCAACTCTGGTCCCTCTCCCAGCTATTGCTACAGAGTGCTTTACATCAAAAGGAAATGTCTAATTATCGACCAGCACCTAATGGACTGACCTCTGCCTCTTATCAAAAGACCAAAGCAAATAACTGTAGACTTGAACACTGTTTAATCTGAGCTATGTTTGGGGTTCATGATATATGAAGATGGACGGCAATTTCCTGGAGCCAGAAGAGTGATATTTCAAAATGTATAGCCAAGTGCTACTTGGAAAGGGCTGTCCAGAAATAATCAATTGATGTAGTAACCCTGGGAAAGACAGGAGTGATTATCAATATTTGTGAAAGATCTAAGTAGCGCATAAATATTTTGTTTTTGGTGTCAAATTTTCGAGCAGTACGAAGGTTATAAGGGTAGAGTGCCGTGAATACACCTTGAGAAACTTCTACCAGTCTTGTAGCCTCTGGAGGCAGAATAGTGGTGTCTAGTAGTTTAGCGTTAACAAGTCTAGGCTTGTGTCCTGGCTCTGTGACTTACTTGCTGTGAGGACTCGGCAATGTTACATGACCTCTCTCAATCTGTCACCTCCCTTATACTGTGAGAATGAAAGCAGGCCTTCTTCAAAAGCTGGGATAATCAAAGGAGACAGTGCTGGCAAGGTGTTTAGACCAGAGCTCAGAACATCACAGGCACTACATCAATATTTCTGGTTACTTGTATTAAACCATCTCACTGACTTTTGTTAGGGGTTGGCACCCCGATTCTGAGGAGCCTCAGAATGTAAAGAGGAAGAACGGTGAACAGGCAGGAAATGCAGAAAGCTAGTGGAAGGTCCACACGCAGGAAACATGGGAGGAAAAAGGGAAGGGGGGGATTTTTATAGAACCCCTAACAGGAGCTTCCCACATACTCTACTTCATTTCATTCTCACAAAAAATTAACCCCATTTCCATAGAAGTGGTCACCAGGACACAAGGAGGCAGAGCTGGGATGCCAGCTTCCTGTTTGGTCTTTTTCATCCTAAGGATGGAAATACCACGAGGGGAGGAACTTTGTCTTGCTGTAACATTGTTAGCATGCAGTCCTATCTGTCTCTCCAAGCCCAGACAGACCCTTTCTGCAGGATGTATGGAGGAACATACAGGCAGAAAGGAGGAGGAGGAGCCCATGGGTCCTTCCAATGCACCAATGAAGCAACAGAAGTCTGTGAAGCACCGTCTGTGTACACAGTGCGTGCAGGAGACAGGGAGACAGATAACCGGATGTAAGCCCAGCCCTCAGAGAGCCTTTGGTTTGGCCACAAAAAACTATCTAGCAGGAGGAAGGAAATAAACCATGCACCTGAATGGGAGAGGTGGTGGCAGCCGTGTAAGGAGTGAGCCTACATCCCAGGGCCAATTAGATAATTAGCCTGCAGGGCTGATGATGTCCCTAAGTCTAGACTGAGGAGGCTGAGTCTCCCTATGGTTCACTGCCAGGAAGACCAGCGTCAGATCAGTTCTCTGGAAAACCTTTCGCCTTACTCACTGCCTAGTCAACATCTTTTTGAGCCCAGATTGAAAATATCTTTTGTCTTTGGCTATCAGATGATCATATTTCAATCCACATCCTTTATAGAAATCAGTCATTCATCAACTGGCCGGTGAAGGGGAGGAAAAGATCTGACCTCTAAGAAGACAACTGCTGGTCAAACACAGCCAGGAATGTTTGAATGATGTGCTCAAGATACGAGAGTGACTTTCAATGGGCTTTGGGAGATCTCTGGAGTGAACTCACGGATGCTAGTGCTGTTGTTGGCAGGGATATGCAGAAAACTTGTTCTGCTGCCTCTGGAGAAACCGCATCTAGGACTTTCCAGAGGTTCCAGCTGGGGAACTCCAGTTGTCGCCCAATGGGCAGCTGCTTCCCTGGGGCAGGATGTGAGGAGAAGGCCAACTCACACAAATAGCAGCTCCCTGCCCCGCCGGCAAATGGGAAGGATGTGCTCATTGGGCCGAGATGGAGAATGGGCTCCAATCTTTCAAAAGACCCTGGGCTACTCCACACCGGATATGAGAATGCATCCTCTTGAAGAGAATGTTGTCAGGAACCAGGCTCATCTGTTTTTACACAGATGGAATTCTGATGACCAGTCCACTGACCTTAGGAGACAGAAGGGGTGCTTTCCTCTCTGAAAGTAGGGGGAAATTTGAAACAAACAGTCCCCCAAAGAAGAAAGAAATCCGTTGTCCTAAAAGTAAGGGAAGGAAATGACTATCTCTCTGTTTAGACTTTTAGGAAGAAAAAAAAAAAAAGAAGGAAGAAGGCATATTCCCAGCAGATCTATAAACGCTGTAAGGAAAAGTTTTGGCAGATACCCCAGGAATAAATATGAGGGAAAGGTCTGAACCCTTCTTTATGATGAGAGATATTTATTTGCCTCACAAATCCTCAATTATGAATTTCTTACAGAAAAGATGTCCTAAGAGAACATGGGAAATAGAGCCACCTGGCAGATTTCAGGATAAATGTGTGATCTCTGGAAAGCGTCTCAGGGAATGAAATGTGATTTTTTGTAATGTGAAAAGTTCATGCTTGGAAAACTTTTCATTAGAGTCAGAAATTTTAAAAATAAAATAGTTCATGTTAAAGAGTATTGAAATGGGAGCACTTTGAAAATAAACACCTTTTGGTGGCAGCTAAGAGTCTCTGGGACTCAGAAAAAAAAAAAAAAAAGGATTCACCGGCACTCTTATCAAAGGGTGAAGAGTACAAAGATAATTAAAAAGAAAAATAGAGGGAGGAGGAGAGAGAGAATTGAGCAACTTATTTAAAAAATTAACAGCATCTCAAAAGAAACCTGGAGTAGCAATAATCACATCAGACAAAATAAACTTTAAAAAATAAGACACTGTTACAAGAGACAAGGAAGGACACTACATAATGATCAAGGGATCAATCCAAGAAGAAGATATAATTGTAAATATCTGCACACTCAATATGGGAGCACCTCAATATATACGGCAAATGCTAACAGCCATAAAAGGGGAAATCTATAGTAACACAATAATAATGGCGGGGGCTTTAACACCCCATCTACACCAAAGAACAGATCAACCAGACAGAAAATAAGGAAACACAAGCCTTAAATGACACATTAGACCAGGCAGACTCAACTGATATCTATAGGATATTGCATCCAAAACCCAGTAGGATACACTTTCTTTTCAAGTGTGCGTGGAGCACTCTCCAGCATAGATCACATCTTGGATCACAAACCAAGCCTTGGTAAATTTAAGAAAATTGAAAACATATCCAGCATCTTTTCAGATTATAGCCCTATGAGATTAGAAATCAATTACAGAAAAAAACTGAAAAAAAACCCACAAACACATGGAAGCTGAAGAATATGCTACTAAATAACCAAGAGATCACTTTAGAAATCAGAAGGGAAATAAAAAACACTTAGAAACAAATGATAAGGAAAACACAACAACCCAAAATCTATAGGATGCAGCAAAAGCGGTTTTAAAAATAAAGTTTACAGTAATACAATCCTACCTCGAAATACAAGAAAAATCTTAAATAAACAACCTAACTTTACAGATGACACCACCCTTATGGCAGAAAGTGAGGAGGAACTAAAAAGCCTCTTGATGAAAGTGAAAGTGGAGAGTGAAAAAGTTGGCTTAAAGTTCAACATTCAGAAAACAAAGATCATAGCATCTGGTCCCATCACTTCATGGCAAATAGCTGGGGAAACAGTGGAAACAGTGTCAGACTTTATTTTTTGGGCTCCAAAATCACTGCAGATGGTAACTGCAGCCATGAAATTAAAAGACGCTTACTCTTTGGAAGGAAAGTTATGACCATCCTAGATAGCATATTGAAAAGCAGAGACATTATTTTGTCAACAAAGGTCCGTCTAGTCAAGGCTATGGTTTTTCCAGTGGTCATGTATGGATGCGAGAGTTAGACTGTGAAGAAAGCTGAGCACCGAAGAATTGATGCTTTTGAACTGTGGTGTTGGAGAAGACTCTTGAGAGCCCCGTGGACTGCAAGGAGATCCAACCAGTCCATTTAAAGGAGATCAGTCTTGGGTGTTCTTTGGAAGGAATGTTGCTAAAGCTGAAACTCCAGTACTTTGGCCACCTTATGCGAAGAGCTGACTCATTGGAAAAGACTCTGATGCTGGGAGGGATTGGGGGCAGGAGGAGAAGGGGATGACAGAGGATGAGATGGCTGGATGGCATCACTGACTCGATGGACGTGAGTCTGAGTGAACTCCAGGAGTTCGTGATGGACAGGCAGGCCTGGGGTGCTGTGATTCATGGGGTCACAAAGAGTTAGAAATGACTGAGTGACTGAACTGAACTGAACTTTACACCTAAAGCAACTAGTAAAAGAAGAACCCCTGCCCCCCCACAAAACCAAAACAAAACTCAAAGTTAGCAGAAGCAAAGAAATTATAAAGATCAGAGCAGAAATAAATGAAATAGAAATGAAGAAAACAATAGCAAAGATAAATAAAACTGAATGCTGGCTCTTTGAGAAGATAAACAAAATTGATAAACCTTTAGCCAGACTTATCAAGATAAAAAGGAGAGGACTCAAGGCAAGTACATTAGAAGTGAAAAAAGAGAAGCTACAACAGACAGCACAGAAATACAAAGGACTGTAAGAGAAGATTCCACTACAAACAACTGTATGCCAATAAAATGGACACTCTGGAAGAAATGAACAAATTCTTAAAGAAGTACAACCTTTCAAGACTGAGCCAGGAAGAAACAGAAAATATAAACAGACCAATCACAAGTAATGAAATTGAAACTAATTAAAAATCTTCTGACAAAAGGTCAGTACTAGATAGCTTCACAGGCGAATTCTATCATTTAGAGAAGAGTTAATACCTATCCTTCTCAAACTCTTCCAAAAAATTGCAGGGGGAGAAACACTCCCAAGATTATTCTATGAAGCCACCATCACCAGATACCAAAACCAGACAAAGATATTACAAAAAAAGAATATTACAGGCCAATATCACTGATGAACATAGATGCAAAAATTCTCAATAAAATATTAGCAAACTGAATGCAAGAATACATTTAAAGCACTACACACCATGATCAAGTGGAATTTATCCCAGGGATGCAAGGATTCTTCAATATCTGCAAATGAATCAGTGTGATACATCACATTAACAAACTAAAGAATAAAATTCTGCATCATTTCAATAGATGCAGAAAAAGCTTTTGACAAAATTCAACACTTAATTTATGATAAAAATTCTCCAGAAAGTGAGCATAGGGGGAACCTACCTCAACATAATAAAGGCCATATATGACAAACCCACAGCAAACATTATTCTCACTGGTGAAAAACTGAAAGCATTTCCTCTAAGATCAGAAACAAGACAGGAGTGTCCACTCTCACCACTATTATTCAACATAGTCTTGGGAGTCCTAGCTATAGTAACCAGAGAAGAAAAAGAAATCAAAGGAATCCAAATTGGAAAAGAAGTAACTGTCACTGTTTGTAGATGACCTAATACTACACATAGAAAATCCTAAAGATGGTGCCAGAAAACTACTAGAGCTCATCAATAAATTCAGTAAGGTCATCAGTTCAGTTCAGTTCAGTTCAGTCGCTCAGTTGTGTTCGATTCTTTGAGATCCCATGAATCGCAGCATACCATGCCTCCCTGTCCATCACCAAGTCTCGGAGTTCACTCAAACTCATGTCCAGCCTTTGACTGTGTGGATCACAATAACCTGTGGAAAATTCTGAAAGAGACTGGAAACCAGACCACCTGACTTGCCTCTTGAGAAACCTATATGCCGGTCAGGAAGCAACAGTTAGAACTGGACATGGAACAACAGACTGGTTCCAAATAGGAAAAGGAGTACATCAAGGCTGTATGTTGTCACTCTGCTTATTTAACTTACATGCAGAGTACATCATGAGAAATGCTGGGCTGGAAGAAGCACAAGCTGGAATCAAGATTGCCAGGAGAAATACCAATAACCTCAGATACGCAGATGACACCACCCTTATGGCAGAAAGTGAAGAGGAACTAAAAAGCCTCTTGATGAAAGTGAAAGAGGAGAGTGAAAAAGTTGGCTTAAGGCTCAACATTCAGAAAATTAAGATCATGGCATCCAGTCCCATCACTTCATGGGAAATAGGTGGGGAAACAGTGGAAATAGTAAAGTCATAGGATACAAAATTAAAACAGAAGGGTGAAATTTAATTCTAAGCTTTACCAAATCCCCAAACCTACATATAACTTAATCATCCTTCCTTCCCTCTAGTTTCAATGGAAGAGGTGTTAACAACTTTTATCTAAAGGCAATTGCTTACATGTGCTCTGACATTTATTTTTTTCTTTTGCAGTGATTTGTTTTCTAGATCATACTTTATTTCCTTCTCTTGAATTCTTCTTTTCATTAGTTAGACATTGTCTAGTTTTCTATTTTAAGAATGAATCTTCCTGATTCAATCTTGCTTTCTGTTTCAATTAGCTCAATATCACTCTCCATTCTTCACAGCCAAACTCTGCCTTCAAATATTTCTTCACCTCCCATTGACAATTCAGTCCTGCACTCCCTACTCCAAAACTCCTTTGGCCAAGGTTGCTCTATTGCTCACCTCTTAAAAACCTATCCACCTCCTTTGGATAGCCTAAAAATTTCACTCCTTGCTATTATTTTTAAGAATGTTACTTGAGATGTCAAAAATAAATACGACTAGAAAAATTAATACAGACATCTCTTGCATTCCTATATACTAACTACAAAAGATCAAAAAGAGAAATTAAGGAAACAATCCCATTATCATTGCAATGAAAAGGGTAAAATACCTAGGAAAAAACCTACATAAGTACTGATGTATGGCAGAAACCAACACAATATTGTAAAGCACTTATCCTTTGATTAAAAAAATAAATAAACTTACCTAAGAAGGCAAAATATCTGTATGCAGAAAACCATGATACACAGATGAAAGAAATCAAAGATGACACAAACAGATGGAGAGATATACCATGTTCTTGGACTGAAAGAATCAATATTGTGGAAATGACTATATCCCCCAAAGCAATCTATAGATTCAACCCAGTTCAGTTTAGTTCAGTCGCTCAGTTGTGTCCGACTGTTTGCGACCTCATGAATCACAGCACGCCAGGCCTCCCTGTCCATCACCAACTCCCAGAGTTCACTCAGACTCACATCCATTGAGTCAGTGATGCCATCCAGCCATCTCATCCTCTGTCATCCCCTTCTCCTCCTGCCCCCAATCCCTCCCAGCATCAGAGTCTTTTCCAATGAGTCAGCTCTTCACATGAGGTGGCCAAAATACTGGAGTTTCAGCTTTAGCATCATTCCCTCCAAAGAAATCCCAGGGCTGATCTCCTTCAGAATGGACTGGTTGGATCTCCTTGCAGTCCAAGGGACTCTCAAGAGTCTTCTCCAACACCACAGTTCAAAAGCATCAATTCTTCAGTGCTCAGCCTTCTTCACAGTCCAACTCTCACATCCATACATGGCCACTGGAAAAACCATAGCCTTGACTAAATGGACCTTTGTTGGCAAAGTAATGTCTCTGCTTCTGAATATGCTATCTAGGTTGGTCATAACTTTCCTTCCAAGGAGTAAGCGTCTTTTAATTTCATGGCTGCAGTTACCATCTGCAGTGATTTTGGAGCCCCCAAAATAAAGTCTGACACTGTTTCCACTGTTTCCCCATCTATTTCCCATGAAGTGATGGGACCGAATGCCATGATCTTCGTTTTCTGAATGTTGAGCTTTAAGCCAACTTTTTCTCTTTCCACTTTCACTTTCATCAAGAGGCTTTTTAGCTCCTCTTCACTTTCTGCCATAAGGGTGGTGTCATCTGCATATCCGAGGTTATTGATATTTCTCCTGGCAATCTTGATTTCAGCTTATGTTTCTTCCAGCCCAGTGTTTCTCATGATGCATATAAGTTAAATAAGCAGGGTGACAATATGCAGCCTTGACGTACTCCTTTTCCTATTTGGAACCAGTCTGTTGTTCCATGACCAGTTCTAACTGTTGCTTCCTGACCTGCATACAGGTTTCTCAAGAGGCAGGTCAAGTGGTCTGGTATTCCCATCTCTTTCAGAATTTTCCACAGTTTATTGTGATCCACACAGTCAAAGGCTTTGGCATAGCCAATAAAGCAGAAATAGATGTTTTTCGGAACTCTCTTGCTTTTTCCATGATCCAGCGGATGTTGGCAATTTGATCTCTGGTTCCTCTGCCTTTTCTAAAACCAGCTTGAACATTAGGAAGTTCACAGTTCACATATTGCTGAAGCTTGGCCTGGAGAATTTTGAGCATTACTTTACTAGCATGTGAGATGAGTGCAATTGTGCAGTAGTTTGATCATTCTTTGGCATTGCCTTTCTTTGGGATTGGAATGAAAACTGACCTTTTCCAGTCCTGTGGCCACTGCTGAGTTTTCCAAATTTGCTGGCAATCCCTGTCAAATTACCAATGGCATTTTTCACAGAACTAGAACAGAAAATGTTACAATTTGTACAGAAACACAGAAGACCCTGAATAGCCAAAGCAATCTTAAGAAAGAAAAAAATGGAGCTGAAGGAAATCAGGATCCTTGACTTCAGACTATACTAGAAGTAATCAACACAGTATGGTAACTGGTACAAAAGCAGAAATATAGACCAATGGAACAGAAGGTCCAGAGTAAGTTCACACACCTATGGTCACCTAATCTATGACACAGGAGGCAAGAATATACAATGGAGAAAAGACATCTTATTCAATGAATGGTGCTGGGAAAACTGGACAGCTACATGCAAAAGAATGAAATTAGAATACACTCTAACACCATACACAAAAATAAACTCAAAATGGATTAAAGACCTAAATGTAAGGCCAGACTCTACAAAACTCTTAAGAGGAAAACAGGCAGAACATTCTTGACATAAATCACAGCAGGATCTTTCTTGACCTACCTCCTAGAGTAAAGAAAATAAAAACAAAAATTAACAAATGGGACCTAATTAAACTTAAAAGCTTTTGCATAGCAAAGGAAACCATAAACAACATAAAAAGACAACACTCAGAATGGGAGAAAATGTTTGCAAACAAGGCGATGAACAAAGGATTAATCTCCCAAATATACAAACAGCTCATGCAGCTCAATAGAAAAAAAAAAGAAAAAAAAATGGGAAGAGGACCTAAATAGACATTTCTCTGAAGAAGACAAACAGATGGTCAATAAACATGGAAAGATGCTCAATATCACTACTTATTAGAGAAGTGCAAATCAAAACTATATTGGGGTTTTACCTGACACCCGTCACATGGGCTTTCCTGGTGGCTCAGATGGTAAAGAGTCTGCCTGCAGTGTGGAGACCTAGGTTCGATCCCTGGATTGGGAAGATCCCCTGGTGAAGGAAATGGCAACCCACTCTAGTATTCTTGCCTGGAAAATCCCATGGATGGAGGAGCCTTGTAGGTATAGTCCATGGGGTCCCAAAGAGTTGGACACAACTGAGCGAACATGTCCATCCAAAGAACAGACGCATGTACATACATAATCTGAGCTAAAAACCAAATTCAGGAAAGTTATAAGATACAAGTTCAACATTAAAAAAAAAAAATCACACCCCTCAGAATGGCCATCATTAAAAAAGTCTACAAACAATAAATGTTGGAGAGAGTGTAGAGATGAGGGATCCTTTGCATTGTTGGTGGGAATATAAATTGATACAGCCACTATGGAGGTTCCTTAAACAAATAAAAAACAAACTACCATATAATCCAGCAATCCCATTCTTGGGCATATACCCAGAGAAAACCATAATTTCAAAAGACACATGTACCCCAATATTCACTGCAGTTCTATTAGCACTGTTTACAACAGCCAGGACATGGAAGAAATCTAAATATCCATCAGAAGAGGATAAAGAAGATGTGGTACACATATAAATGGAATATTACTCAGCCATAAAAAGGAATGAAGTTGGGTCATTTGTAGAGATGTGGATGGACCCAGAGACTCATATGGAGCGAAGTCAGAAAGAGAAAAACAAATATATATTAATGCATATATTGGAGTCTAGAAAAATGATACAAATGATCTTATTTGCAAAACAGAAATAGAGACACAAATGTAGAGAACAAACATATGGACATTCAGTGGGGAAAAGAGGGGTGGGATGAATTGGGAGATTGGGATCCATCAGTCAGTATCACTCCTGATACTAGGTATAAAATGGATAACTAATGAGAACCTACTGTGTGATTCAAGGAACTCTACTCAGTGCTCTGTGGTGATGTAAATGGGAAGAAAAGTCCAAAAAAAGAGGATATATGTACATGTATAGCTGATTCATTTTGCTGTACAGGAGAAACTAACAAGACATTGTAAAGCAGCTATACTTCAATAAAAATTAATAAAAAATTGGCAGCATCTGGTAAAGTACCCAGTTGAAACTACTGTTATGAGTTAACTTATATGGTTTCTATTCCTTATATTGTGAAATACGAGGGCTTATTCTTCTATCTCCAAAATTCTGATTTGACGGCAATAGTGAGAAGGCTGGTCTCAATAAATGGGAAGAGTGCAAAAAGCCTATGGGTGGGGACAGTGATTTCTTTATCACTGTTTAAAATTCCATCAGTTTCAAAGTCATTCACTTAGGCTATAGATGATCATTCTGTCCTGGCTTTCTTTAGTAGGCAAATATTCCTTTACACAGGAGGGCATAAATATATCAGTATAAATAGCTTTCATGGTTTTGTTTTTTTTTTTAGCCCCCTGATGAGAGAGCAGAAAAGGACAATCATGCTGTCTTCTCAGTATTTTGACTCAGGCCTGTCCTGCACAAGCCACGGCCAGAAACATCTATTCCACAGAGATTTCACAGCACTCACCAGTTACACAGTCCTGTATAAACACACCCTGGCAGAAGGTGAGCCCTCTGGCAGTCCTGCAGGCTGACCCCGTCTGCAGGGCATTGAGCCCAGGAACCTGGGCATCATTAGACTTAAGAGGACAACCGAACTTGAAAAAGCTGAAGAGAAATACAGGGAAGAGGTAGAATCGAGAGCTGAAGAGAAAGGCTGGAGAAGGGACTTTCCTGCAGGTCCAGTGGTTAAGACGCTGAACTTCTAATGCAGGAGGCCCGGGTTCAATCCCTATTTGGGGAACTAGGGTCTCACATGCTATGCAGCAAAAAAATTCATATCAAGTAATTGCAAAACATAAAGGAAATACATTTGAACTGTAGGAATAAAATCTACATTAAAAGAAAAAAAGATGACGAAAAGAAGAAAAAAGCCCCCAAATATTGTATGATTGATACCAACTACAGGGCTGGGTATTCTGAGCTGAACACAGCCCTGAACTATAAAGCTGGCAGGCGCCTATCAGATCAGTCCTCTGGAAGGAGAGATGGCAGATAGCTGGCACCCTTATTGTTACACCAGTTATTAATAAACTTCCCAACAATGGCAGGAAGTGCTGGCATTCAGAGAAGGTGAACGTGTGAAGAGTTGAGTCATGGACATGGATGGGTCCCAGACAGAGCAGGCCCTACGCTCAGTACAACATGTTTTCCCCTAGAGCGGAAAAAGGTCAGAGTTGAGCGACCCCAACAGACTGCAAGGCTTTGTGCTCTTTCTTTTTTATTTTATTTTTTAAATCCAAGATCCACCACCACATTCTTTGCAATCCTGCTCTTCACAATGAAGATGACTCAACTGCCATCTCATTAATCCCATAGCCCGATTCCTATTTATAGACACAACATGCCGTTCTGTTTTGGAGAGAGTGGGTGGCTTCTGCCCCTGTATTTCCATTCAAAAAGACAACATGTCTCATTGTTCTATTTCTTTAAGAAAGGATGCACAGTGACTTTTTTTGTTGTTGTTTGGGGGGAGGGATGGTTAATGCAACAATCCACATGGGGAAGTAGAACACAGCGTCTCTCCTAAGAGAGTCCGTGCCATTTTCTTTAAATTGGCTAAAAGCAAAAACACATCTCCCTGAGCCCCTACCTTCCCACTGAAACCACAACTGTCCTGGGATGACAAATTCCAGAAGCAATGCTAGGACAATCCTCCACTCTCTCTCGCTTTCAGAGGACCTGTGGAAAGGCCATGTGTGTTCAACATGCAGTTCTTGGGTCTTTTATTTTTTCATTCCATTTTTCCTCCCTTTCCCATCATTTTTGAGATTTTAAGAAAAAGATGGTGAAGGACAGGGAAGCCTGGCATGCTGCAGTCCGTGGGGTCACAAAGAGTAAAGACTGAGTGACTGAGCAACTAGGCAGAGTGACTACAATGTCCCCTGCTCACTCCAACATCCCCCGTAGTGGTCAGGCGGCAGGCTGGCTGGGTACCCAGAGGCACAGAGCTTGTGAGGAGACCACAATGGTGGCAGTGGGTGGGGGCTCTGCTGGCCTGGAAGAGGTCTGCGCCTTGAGCTGCCTCCATATCCCCTCCTCTGGGAAGGCCAGGCCATCTCTCAGTAGATGTGCTCTGAGATAAGGGTCCTCACGTGTTTCAAAGCCTGCCCACTAACACTCCTTTACAAATGGGATTTGGAATTTGGTTCCCTAACCTTCCTAGAATCTGAATCTCATACAGTGCAATGTCAGGAAGTAAGAGCTTGACCCCTTTTAATCCAGCAGAGCTCAGAAGGCTCAGCACTTCTAAGGGTCTCTACTCAGATCTCCCACGGGACAGGCCTGGGTGTCACCACTGAAAATCTCAGGGAGTCCTGGCCCCGAGCCTTAGTAAATCATTTCAATTCTGCAGACTGTTTCTTTTTGAAATGTTAGCCCCTGAATGGGCCATTAGTAAGAGTGGCCTTCTGATTTCTTTAACAATATCTGTAACATTTCTTCATTTCTTTAGCATCTGAGACCTCAGATTCCTTTAAAATGACTGAAGTCCAGTACTTGGTAATGATGTGGCCTTGTTAAATAGGAAAATTGCCTTCAGAATTACTAGAAGTTGACAATATTTTATCTCTGTTTTACATCGATACACAGTATGCAAACTCTTTGAGGAGAGAGGCTATAACTTTTAAAATGCTATGCATAGTTCCTAGCCAAGTTTGGGAGCTGGAAAAAAAATGTTTATACTGTAAAATATCACAGTGTGGTTATACGGCTCAGTTACAACACAATTTGGAGATAGACAAGGGTGGAAGGCTGAATGAAAGAGAATGAAGATGGATGGTATTTGCAGGAGGGGCCTGATCTGAAAAGAGTAACCTCTGAAGGTTACTCTTGATATTACATCAGGATAATCTGATGGAAAATGTTGGTGGTAGGTTTATGAGAGATCCTGACAAGGACCAAGATACCATATTGGCAACACAGAAGGTTCTTAAAATGCAGCACACACTGGATTCTTACTAGTATCCTTCAAATTTTAATTTCAATAACTGTGTATCATTGACATCAGTCTTGGCGATGATTTCTTTAAATTTGACACCAAAACCAGAGGCGCCAAAAGTAAAAATAAACAAATGGGACTCAGGACTGCCCCAGTGGTCCAGTGGCTAAGGTGTCTGACTCCCAGTGCAGGGGGCCCAGGTTCAGTTCCTGGTCAGGGAACTAGATCCCACATTCCACAACTAAAGATCCCACAAACTGCCAAGAAGATCAGAACTTCTGAGTGTGGCAACTAAGACCCAATACAGCCAAATAAATAAATATTAAAAAAAAAAAAAAATGGGACTACATCAAACTAAAAAGCCTTCACAACAAAGGAAACCATCAACAAAGAGAAAATGCAACCTACTGAATGGGAGAAAATATTGGCAAATCATATATCCAATAAAGGACTAATATTCAAAATATATAAAAAACTCACAACTCAGTAACAACAAAAATCCAATTAAGAAATGGGCAGAGAGTCTGAAGAGACATTTTCCAAAGAAGACATACAAATGACCAGTATCATTAATGAAAAGATATCCAGAATCATTAATCTTCAGGGAAATGCAAATCAAAACCACAGTGGGAAATGACCTTGCATCTGTCAGAATGGCTGTCATCAAAAAGAACACGTGCTGGCGACAATGTGGAGAAAAAGAAAGGGAACTTTCCCTACACTGCTAGTGGGAATGTGAGCTGGTGCAGCCACCATGTAACAGCATGCAAGTTCCTCAAAATACTAACAATAGAACTACCACATGAGCCAGCAATTTCACTTCTGGGTATTTATCTGAAGAAATGAAACACTAACTGGAAAAGATATCTCCATCCCCATGTTCACTACAGCACTATTCACAAGAGCCAAGACACAGAAACAGCCTAAGTGTCCACCAGTAGACGAAAGGGTAAAGAAATTGTGACTTTACCACACACACACACACACACACAAACACACACACACACACACACACACAATGGAATGTTATTTAGCCATAACAAAAAAATTAAATCTTGTCATTTGGAACAAGATAAACGGACCCCGAAGGCATTATGCTAAGTGAAATGAACTGGAGAAAGGCAAACACTATTTGATTTCACTGATACATAGACTCTAAACACAAACAAATAAAACCCATAACCTCCCCTGAGCTCATAGATAAAAAGAAGAGACTGGTGGTTGTCAGAGGCAGGGGGTGACAGTGGGGGAAATAGGTGAAGGGGGTCAAAAGGTACAAATTTCCAATCATCAAATAAATGAGTTATGGGGAAATAATGTAAAAAATTTTTAAAAATCATGTATGGAGCAACTATTGGGTGTCAGGCACTGAGGTGTCAGGCACTGAGCTAGAAAAAAGGATTTTCGAGTGATGATCAGTTTTTCAAAATGTTTTTCAGGACTATTATACATCATGAGGCGGAGAAGGGAATGGCACCCCACTCCAGTACTGTTGCCCAGAAAATCCCATGGATGGAGGAGCCTGGTAGGCTGCAGTCCATGGGGTCGCTGGGAGTTGGATACGACTGAGCGACTTCACTTTCACTTTCCACTTTCATGCATTGGAGAAGGAAATGGCAACCCACTCCAGTGTTCTTGCCTGGAGAATCCCATGGATGAAGAAGCCTGGTGGGCTGCAGTCCATGGGGTCACACAGAGTCGGACACGACTGAAGCGACTTAGTAGTAGTAGTATAAAGTGAAATCGCTCAGTCGTGTCCGACTCTTGCGACCCTGTGGACCGTAGCCCACCAGGCTCCCGCCCACGGGATTCTCTAGGCAAGATATACTGGAGTGGGTTGCCATTCCCTCCAGGGGATCTTCCCGACCCAGGGATCCAACCCAGGTCTCCTGCATTGCAGGCAGACGCTTTAACCTCTGAGCCACCAGGGAAGCCAAGTAGTAGTATACATCATGAGAAACGCTGGACTGGAAGAAGCACAAGCTGGAATCAAGATTGCCGGGAGAAAATATCAATAACCTCAGATATGCAGATGACACCACCCTTATGGCAGAAAGTGAGGAGGAACTAAAAAGCCTCTTGATGAAAGTGAAAGTGAAGAGTGAAAAGGTTGGCTTAAAGCTCAACATTCAGAAAACGAAGATCATGGCATCTGGTCCCATCACTTCATGGCAAATAGATGGGGAAACAGTGGAAATAGTATCAGACTTTATTTTTCTGGTCTCCAAAATCCCTGCAGATGGTGACTGCAGCCATGAAATTAAAAGACGCTTACTCTTTGGAAGGAAAGTTATGACCAACCTAGATAGCATATTCAAAAGCAGAGACATTACTTTGCCAACAAAGGTCCACCTAGTGAAGACTATGGTTTTTCCAGCGGTCATGTATGGATGTGAGAGTTGGACTGTGAAGAAGGCTGAGCACCAAAGAATTGATGCTTTTGAACTGTGGTGTTGGAAAAGACTCTTGAGAGTCCCTTGGACTGCAAGAATATCCAACCAGTCCATTCTGAAGGAGATTAGCCCTGGGATTTCTTTGGAAGGAATGATGCTGAAGCTGAAATTCCAGTACTTTGGCCACCTCATGCGAAGAGTTGACTCATTGGAAAAGACTCTGATGCTGGGAGGGATTGGGGGCAAGAGGAGAAGGGGACGACAGAGGATGAGATGGCTGGATGGCATCACTGACTCAATGGATGTGAGTCTGAGTGAACTCTGGGAGTTGGTGATGGACAGGGAGGCCTGGCGTGCTGTGATTCATGGAGTCGCCAAGAGTCGGACACGACTGAGCGACTGATCTGATCTGATTATACACTACCTTTTTTTTTTTTTTTTTTTAATGAGGCATTAGGTGGGCTTCCCAGGTCAGTGATAAAGAATCTACCTGCCATAGGAGGTTTGGGTTTGATTCTTGGGTTAGGAAGATCCCCTAGAGGGGGAAATGGCAACCCACTCTAGTTCTTGCTGGGAAAATCCCATGAACAGAGGAGCTTGGTGGACTATATAGTTCATGGGGTCAAAAAGAGCCAGACATGCACACAAATACAAAATTTTTTTTTTTTGTATTTGTGAAGGAAAGAAAAATAACTGATCAAATAGGACACTGGGTTATTTGTATCCTATTTCCTGAATGAGAGGTAGATCATAGTTCTGGCAAGTATCATAAAAGAGTGTTTAAATCGGGTCCATCCAGAAAGACTGATGCTCTCTCATTTATGCAAGCCCATCACTAAAATTCAGGCCTCTCAATGTGCAGTTGAGAAGGGTTCACTAAGGCAGTGGTCCCCTACCTTTTTGGCACCAAGGCCCAGTTCCATGGGCTCAGGGCAGGGGTGAGGGGGTTGGGATGATTCAAGTACATTACATTTATTGTGCACTTTATTTCTAATCCAATGCTGCCACTGATCTGAGGGAGGTACTGGTCTGTGGCCCAGAGGTTGGGTACCCCCAGTCTAGAGGATGAAAAGCACAGGTGGGGGAGCCAGCCTATATTTTCACCTGGGGGATGGGCAACCATCCCTTCCAGGTGGGACCACAAGGCCTCAGGAGAAGGCATCTTTTTCTCCTGCATATGGAAAGTCAGAGGCACAGCAAGCACACACCTGGAGGCCGCAATGGCCTGATGTACCAGGTCCTAGAAGTTCCCTGTGTTGGCTGATGGAATACTTCCGGTGCATGGTCTCTCCCTCCATTGACCTATGGCCTTTCCTAAGTTAGGAGGGAAACCTCCCCACAGAGCCTCCGCCTCTGCATTTAAGGCCAGTTCTTCAAGATCTAACTCGCAGGGCTGGGTCGAGTGCCACACGCTCCCTGGCCTGGTCACAGGCACGACTCACACCTCCCCATCTTCTCCTCCACCCAGCCTTCCTCTCGCTTAGCTGAGCAGCAGAGGGCAGGCACAGAAAAGCCAGAGGGCCTCGGCCCTACGCATGAAGCCACTGCAGAAGTGCTGCGGTCAGGGGACCCCAGTTGATTCCATCAACTTCCAAACAGCTTTGAGTGGGGTCTTCATCACTAAGTTAGAACAGCTCCAATATCTTAGGATAAAGATATTAGATATTCAGCAGTTGATTCATCTCCTAACCCATGGGATTGATTAATGTCAAGCTGATGGCGATAACAGAGAGGAACTGCTTCCTAGTATTAAAACTGCCTGGATCTCATCTCTGATGGTTGAGTAATGTCGTTCCAAGTTAGAAGTTTTGGGGTTCCTGCTCACCCATTCCTCTGTACCTGCTGTTAGCTTTGCATCCCTGGAGGCTGCCAGAGACAAAGGGCCCCTGCAGATGGACCAGGACATAGGTGTAAAAGTGGGGAGAGGAGGGACTTCCTCAAGTAGTTAAGAATCCTTGCAATGCAGGGGACGTGGGCTCAATTCCTATTTGGGGAACCAAGATCCCACATGCCAAGGAGCAACCAAGCCCACACGCCCCAATTACTGAAGCCTGCGTGCTGCAATGAAAGATCTTGCACAATGCAATGAAGATCCCATATGCCACAACTAAGACTCAAGGCAGCCAGATAAATAGTTGAAAAAAGATACTAGTTAGGTTCATTTGGCCAAAGTGGGGAGACCTAGGTTCCTTGATCTTGAACTGTACACCCACCTCAGGCTTTTCTCTCTTCTTCTACAAGAAGAGAGACTCTCAAAGCAAGGTCCCCAGACCAGCGGCATCAACAGCACCAGGGAACTTGTTGGAACTTGTTAGAAAGGCAAATTTCCGGTCTCACCCAGTCTCATAGATCAGACACTCCAGGGCTAGTACATAGCTATTTGAGTTTGAAGGAACCTCCCAAGGGGTTCTGATATACCTGAGCTGGAAGAATCCATTCTCCTCCTGGGTATAACATGCCACGTGCAGAAAGAATGTGGATTTCCGGGTGGATATGAAACCACAGCAGGGTTTCATATCCTTTCATAAAGGCTATATGCCCTTAGCTGAGGCTGGAGGAAGAGTCAACCTCACAGGGGCTAGATTAGGAGGATGGTGGACAGATGAATCCAGGATCAAATCTGAGACTCTGGGCTCCCATGTGGCTCAGTGATAAAGAACCTGCCTGCCAGTGCAGGAGACACCAGAGATGTGGGTTCGATCCCTGGGTCAGGAAGATTCCCTGGAGGAGGAAATGGTAACCCACTCCAGTATTCTTGCCTGGAGAATCTCATGGGCAGAGGAGCTGGGCGGGTTACAATCCATGGGGTCACAAAGAGTCTGACACACTTAGCAGCTGAGCACGCACACAGGGGAGTGTCTCAGGGACAATCACAGTGCTGGCCCTGCCCTGCCGCGTTCAGCAGGGAATCAGGAGTGGCTGAAATTCCAGGCAGGGGTCTTGGACTTTGGAAGGCATTCTCTTTGCTACAGCATTGTCCATGGTCTTCACTGGAACCCTGTAAGCCTCAGAAATAATGATTACTTGGACCATTGTATTGATGAAAACATTTTAAAGATCCAAGACAGGGAGGGGTTGACGGTGATCCTTAATGGTGGCCTCGCAGAGGCAGAGCCAACTGTGTGGGGCCTGACACTTATATAATTTTGGTGGCTAAATGTATTATATTCACAGATTTTATAAAACCCATGGCCATGTGAACACCTGGCCGCGGGTCCCTCGGGACCTTACAAAGGCCAGTCCATCTTCACCCTTGCCCTTCAGGTCTGAATGTGTTCCGGTTCTAACTGGACTCCACCAGCTCAGAAATTAACTAGACAGATTTTAGCTTTTCTCCCTACTCCTGTCTTTTTTCCTTTTTTAAAGTTTTTTATTTTTAATTGGAGGATAATTGCTTTACCATGTTGTGTTGGTTTCTGCCATACAGCGGCGCAAATCAGCTGTAACTGTATATATATCCCCTCCTCCTTGATCTTCCCACACCCCCGTCCCAGCCCTCTAGGTCGCCATGGTACTGATGAATCTTTTTCCTTTTTTATTTCACTTTGTTATTGTCTTCTGCCACCAGCTATATAGAAATGACTCTGTAAGATAAGGTAGGGCAAAGCCTTCTTGTTTCACTCTCTGGCTCAGAGGCAAGGAAAAGGACACTGGCCCTAAGAATAATCCGGCCATGACTGTGTGGCCTGGGGGGAGACCAGCATTATTATACTTCTGTAACACTTTCTGGCAATTTTTGCCTCCTCTTTGATTCCCTGCCCAGCTCAAACTGCTCCCCTTCCCGTCACTTCAGCAAACGGTGTCCCTTCTGAATCCAGCCAGACCTGAAAGCTCAGGGCATTTCTGCCCCTACCAACGTCGCACAACAACAAACACTTGCGCAGGGCCCTGCAGAGACAGACACTTGCCCAGGGCCCTGCAGAAACAGACAGCATCAGACCTGTTGATCCTCTCTTTCCAACGGCGCCAGACAGCAAGACTTTCCTTTCCAAATGATCAAGAGTTTTCTGTACTTTTGAAAGCCTCAAGAAGTTCCCCTGGGAACACAGTGCAGGTCACTCAGCACCATGACTCGGACCTTCAGCCCTTTCTTAGGTAATTCTCCTTGAGTGGCACCCAAGGGATCCCACCTTCTGCCCCTGGAGCATACACTCCTGCCGGCTGTCCATCAGCCTCAAGAAGGCTCTGGATGCTGCTCTAAGACCCTTGTGCATCCTCCCCACACTGTTTGGTTCTTCCGCCTCTCCCCAACTCCCATACCTTTGGCCATTTTCTCCGATCCCTGCTGGACTGCAAACCTTGCTCTGGACGCCAGAGCCAGCTTCCGCCGAGCCTGCCACATGGTCCTGACCGCGCCCCCTCACCCACCCTCAGAGCGCTCCACCCCAACCCAGGGCTTGCAGCCCTGCTGCCCGGGGACCTCTTTTGGGGTCTGCTCACCTGAGGACAGGAGGCTGCCGCTGCTGCCGCTGATAATCTTGCCTTTGCTGCCCATGTTGGCCAGCTTAGATGTCTTCAGCGTCCCCGTCTCTGTCAGGTCGATGGCAATTTCACTCAGGCTGCGGGCGGCATGGATCTTGGACTAAAAAGATCACCGGGTTGGAGAGATTAGGTGGAGGACACTCCCCCTCCTGGCGAGGACACAGTGACTGCAGCGACCGCTTGTCATCCTGAGATCTAGCAAACAGCCTCATGGCCTGAACTGCAGCATTTTTCTGTGTGTGTCCTGGGGCCCATCACTCATCCTCTGAAACTTTCCCTCGGGAGCAGATAAGACTCCAGAGGTGACTCACTAGGAATTTTCTAAACCTGTCATCCTCCAGGCTGTGTGTATAGGGCTTGCAGAGTTTGGATTTGGAGTCAGATAGATCTTGGTGGGGGGGGGTCCTGATGTGGGGAATGACTTAGGCTCATGGAGCCTCATTATTCCCAAGGATGAAACAGGGAGACCACCACCTACTGCTCAAGGTTTTGTGAGGGTCAAAGAAAGTCAGACAAGTGAAGGGCTTCCCTCCCTTCTCCTCCCCCTTCTCTTCCCCTCCCCACACCACCTCCTACATAGCTGTCAATAAACACTAGTGATTATATAGGATTTTGTGCTTAAAGAAGGAGAAAAAAATAATTGTCAGCTTGGTGAATGATTTAAGAGATGTCTGAAGTAAGTTTAGGAAGTTTCAGTAAGTTCTAAAGTGGTTCAAACTTAAAGTGTTAGCCATGGAGCTATGAAAACTCAGAGGGTTGGGAAGTGACCATGCTACCAGCCTGCAAGCGTGGCGTGCAAGCATAGTGTGTAAGCATGGTGTGTAAGGGCTTCTGGAACAAATGCTCGTTGGGATGTTTGGTTCCCACTAAGGGGCACCTGACACGGTGCCCTGCTTCCATTTTGATACCTAAATGTATGAGCCCAAGTCTTCAGATTATGGTTAAGACTCCACTGACTCCACAAATGAACTGGCCCACTTTGCGAACAACAGAGCAACCAGAAGAGGACTCTATGTTCACATTCCATTCCTAAAAGGAACTGCTGCAGGGGAGCTTTCTGCTCTAGTTCCCGGCTCTCGAGGTAGAGATGGGTTTCGTGCCCCCTGACAATTTGAGTATGTTTTTTTTTTTTTCCCCTTCATAGGGAAATCAGTTCATGATAATTCCTCAGGCAGGGGCTTCTGCTGTACTGTGGTCTTCCAGGAAACAGCTACCAATGCTAGTGTAACCTGTACATGTGTCCATCCTTCTGCGGTCATTGGCGATACACCAGGGATGCACGGATAGAACCAGGCGAGGCTCCCCACTGAGGTTTGCAGTTATTTGGTGTGTGTTCACTCCTGGCTGGTGGGAGGCCCAGGCTGTACCTGACACAGGAGAAACTGTGGAATGTGGGCAGGCCACTGCGCGGCTCCCTTCACATCCTGTGCCCACAGTGGTCTCCAGCAGGGTCTGTCTGGACCCTGAGACCCTGCCCTTCCTCTGGCTTCCGTGTTGATGCCAAAATTGGTGAAAGAATGACTTTTGACTGCCAAGTACTTTGCTCACCTGAATGAGATGAGAGTCTGAAAGGCAGAGGAAATGCTGAGATTTTTTTGCTTTTTTTGTTTGTCGTGTCTGGCTTGTCTTCTTCCTCACACTCTTCTATCTCACTGATCTTTCCCTTTTTTTTTTCCCGTTATGCGGTTTGTGGCATCTTAGTTCCCCGACCAGGGATTGAATCGGTGCCCCCTGCCATGGAAGCACAGAGTCCTGACCACTGGACCGCCAGGAACTGGTCCCTCTTTAACTGTTGTCTCCTCTCTGACCTCAACTTCTGTCTCTACATTCAGAACCAGGCCGCCTTCCTGTGGTGAAGGCTTCCTTGCTCGTGAAATAATCCCAGCTGCCAGCCCCTGGCAGGGTTTTCTGGCTTGTAGCAGAAAGCAGGAAGGCCTCCATTTCACTCTGACACAGAATATCAATCACATGCACCTGGCTAAGTTTTATCCTCTGAGCAAAGCAGAGAAAGCACAATCCATCACTTCCTTTCTTTCAACACTATTCTCTTACCAAGGCCCACGCGTCACCAAGAGGAGCCCACGCTTGCAGTTATGCAAGAATAACTCATGAAGTCACAGCCCAATTCACCCTGGTGAAGGATCCAGGCTCTGGAGTCAGAAAGACCTGGACTGGAATCTTGGCTCTTTCCAGCAAATCACAGATTGACCTTGATTTCCAACCTCTCTGATCCCGAGATCCCGGTTTGTAAAATGGAGCTCTTAAAACCCACATCACAGAGGTGTGATGTCAGGACTAAAGTAGATAACAGACATCAAGGTCATTGGAACTGGAATAAGCTATAAATCAGGTCCTGGGAGGAATTTGCTAAGTGAGGTTCAATGAATGACTCCACTGGATATTTTAGGGGATCACATCAATCTCGTGGGAAACCTGTCCCCCCTCGACCCCATCTCTGCCACGCTAACCTTGGAGACAGGAAACAAACTAGGAAAAAAGGACAACAGGTATGCTTTTGAGGGAGATTAGATTCTCAGAAGTTTTAGGAAATTACTGCCTTCTGTCTGGAATGGAAATATCACAATGCCCACGTGGATCAGGAGGAGAGAGGGCAGTAAGAGGAGACAACTTGATGGGGAGACTCCCTCCTTGTAAAGTCAAGTCTTTGGGTCAAAGAGCCTCCAAAGTTCTAGACGTTTTGCTTGGAGGGTCTTGCTGTACTAAGTATTACTACAGGCATTCTGTGAGCCAGGTTTCATTGGCCTCTACCATGCTTTCACTTGGCTTTTGATCTAGACAGAATAAAGAATGGCAGACTGGATCAAGTGGGGAAAAATGATTCAGAAGGAAAGATGTTAGGCCTGGGGGCCAACTCAACAAGTCCTCAATCTGAATTCAGAGGAACAGTGACTAATATTCACTCTAAACAATTTAAGTTTTCAAATATTTCCCTCTGAACTCTATTAGAGATTCCTTGGGCACATAGGTTGGCAGGATCCAGCTGATGACACTTCTGATCTTTGGGGTCAGCGGATGTAATTTACCAAATGTCACTGGTGACTGTACAGCCCCTCATCCTGAAGGAGCCACCAGAAAGGAACCAGTAGGGCTTCTTTCTGCTGTATTTAGTGCTGGAGGGTGTGTGTGTGTGTGTGTGTGTGTGTGTGTTTCTTTCTGTTGTCTTTAGTGATGGGGGGAGGTGTGTGTTTCTGTGTGTTTCTTTCTGCTGTCTTTAGTGATGGGGGGAGGTGTGTGTGTGTGTGTGTTTCTTTCTGCTGTCTTTAGTGATGGGGGGAGGTGTGTGTGTGTGTGTTTCTTTCTGCTGTCTTTAGTGATGGGTGTGTGTGTGTGTGCGCTTCTTTCTGCTGCCTTTAGTGATGGGGGGGAGCTGTGTGTGTGTGTGTGGGGGGGGAGTGTGTGTGTGTGTGTGTGTATGTGTGTGTCCGTCCTTTTTCTGCTCTGTCTTTAGTGATGGAGGCCGTGTGTGTGTGTGTGTGTGTGTGTGTGTGTGTGTGTCCATCCTCTTTCTGCTCTGTCTTTAGTGATGGAGGCTGTGTGTGTGTGTGTGTGTGTGTGAGAGAGAGACAGAGAGAGAGAGAGAGAGATAGAGGAGAGATTTTAAGCTACTTACACCAAAACCCTGAAAGAAGAAAATAACCAAGTGCCAGTGTATGAACACAAGACTTCTTGGTTACCTACCCGTGCTGACTCCAACCACCAGAAACACTTGTTTCTGGGGTGGAAAAGAATTCCCTGGGAGGCTTGGGCTTTGCTGAAGCACTTCAGAAAAAGGAATGGTTGGCATGGCCCACTACAGTAGAGTGTGAAGCAATGGCTAGCATGCCAGCCAATACTGGCTGCTCAGAAATACTTGGAAACACTTCATCCCAGGCCTGCCAACCATCATGCACCTGGAACCATCCTGCCCACTGGAGATGGGTCACATTGCTATTGTCTAAAGAACATTCCAGAATTGAAAGGTGTTGTAACACAATTCCTGAGGCAAATTTTATCATCTCTGGTTTGGGGTACTTTTAAAGAGTTTAAACTTTATATAGGTGTTGGCCAGGGAACAGTATGTTTGATTAGTAATGATAATAATGAAAGATAGCTCACATCTCCTGAAGCAATCACAAACACTGTGTTACTGGACCAGTCAATGATTTTGGTCAGGGGTTTCTTTGCTGTTCTTTAACTGAGGAAAGCAAAGAGTGAGGAAAGACTTGTCCAGGGTCACAGAAAGAGAAGGCAGAATCCTTGGACTTCCCTATGGGGCAAACTGTTCCTTGCCTGATACCACAGGCAGAGGAACTGGTTCCAAAAGGAAATGCATGGGCTCTGGAGCACCTGTGAATATTCAGAGCTTATCTGGGGAAAATTCTCCTGCTCCTAGGAATAGGTGTATTTCCTTCAGCCCTCCAGGGGTTGCTGAGGTGACAGTTCTCTATGGCTATAAGCATTTGCTTTGGTCTCTTAAAAGACACTTCTTGTTAATAGGTAATCCTTGATAGTTACTTTTAATTAATTATTTTTGGCTGCACTGGTCTTCATTGCTGTGCCTGGGTGTTCTCTAGTTGTGCGCAGGCTTCTCATTGCAGTGGCTTTTCTTGCTGTGGAGCATGGGCTCTAGGGTCTCTGGACTCAGTAGCTGTGGCACACGGGCTTAACCGGTCTGCAGCATGTGGGATATTCCTGGATCAGGGATCAAATCTGTGTTCCCTGCATTGGCAGGTGGATTCTTAACCACTGATTCACCAGGGAAGTCCCTGATGGCTACTTTTAAAGGTTTACTTGCTGTATCAGTGGGTTGACCTGTAAGCCTGCTCCATAAAGTTTCCCCAACTGCAGGTGAGACAACCTTCAACAGGGCTGTAGAACCCTAAGGATGAGCCTCCTGAGTTACCTACCCCAAAGATGTTCTAATGCAAAAAGCCAGCACAAGGAGGAAGAGTTCAAACAGCTAAGGTACCATCCTTAGGGTGAAGCATGCTTTTTCTTTTCTTCATTCAACATTGAGTATCAGTGAGTGTGAGGTCCTCGCAAGAGGAATTGGTAGTGGGGTTCAGGAGGGTTGTCAAACTCTCTTACCTCTCATCATGCATTGCCAAACAGTACGGAGGATAGAATCAAGGTTCTAAGGTTTAGACCTCCAACTCTTGCCACTGGAGGGCAAATCGCTGACACCCACCCACTGTCTCAATACAAAGCATGAGTCAAAAGCACTTTGGCCCTGTTTCTTTGGATCTAATCAGGCCTCAAATTCCTGTGCCAAAGCCCGTCATCACCAGCAGAGCTGTAGAACAGTCTCATTATTCCTGGCAACAAAAATATTCCACCCTGTGCCCACTCATCCCAGAAAATGACCAAAAGTGGGGGTCAGGAAGAAGACCTAGGAGAGGAGAAAATGCGTTACAGAGGAGAAAGTGACCCCACATGCGAAAGGCCGTGATTCGAAACTGAACGATGACTTCAGGGTTCGTCTGCTTCCTTCCCGCCCTATTGTCCTGCTATCTTTCTCTTGCCTCCCGCTCAACAGCTCTCCTTCCAGTCCTCTCCCCAAGCCAGGGAAAAAGCATCTCCAACCAGAAGGAAAATAACACAGAAGGGGAAGCCACAAGAATCCCAAAGGGCACCAATCCAGTAAGTCTTGGGCCCAGTAAGCCCAGAGTCCTGCCACCTCCTCCCCTTTCGGGACTCACGGGGTGGGACAAAACCTCCCATGGGGGATGGTATGGCTAGGCAAGGGGCCAAGGTCCATTCCCCACCCTTCCTGAGCCACCAGAATCCTGAGATACCGAGCCCATCTTGATATGGCTCTTCACCTGAGGGGTAATGGACGGGAGAGGCTTGGGTGGGGAAGGCGAGGGGAGCCCAGAAGCCGAGGCAGGAGGAAGAAGGGGCAGAATGTTGACAGAAGCCCTGTGTGAACTGGGGAGATGTCGTTTTCCCACCCACCAGAAAATGCACCCCTCCCCCACCCCGTGTCTGTGAACTTAGGCTGGATCAAACCTCCCTTGGAGGATGACTGTTTATCAAGGCCTGAGGCTCTGGGTCTACCTGAGGGAAACAGAGTTGTTGCTTTTTAAATTTTTTTTTTTTTAATGTTTCCAGTTTTGCATTTTTCAGAAGTGGAGTTGGCAGTTGGAAAAGCCTGGAGGGTTTTCACAAGCAATTATCCTCAATAGTTAGGTGGTGTCTCTATTAGTTGAGACTAGTTGCTTTTTATTTTCTCAAAAGGAAAACAACATGCCAATGTTTACACACCGAAAAGGGCTTGACTGCTTACTCCTGGGAGAGGCTCTAGGGGTTTGAAAGCACGGGCAGAATTCCTACCTGGCTGTGTCAAATGGCTTAAGTGCCTCTGACTGTTCTTGACCAGGTCGCTGAGAAAGAATTGTTCTCTTAAAGAGTTGATCTCATTCTTGCCTCTGATAACCCTAAAAGGTCAGTCTGTACCTGTGCCCATCTCAGAGCAAGGGATGCAGGGCCTCCCCCAGCCATCCAATGCCCAATCCCCAAACTACAAGATCCAGACAAGGGCCCTGCCCTTAGGAGAGCTCAAGGCTCAGTGGAAGGTCTGGTCTCGGCAGAGGCCCTCCCCACCCCAGGAGAGGGCCTTACCTTACTCTGCTTTCTGTCCAGATAGAACTGGTGTTGGCTAATGGCCATAGCCCAGATGGACTTGATCAGTGCTGGACACGCGTACCACGTGTGCACCGCAATGCCGCTGTGTCCAAATGTCCTCCTTGTCACCGAAGCCCTGGGAGAATAAGAACCAGAAGGGTCAACCACCTGCGCTGGCCTTGAAGGACGGTCCAGTTGTCAGTCCACAGCTTTTACCAAGAACCCACTGGGTCCAAAAGTTCTGGCATAAAGGTAACCGAAGGGCCTTGTGTGCACACACGTGCAGCTGACTGGCAGAGGCCAGCTTTTCATTTTATTAAATAGAAATGGATTCTATTTAAGGTACAGAATATGATGATTTGATCTTCATATACACAATGATCACTGCAGTCAAGCTAAAGAATATCTCATCTCCTCCAATATTACCATCATGTGTGCTTGTGCGTGTTTATGGTCAGCGCACCTGAAATCTGTTCTAAGCCAGTTTCCAGTATATTATTAACTATAGTCACCATGCTGTACATTCTGCCTCTAGGCTAATTCTTCCATAACTACCCCTTTGTACCCTCTGACCAGTATCTCTTCATTTCCCCTGCCTCCTTGCTTTGCCCTACCCCTAGTGATGGCCATTCTGCTCTCTGCTTCTGTGTATCGGCTCTTTTAGCTTCCATCTACAAACGAGACCATGTAGTTCTGTTCTCTGTGTCTGCCTTATTTCACTTCATAATGTCCTCCAGGTCCGTCCACGTTATTGCAAACAGCAGGGTCTCCTTTTTAAGGTTGAATGATACTCTGTTGTGCATACGCACCACAATTTCCTCATCCATCAATGTACACTTAGGTTGCTGCCATTTCGTGGCTATTGTGAATCCTGCTAATATTTTGATTTACTGGCTCCTTAGGGATAAAAATTTGGCTAAGCCTCTGCCTTGTCTGGAATAAGATGGGTCATTCGAGGTCACGCGACGGTCTTTTCTGATCCTCAGCTCTCGGCACTGGGCCAAGGCAAACTGTGGAGACAGGAAAAGCCTTTGACAATGCCCTTTATTAACCAGGCGACACTGCCTGCCGTGAGGGATGAGTAAATTTTCTTCCAATCACCACATCATCTAAGGCAATCAGGACTCCTTATGTTATTCTCAGGCAATCTTCCTTGAAAGAGCTGGTTTCAATTTCAGATATATTCAGAGGGCAGGTGAGGTATAAAAATAATCAGGATAGGGAAGGCAGAAAGAAATGGGCCCGTCCAATCTCTCTCCTGCTACCCAAACCACTTCCACATACACACGGATGTAGGAGATGCGGAGGATATTGTACGGTGCAGAGAGAGGCAATCAGACCTTAAATGGAAGGTGGGAAACACTGGTCCTAATATAATTCATCACATTAATGGAATCATGGGGGAAAAGTTGTATGATCGTGTTCTTAGTAAAGTATGTTTTATAGGATGGGTACATGATTTTGCAAGTGAAATCTCAGAATGAGTGTGTGCATACTTGCATGTGTGCAGGTATAGGGCAAGGGGGGGGGGGGCAGTGGGGTGTGTGCACATCAGAAGAACAATATGTGTTCCAGACTGAGCTACTGCATTTCCAGAATCTTGGGGGTGATCAGGACTTGTGAATAATCACATTATTTTCACGGCCAGTTTTTTTCCTTGAAGGAAATTAGAAGCTGCTCCAATCATCTTCTCTTAGGGTCTCAAGATTTAACAGCAGGTGTTCTACAGACCCACTTTTAAGGAGGAATTCCAAACCGGTGGTTAGTTAATGCTACAGATTCTAAGCAGAGCATTATTCTTTCTTTTGGTTAAAACCAAAGGTAAAATGCCAGCTCACAGAAGAACACACAGTTGAAAATAAGAGAAAAAGAGCCGGCAAGAGAGTGAGAAGGAAACCCTCATGGTCTCTGAAACCACGATGAGAACACTCAATCTGGCTTCCACAGCAATGGCTGATCCTGGGAGTAAATAAGTTTTTTACCCCTCCTAGAAAAGGTGAATTAGAAAGGAAAAGTCATTTGAAATGTGCTTCAGTGGCAGCAGTGAGAGCAGAGCCAGGTGAGATGTATTTTTCAGGTAAGGTGGAGGGGTAGGACGTAGGAGGGGGCTGGCTGGCCTGGGAGTTCCCAGCAGCAGCCTGAATCAGATGCTCCCAGAGTGTTTCTCACGCTTGATTATGAGTTGGTCTCTTCTCTACAGGGCTCCCTTCAGGCTCTTCCCATCCCACCGACTCTTCTGTTTGGCCAAAACCTTAGAAATGGAATATCTGCCAAGCCCAGTGAACCGCAGACACAATGCTGGGTATTGTGTCAGGATGCATGTCCAGGAGAGAAAATCTTGAAGTATCTTCTGTGGTGGCCGAGCCACCCTCTGTACTCGCCATGTCCTGGGACACTGGTCTTCAGGACACGATTCTGCCCCAGCTCTTGCCATCCTATAACTTCAGTCCTGGCTTCCTTCCTGGTTTGGGGGAGGGGCTGACTACTGAACCATCCCAACAAAGTACAGACTATTAGATGACTCTTCCGTGTTCAAATAAACAAGGCAACAGCAACAGGATGACACGTTTAACTGGAGGAGCGCCAGGAGTCCTGTAGAAGAGTGTTACTGCAGCGCCAGGCGGAAGACGGGGTTGGAGCTTTGGCTACACCACTCAGCTTAGCAGCTAATCTAGAATGGTCCCCTTTGCCTACTCTGGTGCACCTTTAATGCCATCATCAACCCGGGTTTCCACCTCTGACATCAAGGAGGCCACATCTCTGGCCTCTCCTTGTCTCCCCTCTCCTCTCTCTGCTGGTCTCCAGGCTGACCCAGGAATACATTCCTTGAGGGGATGTGCTCACGGCTCATGTTCAGTGCTCAGGCTGCCTCTGGCTCCTCTACCTCCCTCCTCTCTCTGATGCCCACCTGACTGACATCTTTATCCCCCAGAGGGCTCACTTTGAGCTCTATGTCCTTAGCTAAAGATTTCTCCTTCTCAGGATGCCTCTGGCCAGGTGCAGCATTTATAGGCTGTGTCGTTTGGCAGTTGGTACCCACTGCCCATGTATAATGTGGTGGAAGGCATGTGAGCTATGGAGCCAGACTCCCCGGGTTCACACCCTGCCTCTATCCGACTGCTTTCTGTAACCTGGAGCAGGTTACTGTGCTTCTTCTGTGCCTATTTCCCAAGTACGACAAGAACACTAGTGCCTACTTCCCAGGGTCAAGGACCCAATGAGATAACAGTCCAAGTGTTTAGAACAGTGGCTGTGCATGGCAAACACTTAATAAACATTAAGTTCCTTATTCCTTCTCCCCAGCTGTGCTAGAAGTTCTTTTTAGGGCAAGTAGACCCTGTCTGACTTTTTTCTATACAAAGTAACACATAGTAAGTTATGAATACTGTTACGGGACAGTGCCCAAACACCCATGCTACTCAACAAATGTGAGATGGATCACTTTTATGTAATAGGCTAAAGGCCCAGGTAATAGGAACTTGTGAGGTTTGGACTCTTTCCGATATCCCTGGGCCTTGGGAAAAGGAAGGAAATTTGGTATTACAACACGGATAGGACAACAGGCCCGGAGAGAACAAGAACACAGACACACACAGACACGCACGCAAGGATGTGTCCAAGGTACCTGTGCCTTAGCAAAATTCCCAGCAGCACACAGGCTTGGAGAGTCTGTCTAGTCCTTACCCTCAGTCTCTTAGGTCATTCCATCTCCATCTTTATTTTGTCAGTCATCCGTGTCTTCTGCATCTGACCCCCTGTAGCACTCATTTGGGGAAACTGTTTTCAGCATCTCTCTCCTACCACCTGTCCTGCACCAATGGATTCCTGCTCTGTAGAGACTGGGTCTCCAGACCGTGAGACCCTTTATCACTGGACCCTGAAAAATGCCGCCAGCACTCTTGTCATCACCTGACCACCACCTGCATTTAGGTCGTTTTCCGCTTGCAGACTGCATAGTAACCGTGGGGCGTGGAGGGCGCTCTTGGCTACACAGGAGGCTGCTTCACGCAGATTACACGACCAGGCGAGTGGTGCATCAGTCCTCTTGGGTTATCACTGGCTGCAGGAGCAGAGACGCTACCCCGCCCCCCCAAGCCTCACCCTCTGATGGGGCATGAATCTTACTCTGGAGGTCTTGTGCTGAGAGGTTTCTGGGAGGCACCTCAGCCTGAGAGCCCAGAAGCCATGTGTATGCAAAGCTGGTGCCAACAGTTCCTCCGCCCTGAGCCATGGCCGGGGCAGCAACAGCACTTCACGTTCCCATTTACTTCCCTAGAGACCCTGCCCTCCGCCTGTCTTTCCAAGGCTTCCTTCCTGTTCCCAGTCTGCTTTTGGACCTGTTGAAAGTGATTTATCCTTAAGCGTTAGGTCTGTTTTCAGGGAATTTTGCAGCCGCTTCTGGGCTGCCTGTAACTCTAGGACTAGCAGACAAAGAGAGGAAAAGTCACAGCGCACCCCCCCCACCCCCCCCCAGCCCCAAGAACCTTCCTCGAAGGGCTTGCTGCATTCCAAAATGGGACCCTATTGTTCGCTGCTGGACTTGGGGAGCACTTATTCTGACACAAGTGCTCCCTGGGGTACAATGTGAGGTGGAGAGAAAAAGACCTGCATTTCTTTCATATCCACCCACCACTGCAAATACCCTAAAGTTACAGCTCACGAAATGAGACCATTCAGCACAACTCTTTAGACTAGAGGTTCCCTCTGCTGCTGACTAGACAACCAAAAACAGTCTCAGAAACTGACAAGCCATCCCTCAGACTCTTCTCTGGCAAAAACTTCCTAAAAGGACTCAGGCCACTGCTCACTTTAATTTGGTAATCGTTCCAAAGCGCTACAAATTTTTCCTAAAATGCCCTGGCTTGTAAAGACAACTCCACATAGACTGGCAAGTAACACATGTAGTCAGATGAGATGATCATGGCATTGCTCTTTACACACACACTGCATTTCTCAACACATAGAGCAAAAACAAAACTCAATTCTCCCAATCAACCACCTTCTTCCCCCTAAATTATTAATAACACGAACAGTGACAGCACAAAAATAGTAATGTAAGTAATATGTCAGCACTCCCAGGAGGAAAAAACATTTCTAGCTTACCTGCGTGGGTCATGAACTTCCACAGAAAACTTCTTCTCTCTGAAATACAGGTTTTCCAACTGTCTCCATTGGAATATCTGGACAGAAAACAATGCAGATGAAGTTCAAGTGCGAGCGGTTCACGGCTGCAGTCCTCTCGCTGCGGCTGAACTTACAGCTGGCAGTTTCCTTATCAGAGCTGAACCCGTACAGTTGTTTGCACCTCCTATCCTATGCCTCTTGCCTTGCTTCACACACACACACACACACACACACACAGCTCTCCAGTTCAAAACCCTGGCAACGTGGGTGTGGATTTTCCTGCAAGCTTCTCAACAGGAACAAAACAAGTTCTTTTCAAGTGGTTCCCCGGCTCTGCTGGGCCTTTGTTGAATTCTCCAAGACAGTTCCCGGCTCCGCAGTTTTCCCTCCAAGGCGAGGGGGAGGAGGGGGGTGGAGGGCGGGCTGGCGGAGGGAGGGAGGGAGCCGGCGCTCTCAGGAGGGAGCAGTAGCCATCTGCCTGCAGTGCTGATCCGGCTTCCTCCCTGCAGTGCTCCAGTGGTAAGGCACTCGCATTCCCAGCCTCCCCTCGGGACTCCACTTCCCGCCCACTAATGTGTCAGCGGCTGGACTCGCCCTGGTGATCTGGGGTGCCGGGGAAGCTTCCCCTCCAAGGGTAGGGGCTGCTCAGACTGTATTTAGGGGCAAGCAACTCCAGATAACAACAGAAGCCTGACAAGCCCAGCTTCCTTCTTCAGCACAAAGAAAATCAGAGCTAGTGGGACGCTGCAGCCAGGGGCTTGTGGCCACTGGGGCGTTGGAGAGTGAAATTAGGGCTGTTCTGAACAGTGGAAGCTAAACAGAGTTCCTGGCGCTGCTCAAAGGCCCTGAAGGGCCTGGTGGACATTCTTCCTTGGCTGAGCGAGTCTGTTCACGAAGATGTTTGAGAGTAAATAGGGTGGCAACATTGCTCTGTGAGGGGGTTCTTGCACTGGATTAAAAAAATAGTTACTTCAACTCTGAGGGAAATGTCAAAAGAAGTTCAAGTTATGCCCATAGCATTCATATTTGTATCTGATGCAATTCTGCAGTCCCTTCGATAGAATTTGAGTTTGTTTAGCCCAAAGAAGGGCCATAAAGATCTTCACCCTGCAAGTGGCTGATTTTTTCCCCTTGTCCTCCCTTGTTTTGCCCACTGAGTTAAGGCAGATGCTTTTCAGGGTCTTATCTTAGATCCAGGATCCTCTCACCTGACGCCCCTGACACTTTCTGATCTGCTCACATTCTCTCCTGCAAGACAACAATTTCTGTGTCCCATCATCCCTCCTTGCCAGGCCCAAGACACAGGCCTGGCCAAAGCCTTGTTGTCAAACTGGGCTGGAATAAAAACTGTTTCTGGCAAGGCTGCCTTCTTCTCACAACCTGCTCTGCAGAATCTTACAATGATTCTGTCTGCCTAACGGGGAGAGGGACATGGATTTTCTCTGTTTTCAGAGCCATCTCTTTTGTTTACAGCTCAGAGTACATTTTGCTCTGAAGTCCAAGGAAAATTGCACTTCCTTTTCTCCTTTCAGGTCATTTCCAAGGAAAGCAAGTCCTACAGGAGCTCAGGGAGCCTTGAGTCCCATCACAGATGAAAAGCTACCTGTGTAGTTGATGACTCGAGTCCCAGATCTGAGCCTTACGCTCTTATCTGATGCTCTGCTGAACCCCTTAGTGAAATGCACAGAGTTCCTCTCTGATTCCCCACTGATAGGTATTTACCAAGGTTCCACTTGAACTTGGCCACAGACACACAAGCACCAGAACTAACAGCTCCCAGACCTTGTAACCTGGAGGTAGGTAGTACACAGAACAAAGTGGCCAGGCAGATGCTCTGGAGTCCGGCTATGTTTGTTTGAATCCTGAGTCCCCTACATCCAAACTGTGGACATCAGGTAAGTGACCGAATCTCCTTTAGCCTCAGTTTTCCCATCTGTAAAATGGCAATAACGCTTCTAAGGTAGAAGCAACAGAGATCCTTAGCATGGTACAAAGTAAATGCTCAGTGAACTCAGGTCTCAGTGCAATTCTAGCTGCTCTTACTTCTCCCAAATCCTGGCAAATGAAGTAGATTAACTCCAGAACAACCAAAATTATTAAGCTTTTTTTTTTTTTTAACTTCTAGCCCTGTCATTGGGGTTTAAGAAAATAAAAGTCCCAGAAATCTGAAGTGTATGGATTTAGTATCCTGCCTACACCCCATCCCCTTTTCTCCAAAGAGAGGGGTGGGCAGGAGATGGCTGATCCCCGAGGGAGACTTACAGCATGTGTGTGGCACCCACCTGGCCAGGTAAGGTGGAGCCTCGGCCAGGACCTGTTTCTCAGGTGTGTGACCCGAGGGCCCTGTGCTTGGTCTAACATTCTGCTGTCTCCATCTCAAAATTCTCAATACGCTTGATCAACAGGCCCTGAATTTTCATTTGTCCTGGGCCCTGCAGATTATGCCAATGGTCCTAACTGATGCTCATGCCTCGGGCACTGTCTTTGGGGGACAACATGTGGCAGAACATGCATCTGATGGGCAGACCTCCTGGGCTTTATCCTCTTGGCGCTGGTGCACTGACAAGCACCTCACATGGGCCTCGGGCTGGGAGCTCCCTCCTTCCTGGTGAAAACCCCCAAAGCCCAACACTCAGGGGGTGGGTTCCCTGGCAATTCTTCCCTCCCTGGCTTTTTAAAACAGAACTTATGCTGGGCGTTCCCCAAAAGTACTCCCCATGCCCCTGGAGTGGAGAGCCTCGTGTCTGCCAAGGACCAGAACACAACCTTGTGCCTGCTGTGGCCCGTTCGCCTACTGATGGTGCATTGCAGACTCCTGCCTCAGCACGGAACCCTGACGGCCCAGCTCCCAGCATCTGTAGACATTTCCAACAGGAGCACAACAGTGGCTTTGCCTCCTGTTTGCTCTGCTGCTGCTGCTGCTGCTAAGTCGTTTCAGTCGTGTCCGACTCTGTGTGACCCCATAGACGGCAGCCCACCAGGCTTCCCTGTTCCTGGGATTCTCCAGGCAAGAACACTGGAGTGGGTTGCCATTTCCTTCTCCAATGCATGAAAGTGAAAAGAGAAAGTGAAGTCTCTGTCATGTCCGACTCGTAGCGACCCCATGGACTGCAGCCCACCAGGCTCCTCTGTCCATGGGATTTTCCAGGCAAGAGTACTGGAGTGGGGTGCCATTGCCTTCTCCGCCTGTTTGCTCTAGGCAGGGTTTTTTCCTTATTTTCTTCTTCTTTTTTTGTAAATGAAAGCACAGGGAAGGGAGGAAAGGAGGGTAGTTTTCCAGGCCAGGAAGGTTCCAGGAACCCAAAAGGAGGTGCTCATGAGGGACTTTTCCTCCCACACCTGGGGGTACATGGAATGCTTGGGAACAGGCAGGGGGATGCAGGCAGCTGGACGTCCCACACATCAACGTGGCCTCTTGTGCTCGAGGGCTCCTGTGCCCACTGTTCTGAGGCTGTGCCTACTAAACCCTCCCTCTGAAGCTGGTAGAGTCGAACAATAAGCAGATGCACAGCAGACATCCAGCTCAGCCTTCCCTTTGTGAACAGGGTACACAAGGCTCCGAGGCACTGGTCTGGGGGCACCCCGTGATCATCCGTGTCACTTCAAAGGAACCCCTTGACTCACTGCAGCCGTCATAACCCAGCCACCAGCTAAAGACACCAACATGTTTTGGGATATCCACATAAAGAACTCATTGGATACATAAAGATGGTTACGGCTGGGCTAGATCCCTTAGGAGTTTGGCTAATTCCTATGGCCAATTCAGCCCAAGGAGCTACCTAAAATCTCAAACACAGGTCTATCAGTAATCAAAGGATTTATTAATTAATACCTATGAAAAAGGCTTAATGCACTTCATTGAGGCATCTTTAAAAAGCAGACGCCTCTTCTTTGACCTTTTAGCATCCTCCCCACCCCCAAGAAGAGCAAGTGGGAAACTTTCTTCTTGGGGAAAATGAGGCCCAGAGAAATGAGGGGAAAATGCCCAAGGCCACACAGCAAGCCAGTGAAGGAACCAGAAATAAGAGTCAAGGGCACCTGGCCCATTACTCTAACCTCTAACTATGTTCCTTTCCCTATGGGGTCTACCAATTAGTGGGAACAGCTCTTACTCACTAATGGATGGTTAACTTTACGAGTGGAATGATTTTTTTTTTTTTTAACAAACGAGCAGCTAGGTAGGAAGTATAAGCCACATCTTTTCCATCCTATACATCAGCTTTTTCTTTCCTTTACAGGCTGTAAATGATAACACATATTACTCCTTTTTCACCTTAGAGTCCTGGCTTCCTCTGGTTTTCTACACAGAGATGCTTCAGAATCAGCAGCTTTCCATCCAGGACTAACAAGTAACAATCATGATTAAGAACAGACTTAATAATTTGGCCTTGCTCAGAAAACAAAAAAGAAGAGAAACCTTCCAGAAGTGGTTTTATGGAGACCATGCCTGTTGCCATGATTGGAACCACGGGTGGTCGTGGATGTGGATTTGTGGCTTCTGACCCAGATGTGTAGTTCCCAAGCAAACATAGGCCCTTCAGTTCCCCTTGCTGGGGCTCAACGTGATGTGTAAAAGAGGAGATGGAAAATGTTTATGCACAGAAAGCGGACAAGAGTGGCTAATAAATACAGCCTCTGTGCCCTGAGTGTGGCAGAGTACACTAAAAACACTTAACAAGCCGGACCAGGTTCCTGGATCCCATTAGCTGGTCTGCCTGATTCTCACATCCTGTATACGCTGGAGGTCAGGGCTGGGAAGGACTCATGTCCTGTTCTTTCGGAGTGGGTGAAGGCGTAGTGGGGATGGGCCAAAGGGCCTTGACTCCCTGAGACTTCCTCTGTAGCCACAGTTTACTGGACGCCAGCACAGCACGTGGGGTGATGGGTGAGCTCTCGAAATGAGACGGAAATAAAGGCTCGAGAGGAAGCCGGCTATAGTGGCTCTGATTCTTGAGCAGGACTTGGGGGGTGGTGGTGGTGGGGGCTTGTCTTCCTCCTGTCCCTGAGTCTGAGTCACTGAGCCTCTCAATGACCTCTCTCTGAGTAACTTCCTGCTGCTTCTAGAGGGGCCATTATACTGAATCCCGGGGGCCATCTGGCCAGCCCCCACCTCCCACAGATAAAGCAAGCCCAGGGGGAAGAAGTTAAGGGACTGGCAGAGGTTAAATGAGTAACTGATGTCAGGCCCACTCTTGTGGGCTCCTCCTAATACACCAGGGGGATCTGGTAATGAGTGAGAATAGAGTTGTTTCCAGCCGATGGTTAAGTAAGTCATCATTCCTCCAAAGGTTCTTGGCCTCCTGCTTTGCAAACACCAGCAAGGAGTTCTCTTGTATTATAAGAAGAATGAGAATCAGGCCAGGAATAACTTTGGAGCTCAGGATGAGAAGTATCAATAGAAAACCACTGCCTGATTTCATTTTTGCTCTGTTCACCCTCTAGAAGTTGTCACTGTCATCTCCAGGTGTATTTATACCTTCAGCAAATAAACATGAGCTGACACACACTGAGACGGATACAGCACAAAAGAAGTCACTCAACCCCAACTGGATGGACTTGAATTAAAGAAGGAGAACAACACAGAAAACCTCAAAACCTGCACACTCAGAAACTTTTACAGGAGTCCCCTGATGAGGCTCCCCTGTCATTCAGGAACTAATTCTATGAACAACAGAAGCAGTGCTGTTTTTAATGGGTTAACACTCTATGCCAGAGGTTTTTATATCAGTTGCATGGGTATTCAATATATTGGGCTGGTCAGCAACTTTGTTTTGGTTTTTCCACACCATCTTACGGAAAAACTGAAATGAACTTTTTGGCCAAGCCAGTATTTTATGCTTAGAGAAGACCGAAACAAGTCCCTGGGGATTTAGGTAACATCCAATCCCAATTCCTCTTTTAAACATTCAAGTCGTGGTGTCTACTCTGTACAAACCTACGCTAAGAGGACAGAAGAAGGACATGCCTCCCATGTGTCTCCATGTCTAAGGCACTTGCTGGGAGGATGTGACATACATAAAGCAGACTGTATCCATGGCACAGGAACTAACTTCATGATGGAGTTTCAAACCTCCTAGAGTTTCTGTATCAGGCTTTTGTTCTAGGGAGGGACTTCCCTGGTGGTCCAATGGTAACGAATCCGCCTACCAATGCAGGGGACACAGGTTTGATCCCTGGTCTGGGAAGATTCCACATGATGCAGAGCAACTAAGCCTGTGCGCCCAGAGCCTGTGTTTTACAACAGGAAAAACCACTGCAATGAGAAGCCCACACATTGCAACAAAGAGTAGCCCCTGCTTGCCAAAACTAGAGAAAGCCTGTGTGCAGCAATGAAGAGCCAGTGCAACCAAAATAAATAGTATTTTTAAAAAAACAAAACTCCATAGAGGCACCGCACCAATTTATGAAATATGTCTTGTACTCTTGTCTCAGAATCAATATTCATGAGCATTGCTGAGACTCCCTGGTTTTGGTTCATCAGTTTTAGGGATGAGAACTCTGACTTGGAAGTCAGGAGGCCTCAGTGCTAGTCCTGACTCTGTAAATCCGTCTTTATCTTGGCTTCCTTTTCTGCCTTCCCTTACCAAAGAAGGGGCATGTGTGTGGGCCTTCTGCATCCAAAGCATGGAGTGGAGGTCAGCACTATAAATCCTTGAAATGCCACCCGGCCACTCTTTGAAATTTAAAAATAAAGTCACTTGTTTTAAACACCTCCTATTTATGGGAAACAGTACAGTTGACCCTGGGTATTCTCAGGGGCTTTGTTCCAGGACCTTCCTTGGATTCTAAAATCTGAGGATGCTCAAGTCCATTATATAAAATGGAGTGGTATTTGCATAAATCCCAGGCACATTCTCTGTACACTGTAAATCATCCCCAAGTTATTTACAATAACCTAATATAAATATAACCGAAATCACTGAAGATGTTGATTGCAGCCATGAAATTAAAAGATGCTTACTCCTTGGAAGAAAAGTTATGACCAACCTAGATAGCATATTAAAAAGCAGAGACGTTACTTTGTCAACAAAGGTCCGTCTAGTCAAGGCTATGGTTTTTCCAGCGGTCATGTATGGATGTGAGAGTTGGACTGTGAAGAAGGCTGAGTGCAGAAGAATTGATGCTTTTGAACTGTGGTGTTGGAGAAGACCTCTTGAGAGTCCCTTGGACTGCAAGGAGATCCAACCAGACCATTCTAAAGGAGATCAGTCCTGGGTGTTCATTGGAAGGACTGATGGTAAAGTTGAAACTCCAGTACTTTGGCCACCTCATGCGAAGAGCTGACTCATTGGAAAAGACCCTGATGCTGGGAGGGATTGGGGGCAGGAGGAGAAGGGGACGACAGAGGATGAGATGGCTGGATGGCATCACCGACTTGATGGATGTGAGTCTGAGTGAACTCTTGGAGTTGGTGATGGACAGGGAGGCCTGGCATGCTGTGATTCATGGGGTCACAAAGAGTCGGACACGACTGAGCGACTGAACTGAACTAAATGCAAATGCTATGTAACTAGTTGCTGGTATGCAGCAAATTCAGGTTTTGCTTTTTGGAACTTTCTGGAGTTTAAAAATTATTTCTGAATATTTTCAATCTGCAGTTGGTTGAATCCACAGATGTGGGACCCACAGGTAAGGGAGCTAACTATTTCACTGACTAAAGGCATGGTTTTCAAAGTTGCACTGTCTACAACTTACTGGCTGTTTATCCTTGGCAATAAAATTTGTTTTTCTTTTATCATCTTTGAAATAAGACTACCAACAACATCAGTTTTGTTTTCATAGTGATGCTGTATCAATGAACTAATACATACTAAGTGCTGCATATGGAGCTAGGTATGTAGTTAGCACTTAAATATCAGCCATTATGTTCTCTTTCTGCCATCACTCACATGACAGTATTACTTTTCATGTAAAAAATATAGTTCTCATTACTTTGAACAAATAGCCCAAAGTACAGTTTTGTGAAATTCTTTTTTTAAAAGATGGCTAATATGGTGCCATGGGCATTTTAAAAAATGTTTTTTGTTCATTGAATTTTTCACCACACAAGGATAAGTCTAACCCAGGTTCCCCTGCATCTGCTTGAGTTGGTTTTTGATGTATTCTCTTCAGGTTCTTTGCTTCCAGTTCTTATCCAGTCAGTTCCTGGGTCTACCACGATTTTGACCAGTCAGTTTTGACCATTTTTCTGCTGATATTTTTTGGGGGTTTCACACACCTTGTGGGATCTTAACTCCCCAACCAGGGATTGAACGCCTGTGGTGAAAGCGTGGAGTCCTAACTACTGGACCACCAGGGAATTCTGCCTGCTATGACTTCTAATCTCACAACATTCACCCTGAGAGGAAGTAGCCTCCTATGATACAGCTCAGCAGTATTCACATGGAATGGGCCAGACTGGAATCCAAACCATGGCCTCTAAGACAGGCAAACTCTGTCCCCACGTTACTAGCTCACAGAGTGGTTGTGAGGGTGTCCTCAGGACCAGCGTTGTTAGAGGGCTCCCTGGCCTCCATTTTGTCCTGAGAGGGCCAGATACCCAGACAAGAAAATGATAGCTAATTTTTCAGCACCGCTGGACCTAATGGAATCAAGATGTTCCTCTGGCTGACTCCTCAGTGTCAGACTACAGGAGCTCTCAACTGATTTGGTTAATTCAGTGACAGACGTCCAGAGCACCAGGCCCTGACCCTTTAACGGACGGCCTCCTTTTAACCCATCAAAAACCTTTGAGCTTCCTCTGGCTTCAGAGTCGTTACTAGGGGCAGAGAGAGGGAAAGAATATCCACAGATACTTAAGAGGTCCATGGAGAAAACAGGCCATTTTATTTGTCCCCACTCCATGCAATTTCCTTTTATTTCTCTCCTTGGGGGGCATCTCTCTGTATCATTTTCTTGTGTGTATTTTGGCTTTTTCTCAGGGAGACCTGACCATAAAGCTTTGGCAAATGTAAAAACTTTCAAGAGAAGCTGAAAGCATTTTTCCTTCCTTATCCTTGTCCTCCTGATGGAATTTCTTCCCTCCTCCACGTGCCTCTGAGGGGATGGATGCGGGTTAGTGTCCGAAGGGAGAAACTGGCCAGGGGTTTCTGGCCAGGTAACTCATTTTACCCAAGTCGAATGTTTTTTTCCAGGAGTGAGCATGGGGGCTCAGTTTGGTGTGGCACTTCTCTGCGTGCCAGGCTTTTCTTTTTTTAAAAAAACAAAAACAAAAAACAAACTTCAAGGCTTGGGACTTCCCTGGTGATCCAAGGGAGCCCCTCCTTGGGAGACTCTGCACTCCCAAGACAAAGGGCCCAGGTTTAATTCCCAATTAAGGAACTAGATCCCACATGCCACAATTAAAGACTCAGAGCAGTCAAATAACTAAATAAATATTTTTAAAAAAACCATTCAAGGCTAATCACAGCTGCTATGACTTCTGTGAATGGGATGCTTCAAAAATGGAATTGGCCTGCAAAGTACTAAGTCCATCTTGGGTGGGGAATTTTGATGGGAACCACTTGCAATGGCAAAGATCTTTTCTTGGATGGCTGTTAAGGGTTCTTTCTTTCTTTTTTTTTTTTTTTTTTTTGACACCTTTGGAGGACAGACTTTGGGTAACTCTGTATTTTAAAAAATTTGTTTTGTGGGGATATAGTTGGCAATTAAGAGTTCTCTTATGCCTGGAAGCCCTGCCCAGAGGTGTTGCATCACAGTGAGATCCGATTTCCCTGATGCGGGCTACCTGAATCTTTGGGAGATGGGGTAGAATAGAGGATAGGATGAGAACCAGGTCTACATAAATAAAAATAAACACTCATAATTAAAAGCCTGGATAATCAAGCTTAAAAAAAAATGACAATACTCTAGTGTTATCTGTAAAACAAAGTTTAAAAATGTTAATCAACCAGCAAGGGCTCTTTGGGAATAATCACTTAAGAGCAGCTGGCATGCACTTTAAACCAGCCAGTGTTTCAAGGGCTGGCCCATCCTTCTAGGGAGGGGAAGGCCTGGCAGACCCTGGTTTCTGTGGGGACGGCCCAGAGTGCAGGTGTGAGCTCCAGGCTCTCCTGGTTGGAAAGTGTCCTAGGGAGCACAGGGGCCGGGCAAGCTTGGGGCCAGGGCAGGCATGGGACGGTGGGCTCAGACTGCCGCCGAGAACACTCAGCGGTCCTGCCAGCTGCTCTGTGATGCTGGTGCAGCCAGGAGGGGCAGAAGAGGCAACGGACACTTCTCTGCAGCCTGCCCTAAACTACATTTTTTCACGAGGGCTGTTTCCACCCCCTCAGACGTCCCAGCCCTCAACTGGACTGGTTCTCCTCGATATTCATTCATCTCCCTCTGTCAAGCCAGTTCTCATCCTGTGTCATAAAATGTCTTTTTTTAAACTCAAATGTCTTTTCTACTAGAGTCCAGGCTTGTTGAAGGTATTTTCCTGGCACATAGCACAGTGCTTCAGGGCATATTAGGCACTCAGTAATTGTTAAGTGAATAAGTGAATGAACGAAGAACTCTATAAGGTAGGTTATTATAGCAACCAGAGTTCAGAGACGTTAAGTCACTTTCTCCAAGTCACACAAATCATAAATGATGGGAGTTGGTATTTGAACCCCTATCTGCTCAAAATTCAGATAACCTCCATGCCATGAGGAACCACCAGCCCTTGAACCTGCACATCTAGTTAATACATTTCTAAACCACATGGGAAATGGCAATGGGGAAGTGGCAGGAGGGCCAGCCTGGGAGCTGCAACCCAGGAGCTATAGCTCTTCCTTCTTCTGGTAGCTCTGTCTGAATTCGATTGGTTCCGAAGTGAGTAGGTCTCCAGGAGCTCAGAAGCTCAAGCTGGAATCCTCTTGAGTCCAGACCTGGAGTGACCCCTCACAACCCATTCTAGCTAGACAGGTGGAAGGCTCTTTGCTAGGCATGACCTGGAGCAGGCTGAACCCTCCAATAGGGTCCCCCAACCCCACCTCCAGGCTCAGCCAATGAGCCCCCGGGTGTGGGAGTGAGAGCTTGACAGTGTTCAGGCTGTGCTAGGGTTTAGTATGAAACAGGTTACACTTCAGGAAGATCACCTGGGGATTCCCCTCTGAATCATGCTCATTAAGAAGGAAAAAACCTCACAGAGCTTCCTAAGTATTGTGGGGTACAGCAGAAACAAGCTGAGAGCCAAGACAAGGCAAAGGGTACTGGATCTGACAAGCAGGGTTTCTCAGCATGACATTTCCTGCTTCTAAGCAAGAAAAGGCATCCAGCTGAATGATTCAATGGCCTGCCATTGTCCAGAGATTCACTTTTGACATCTAGTGAGTAGTAGTAATTTGAGTCCTTTTTGCTCCAAGAGACAAAAAATAAAATCAAGACACAGTCTAGAGCAGGAGTCCCCAATCTCTGGGATATACTGCCTGATGACCTGAGGTGGAGTTGATGGAATAATAGAAATAAAGTGCATAATAAATGTAATGCTCTTGAAGCATCCCCATACCATCCCCACCTCACCCCAGTGCGTGGAAAAATCGTCTTCCATGAAACCGTTCCCTGGTGCCCAAAAGGCTGGTGACCACTGCTCTAGATGGAGTGGTAGGGAAATGTTATGCTTTTTGTTTTTCCATCAACAAGTCTAAGCTGTTAAACGCTCTCCTGCCTCCCTCCCTTTCCTTACAGATGTCTGGTCTTTTCTTCCAACCCTTCCGTATAGAAGCTATGCTATTATCCTTCTTTCTCTGAGACCACTATACACATATATATGGAGGGGGCTCACAACACGCTAGCAGATAGCAGAGACATTCCGCTCTGCCTGCCTTTTTTCATTTAACCACTATTTTCTACCTTGGGTCAAGCACTGTGATACCAGTGGGCATGTGGCAAAGAAAACACCAACAGTCTCTGCACATTTATGTGAGGTAGGAAGATAAATCAGAGAACTATACGGAGGACATTAGAGGGTAGCAGGTTTGAGGACAAGCATCAGGTGTAGGTCAGGGGTTGTCACTGTTTATAAAGCAGTCAGGGAAGGCATTGCTGAAGTGACAGCTGAGTGGGTACCAGAAGGAAACTGGGGCAAAGCTCTACCCCCTTATCAGGGAACACTATAAGTATGAAGACCCAAGGCACCATTTGTGTATATGTGTTTGCTGTGTTAGAGCAGAAAATGCTGAAGTAAACAGAGAATGATGGAAACGTATTCAGCCATGAGAAGGAACAAAGTTCTGATTCATGCTACAACAGGGATGAACCTTGAACACATAATTCTAAGTGAAAGAAGCCACAGATTCTGGTTCCATTTATACATGTCTGGCACAGGCAAGGCCATAGAGACAGAAAAGTAGGTTTCTGGGTGACTAGGGCTTGAGGGATTGTGTAGAAATGGGGGTAACCAGGAGCTCCTTAGGCCTTGCCACTGCTCTGACTGGTAAATCCTATTTTCCATGAACCATAAAATAGAAGATGCTCTTTGGTTAAAACTCAGTGAAATTAATGACTTAAAAGGAGCCAGCAGTCCAGGATAAGGCCCCCTAATCCCAGGACTGTCCCTTTCCCACAGGCAGCTTCTGACTACCCCTGCTCTGATGGTCCTTCTATAGCGCTTTCTTCTCGTGTCTGCTGGGATGGGCCCTGCAGATGACAAGTGACCTCCCCCAGCCCGACTGCTTTGTGCTGTCATAACTGAGGTATCTCTGGGGGTGTTTTCTGACACTGCTGCTGCTGCTAAGTCGCTTCAGTCGTGTCCAACTCTGTGCGACCCCATAGACGGCAGCCCACCAGGCTTCCCCGTCCCTGGGATTCTCCAGGCAAGAACACTGGAGTGGGTTGCCATTTCCTTCTCCAATGCATGAAAATGAAAGTGAAGTCACTCAGTTGTGTCCGACTCCTAGCGACCCCATGGACTGCAGCCTACCAGGCTCCTCCATCTATGGGATTTTTTAGGCAAAAGTACTAGAGTGGGGTGCCATTGCCTTCTCCGTTTCTGACGCTACCATGTAAGAAATCTGGCCAGGGACCCATTTTTCAACCCCCACAGCTCCAAGCATCAGCTCCATGATGTGGTTAAAGATATACACCTGTGCACAGCCACATAGAGGCCATTCCCTTAGCTGTAGCTCCTGATCCTTGCTACAGGCAGGGCTAGCAGCTGGCTTATGGTCCGGGGAGGCCTGGAGAGATGGGCACCTAGAACCCCTCTGATTCTTTGACCTCTTGATAAAAGGCTGGAACAGAAACACTCATCATGAGGAGGCTGGGTCCACTCGGGGTGGGGAGTAACCCACAGGCCATATTTGGTGATGCTAGTGGTTAAAGAACCTGCCTGCCAATGCAGGTAGACATTAGGAGACACAGGTTTGATCCCTGGGTCAGGAGAATCCCCTGAAGAAGGGCAAGTCAACCCACTTCAGTATTCTGGCCTGGAGAATCCCACGGACAGCAGAGCCTGGTAGGCTACAGTCCATGGAGTCACAGAGTCGGACATGACTGAAGCAACTTGGCATGCATGCACACTTTCTAGAATGATTCTCAGGATTGGTGAGGAATCCTTCAAAAACCCATGCAGCATCAGAAACACCTGCCGCAAATGCTGGAAAAACCTGCGTGCTGGGATTGTCTTTGGGTTCACTGGCCAGGGCTCTGTGGGGTTGCCCCAGGTCTTAGCACAGCTGGTCAGGAATCATGTTGTCGGTAGGTGATGACACCCCTGTACAACCAGGGCTGCAGGATCCGACAGCAATGTACCAGCCGAGACTTTACGATGATCCTTCTCAGAGGAGTCTGGCGGGCTACAAGTCCAGGGGCCGCAATGAGTCAGACGTGACTGAGTGACACACACACATACCATCCCTCCCACTCCCCCACCGTTGCCTGGGGAACTTGACAGCGTCTCCTAAAGTTAAAGGCTGAAGCTGAGATTGCCACCTGACCCCTGTTCACATCTAAACAACGAGGAGTGGGCTGCTAGCTGCCCTCAGAGGAGGTATGGAGAGACAGAGGTTGCCCAGCTGGGAGAGGGGACGAGGTTTAATGTTACATCAAGCTGGGGGCTTTGACTGTTATCAAGGATTGGGCACTCTCATTTCTTTTGTTTTCAGTTTAAACTTTTTATTTTGTATTGGGGTATAGCCAACTAACAAACCATGCTGTGATAGTTTCAGGTGAACATACTGTTCACTTGGTGGTCCAGTGGTTAACATTGTTCACCTGAAATTGTCAGGGACTCACCCATACATACCGGAGAAGACGATGGCACCCCACCCCAGTACTCCTGCCTGGAAAATCCATGGATGGAGGAGCCTGGTAGGCTGCAGTCCATGGGGTCACTAAGAGTCGGACACGACTGAGCAACTTCACTTTTACTTTTCACTTTCATGCATTGGAGAAGGAAATGGCAACCCTCCAGTGTTCTTGCCTGGAGAATCCCAGGGACGGGGGAGCCTGGTGGGCTGCCATCTATGGGGTCGCACAGAGTTGGACACGACTGAAGCGACTTAGCAGCAGCAGCACCCATACATACATCTGTATACATTCCCCCTCAACCTCCCCTCCTATCCAGGCTGCTACATAACACTAAGCAGAGTTCCATATGCTAGACAGTAGGTCCTTTGGTTACTGTTAACAATAACAGTTGGTTATTCATTTTAAGTATAGCAGTGTGTACATGTCCATCCCAAACTCCCTATCTCATTTCTTAATAAAATTAACTTTGCTATCTAAAGTGACTCTGTCTTACCTGGGAGATCAGAAAAGTCAAACAGTGCTTGCCTTTCCATCTAGGGAAGAATATTTTTAAAAGAACAGTGGGAGATAGAAGAAATGTATCTTTTGAGTCCCAGGTCATCGATGTTCTTGTTAGCCTGGCCAAGTCTTTGGTTTTTAAGCGAGAGAAACCCAACCAGTTCCTAAGTCACTACTGGTTCAGAGGTCCCTTTGCAGTGGGTGGGGCTATTGGAGATGCCTCTACCAAAGACAGAGATCCAACAACAGCCTTTGGTTTTCAATATCGTCTTCAGATTATACCCAAGGTCTGTGGGGCGCCTTGGGTAGCAGGAGTCTATTTCTGCCAGTTATCTAGAAGTTCGGCAGTCTCAAGGGGGATACTGGCCTGTCTGGGTGGGTGTTTATTTGGATGTTATAAATACAGATAGTTCAGTTGGTAAAGAATCTGCCTGCAATGCCAGAGACCCCAGTTTGATTCCTGGGTCAGGAAGATCCACTGGAGAAGGGATAGGCTACCCACTCCAGTATTCTTGGGCTTCCCTTGTGGCTCAGTTGGTAAAGAATCTGCCTGCAACGCAGGAGACCTGGGTTCAATCTCCTGGGGATTGGGAAGATCCCCTGGAGAAGGGGAAGGCTACCCACTCCAGTATTCTGGCCTAGAGAATTCCATGGACTGGATAGTCCATGGGGTCGCAAAGAGTTGGACACAACTGAGCAACCTTCACTATAAATACAGAATATGGAGTCTAACCCCTACTCCCCTCCCTCCCCACTATCAAAGTGGCTGTGTATATAGTGATCCTAGTGCTTGACACGTGTTGCTGCTTAATAAGATGACGCTCGGCCAGGGGTGGCAGATGAGCTCCGGGAGACCTCACACCCCACAAGGAACAGATGCTCAGCTGGGGTGGGGGCAGGATGGGAAACTATTTTTGGTTATCTGCTTGGATCTAGCTGGGGTTTCAGTGAATCTGGACAATAGTCAGAGACAGACAGGGATTTACCCACTTAGAAACTGGCGTTCTCTCTCTCTCTCTCTACCACTTCGTTCTGAGAAAATGTTGTTTTCCACTCTTTCTTTCATGAAGGACTAACTCCCTTCTGGCTTTACAGCAAGCTTGCCCCTAGCTTCATCCCTCTCCTTCATTTCTTGTTTCCTGCTTCTCTCGACCTCCAGATTCCCCATCATCTGCAGCAGCTGCCTTGTTGATGGGAAACTGAGGCCCAGGGATGCGACTGAGCTTGGAGACCTAGATCTAGAAATGAGGGACCTTGACCACCAGATTGGACATCTTGCCATCAGAAATAACACTAGGAGGTGGGAGCAGGAACAGAATACCCAAAGGGTGATGCCAGGCCTGGAGAGTTACCCTGGTAACCAGATAGCACTTGGGTGAGTTCGTCACAGTAAAAGGTACCACCTCTAAGAGGGACCTCCAAGCAGGTCAACCCCCAAGAGATTTGGATCTGCTTCTCCTAAGAATTGCATTGGGACCTCCCTGAATTGCATTGGTCCAGTGGTGAAGAATTTGCCTGCCAGTACAGGGGACATGGGAAGTTCCCACACTTAGCTGCAAGGCAGCTGAGCCTGTGGACCAGGATTACTGAGCCTGTGCTCCACAACAAGAGAAGCCACCTCAATGAGGAGCCTGTGCACTGCAACTAGAACAGCCCCAATTGCTACAACTAGAGAAAGCCTGCATGCAGCAACAAAGACCCAGCGCAGCCAAAAACAAAACATTTTTAAGAGGAGAATTGCATTCCTGTCCTCCTGTACCTTTCACCTTATAGCTCTTGAAGATTACCCACCTGGATGGGCGCATGCTTTTATTTTCTGCTCACAGACATCATGTTCAAAAGGGACAGTTGGACATTAGCACGAGTATTATGGAGACACTTCCAACAAGAATACAAGTTGGTGAGGGGGAGGGTTTAACTCAGGACCAGGCTTTGAAATGGCCTCCAGAGGAACCTGTGGGAACCAAGGGACCTTGGGTTCTCAGATCCAGTGACCGAGAAAAAAATCAATCATCTTAACAAAGAGACGTTGTTTGCTCTTCATGGTGATCCTGCCTCTTGTGTTCAGCATAAAAGAGACTGTAACAATATTTGCTATGTCAAGGGCAACAGCACTTTTATCGTGGGGAACAGGCAACTCTTTGAGATGTAAACATATTCAAGTTGAAGGTAATTGGACTACTGCTCATGTTTTAGAGCCTCCATTTCACAGACATAAAAACAGAGGCACAGAGAAGTTAAATAAGCTGTTTATCACAACTCTGAATCCCTTGGAAGTGAGTTAATACTCCTCAAATTACTCCTTGGTTGAGATTTTGAGATTTATTTTGGGCCTTTAAGTGGATGTGGAGGCCACTGGCTTATAAAACCTCTTTTTAAATCTGTTATAAGAAGGAATTTGACTTTAACTTAGATGACACTGTCTTAACAACAAAGCTGAACAACAGAAAGTTTCTGTTACCTGAGTGTGGAGCAGCCATCCTCAAACTCGACAGCCTGCCTCCAAATCCTCCCGAGGACTCGTGAAAACCCACACTGCCACGCCCCAGCCTCTGAATTTCAGAGTCAGATGGGTACCTGGAATATGTGGTTCTCATGTGTTCCCAGGTCACGTAGCAGTGATCTGCTGGTTCAAGGGCCACACTTGAGGAGCCACTGCAGTAAAAGCGCCTGCACCGACCAGCGTCTCCTTCAGGACTGCAGGATTTACCACCTCTGCACAACCTCAGCTGTGCAGAGCCAATCTTGCCCAAGGTCACGACCCCACCCTGGCGGGTCACCTGTATCTAATGATTGGTTGATGCTGAGCTAAGGTGATGGGTCTGCTGGTTGCCATTTCTCAGCTTTGCCTGAGGTTGCATCACAACTCCAGTTCTCCCTCTGCCGGGTCCTGTCTGCTTCCCTTTGTTCTTTGGTGTTAATTCCAGACCATTTCCCAGTACATCTCCTGTGAGAGAATCCACCTCTGACTCTGGGGGCTCTCAGGGGATGTGCAACACTTGGAGTAGAGTCACTTAAACATCACCTCTTCAACGAGACCACTCCCTGACCATTCCATGCCCTCCCCCTCTTCCTTACTGATTGGTTGTCTTTGTCGAATTCACTACTCTGACACTCTACGTTAAGAGACCCAATGCTTTGACCATCTTCTCCTCTAGACTCTAAGCTCTGTGAGGGCAGGGACCCATTTTTTTGTTCACTGTATCATCTTCCAGGACTGGCTCAGGACAGGCAATTGGTATTTCTGGGACCATTTTACTGAAGGATTTCATATTCAACACCTACTGGAGTTCTGAGGCTCCAGCTCAGCACATTCAGGAGACTGAAATTCTTGGATGAGAGGAGAGACTGGGATTCCTGTTCCAAAGGGAGAGAACTCGGCTGTGCTATTACGCATGCTTTGAGAAGAGGACGTCTTCTCAGGTGGTGCAGTGGTAAAGAATGTGCCTGCCAATACAGGAGATATAGGAGACTTGGGTTCGATCCCTGGGTTGGGAAGATACCCTGGAGTAGAAAACGGCAACCCATTCCAGTACTCTTGCCTGGAAAATTCCATGAACAGAGGAGCCTGGGGGCTATAGCCCATGGGGTCGCAAAGAGTCAGATACGACTATGCACATACATGTATGCACTATGATGCTTTGAGAAGAGCATCTCAATCTTCCTAGAATACAACTGCTTTTTTCCTTTCCTGGGGAGTTATTTTAAGATGGCAGATGTTGGTGACTGTCTGCCCCCACTTCCTCCCTGCAACCCAGCATCCCTCCAGCAGGCCCACTCCTCAGCTTTGAGGCGGGCTCCTCTTGGTGACCTGTGGCCAGGACCTGTCACCCACAGGCACTGAACGCTTCCTGGTCCACTCAGTGCTGAGTGAGATCTGAAGGAGGCAACAAAGGAGCCCTTTGATCAGACACTGAAAAAGCAAAGGCTGCAAAATGCTTGGAATGCTGAACATACTCCATGGAGCTCTTCCTCCCCGGGGAGCCCAGGGTGCAGTCTCCCAGGGGAGTACAGATAACGGGATGAGGGAGGCACCCGCCCAGGGCCTGCCAAGGCAGAGAGCTCAGCAGCCCAAGGATGAGTCAAGTGCATCCAAACAGAAGCTGAAAAATAAGTCAGCAAAGCACTTAAAGGCGTGCTTATCACGTTGAATAATTCAGTAGGCTGGCTGACTGTGAGCTGGGAGCTGGTTCACAGTTAATGGAATATTTCCTGTAAATATTATTTTCTCTTCCTGTCTCATTGCTTCATCCAGTTCAAAAATCTTTACTAATCTGGGGCGGTGACAAGCAATGCATCAGTTCTCTGAGCTAATGCTCCCGATTCTGAAATGCTCGGAGGAACCATAGGAAGCTGCATTGGTTGCTCTGGCAGGGAAGGGGCAGACCATTCACTCTGGTTCCTTCTCCTAATGTCTCAGAGGGGAGCTCTCTGCACTCCTAATTGTGCATCTAAGTGAACATAAGAGCACCCCTAATTGCACATCAAATAAATAAGTAAATGTTGTCTGCTGAATACATAACAAGGACCAGCACTGTCATCCTCTCCCCACGGAGAGATTTCATTAAATATGGGCTGGTGAGTGGGCTGCAGCTATCAGTGATGATTTACAGATATTGAATATTGCTTCTAAGGTTTCTTTGGAGCCACATGTTTCACACTGTTCTTTTTTTAATGCATATAGCGTCTGATAAAGCCTGATGGACGGATCCTCATTCTGACTCTTCCTGGCGCCCCATTCAGAAAGCGTTTTCTGTTGTAAATGATGATGTTTTCTGATGATTCAATGGCTGGGCTCTCCACACGACTGGGGAGTGCAGACTAGAGCCAGAAGACAGAGCACACAGCTCAGCTTGGTGCTGGTGGGAACTGAGTCTCGAGCGCGGGAGAAGTGAATCACCTGAAACCTTTGGTCCCGGTGCTCCCAGGAAGAGGCAGACTGTCTCAGAGGTCAGAGCTTTCGGAAATTTTCAGGCTCTGATCTAAGGAGCGCAAGGTCCTCCTCTAAAAGAGGGAGCCCTTTGTGATCGACTTTACCCAGCTTCATTTATCTCTGCCCCATGAGATCCTGGTTCCATGGGAGTTAATAAACAATGTATTTTCTGTATAGATCATTTAATTTTCATTCAAATGCTCTCAGCAAAGTCAAAACCCTCTTGCTTGTACCAACACAGCTGCCTGAGACTGACATGCCAGCTGATTTAGAAGATCCAGGTAATAAATAGGGGGGTGTGCGTGTCCCCACTGATGGTCACTTTATGTAGTGGCATTTACTCTTGTTTGATGCTCGTGTGTCTTTCCTTGGCCATAAATATAACCCAAGATGAAGCTTGATATTTTACTTTGAGTGTCCAAGCGCACTTGAACTGACAAGTTCAACTGATAATGTTTCGTGATTCCCTGAAGTCAACCGGAGGGTTGTTTAGTTGCTAAGTCATGTCCGACTCTGTGACCCCATGGACTGTAGCCCTCCAGGCTTCTCTGTCCATGGGATTCTGCAGGCAAGAATATTGCAGTGGGTTGCCATGCCCTCCTCCAGGGCATGTGCCCAATGCAGGGATCAAACCTGTGTCTCCTGCATTGGCAGGTGGATTTTTCACCACTGAGCTACCAGGGAAGCTCATCAGGACAGGTACCTGGTGGAGTAAAGGGTCTCTCACCTGTGAAGAGCTCCATTTCTACACACGTAGACATGTGCTCAAAGGGAATGTGGTACCCAGGAGAAAGTAGCGGAAAATCATTTATGTAGCTGCAAGATTTTTTCTTTTTTTCACTGATGTAACACTCTCTGCACTTCTGTGACCACTGCTAAACCCAGACAGATATGAAAATACTGCCACTCCTGTTCTCCGAAACCTCACTCACGACAGTGCCTAAAATGATCACCCCATAATCATGGTAAAGAAGAGAGGCATGTCTGGCAGTGTATGAACAAGTGTGCAGGAGAGGGGAGGCAGGCTGAGTGAGAGGGAAAACATCAGTGGGTGAAGGAGAGAAACAGCAGGATTCAGTGAGAGTTGATGGTGGGGCGATATTTAATGACTTATAAACAATTCTACAACCTATCCTCAGATACTGTTTGGGATTCCATCTGTTCATTTTAAAAGAACTCATCTTGGGACTTCCCTGGTGGTCCAATGGCTAAGACTCTGAGCTCTCAAATTAGGGGGCCTGGATTTGATCCCTGGTTGGGGAACTAGATCCCTTCCACATGCCACAAATAAGACCCCATGAAGCCAAAAAAAAAAAAAAAAAAGTCATCTATGTAAGCAAGGGCCACTATTCTAGTATAGATTGGAGCTTGGGTATTTTGTTTTTAGTGCTATATGTGGGCTTTTTTGGAGAAGGCAATGGCACCCCACTCCAGTACTCTTGCCTGGAAAATCCCATGGAAGGAGGAGCCTGGTACACTGCAGTCCATGGGCTCGCTAAGAGTCAGACACGACTGAGCGACTTCACTTTCACTTTTCGCTTTCATGCATTGGAGAAGGAAATGACAACCCACTCCAGTGTTCTTGCCTGGAGAATCCCAGGGACGGGGGAGGCTGGTGGGCTGCCGTCTATGGGGTCGCACAGAGTCGGACACAACTGAAGCGACTCAGCAGCAGTGAGCTTTTTAGGCATTTGGGGGGCTGTTCTTGCAGCACACATCATTTGGAAGTAGTTCTGAGCTTCTGAACATACTCAAGAACCAAAACACCCTCTTGGGACGTCCACACATGCCTTGCTGTTCCTGACATGTGTGCCCTGAGGGCAAAGAAGCTATTTTTTTCCCCTAACATCAGCAGCTTGCATTTTGAGCTGTGCTTCTGCAAGGCCAGGTGCCCATCTGTTTAGAAGATCCAGGTAATAGATAGGGGCGAGTGATTGGACAGGGCCTAGAATGCTCTCCCTGCTCCACCTATGAGGGATCTCGTGCTTTACTCCATCTCCTCCAAAGCCCCCAGGGCTTCAGAGTGAGGATTAAGCAATTTAGGGAAGACTGCAACCAGAGTCGGAAACTAGCAGCCCCAACCCCCAGAGAAGCTGGAACAGCTGTGGTGCTGCCCATTTTGGGACAGTCATTAGCTACCCGCTTCTTCTCAGGGGCCCTACAGAGGCACCTGAGTGCATTCTCACAGGAGACAGCTGAGGGCCTGTTTTTGGCTGTGTGCATGATCTGCTGATGCTACTGCAGCCAAGGACGCCGAGAGATGCCTCCAGATGCCAAGGTATGGCTCACCCTGGTCCTGCCCCTACTTGAAAGCTGGCTCCCATTGTCTCGCTGCCATAGGGCCTAGCTGCTGTAACTGGGTCAGAGTGTCAGGGAGACTCCTGCCTGGGCTGGAGGGGCAGTTGTTGCTACAAAAGGGCCTTCAGGTGCCCAGAACGGGGTGCCACTCCCTGTTCACTGAGCACTGCGAGGGTCCGGAGTGGTGAGCTCTGCCTGGCCCCCCTTGCCAGGGTGTGATTGCCTCCTGGAGGGCCATCCCTCATTCAGAGCTGGCCCAAACTTGAGCCCTGTGCCCAGCTCGCCAGGTGAAGAGGCCCTGCTGGGCACACCTGCCATGCCTGGCTGATCCTCCTTGAGTCTGAGTTGGGAAAGGACCCACCGCTGGCTGCAGGGGTGGTCCTCAGCTCTGGCCACCATGTCAGAATTGACTGTGAGGCTTTCTAGACATCCAGCAGCTGGGTCAGAGATGAGAGGGGGAGGGATCAGGGGAGACTGGGGCCTCTGTCCATTCTGACAGTTTCATGTGAGTTTCCAATCTCACTGAAGACAGATTTGGGGGCACTCACATGTAAATGTGCACCGGTGGTCACTACCATGTGCCTGCGTCTCCTTAGATTCAGAGGTCTGGAGCCTGGGAGTGTGCTCTGTGCATTCAGAGACTCTCAGCTGCCTTACATGGAAGAGAGATGGCCTTTTTATGATGGTGATGGTGCTGGCTGTGAGCAAAAGGGACAGGCGCTCTGCCTCATGTTCCCTGAAGCTGGGACCTCTTCACTACAGCTCAGGCTAAGTCTTTAGGGCCCACAGCATGTCTCAGCAGAGGTGGATACCCCTTGGGCTAATTAAATTTCTGCTCTTCTCCTCATGGGCTTTTCAAAGTTCTTAATTTTGTATTCCAATTGCACATTTATTTCCTAAAGAGGGCTCCCCAAGTTATATCAGGATCAGGGTGTCCTGGTCCCCAGCCTGCCCTTCAGCCTCACAGGGAATGTCACGATGGGAAACTGAAATTCACTTACGGCTACTGTAATTTTTTCAGTGTTCTGAGTGCCTCTCCCACTCCTCTCTCTCTGTTCAGTTCTGATTTGGAAATTGATACTGTCGAGCTCCAACTGAAAACTCACTGCCTATCTGCCAAGGCTACCCGAACGCCCCATCAGCCTAAGACGTGGCATGTCCTAAACTGCTCTTCTCTCCCCTTCTCTAACATCCCAGGATCTGGTCAATCAAGAAGCCTGGGAGTTGTTCCAGGTTCTCCTCCTTCGCTGACTGCCATCCTCTCACCCCCTGCCATTGATTAGTCACATCACCTTCTAAACATCTCTCTTCCAATTTCCCTTCTCCACTCCCAGCACTGACAGCCACCCCCAAGCCCCCACCAGTTCAGACCTACACTAGTGTAATGATGTCCCAGTCTGCAACTATTATCCTGTATCACTCCACTCATCTTCCACCAGCTGTCAGGATGATGCTCCTCTGTATGTGTGTCTTATCTCAGACCGTGCAGTCTGCTTGGTGTATTTTAGAGGTGTAGATACAATTACACATTTCTGAAGGAACGAAGAAATGAATGGATAGTGACTTTGATGGCTGGTTGTCCCTCAGTTAGTGATAGACTTGAGAATCCCGAATGCTCCCTTAGAGGACACAGAAGCAGGGCAACATTTTCAGTAACAACTCAGTTTGAATACAGTTAATATCCTGAATACATGTATTCACATGTTAACATTTTTAATCCACTGACCTGCATAAATTCAACCAATGAGAGTAAATTCTCTTATTCAAAGGGTGATTATTCACACATTTTGCTTTCCACTTTTCATTATTTTGACGTCTCTTTTGGAGTCCTACAGGAATACTTACAATTTATTGAACTCCTGTGCTGCATTTTGTATGTTTCACAAATATCAAGGCTACCTCACTATATCTAAAACCTTCATTAGCACCTCAATTAGAGAAACAAAGCAAGCTTAAACATATTAATAAATCGAACTAAACACATACCAATACTAGTTAGCACATTTTTCAAAAACATTCAGAGGGAGAGAAGACTTCAATCATGGGATTTTAATGAATTCCACTGTAGCTCTCAATCGTCCAAGCTGGCCTTGGTGTCCACCAGTGGGGCAATTGAGAGATGCATACGTTGTTACTAGGACTGGGTTAAAGGATCTAGGAGTCTCTGTGGCTCTTGCAAGCAGAAAAAATATCCAAGCAGGTTGGAGAGAGGGGACAGTCAATGTACAAATGAACTTATTTACCAAACAGAGGCAGACTCACAGACTCAAGAGAACGAACTTAAGGTTGCCACTGAGGAAAGAGTTGGGGGAAGGGATAGTTACAGAGTCTGGGATAGACATGTGTACACTGCTATATTTAAAATGGATAACCAATAAGGTCCTACTGTATAGCACATCAAACTCTGCTCAATGTTATGTGGCAGCCTGGATGGGAGGGGAGTTTGGGGGAGAATGGATACATGTACATGTATGGCTGAGTCACTCTGCCATTCACCTGAAACTTTCACAATGTTGTTAAACAGCTAGACTCCAATATAAACTAAAAAGTTTAAAAAAATAAAAAGAAGAAAGGAGTAAAGAGAAAACTCAAGAAAAAAAGCACAGAAATTTATAAATGTTATAAGAGAAAGAGGTAGAAAAGAAACAGAAAGTTAAGAGTGTTTGAAGTACAGACCCAGTGACTAAGAAAGACAAAGAAGAAAAAATAAGAATGCAGAGTCCAAATCATGTCTTGCAGCAGGAAACTGGAGGGGTTTTGAAAATAGTCACAAAACAATCATCCCTGGAACAGCCAGGTTCCTCCTGAATTGTGCCCAAGGAAGAATTCCTCCATCACAGGCTCAGGATCTTTTCATAGAACTTAACTGACTTACTGATCAATTGAGTGAAAATCTTCCTCAAAACAGAGCCATTTTTTCTCTATGAGTTTAATGAGAAACTGGCTAAGGGCAGATGTCCACCGGATAGACTACAATAAGTTCGGATGTGTAGCGTGGATTTCAATCCTGCTCATGGATAAAGCAGCTTGGAAAGCATTCTGCAGTGACATAATGAACTCATACGGTTTTCTCCCTCCAAAAGCAAGTGTGGTTTTGATAGACTTTTAATCTGTATTTCAGGGTCTGATTCGCATACCGACTCCCCGTTTTTTTCTCTGCCTGGAGGAGCTAAAGGACAGCTCTCGCCTCAGAGACATTTTTTCCATTATAATTTTTCAATTTGTTCTGGTCTGAAAAATGTGTAGAAATGAAAACAGAAAATCCAAGTCCTGTGTCCCCTTCAAACATTCTGTTTTGGCTTTACTGTGACTCTATATCCTCTGTTAAGCTTCCCTTTCTTTTTTGGCAAGTGATCTTATTTCTTCCAGATTTCTGATCGCTTCTAATATGCCATAAAATATTTACTGGATTGGCAGGCAAGCCTCTCATGCTTCTTTATTTTTCACCTCTTTTTGACCTACAATCTCTTCTTTTAGGTTCCCCGCTTTCTAAAAAAACAAAAAAGAAAACCTTTGGGAAAACTCAGATTAGCCTCAGGATTCAAGAGAGACACTCCTTCACATTCCCATTACCACAGTATCCCAGAGAATGAGGGCCAGAATGGTCTGTCAGAGTCCTGTTGTCCATCTGCTCTGGGTAAGCTGACCTAATCTTGTTCTATATGTACTAAGTCGCTTCAGTCGTGTCTGACTCTGTGACCTCATGGACTGCAGCCCGCCAGGCTCCTCTGGCCATGGAATTCTCCAGGCAAGAATACTGGAGTGGGTTGTCATGCCCTCCTCCACGGGATCCTCCCAACCCAGGGATCAAACTCGCATCTCCTGTGTTTCTTGCATTGGCAGGCAGGTTCTTTACCACTAGTGCCGCCCGGAAATCCCCTAGTCTTCTTACCTTAAATAATTTTACAACTTCCATTTCCTTAGTGACAGGAAGGAAAAGTATTTTCCCAGAGAAGGCAGAACGGATGAGTTTGGAGTAGTTTGTATACACCCCACTTATCAGGAGACTGGGGTGTATACAATTTTTGTCACTTCTCAGCCTGTTCCTCCCTCCACCGGAGCACCACTAGCCCACCAAGGAGAGCATGCTTACCTTCCTGGGCTTGACTTTATCATGGTAGTCATACTGGAAGATGCCTTTGTAGCTCAGGCCCAGCCACCACGGTATCCCCTGCTTGTCCTAGGACATCAAAAGAAGCATGGGTAAGCATGGGACCAGAGGAGAGAAACATGAGCCAAGCAATCTGCTTCATCTGAAGACAAAGGGAAAAGCAAATTCCTTGAAAGGGATGGACCCCATCTCTCTATGATTTACCTTGACAGGTGTGCCCCATCATCAAAGGATGCTCAGTGATGTGACTTGGAAAGTGCCCTGGGTTGGGGACCCAGCTCCACTCCTAACCAGCAGCACAGCTGTGGTTCTCTTCCCCATTCTGAGTCAAAAGCGGATGCCTTGTTCTCTGTTCTCCTTCGAAGACTTTAGGTTTTCAGCGCCGTCCCCCAATTTCCCCACTAAGGAAAATCTGAGAGATGCTGAGCACTGACAAAATGACCTTCCGAGCCGAGAAACTGTCATCGGCTGTCAGAGCTGGAAGGAACTACGGAAACTATGAAAGGTGACTCCCCTAAAAATTTTGCCTTAAAAGATTTTAATTTTTTTTTTCAGCAGTTTTAGGTTCATGGCAAAATTGAGAGGAAGGTACAAGGATTTCCCATATATTCTCATCCCTACAGCCTCCCCTATCAATAACATCCCACACTGGAATGTACTTTTGTAGTAACTGATGAACCTACACTGACCCATCTCAATCACCCAGAGTCCACAGTTTCCCTCAGGATCCATTCTTGGCTTGTACATTCCATAGGTCTGGACAAACATATATAGATACGTATCAATCACATAGTGTTGCACAGAGTATTTTCATTGCTCTAAAAGTCCTGTGTGTTCTATCTATTCATCCTAGGTTCTGGCAACCAGGCTTGTCTTTTCCAGGATGTATGTCATTTAGTTGGAATCATACAATATGCAGCCTTTTCAGATTGACTTCTTTCATTTAGTAATATGCATTTAAGACTCCTCTAATTAAAAAAAATTTTTTTTTTTTGGAGTAGGATTAATTTAAAATGCTGTGCTAGTTTCTTCTGTACAGCAAAGTGAATCAGTTATACATATATCAACTCCTTTTATTTTTTCTTAAGTTGTGCATCTCTTTCTTATGTTAGCTATTTTTTTTTTTTAATGTGGACCACAGTCTTTATTGAATTTGTTATCATATTGCTTCTGTCTCATGTTCTGGCCTTTTGGCCCTGAGGCCCCGAGGCACGTGGGATTCTAGATCCCTGACCAGGGATCGAACCAGCTCTCTCTACATTGGAAGGGAAAGCCAGGGAAGTCCCAAACTCCTCTCATTTTAAAGACAAAGAAATCATGCAAATGTTGCGTCCTGCTGTACTCAGGACCACCCCCCTGCCCCACCCCAGCAGGCCGATGGCAGGGCGAGCAGATGCTTCCCAGTGTGTCCTGCTCACTTATGAGGAGAGTGGCTTCCGGGCTGGCCTGGGTGACTCAGGCTACAGGGTAACAAAATTGAAGCCTAGACACTCCAGGGGCAGAATGAGAAATGCCAAGGCCCTCTGTTTATTCCTTTAACAGAGACTTCTGGCCCCCAGATGGTTAATCTCCATTCAAGTAGGGTGATTGTTAATGAGAAGATCCCAAATGCTAGGAGCTGGCAGTGGGCATATCACGCAGCCTTTCCTTGGATTTGTTCTAATTGCCACATGGATGAATGGCCTAATAGAGCCCACAGAGGACATCCTGAAAACTCAAAGGTGGCTTCAGGGTTTTACGGGGCATGAGTTTGTGCTTCAAGGTAAGCCCAAAGGTAAAAAGCAAAATAACTACATTTTGAATTTTTAGAAGAGCTTCTAAATTTCTTTAAAGGTATGTAAAGTGCCCATGTGACTGCACTGGTTTTGGAGAACAGAACAAGAGGACAGACGAAGGCCACTGTGGTTTCAGGTTGATGAGGCAAGAGGTGTCATCACACCAAGATATGTGGCATCTATGAAATGTACAAGGTAGGCCACCAAACAGTGAGTCTCGATATGGTTGCTTAGGTTCTTTCTCCAAATAAGTGGGAGAGTAATCCCTCAAGCTTGAGATTCCAAGAGTCAAACACATAGATAGGCACACCTGGCACCCGGAAATTCACAAATAGCAAAGGAGCATATTTCTAACGTTTTATTGGATGGCAGAGAGCATACATATCAGAGGTTGTCCTTTTGTCAAGTTCCAGGGCTGACAAGGAAACAGAATTCAGGTTTACGCTGTGTTTGTAAAACCCAGATGAAGTTCTATCTGAAAGCCTTTCCATCTAGGTATCTCAACCTATCTCAATAGTCTTCTAATACTTAGAAAATTTTTGTGGAGTAGTTGGTGAAGCAAATTTCTTAATCTCTATTTTATTTATTTTATTATATACACACACACGTATATTATCTTCATTTATTTATTTTTGGCTGTGCTGGGTCTTCGCTGCTTCTCGGGGTTTTTCTCTCATTGTGACAAGCAGGGGCTACTCTCTAGTTGCAGTGTGCCAACTTCTCAGCATGGTGGCTTCTCTTGTCGGGAAGCACAGGATCCAGGGTGCTTTAGCTTCATACTTGTGGCATATCCACTCAGAAGTTGCAGTTCCCAGGCTCCAGAGCACTGGCTCAGTGGCACATAGGATTAGTTGCTCCATGGCATGTGGGATCTTCCCAGACCAGGGATTGAACCCGGGTCTTCTGCACTGGTAGGCAAAGTCTTTACCACAGAGCCACCAAGGAAGCCTCGATTTACTTTCAATATATATTTATTTGTTTAGCTGGGTCAGGTCTTAGTTGCAGCATGCAGTTGTCACGTGGGGTCTTTCATTGTGGAGCTTGAGCTCAGCAGTTGCAGTGCAGGGCTCCTGGATCTGCGGTGTGTGAGCTTAACTGCTCTGTGGCATGTGGGATCTTAGTTCCCTGATCAGGGATTGAACCTGTGTCTCCTGCCTTGCAAGGTGTTTCCTCAACCACTGGACACCAGGGAATCCCTTAATCTCTCTTTTAATTATGAGCCGCAGAGGTGAGATCATGCTTAGGACAAACAGCAAATCAGAGAATGGAATGGAGTCAGGGATTCCTGAATTACTGGCTCCATTCATGAATTCAGACCTCTCCGCTAAACATCAGCATGGAATATTTCCACAAGTGACAGAGAGACTCACAGTTTGATTTCTGTGATATGCCTCTTGTAATAATGTCAGGGCTATTGCTGGGCTCTCCTGTTTCTTTTATGGTAGCAAGATGGCAAAATGGACACGGGCTCTAGACTCACTCACAGTGTAAGAGTTGAACCCTGGCAGCAAGCAGTGGGGATTTTGAATCTCTTTTCATAATCAATTCAATTTCCTTTTGGGGAGTTGACTGCCCACTGATTTCAGTGGCCATATTCCCAGGCAGAGCAATACAGGGATTGTCTCCGTAGATGATTCACATTTTTCATGTGGGACAAAATTTAGCCCAGAAGGCCAGGTCATACTTCTCATGACAAGACTATAGCTTAGATTTGAGAAAGGCAGGGATGACTGCCATGATTCTGAGTTCTGTGCATCACAGTGAGGAGAGATGAAGAGCTTCCACTTGTGGGAAGGGTGTTGGAAGGACGTCAGGAAGAACTGAACCACTGCAGGCTGTGATAGATCTGGAAATGAGCTGCTGGGTGGGACCAGAGTCCCCACATATGCCTCAAAACTGGACTCCACAAATATCACTTTGATATCTGTTCCCATCATGGAAATGCATATATCCAACTACTCAATTCAATTCTCAATAAAGGCACTTGGTAAATATTTGCTGGGCACCTACTACATGCCAGGCACTACACTAGATTCTGCTGGATTCCAGGAATATATAACAGAATACAACACAGTCTTTGCTATCAGAAGGCTGCAGTTTAGAGGAAGATACAGGCCATTAAATGCACACCAAGGATGTGCAAAATGCCATTGAAACTGCTGTGGTGACACAATAATGAATGAAACATGGCACACTCTGGTCTAAAAGAATTAAAAATACAGTCGGTGGGGTTTCCCTGGTGGTCTAGTGGTTAAGAATACACCTTGCAATGCAAGAGATACTAGTTCGATCCCTGATCCAGGAACATGCCACATATCAAGGAGCAGCTAAGCCTGCGTGCCACAACTACTGAAGCTCGAGTGCCTAGAGCCAGTGCTCTGCAACAAGAAGCCACCACAATGAGATGACCGAGAACCACAATGAAGAGTAGCCACTCACTGCAACTGGAGAAAGCCTGCATGTAGCAAAAAAGACCAGACAGACAAAAAATAAAGTCAATAAATCTTAAAAAAAAAAAAAAAAACAAAAACAGTCAGGTAGAAACATGGGGAAGGAAATTGGTGGACGAGCCTGAGAATATTGGGTTGCTTGGTGGGACTGTCTTGCATTCAGAAGGGTTTTCTGTTCCTTTTGTCCAGACTTGGAGCAATGACTTCGATAAACTTCACATCCAGGTAAACGAAGGAAAGGAAGTTATCCTTTCTCAGGATAGAAAAAAAGAGCCTGGGAACATCATTATCTGTTATTTCAAAGAAAGGATCCCAGTCTTGGACATTATGTATCAAATGTAAAAGAATTTACAATGGGGCCAGTGTCACATTGGACTTTCCATCAGCATATTTAAGAAGATAGAGGCTGTTGATTTCTCAACCCATAGTCCCACTTCTCCTATTTGGCTGCCTATGTGGCATTTGACCACGAAGAGAAACACTGTTCATTCTGCTTAAGTTTTTGTTCTCTATAGTTCCTTGGAATCTTCCTACTGAGAGGCTCTGTGGTCCTGATCTCCAGGATTCTTCTGAGAATTGAAAGGAAGTAGGCATTTATCAATAACCTCAGATATGCAGATGACACCACTCTTATGGCAGAAAGTGAAGAGGAACTAAAAAGCCTCTTGATCAAAGTGAAAGAGGAAAGTGAAAAAGTTGGCTTAAAGCTCAACATTCAGAAAACGGAGATCATGGCATCTGGTCCCATCACTTCATGGGAAATAGATGGGGAAACAGTGGAAACAGTGTCAGACTTTATTTTTTGGGCTCCAAAATCACTGCAGATGGTGACTGCAGCCATGAAATTAAAAGACACTTACTCCTTGGAAGGAAAGTTATGACCAACCTAGATAGCATATTGAAAAGCAGAGACATTACTTTGCCAACAAAGGTCCATCTAGTCAAGGCTATGGTTTTTCCAGTGGTCATGTATGGATGTGAGAGTTGGACTGTGAAGAAGGCTGAGCGCCAAAGAATTGATGCTTTTGAACTGTGGTGTTGGCGAAGACTCTTGAGAGTCCCTTGGACTGCAAGGAGATCCAACCAGTCCATTCTGAAGGACATTAGCCCTGGGATTTCTTTGGAAGGAATGATGCTAAAGCTGAAAGTACTTTGGCCACCTCATGTAAAGAGGTGACTCATTGGAAAAGACCCTGATGTTGGGAGGGATTGGGGGCAGGAGGAGAAGGGGATGACAGAGGGTGAGATGGCTGGATGGCATCACTGACTCGATGGACATGAGTTTGAGTAAACTTTAGGAGATGGTGATAGTCAGGGAGGCCTGGCGTGCTGTGATTCATGAGGTTGCAAAGAGTCGGACACGACTGAGCGACTGAACTGAACTGAACTGAACTGAGGCATTTATCACACCCACTTCACAAAAGGGAAAGTAAATTTTGGAGAGTCTTTGAATCAAGTCTTACTACACTGGGGGGGGGAGGGGTGTTTCACTGTCCCAATTCCCCCAGCATGCAATCTCCCTGACTGAGTCCTCCCCAAACCCCAAAAAACTTCACTAAGATTTAAAAGAAAGAAATGAAAATCTTTTTTAGGGCCTGTTGGCAATGTTCACCAAATGAGCTCACTTACCTTCACTGCATAATAGTGAACCCCATAGGTTGGGAGAGACTCTACGATGCTCATGTAGCTGTGAAAACAAAACAACACACACACGCACACACACACACACACACACACACACACACGCGCGCACACGCGCGCACACACACACACACACACACACACACACACACGGTTATTCAGCAGAACTGGTATCATACACACATTGGTATCTGTGTGTACATGATATAAGTTCTCAGAATGGTTATTTGCTTGAAAATTAAATGGAACCACTACCCACTGGAGTCTCTCCCAGAAGAACTGAACAACCCTGACATGTTCTATGTGAACACACACACAATCTCATCAGCACTGGGAGGGGTGGGGTCCTTACTTGACGATGGCTTGGCCTCTGGTCTGGCCGTTGAGTTTCTTGTAGTGCTCGATGACCCGGTCCTCACTAGAACGAGAGGAAAAGGAGTCTCTACCTCAGTCTCCAGGTGATGGCCCCGAGCCCTCCTCAGAAAAGGACCGTGAGCCCCACATCCTCACAAGAAGTTCCAAGGAGCCAACAGCTCCTGGAAGAATGATTTGTCCTGGAACCAGCATTTTGAAACCCAGCCAAAGTGAGATGTCCAGGGCGACAGAAGTACCAAAAGAGTCCACTTTCCCCTCAGAGGACTCCTCTTTGTCTTGAGTTTAGCTCAGGTTTGGAGGGTCAGACTCCTTGTGGGAGCAGAGGATGAAAGGAGCATGCATCCCAGTGGGGAGGGACACAGGACGAGGACAGGCAGACAGCCATTGCTGGGGGTCCGTGTGGACGCTCCGGGCAACCTTGGTCAGGACCTCCTCCCCTCCTCCCCTCCTAAACTCCAGCTGCCCAGTCAGGGGGAAGCAGGTGCTGACCTCGACACAACATTCATGGGCTCTCTACCCTGTTAGCAGTTAAATAGCTCAGGGTGTCCAAGAAGGATTGGAAAGTTTGGGAATTTGGGGCTGGTTAACACAAATCAACCTCAGATATGCAGCTGACACCACTCTTTTGGCAGAAAGTGAAGAGGAACTAAAAAGCCTCTTGTCGAAAGTGAAAGAGGAGAGTGAAAAAGTTGGCTTAAAGCTCAACATTCAGAAAACGAAGATCATGGCATCTGGTTCCATCACTTCATGGGAAATAGATGGGGAAACAGTGGAAACAGTGTCAGACTTTATTTTTTTTGGGCTCCAAAATCACTGCAGATGGTGACTGCAGCCATGAAATTAAAAGACGCTTACTTCTTGGAAGGAAAGTTATGACCAACCTAGACAGCATATTGAAAAGCAGAGACGTTACTTTGCCAACAAAGGTCCATCTAGTCAAGGCTATGGTTTTTCCAGTGGTCATGTATGGATGTGAGAGTTGGACTGTGAAGAAAGCTGAGCGCCGAAGAATTGATGCTTTTGAACTGTGGTGCTGGCGAAGACTCTTGAGAGTCCCTTGGACTGCAAGGAGATCCAACCAGTCCATTGTGAAGGAGATCAGTCCTAGGTGTTCATTGGAAGGATGATGCTAAAGCTGAAACTCCAGTACTTTGGCCACCTCATGTGAAGAGTTGACTCACTGGAAAAGACTCTGATGCTGGGAGGGATTGGGGGCAGGAGGAGAAGGGGACGACAGAGGATGAGATGGTTGGATGGCATCATGGACTTGATGGACATGAGTTTGATTAAACTCCAGGAATTGGTGATGGACAGGGAGGCCTGGCGTGCTGTGATTCAGAGGGGTTGCAAAGAGTCGGACACGACTGAGCAACTGAACTGAACTGAACTGAACACAAATCATAGAGCAATAAAATGCCCACAGCAGCATTGTGAGATAAGAAGACAGCTACTCAAAGTCAGATGGGGACCTGGTAACCTTCTGAAATCTCAGATCTAACATAGGAAGAGGTTAACTCACTCCTTGAGGGGCATGGGGGCTTCACCCTCCTGTGATGAGGCACACGGTGTGAAGAGCCTCCTGGGAAGTGACCCTGTACCCTGCTGCCTTTGGAAATGCCAAGCCTAACTCAGGAACCACATTTCACCTGTTGGGGGGTCAAGTCCAAAAGCCTGGCCTCTGGGACCTTGGAACCTTCTTCCTTAGGCCTCCACCTTACTCTTCCTCCCCACAGCCTGTAGACTCCACGATGAGAGGTAATTCCAGGGATGAACCCTCAAGACCTCCTCAGTTGAACTTCACGATCTATGATTCATTTATTATCCCAGAGCAGATGGAAAGCCTTCTTTCACCCACCTCTTATTAGTGAGGCCACTTCTGGGGAGCGGAGCACACATTCTGTATGTTCATTACTGAGTACTTGGGAGTAGTTTATTTTTCTTCTAGTTACTCTCTTAATCTTCTGTGAATATCTCTGCATGTTAGTATTCTGAAATTTGACTTGTACAAGATGGGCCCCTGGCAGGAAAGTGTCTTTCCTGACGTCCCAGATGGGGAATGACTGGTTACGAGGGGCCTTTGTCTAGCTGAGAGTCAAGTCTATGGGGTCCGAGTACCCTCTCTTCAGAAAGGGGCAGAGGCAGCCATGTTTCTCCTCGGTTCCCACACACCTCACACCGTGGCGGCTCTGCACTGAGGGGGACGAGGCCCTCTCCTGACAGAAAATTCTCCAAAAGTGTCCTTGCTGGGGTGGACGCCAGCGTCACAGACCATCAGAGTGGGGTCAGGACATTCTGGGGTCATCCTTCCAGCTGCCTCCCCAGCTGCCCGCTGAACCAAGAGCTGGGTGGGCACACGATGAGGTAGCATTTAGGGAGGCTGACCCTCAGATCCAGGGTCAAGCCACACAGTATAGCTACGAGCCCGCTTCCTTTGTACAGAGTCGCAGAGAGGGTTCCCGGCTCCCTAGGGTGGGATGGGGGTGGAATTCAATACAGCGCTGTAGTGGTGAACACCAGCACAGCTCAGGAAAAACACCAGCGGGGTCAGAAACACCAGCAGGCAGCTGTGCAGCTGTTCATAAACTAAATGGCCTGACCCTTGGGGCCCTACTGAGCCTGACAGCTGCAAGGATCTGTCACCCCACCCTCTCCCGCCTGGTTTCTCCTGCTGTGTGAGACCCTCTGCGAGGCCTCAGTATCTTCCTTCTTCCTTGGCTTTCCCCTCTCTGTCTGTCCCAGTGGAAACACCGTGGGCAGGCATGTGATAGCAGCTGCCACGCGTCCCCTCCACTGCCTGTCCCTCCATGGGGACTGACAGATGATCAGGGCCCCAACTACCCCTCCATGGGATTACTATCAGAGACCCACCACCCACCAGCCAGAGGAAATGGAACCCCAAACACCATTTGGAGGATATGGTGTTAGGTGAAGCAAAAAGGCAAGTGACCCACAGGCTGATGGTGCCCCCAGGCAGGGGCTGGCTCGCGCTGTTAAGGTCAATCATCTCTGCATACAGGGAGCCCAGAAACAAGGCGACAGCCACAGGGCTCCCTGTCTCAGAGGAGCTGTCAGCCTGCAGGGGCCAAGGATTTCAGAGTAAAGGAAGACATCCCCTCACGCCCCGTCTGGGTGCATTTGTGGTCCCGCATCAAGAGAAGCCAGGTCAGGGCCCTGATGCTGCCTTGTCCTGGGGCCCTGGGCACTGCGTGACTCGACGCCACACTCCCATAAGGAGATCACGCAGGGTGAGAAGTCCAAGCGTGTGGAATGCTTGGGGAAAATGAGCAGAAAGGACTACTGGGTGATGATTTGGCATTATTGTGTGCCACTCACAACTTTCTAACTGCATTATGTGCTTGTTTATTAATATTTCCTCTCTTAATTACAGTCTGGATTTGGCTGCTACGGTTAGTGCCATTTTACAGATGGAAAATCAAGGCGGCAGAGCTTCCTGGATTGTCATTACCCCGCAGCTCAGAGACATGGCTGGGATCCTAAACCTACTGTTCCGCTCACTAGGCTGTAATGCCTTCCCTGGGAAGTGTGGACAGGATCCCTATGGCTTATTTAGGCCTTAAGGTTGTCCACTGCATCTGTGTGTATGGACACTTTTTTTTTTTAAGCTATGCATCATGACAATGGTTCATGCTACTGGCCTGTTTGTGTAGAAGCTGAGTTGTAGAACCTGGGGGCACCTGCTTCAAAAGCATCCCTCCCTTTGTCTTGTCATCCTCCTAGGACATTTAGACAGTAACATGGTGCCTCTGGGTCCAAAAGTGTGGGCCTGGTCACAGAGACGCAGGGCTGTTCTGGCAGGACAGCTAGAGACGTGGATGAGGATGAAGCTGTTCATACTGACAAAAGAGAGAGCGCCAGCGTGAAGGAAGGAGTTACGGCTCAGCGATGATGTTTGCGCACAGAGCAGGCTGTGGAGATAACCCAGAAGAAAACCCAGAGACAGGAAGGAGAGAGAGGAAAGGAGCAGCCAGGGTGTAAACAACATTTGGAAACATACAAATGAGGTAACTGAGGGATTCATTAGGCTCAAAGCAACTCTGACTCCAGACAAGCCAGCAACATTGCAGCCTCTGCTGGCTAATACATTTCACCAGGCAGGAACTACCAGCTTTGTGAATTATCTCCTTGCAGCTCCAGTCCCTTCACCACTGGTTTCCTGAAAATAAACCACTGGGAGGACAGAGAAGGTAAGACCCAGGGAGCATAAGGAATTTGGTAGAGGGCAATTTGTTTCCACAAAAAAGGAAACAAGTGTGCCATCTGGGGTGTTTGTATGTGCACGCTGCCAGGCTGGAAGTTTGGAAGCGGACATATGTAAAGTCTTTGTGTGTTAAACCAATCTTGTTCTTTGAAGGCAAATTATAAGGCTCTGAGCACTGTTTATCACACCTATGCTACCAAAAAAAGAATGGCAACAAAACAGTTCGGAGAAATGAAACAGAGAATGCTGGCACACAGGTGGAAGCTCCCAGTCTCAGGGTTCAGCCCTTTTATTTCCTGTCCAGCTGCCCTGTCACTTGGTCTCTTGGCAAGACATGATTTATGTCCTGGAGTTTCATCCTGCTAATGCCCTCCACAGTAACATGCACCCCATCCCAGCCAAAGGGGTCCCCTGAAGCCACTCAGATGACTGAACAACTAGTCTGGCAATTGGAAAGGTGTCTGGACAAGATGAAATGTTATTAAACTGTAAACGTCATAAAGTGTATTAGAGAAATGCTGAAAAGTCATATGTTATAATGCAACAAAATTGACTTGTTCGGCGATTTATATGTTATTATTTTTAAATAAAAGCCCTTACAAAAGCCTAACAAAAAGTGCTTTTGGTTACAGAGTCATAAGAATGATTAGGGAAGTGGCGTTTTGCTTTCAAAGGATAGTGGTTGGGGCTCGCTGGCTCTACAGTATTTCAACACACTACCCAGCCATGCAAACCCCACTCCACTGTGACCTGAACCACAATCTGGGAAGAGTTCAAACGCCTGATTCATTGAGAATCAGTAGTGTAGGGCCTAACAGACGAACTATGGTGTAATGTTACACAGCAGCTACATCGGGAGATATGAAACACGGTGGGAAAAGAAAAGAATCAACCTCCCTCTTCTGCAAAGAGGAAACCCTTCTCATCCTCCCACATCTCAAAATCCCACACATCCTGTCATCAAATGACAAGGATCCCAAAGCGAAATTCTAGCAGTCCATGAAGGGATCTCCAAGGAGGCAAGGCATCCAAAGTGAAATTTTAGAAGTTTTCCCTTCGAAAAAAAAAAAAAAAAAAAAAAAAAAAAAGTTTTCCCCCTTTTAAAAAAAAAAAAAAAAGGAAAAGAAAGAAAATAGGAAAAACAGCTCTCATATTCCATGTCATTTAAATAAATGCAAAAAATGGTTTCATGAAGGCTCAGGCCACTCGATACAGTTTGGAATCGCTCTCTGATTGGGGACCAGGTTGACTCGTGGTGGGGAGGGTGGACAGTCACCCGGAGTCCCCTGCCTCCCTCGAAGGGGCTCCATCCTTGGGGGGATGACTGGGGCGTGCAGAGAAAAGGGGCTTACCAGTAAGCCAGGGAGGGGTGCTCCTTCAGGGCTTGTGTGGGAAGCGCTGGCAGCTTCTTCAGGTCAGTCCTCACCACTTCATTGCTGCAAGACAGGGGCAGATAGGGGGCATGGCAGAAACACACTTGGCCCGGGAGAAGACCACTGCACCACGGCAGGAGACCTGATCCCCGCCATCTGGTCCTCACACCCCACATCTGCGCCCCTTTAGTGAAAAGGGGAGCTTTCTTTGTCCTGATTCAGTTACACAAGGGGACACACAGCATGCAGAGCCCGCTAGCCTATCCTTGTGGTGCACACAGCAGGGCAGGGTAGAGCCCTCTGGGATGCCTGAGGGTTCTTTTCAAGCCCTACATGCCAGGCAGGCACAGATGAATGTCCCTAGGCAGCAGGAATGTGGGAGAAGAGCCACCAGTGACCCCAAAGGGGGGACCTTAGGGAGCTCCTGGGGGCCCAGTCGTGGGCTCTGAGAATGGAGCTGTTTTTGACTGTTTTCACCTTAAACTGTTTCCCTCACTAACCCATAGGCCACTTTTCTTTGCCTGGATTAACCACATACTAAAAACTGTTGTCCAAAATATGACAAATCAATAACATTTGCTCTTTAAAACCAAGATAATTTAAAAATTCATTATTATATAAAATATGGTATTCTTTATAAAATGCTATTAGCCTGTTAATAAGGCATGATTTCACTATATTAAGTTATCGACATTCAGAAATCCTTGGTCTAGTGTATTAACCTCTTTCTTCCTAAGTAAAAAAGAAATTTGCACTTACTTATGTTCTGAAATATGATAATTACAATATATTTTCAAATTCTCAAAAAATTCGACTTTAAAAATTTTTTCTATTGGCGTATAGCTGGTTTACAATGTTGTGTTAGTTTCAGGTGTACAGCAAAGTGATTCAGTTTTGAAACACAAGCTGGAATCAAGATTGCCGGGAGAAATATCAGTAACCTCAGATATGCAGATGATACCACCCTTATGGCAGAAAGTGAAGAGGAATTAAAAAGCCTCTTGATGAAAGTGAAAGTGGAGAGTGAAAAAGTTGGCTTAAAGCTCAACATTCAGAAAACTAAGATCATGGCATCTGGTCCTATCACTTCATGGGAAATAGATGGGGAAACAGTGGAAAGAGTGTCAGACTTTATTTTTTTGGGCTCCAAAATCACTGCAGATGGTGACTGCAGCCATGAAATTAAAAGACGCTTACTCCTTGGAAGGAAAGTTATGACCAACCTAGATAGCATATTGAAAAGCAGAGACATTACTTTGCCAACAAAGGTCCGTCTAGTCAAGGCTATGGTTTTTCCAGTGGTCATGTATGGATGTGAGAGTTGGACTGTGAAGAAGGCTGAGCGCCAAAGAATTGATGCTTTTGAACTGTGGTGTTGGCGAAGACTCTTGAGAGTCCCTTGGACTGCAAGGAGATCCAACCAGTCCATTGTGAAGGAGATCAGCCCTGGGATTTCTTTGGAAGGAATGATGCTAAAGCTGAAACTCCAGTACTTTGACTACCTCATGCAAAGAGTTGACTCATTGGAAAAGACTCTGATGCTGGGAGGGATTGGGGGCAGGAGGAGAAGAGGATGACAGAGGATGAGATGGCTGGATGGCATCACTGACTCAGTGGACATGAGTCTGAGTGAACTCTGGGATTTGGTGATGGACGGGGAGGCCTGGTGTGCTGCAATTCATGGGGTCGCAAAGAGTCGGACATGACTGAGTAACTGAACTGAACTGACTGATATTGCAAAATAATGAGCAAAGTTTTCTATGCTATACAGTAGGTCCTTGGTGGCTAACCATTTTGTATATAGCAGCATGTGTATGTTAATCCCAAGCTTCTATTTTATCCACCAAGCTCTTCCCCCTTTGGTAGCCATGAATTTGTTTTCTATATCTGTGGGTCTGTTCCTGTTTGTATATAAGTCATTTGCTTTTGACAAGGTCCAGAAACAACTCAGAAGGTATGAAGCTGATTATTAGGCACTAGAAGGACGTCTTATGCCTCTGGTCCCCGGACCAGACTTTCCCTGCAGACTTACATGTTCTCAGGTTTGGAAGATACTTTAAACTTGTCAAGTTTAACCAGGGATTTTCAGAGGCTTGACTCCCCCATATGCACTGAGCAGACCTGTGCCCCGACTGGGACAAGACATCTGGGTGTTGTTCCCCACTGTCTACCTCTAGAGCCCTCGGCACCATCCCTTTGGGATGGTTTTGGTGTGTACCGGGGTCTCTCTGTACTGGTCCACCAGAGCGTCTTGAGGGCCCTGCTGGGGAGTAGAGGCCACCCGTGGAGCCGCCTTCACACACAGGTCTAACCTCTGCTATAGTAGCAGCTTCCATACTGCTCATGAAAAGCAAGGCAAAGACTGACCGCCCGGACATTGGACAGTAGCATCTAAAAAGCAATGAGACAGGTGCTCAGTAGATAAATACAAAGGGAAGAAGGAATGCTGCAGTCACGTGACTTTCTGTGGGTCCCCAACCAGCCAGAAACACTGCCTCCAGCCATGCCTTTTGGATGCCAAGTGTCACTGGGCAAAACCACTTCCAAACTTTGAGTTCACATACATGGTGACAAAGAAACTTATGGATGTAACCTTACTGCTACTCCCCAGAAGAGCATTTTTCAAGTGGACTAAGAAACTGAAGCCTTTCCCTTCTCCAGGGGCACTTTCCAACCCATGCACTGAACCCAGGTATCCCGCATTGCAGGTGGATTCTTTACCAGCTGAGCCACAAGGGAATCCCCACAAGAAACAGTGACAGTGAAGTTTGTGAATCTTGGCTTTGAACAACCAACTGGAAAGGATAATTCAATTTGTAACTGCTGAAGTCAATAAATCCAAGTCCTTGAACTGTTATCACTCAAGTGGGAAGAATTTATTGATTAATAATCAATAAGTTGAATGTATTTATGGAGCCCCTGCTATTAGGAAGTAGTGTAGGAAAGATTAAAATAAAAAGGATAAGACATAGTCCTCAATCAAAAGATGCTCACAATTCAGGCCATGGAGCAAGACGTACAAATTAAAAGACAGCCGGTGACATGGGCAGTACTGGATCATGTTGATTCAAACAACAAACTAAAACGTGTGGAGGAAAGGAAGGTCTCTGCGGGCTCTGGTGTAAAAGCAGGCTTTGGGGTAGGACCTGCATGAAGAAAAGAATAGGAATCTCATTTTTCTTCTCAGAATCCAGCAGTATGGAGGTCAGGCACTATGAACTGAAGAGTTAACCAGGGTAGGTGGTGTATAACGGGCAGCCTGGCCAAATAAAGGGCAGAAGGGCATAAGATTTTGAGGATCTTCCATGCCAGGCTGGCAGAGTCCAAGTTTGGGTAGGAGACATTTGTCAGTCACTGGAGCTTTTCAAACAGGTCGCCTCCTTGTGCTTAGGAAAATTCAATTCCCAAGCAGACCTTGGGGTCTTTACTCATGTGCTATTAAGACACAGCTTAAAGAAATACTCAGGTCCCCAAACACCCAAGAGCCCACAATAATGAGTTTTGGGGCCTGATCTCTGTTTATTAACTATAAGCTCCCCAAGAACAGGGATTTGACTCACTGACTCATCAGTGCCTGGGAGGCACCCTATGGGTTGAATTTACTGGATGCAACTGTAAGAAAGGCAGTTAAGCTGAAGCAGGGATTTGGGTTTACTCAGGCTCCTCTAAAGCATATTTGGGGAAGGATGGAACTAAAGGAGGAAGGGATTGTCTTACCCACTAAACACTCATTTGTTGGCAAACAAGCATCCCTGATGAGAGTCCCGGGTCTGACACCCTGGCTGGAGCAGCAGTGGCTTTTCGAGCACTCCCCCAGGGCAAGGTGACACAGACGATACAACAAACCGCAAAGGCGTGAAACCTGTCCAAATCCATCACGTTCTGGAATGGATCCAGGGCTCTTAAATCTTCCCAAAGGACAGCTATGTGGAAACGTCCTGTTTGCTTTTTTGCTGTCTGTAAACATCTGTGATAACTTAGAGGGGGACCGTCAGGCGATCTGGCCAAACTCTGACTGCAAATCACAAAGCTGCCTTAACAGGACAGCTGGTCACTCTATCTCCAGGGACTTGGGAAGCTGAAACGAAAAGAATGTGCTAGAAGTGCCCAGCTTTCTCTCTCAAGATCTTCCACTTGGACATTTCCCCCAGCGTTCAGGGTACCTGATAAACGCCAACTTATAAAACACTCCAAAACAGTTCCTTATTCCAAACAAATGTTAGGTTCCACTTTTATTAACAGAAAAAGAAAAAGAGGTCTCCTTGAAAGTCACTTGCTAAACGGAGAGTAAAACTGAAGTCTTATTTTTAATATTTTATTTTATTCAAAACTTTTAGATAGTGATTAATGTTGCCAGCAAAAAAGTGATCTCTCAATGCTCTGTTGGTCTTTGATTTAAGGCTCTTTTTTTCTCCTTAAGATGATGGACCTTGCTTTTACTGTCTACCCTGGTCATAAAACATGGGAAGTTTGAAGGACCTACTCTGGAAAACTAAGCTTTCTAGCAATACATTAACTAGGGGATTTGCCACCAAAAAAAAAAAACAGCTACAATACATTTAACCAAGACACCATAAAGTGAAGAAAGCAAGAATTAAACTTGATAGAAGTATTAGCAAAATCCACAAGGTGCTTGTGAAAGTGAAGTCGCTCAGTTGTATCTGACTCTTTGCCACCCCATGGACTGTAGCCTACCAGGCTCCTCTGTCCATGGGATTTTCCAGGCAAGAATACTGGAGTGGGCTGCCATTTCCTTCTCGAGGAGATCCTCCTGACCCAGGGATTGAACCCAGGCCTCCCGCATTGTAGGCAGACACTTTACCATCTAAGCCACCAGGGAAGTCCTTGTCCTTTAAAAATGAGGGAATGCTTTTTCAGAAGATTCCTTCTGGGTCACGTAAGATGTTCATAATTTACAGGACAAAACTTGGGCAAATAGAACTGGCTTCACATGGAAGAATTCTTCCTGAAACCAGTGGTTTTGAGGTCCCCTGGTACTAAAACGCTACAGCACTAAAGCCAGAAGGCTACATGAGTGTTTCAGAAAGGATGAATGGGAAACTCAGAAGCGGTAACAGGAAGATAATATTCTACCAACTCCTCCATATTTTGTAAGTGTATCATGAAGGTCAAGTTCTCCAGGGAGAGGGGTTTCATAAGTAAAAAAGAATATTACGGGTTCTCATTAGCCACAATTCCAAAATCTGAAAACCTCTAAGAAGTAAAGCCTTCTAGGGACCTCTCTGGTGGTCCAGGGGCTAAGACCCAATGCAAGGGGGCCTGGGTTCAATCCCACAAGCCACAACTAAACACAGGCACCGCAACTACTGAGCCCACACACTGCAACTAAAGAAGGCCGAGCACCGCATGAAGACCCAATGAGTCAAATAAACAATATTGAAAAAAGCCTTCTAGCCAAGTGGGTGGCAAACCTAATGTTTGACCTTTCTCTCTCTTCCACTTGGTGTGAATGTCCACATTCTGATGCAGAAGTGTGAACAGACAGGGGTCCAGGGGCTGTCCCAGATATTGTCCTGGGTGTTACAGGATAGCCTGCATTACCATCTAAAACCCACAAAGCTCTCAATTCAGAAACACTGGGAAAAGCTTCAGAGATGCCCTGTGGGTCTGTATTGCTTTATCCAATGGTACAATACATCTAGAAAACTCTGAGACAAATGAATAAGGAGACTTGTAGATGATCTCTGCTGATTGTAATTAACCATGAAAGAAACAATTTCTCTCCTTCCTTTCTTTTTTTGTGAACCAAGCTGAAGTTCAGGTGACAGCAAAGAAAATGATTATCTCCCCTCTCTCCCTATCACATACTCTAGCAGCAGCTGTCAGGGGTGGAGGGAGGCTCACAGAGCCGGCGGCTGGGGGCAAAGCTTATGATGTTTCTCTTGTTCTGACACTTGGGAGACACCTGGGAAGCACATGGAATCCTTCTGAGATTTTTCTAGCATGGGACTATGGATTCCAGGCATGCATCATGGATAAATAGGCCACACTAATTTGCCACCTGGATGGAGGGGCAAAGCCAGTATGTATGTGCCTTTATTTCTGATGTAAAAGGCTTATTTATCTAAATAGTGATTTCTTTCTCGATTAGTGAGTTTGGTTTTTCTAGGATGACAGGAACAATTTTTTTGAGTTTCTAACATAGCTGTAAACTTGTAAGATTCAAAGCAAGTTAAAATTTTTTTGTAAGCCTACAAGGTGAGGCAAGAATTTTAAGGGCACAAGAAAAAGCAACTGATTAATTTTCTACAACATTATGCTTCTGAGATAGAATCTTAATTCTGAACAACTGACATAATGTCATAGTCGTGAACCCTTTTGCTATTATCAAGGTTAACTCAAAATATAACATTGATATTAAATAAATGCTTAGGAAATGAGACAAGCTGTCATAATACACCAGTTCTTTCACTTTTTACTTAAACGATTCCCATGGGATTTGAAGACTATCATCCTGCAAAATACCCTATCTGAATACTTTTCTATGTTTGGAAACTGTGAATTACACACTTGAAAAGCTCAGTGAAATGGACTGTTGTGCACAAAACAAAGCTTTCTGTAATAACTTTTCCATTTGAACATTTTGTTTCAAAATTGCAGATTCCATTCCTTTCAAAAGGTCCTGCTGGTGTGAGAGATTCCAGCTGTTTCTCTCTCAAGTCCTTTATAAGTCACGGGAAAATATCACACACTCCTTTCTCCTTTCTTGATAAAATAATATATGACATTTATATACATTTAAATATCTCTTACAAAAACTCTTCTTGGGGCTTCCATGTGTCTCAAGCTTAACAGATGACTTTTTTCCTAGGAATTTTCCAATAGGGAAATTTGCAAGTTTATGTATTAAAGATACTAATAGGTTATGTAAGTTGTATTCCAAATGTTGACTCTTCCAAACACAGCTGTCCAAGTCTTTTTTTTTTTTAACTAATTATCTAAAAGTCTCAGTAAATCTATTTCTCTTACTATATGATCATACCAGCTGCTTTCTTTCAAGAGGCCAATTAAAACACTGTTGGAAAATATACCCCAAATGATCAAATGCTCTAAGACTGCTATAAAACTGAGCTCTGACTTGCAGTAGTAAAACCACTTATGTAAGTGCAAAGTAATGATGCTGGAGGCTCAGAATTGTGATTTATAGACTGCCGCCTGCAATTAATCAGGTTTCAATGCTCTTTTAGCAGGGCAAGAAAATAATGCTGCCATCTTTTAAAAGATAGTGATCTATATAAATGTTTATGTTACCAAAAAAGTCTTTTAGAAGAAAGTCAGCCCTTTGTCTTCTTTTCCTGCTGATCTTTTAAAATTCTCCGTTTAACCTGCATGTGTGTGTGTGCTGAGTGGCCTCAGTCGTGTCTGACTCTATGCGACCCTATGGACTGTAGCCCGCCAGGCTCCTCTGTCCATGGAATTCTCCAGGCAATAATACTAGAGTGGGTTGTCATGCCCTCCTCCAGGGTATCTTCCCAACCCAGGGATGAAACCCTGGGTCTCCTGAGTTTCCTGCATTGGCAGGCGGGCTTTTTACCACTGAGCCACCTGGGAAGCCCTCCTTTAACCTATGACTGCCTAAAAGGCATCACCTAGTCTGACAAATTGACAAAAAAATAAACCCACAAAACCTACAAGCCTGGAATTTTCAGATACCAGTAAGTATTATTTCATTGCATTAATTCACAAACACTCTTAAAAAATGCAGAACAGTTATCACATAAAGAACAAAAAAAATCAAGAGGGTATATTTTTTTCCCCACAGAAATTTCATTTTATCTTTTAGTGAACACATGGTCCCATGGTTTACAGAAGATAAAATATTAAAAGGTCTTCATTTTTTTTTTTTTTTTTTTTGCTTCTAACTGCTTTTCTAGGGACCTAAGACCAGGCAAGTCTGTGGAAGCTGAAAGGAATTTTTTGGGACAAATAAATACTCCAATTGCTCATCTAAAATGGAGTTAAAAATCAATTTCTTTGGTTAATGAAGGACCACTATTCATTTCTGTTGAGGGAGTAACGCGTTGCTCTGTATCTAAAAGTAGTATTATTGTTATTAAGGAGAATTAGAAATCTGCAGGTTGATAAATCAAGGTTACAGTAAGACTCTTACTGACCCTGGAACTCTGAGAGGCAGATATTGTCTCACTAGGACCAGCCCATAACCCGGTACAGGTGTCACAGAAACTCCTTTGACTCTGGTTGCTGTGTTTATTTGGACCTGAGAAGCTGCAGATGGAGGGCAGCTTGCCATCATCTTTAAAGCAAGCACATGATGAGCTTTGCCTAACAGGTAAGCAAAGTGTGACTCACAGATCTTTACATGGGATTTCCTCAGTACAAGCCTTTTTCAAGTGCTGACTGCTTACTGGTCCTCATTAGTCTTTCAGTGATTAGCATGGCTTTCCTGATAGCTCAGTTGGTAAAGAATCTGCCTGCAATGCGGGAGACCTGAGTTAGATCCCTGGGTTGGGATGATCCCCTGGAGAATGGAAAAGCTACCCACTCTAGGATTCTGGCCTAGAGAATTCCATGGACTCTACAGTCTATGGGGTCACAAAGAGTCAGACACGACGGAGTAAATTTCCCTCTCACTTTTCATTAGTACATCCGGTTATCTGTGGCAGAGATATTTCCAGGTCTCATCAGGTGGCTCCAAGTAACCAAGCTGTCCTGATCTGGTTTCTGTAAGTCTTGTTCACAAAAAATTCTACAGAACTGATTTTATTTTTTACTGCTGCTGCTAAGTCGCTTCAGTCGTGTCCGACTCTGTGCAACCCCATGGACTGCAGCCTACCAGGCTTCTCTGTCCATGGGATTCTCCAGGCAAGAACACTGGAGTGGGTTGCCATTTCCTTACTAGTCCGTATTAATTTATGGATGATTCTTTATATCAAAGGTAGTGTGATTTGGGAATTTATTTATTTTAACCTTATATAACTGTGTCTTGACTTCTTTATTTTTAAAAAAATTATATATTTATTTAAAAAATAATTTTATTAAAAAAATATTTATTGGCTGTGCTAGGTATCCATTGTTCCATGGGCTTTTCTCTAGTTGTGGAAAGCGGGGGTTACTCTCTTGTTGCAGTACGCAGGCTTCTCTCGTTGCAGTGGCTTCTCCTCCTGTGAAGCACAGGTTCTATGGCGTGCGGGCTCAGTAGTTGCAGCACGTGGACTCAATGGTTGCAGTTCCTGGGCTCTAGAGCACAGGCTCAAACATTGTGGTGCACGGCTTAGTTGCTCCAAGGCATGTGGGATCTTCCCACATCAGGGACTGAATCCTTGTCTCCTGCATTGGCAGGTAGATTCTTTACCACTGAGTCACCAGAAGCCCCCAAATATTTTTATTTATTTATTTGGCTGCCCTGGGTCTTAGTTGTGGTATATGGGATCTAGTTCCCTGGCCAGGGATTAAACTTGGGCTCCTTGCATTGGGAGCACGGAGTCTTAGCCACACTGGACCACCAGGGATGTCCTGGCAGCATAAAGTATTTTTAATCAATTCACTGATTTGGTAAAATGTTTAAAATGATCTTTTTTTCCTTTTTTTTTGGTGGCTCACTTTCAGAAGGGCTGACAGAAGGTAAAAAGTGAGGCTATTCTCAAAACCAGAGTATAAAGATTAGACACTAGGGTTTTCAGTTAAGATCTCTTTAGGGACAAAAGCAAAAAAAAAAAAAAAATCAAGTTCTGTAAGTAGTAACTTGCTTAGTACAGTGTACTAAGAAATCATCTACTAAATTAGAATGTAACTATATGATTTGAAAGTCCTGTTCAGTTGATTAAATTAGGTGTTCCCTGCATTAGCTTTTTTTTTTTTTGACCTTTTAAAAGGTGAGAATATTATTTGTCTACAGAAACCCAATGTTTAAAAAAAAAGAGTGAAGTAAGCTGGAAAGAAAAACACCAATACAGTATACTAATGCATATAAATGGAATTTAGAAAGATGGTAATGATAACCCTGTATGCGAGACAGCAAAAGAGACACAGATGTATAGAACAGTCTTTTGGACTCTGTGGGAGAGGGAGAGGATGGGATGATTTGGGAGAATGGCATTGAAACGTGTATAATAACATATATGAAACGACTCGCCAGTCCAAGTTTGATGCAGGATACAGGATTCTTGGGGCTGGTGCACTGGGATGACCCAGAGGAATGGTATGGGGAGGGAGGAGGGAGGGGGTTCAGGATGGGGAACATGTGTACACCCGTGGCAGATTCATGCTGATGTATAGAAAAACCAATACAATATTATAAAGTAATTAGCCTCCAATTAATAAATAAATTTAATAAAAAAAATTTTTTTAAAGAAAAAAAGTGAGGGCTTGGCATTTAAACCACTGCAGAGTTTGTGGTGAATAAAGTACATATAAATCCTGGAAAATGTGTGTTAGCTAATGACTAATGCTCAGGAGAGATTATCAAAGGAGAACTGTTTGTTTTTAAAACTGTGTTGAGCCTTTTCACCCTAATATTGCCTATGTAGCTGCCATGATGGACAGTTCTTAGGCTATTCAATTGTTTTTAAACAGAAATGCCAACTCCACTGATTTCCTCATTGCTGATGGACATTCATGTTTTCAAACATATGCATGTACCAGGAAATGAAATATGATAACTACATGCTGTGCTAAGGAAAATACTACAAAGGAGAAAATATTATTTTTAGATAAGATGATTTCCTCAACCTTTCACTATATCTTATGAATTTGCCCACTCTATGCTAGAATACAGACATGAGTGAAATATATTTCTTCCTGTTGTAAAAAACACTTACTATCCATCTATACCTCTCTCACTTTCTTTCAGCAACAGTGAACCCAAGATTTCATTGTTAAGTTCAATAAGACAAGGAAGTGAACAATTCAATTAACTGGAAAGAAAAGGGGGTTATGTAAGAATCAGCCTTCAAGGGTCTGCTGAGCAAAAAGAGTCCAAAAGAAGAAACAGAACAGCTGTGAGTTTCACGAGAAAGAGTAGTTATTGCTCTGGGGTGACCCTACATAGTTCTTATTCTAGTAAAGTAATATCAGCACTTTCGACTTCTCCCTTTTGTTAAAAGAATGCTTTTCTTCCTGTGCATCAAGGAACTTGCTCCCATAGACGTGGATTTTTTTTTTTTTCTTTTCCTGCACTGAGCAGCTTATAGCATCTTAGTTCCTCAACTAGGGATTGAATCTGGGCCACAGTAATGAAAGCTCCAAGTCTTAACCACTGGACTGCCAGAGAAATCCCATTATATGTAGAGTTTTAATACTCATTCTTCATAAATGTAATCTGTATCTATTCCCTGAAATGTAAATGTATAGGATAACAGCATCCTGGGCAAAGTAACCTTTTAAAAAGAATGGCAGAGATTCAGGATCTTCAGGCTATGAAGGGGCTTCCCAGGAGGCTCAGTGGGTCAAGAATCCGCCTGCAATGCAGGAGACGCAGGCTTGATCCCTGGGTTGGGAAGAACCCCTGGAGGAGGGCATGGAAACCCATTCTAGCGTGCTTGCCTGTAGAATTCCATGAATAGAGGAGCCTGGCATGCTGCAGTCCATGGGGTCGCAAAGAGTAGGACATGACTGAAGTAACTTGCACACACGCACGCACGGGCTATGAAGAGTTCCTTTGCCATTTGTGTGCAGCCATTCATTTAAAAGGTTACTGGACCCTCTAGATTCCAGAAGGTCTCAGAATGAAGCTGTGGACCACATATCATATAAAAGGCTTCCAAAGTGCTCGGTGTGTTCTGAGCTGACAGCTTATGTTACAAATGTTGCTCAGGAAAATGCCTTTTATTTACAGGATCTGTATATACATCAAAGGCTTCCCAGGTGGCTCAGTGGTAAAGAAGCCACTTGCCAATGCAGGAGACGCAAGAAACACGGTTTCGATCCCTGGGTCAGGATGATCCCGTGGAGGAGAAAATGGCAACCCACTCCAGTATTCTTCCCTGTGATATCCCACGTACAGAGCAGCCTGGCAGGCTATGGTCCATGGAATCACAAAGAGTCAGACACAACTGAGTAACTGAGCATGCACATAAGTCAAAGCTATTCAGTTAAACACAATTAAGAATGTAGAATCTCGCATTCATTATTAATAGAGCAAAAACAACATTCTCCAATACTAAATTCTGAGAAGGGGACATCTAAAACATCTGATGCTCAGCCACCATGTCAGATGGGGTCCACTTCAGTGTTATGGGGATTTTCCCAGATATGGATGGAAGATGTCAATAAGGAATTTTGAATTTCTTCTCTGGTTCCAAACTCCAGGCCACTCAAACATACTAACTGTGGACCCCTATGGAGAACAGTGTTTATCAGGGAATCCTATCTTCCATGATGTGAGTTTTATGCTGGGAGATAAAGTGACCTTTTAGATAAGGTGTCTGACCTCTCCCCTCCCGTGACAGCTATTTCTCACCCCAGACAGCTGCTGCTACAAACAACTTCGATGAACACTTTTACAAATGAAGTCAAACCAGGGTCCTTTGTTTCTCTGCAGCCAACAAGCTGGCATTCCACAAGCTCATGAGGGGGCCATGAGTTACTGGAGGCCAGGCCTGCCCCCCTCACCGCTGGTCACCCCCCTTGTGGCCCCACGTTCCCAGGATCTGTGGGGCCAGATGATGCTGCTCCTGGCTCACATTCCATCCTGTCAGGGGACTCTCAAAAATAAATATTTACAGCAGAGTTCAGAGTGGGTGAAAGAAAAGGGGGTAAAAGTACCTTCAGAGTAGGCAGACCAGACGATGGAGGTCGTTAGATCTGTGGTTATTAAACCATTTTTTGTGGGACTCCTGAGCCCTTTTTCAATAGATATGAACCTGCACTTATCAAGAGCCTCAAATGCAATGAAGGACATAAAAAACTAACAAATAAAAACAGAACAAAGTATAGTTTCTAAATTCTGGAAATGTTTTCTTCAACCCATTTGGTCAATGGTTATCGACCACCTACAATGTCCAAGGTCTCCTGCTAAGGCTATAAATAAGCCTTCATCCAAAGAAAATGGACTACCTCTGTTTCATAGCAAGAACTTGGGAAACCTAAATAAAAGGGGCCTGGAGGTCTCCTTCTACAAATAATCAAATTGAGCTGAAGGGACTATATTTTAGGAACAGGGGTCAGCCCACTGCAACCCACTGGCCAGATCCAGCCGCCTGCTTGTTTTTATGTGGCCTGTGAACTAAGAATGGTTGGGGGGAGAAAATCTTAAGAAAAATATCTTAAAAGGTTGGGAAAAAAGTCAAAAGAAGATTACTTTGTGGTACATGAAAATGTATATGACATTCAAATTTCTGAGTTTATAAATAAAGTTTTATTGGAATACCGACACACTCATCTGATTACCTACTGTCTCTGGCTGCTTTGCACTTAGGAAGGGAAAAGTGATTAATTGCAACAGAGACTGGGTGGCCTGCAAAACCCACATGTGCACTGTCTGGCGCTTTACAGAAAATGCTTACTGACCCTTGTTTTACACTGTAAAAGAATTTTTTTGCTTTAGCTGAGATATCTGAATGAGAACATATGCCTCTGCCTTTGTTAGAAAGCCTTAGAAATGCACGGGGAGTAGAGAGAAGGCAGCTAAGACCTGAAAACCTAGTCAGCATGAACTTGACAAAGCTGGATAAGTAGAGGTAGATACCAAGTGAAGTAGGTTAGGTTACATTTACACATCAGATTTCCCAAAGCATGAGAAAACATCCAAGTTCGTTATTGGAGAAGAAGTAGGGATCCATGTTTTTCATACCACTTTTGTTCATTTCCTTTCAATGGGTCAGAATCCTATGCCCCGACGCTGTTTTTTTTGTACATGAGGTTAATCTTTATATCTCTAGGCCTCAATTCTAAAGAATGGGCTGTTCTGGAGACTTCCCTCAGGAGTGTCTAGTAAAACAGAATCCCAGGAATGGTATCTGATTTCGAGCAGACAGCTCTGTTGGTGGATGATGACCACCCCCTATCTGACTCCACTAAAGATCAGGAGAGACGGGCAATATGGCCCTGCTAGTCAATGGGCCGTGCTTAATGAAATGAAAGATTGAGAATGAGGTTTGAGGGTCTATAGAGTTATTAAAGCTGGGCACAGTTCTCCCCATGGTTAAGTCTGTTTTTGTTCTCTCCCTAATGTAATATCCAGAAAAGGAAGGAAAGTAGAAGTAGGGTATTTATGTTTAACACTTTCATGAAAGATATCTTTTAGAGGCTAGCATTTTGTCTCTTCAGGGTTGGAACTAAAAGAAGGGGGGAAAAAAGTCTAATGGCAGCCCCTTAGTAACTTTCATTTTTTTTTCTTTCAGTTTTTGTTCACACCTTGTGGCATGTTGGATCTTAGTTCCCCAACTAGGGATCAAACCCACATCCTCGGTAGTCTTGACCACTGGACTACTAGGGAGATCCCTAGTAACTTTCATTTGGTGCAGAATATTTTCCTGCTATTACTACATCTTCTCTGCTTGATGTAATTTTTCCACTGACAAGTTGGGAACTGGATTTCATCATTAATATATAATATTAATAAACTGTCCTCCTATGAAGAATAACAGAATAGTTTCTTTTCATACAGATGCAATAGAATACATTTTTAAGACAAAAAACTTAGGTAAACTCACCTAGAAAAATCTCCCTTGCCTCCTGTAGAAGAAGAAAATTCAACATCAGTGACTCATTCTGATTGTGTTACAGATTTTAAAATGCACTATAGAATCATGAACTCCTCTTCTGAATCATTCCAACTGACTGCTATTTCATCCTATCAGCTACCAGAATGTAATTAAGGAAGGATGCATGCATTTACCACCTGAATAGGAGACAAACTTTAGAAAGTTCTATACAAAGAAAGCAATTCATAATGAAAAGGAAAGTTTCCACTTCTTTCCACTGTAAAGTAACTTTTTCCACTGTAAAGATTCCGAACCTGGACACATGTCTGGGTAGCACTATGTGTCTATGTCGTGTGGTACTTGCTGTTTTGTCTTGTACTGTGGGCTTCTGGGGGTAGGGACCATGGAGTCTGTAATGGATCTAGCATAATGCCTGGAGCACAGTAGTTGCTCAATAAATCTTTGCTGAAGGAAAAAGTTAATGACATCATTTCAGTTCATTCTGCCAGTGTTTCTGATTTTGCCCTTGTGGCTAATATTCAGTGATTCCTCTTTTTCCACACAAGCTTAAAGGTATTTTCCTCATCTTTCATGACAGTGCTTCTCCTGGCAATTAAATTCTAGCTTTTTTACTTGGCTTTCTTCAGTGACCTGAAGAAAAGGGGGTCACCAGATGATCTCAGTTTCCCAATCTCAGGTTATATACACAATTTTCCCTTACAGAGAGATACTGTCTTAAAATTTTGGACAAGAACAGAGAATAGCGGAGACACTGTTTATTGCTATGGTGTAGTTTCCCTAATAGCTCTTTCCTCCTTGTGGCTAAAAAATAAGGAGTCAAGGAGCTAGTGGCTATAGCAACTGCCATACATGAGATGTCTTATTCCTGTTTCTTCTGTGTATGGCCCTGGAATACAAAGATGGAGGGAAACAACTTACCTGTAAAATATATGAGGCCAATTCAAACACTACTTCACTGTCAACATCAATCAGCTCCTGAAAGGAAAACCAAGTAAGATAAGTTTGGTACTTTAACAATGATTTCTTTATGATATCCCCTGAATGAGGAGAGGTCTTTCTTATCTGAGATGTTACCCAGAATCCCAAACACCCATAGAACATCTTTCCTGAATTGCTTGGACCCAAACGCTCCCTGACATCATTTCTACAGCTCTTATAAGAGCTTCAGTGGTCCTGTGTCTACACAGTCACTTTCGGGGCTTCATCTTTAGGTCTTCATGAGAAATTAAGGACTGGATCAGTCTCTGGCTTTTTACAAATCTGTCAACCTGATTAATTGATGGATTAAGGTTATTTGATCACCACATGCATTTTCTTTGTAAACTCTACTTCAGAACCAGTAGTAAGACTTTGCTAGAGAAAAGGTTATGATGAAATTATGACTCTTTAAATTAAAGTTACATAAAGTTAAAAATACAGTTTCCCAGTTGTTTGAGACACATTTCTTCATGTACTCAATACTTCAAGGTAGCTATTGACTACCATGATGTCAGAGCAAATACGGGCTCTTCACTCACTGCAGAAAGTTTAAAAATGTTTCTCTCTGGACTTCCCTGATGGTGGTCTAGTGGTTAAGAATCCATCTGCCAATGTAGGGGACACAGGTTCAATACCTGGTCTGGGAAGATCTCACATGCTGCAGAGCAACTAAGCCCGTGTGCCACAACTGCTGAAGCCTGCACCCTAGAGCTGGTGCTGCGCAGTAAGGGCAGCCACCGCAGCTAGAGAGCAGCCCTGCTTGCTACAACTAGAGCAAGCCTGTGTGCAGCAATGAAGACCCAGCACAACCAAAACAAGTTACTTTTCTTTGAATTATAAACCAAATTCTGATCCATGGGTTTTCTAATGATTTTTGTGTGGTCCAGGACTTGCCCCTGTATTTCAAAACAATGCACCAAAGCACACCTATATCTTTAGAGCGAAGGATATCCTGCAGGCTCCTTCAGGTTTAGGAATTTCAAAGATGGATAATAATGTTTGCTACCAAACCACCTTGGAGTGAGAGCTAAGAGAGATGTGGATGGATCGGGGACAATAGTTCTTTATGCTTAAGCAGCTAAAGGAGCTTTACGGCCACTGTAATTGATGCAGACTGTCAGTGCTGGAGTGTGGAGGGATGCCTGGAATTGCAGTCGGGACCAGGTCCCATCGTAAATCATTTAACAGTGGACAAATGATTCAACAGAAACGTTGTCCAGGGTTTCCACAGTGGATCATTTCTACTTGCATTATATGCTTTTCCATTCCCACCAATCGACTTCCCAAAGTCACAGTGTGTGCTTGTCGGTGTATCGGTATGTGCACTCTGTCAAACATTTACACCGAGCTTGCAGGCAATGGTCGACAGTGGCTAATAGTTAACATCCCAGGAGAGGCCAACTCAAAACCAACCATCAGGAACAGCCCTGGAATATGTGCATGGTTTTTGGTTCATTACTCGACTCATCTGCTAAAGGAAAACGTCCACACCTTTGGGGAGGGGACAAACGTGGGGAGGGTGGATGGTGGTCATTTTCCAGTTGATTTGGTTTTGCACAGTCCATACTGCAGTTCTGGGGGGAACTGCCATCCCCTAGTCATGGGGCAACATTAATCATAATGTACCATTTTTCAGAGTCAAGCTGCCTAAGATGCCCATTTAAACACTGACCTGATTTATATGAATTCTTTCTTACCAACTGCATATGTCCTCAGGGTATATGAAAACTAGCAACTCTAAATGGGGTGAGTTTCCACCTTCTCTGTCCTCAACCATCTCCCAGTGAAGATACTAAAAACACTGAAAGTCAGAACGTGATAAGTAAGAGTAAAAAGGATTGAAAAATAAGGTGGCCCAGACATCCCCCACTTTTGTAAAATTTGATGGGAAAGACAGCTGCAGTATTCCTTCTCAGCATTTCTATTCAATATTGAGTTCAAGAATCTCAGCATTAGGCTTCCCTGATAATCTAGTAGTTAAGAATCCGCCTATCATTGCAGGGGACATTGGTTCCATCCCTGGTCTGGGAAGATTACACATGTTGCTGCTGCAGTCCGACTCTGGTGACCCCATAGACAGCAGCCACCAGGCTCCCCTGTCCCTGGGATCCAGGAGAACACTGGAGTGGGGCCATTCCTCTCCAGTGCATGGAAGTGAAAAGTGAAAGTGAAGTGCCAGTCGTGTCCGACTCCAGTGACCCCACGGACTGCAGCCTACCAGGCTCCTCCATCCATGGGATTCCAGGCAAGAGTACTGGAGGGGGTGCCATTGCCTTCTCCGATTACACATGTTACGGAGCAACTAAGCCCGTGCACCACAACTACAGAAGCCCACGCACCCTAGAGCCCGTGCTCCACAACAAGAGAAGACACCACAATAAGAAGCCTGTGCAACGCAACAAAAAGTAGCCCACGACTGTTGCAACTAGAGAAAGCCTGGGCGCAGCAACGAAGACCCAGCACAGCCAAAAATAAAAAAATAAATCTAAAAAAAAAAAAAAAAAATCACGGCATTGTCTGTCCTCAGAGGAGTCAGTTCAGAGATCTAAATGGTGTTTATAAGACCCAATCTAGGAATGGGCAATGGGGGCCAGGGGAAGAGATCCTCCAACTGGGAAGAAAATTCTTTCCTACTTTGCAGTCTCTGCCCAGTTCCCTGAGGTCTGTTTACAACACAAGGTTCACAAAGGATGAAACCTTCCCTTTGCATCCCTGGCCCTCCCAGGTGACTTTTCCCTTTAAAATTCCCCTGAGATGGAGCAGCGCTCGAGGCTTCCTGCCCACACCACACATCTCCCACTGTGCCACGAACCCCAAGAGCTGAGTCCCCACGGGGAGGAGCGGATAGATGTTTCCAGGTGTCCACTTCCCACAGAACATTCGAGAGACGACTCCACCTTCCACCTTTTCCTTATCTGGCTTCTCTTGAACACAGGTGGCTTCTTTCAAGTGTTTCTGCTCCAGCAGAGCAGATTAACTGAAGAAGACCACAAAGAGTGTGTGCGAAAATCTTGAGCTTTCCTGGGGCTCTGGGTTTTCCTTTGACGGAGGCCGAATCAGAGAGGACAGGGAGCAGAAGGCCCTTCAAGGAAGGGGTACGGGTGCTTTCCCATCTGGCACCACCCATGGGCTGAACGTGTGACATTCCTCTGTGTCCCCAGGGCTCCGAGAGCCATTGGGGTGGGGGGATCTGCAGAGCAGGGCTGTCTGCTGAGCTAGAGTCTTCCTTGGGAATCCAAGGTGGTCTGGAGGGCATGGATTCATTTTCTTTTGAGATTCACTGGTAAGAGGGAGATGCTGATAGGAGGGAAAGTGATGTCACAGAGTTCACATGTCCTTTGGACATCTGTTTTACTGTGTTGTTTTTTAGTTGCTGAATTGTGTCTGATTATGTCCAACTCTACTATCCCATGGGCTGTAGCCCACCAGGCTCCTCTGTCCGTGGAATTTCCCAGCCAAGAATACTGGAGTGGGTAGCCATTTCCTTCTCCAGAGGATTTTTCCAGCCCAGGGACTGAATCCCGTGTCTGCTGTATTGGCAGGGCATTCTTTACCCCTAAGCCACCAGGGAAGCACTGTTTCACTTTCTACTGAATAAGGCATGCGGCTTTCTCTGATCTTTTGATACATGGTATGGAAAGACAATGGAGAAGGCAATGGCACCCCACCCCAGTACTCTTGCCTGGAAAATCCCATGGACGGAGGAGCCTGGTAGGCTGCAGTCCATGGGGTCGCTAAGAGTCAGACACGACTGAGTGACTTCCCTTTCACTTTTCACTTTCATGCATTGGAGAAGGAAATGGCAACCCACTCCAGTGTTCTTGCCTGGAGAATCCCAGGGATGGGGGAGCCTGGTGGGCTGCCATCTATGGGGTCGCACAGAGTCGGACACGACTGAAGCGACTTGCAGCAGCAGCAGCATGGAAAGACAAAATGTGACTCTGCAGGAGTGTGTGTGTTCAGACAGGGCTGGGAAGATGGTGCCACTTTCTCCCACTCCACAAGGTTTTATCCCAGGTGATTAAGTTGCTAAAGGAAGAGGCTTGAGGTCATTTATTAGCAGTCTCAGAGTTAACAATATTCTTAGCAAGATTTCTACTTTGAGGGTCTCCAAGTGTTCCAAAGAAAGAGCCCCATGAGACCCCCCAGGTGGCAGGTGTTATGGACATTCTCCAAAAGTCCTGAAAGCCGGAGGAACTCGTCACGATTGCCTTGCTCCGGGGACCTTAGTGGTGGTCTTCAGACTCAACTGAGAATCTTAACAAAAAACATTCCTCCATGGTCAGGAATGAGAGAAATTCCAGCTTTCATGGAAGATTCATGAGAGAAGTATAACAGAAAAGATGATGAGCAACCACATGGTAGGTTGAGGAGATTTCCATGAGGATGACCTTTGCAGAGTTCAAGCGAAACAGCCTGCAGGGCTGCCCAATGGATTTCCTAGTAAATCTTCACCCACTGTAATAACCATCTTTCTTTGCACCCACAAAACGCCTGAAGAAGATGGTTTCCTGCCATCCTCTTTAAGACACTTTCTACTTTGGGACTTGGAATAAATGCAGCACTGGACTTCGTTGAGTTTCAGTTTCCTCATCAGTAGAATGAGGAGAACACTTTCTTTTCTTTCTTTCTTCATTTCTCCCTTTCTTGGCCATGGCTTGTGACTTGTGGGAACTCAGTTCCCTGACCAGGGATCAAACCTATGGCCCCTGCACTGGGAGCAACGGAGTCCTAACCACTGGACCTCCAAGGAACTCCCAGGAGAACAATTTCTTTTTCAAGTACTGTACTGAATCTGGTGAGGTGGAACTGTACAGGTGATTTGGACACTCTAAGACACACCACAAAGGTCAAGTCTGTATTATTATTTTTTTTGTTCCCTGGTCTTTATGGACCATCTGAACTCCACAGAATCTCTGTTCTGTTCACAGTTCCGTTCACTGTTTTTTTTTTTTTTTTTGCATTTATGTTTTAGAATTTATTGGAATCTTTAATAAGACTTAAAAAAAAAAAAGAGGTGGGAAGCATTGTGCAAGTGTGTGTCTACACGTGTCTGTGTACTGCTCACCGTGTATAGCATCCCAGTGGGTCCTCACACCCGCACTCAGCCTCGCTGTGCCCAGTGACGGCCCCGTCTCATTGCACAACCTGCAGTGTCTACAGGAAGGCACCCGCAGGCAGTGAGGGGCTGGGGTGCAGGATGAGACTGATGTGGTCTTGCACAATTCCTCTTTCTGAGCCCTTTGCCAGGTTTTCATCAGTCAAGTCACTTCACGTTTGTCTGGGGCACTTGCACTTGGTGGCGCGGGGATTTCTCCCAGTGCCCACGGCATACACTGCATTTCGTGATCTTGAGGAATCTCTCCTGTGGAGGTCACAGGCACAGCCCAGATGATGGGTCTGTGTGTGTTTGTTTAGAGAGCTGAAGACGGAAGGCCCTCTCTGTCTTCCTTCCCTTCCTCTCTCTGTCATGTGAGCACACACACCAAGCCAGCATGCATCCATCTAAGAGATAAGGACCGGGGTTCTGTGAGTCCGAGATGAATGTTTACACTGGTTCCTTTGTCCTGTGGGACTTGATTCTGGGCTTTTGTTTCTCTCATCTTCAGAAGAGATATCATCTGCTCTTTAGCAAACCTCCTGGAAGATCTTGGCTAAAGACTGCTTATTTCAATTTCAGCAAGAAGATGGTACTTAGATCCAAGTAACAAATATGGACCGGGGATGACTGTTCAAACTTTAATCATATGCGATGTTCTCAGTTTAATGGGGAAATCTCAGCCCAGGAGGCTGGACAAGACCCCCAGCACAAAGGAGGGATTTTAAGCTTTTTTTTTTTTTTTCTGACATGCTCTTCTCAATGGAGACATGTAGGCTCCAAACTTGCTAATTTCCTGGGATTGGAAACAATTTATTGAGCATTGACTATGCACCTGGATCAGTGATACGTCAAAAGAAGTTGATTATCAAAATTTACTTAGAAAAATGCTAGTGCCAACTTTTTCTCTAACTCAACAAAACATATTTCTGTGCATCCTCAGATGGTGACCAGGGGTCCCGCCTCTTTGGTTATAATATTTGACAAGATACATTTTGAGATCAAGCCTTTAAATGTGCTGGATGGATTTATTTAAAGAGTGGATGGTCATCCCCTTGAGTTTAAATGTGAGATTCAAACAAGGCAGCTAGTCATCTTGACCAGTCCCTTACTTCACCCAACTTAAGTCATCTGAGGGTCAGATAACTCCTCCGAGGGACTGAACAGCAGTAGAAGGTCCTTCAGCAAGTGAGGACCCCGACCCCCGCCAGCCCCCCACACCCACACGGGCGGCGGCCGGCGCCGCGGCCGGGACGGCCCCCCCCCGTCAGCATCCTCTCTTCTTGCCTCTGGGAAGGTTTGCCACTGAAGACGACTGGAAGCTGGGCTGCAGAGTTCTTTATTTCCTTATAACTTTAAGACCTATCATCTAAGGGAATCCTTCTTCCTAAAAACTAAAAAAAAAACACTTGACATTTTATGACCTAGAAATTGTTGTTTTGCAAACCTTTTGAAAATGATTGTGGCAACTAATTTTTGACAGCAATCTCACTCTGCCAGTGGAGAATTCCAAGCAGGCAGGATTCCATCCTGAAGGTGGGGAAAGTGCTGGGATTAGAGTCCATGTTCACCCCATCACTCCCTTTAGCATGACAAGTCCACTGCCCCTTGGCCGGACGAACTGATGGGCCTCTCCAGTTGATGGAGGAAGACACATCCCAGAAGAGAGATGGCCAGATGGAAAGCCTGGCAGGAGGAGCTCTGGTTTCCTGTGTCGCTTCCCAGGAAAAACACATCATCCCAGGCCCATTTCCCATGTGAGCTTTCCTAGGAACCAGACACACATTTCTGAATGAGTTTTTATCCATCCCTTGGCCATAAATTTCCTTTCTATCATCCACCTGAAACACAACCAAGTTTAAAAACAACAGAACGCTGTTGGAGCAAAATAGCCACATGAGGCATCAGTGACCCCTTTCTAAACCTCCTCCTGCTCCACTTAAAGGCAATACTTCCAGCCCTGGTCACTGCTGACCAGATTCTAATGTTCTGCATCTTGGACAGATTATGACTGTTATTTCCTGCTCTTTGGGTAGAAAATAGGGGGACTGAAAAGAAAGGAGAAGTGGGAGAGGACCCACTGTAGTTATGTTTTCTGCCTTCTGGTGAAGGAAAAGTGGAGGGCGGGAGCTGGCATTCGTGGCTTGGGGAAAATGACAAGATAAATAAACAAAACACCTTTCCTCACTTTTGTGCTGTTGAAGAGATCAGAGGTTGGTTCTCTGGAAAAGATGATACACAGGAAGCTGGGATGAAGTGGGCAGAGAGATCAGGGATTAAAAGGAGGTCTACACCCCAGTGGTGGCCAGGGGCTCCCTCCCCCAAAAGCTAAAGTGGGAGCTGACATCCCAGGAGCGAAGTAAGGCAATGAAGAGTCATGAGAAAAGACCCCAAGTGCTGATACTTGGGGTTCCTGCTGAAAGAATGAGCTTGCCAGGGACACAGACACAGGGGACCATCTCCACCTGGGCACTGGGAGCTTCTGAGTGTCTCACTCCTAGTTGTGGATGGAAAGCCCCCTACATAAAAGGCAGAGTGCATGCTCGCTCTGTCACTTCAGTCATGTCTGACTCTTTGCCATCTCATGGACTGTAGCCTGCCAGGCTCCTCTGTCCATGGGATTCTCCAGGCAAGAATACTGGACTGGGTTGTCATGTCCTCCTCCAGGGGATTTTCCTGACCCAGGGATCGAACCTGTGTCTCTTATGTCTCCTGCATTGGCATGCGGATTCTTTACCACTAGCGCCTCCTGGGAAGCCTCCATAAAACACAGAGACCAAAATAAATGAACAGAAAACAAAAAGAACTGGAAAGAAACAGAACATGCATGATAATTAATATTACTGGAGAGATAAGAGGATATTTAGGGACTTTCTTGGTGGCTCAGACGGTAAAGCATCTGTCTACAATGTGGGAGACCTGGGTTCAATCCCTGGATTGGGAAGATCCCCTGGAGAAGGAAATGGTAATCCACTCCAGTACTATTGCCTTGAAAATCCCATGGACAGAGGAGTCTGGTAGGCTACAGTCCACGGGGTCATAAAGAGTCGGACACGACTGAGAGACTTCACTTTCACTTTCAAGAGGGTATTTGGTTCAAAGACAATAATAGGATTTTATGTATCTAAAGAAAATCAGTTAATATGAAGGAAGTCTGAGAAATTCAAAGCATGATAACAAAGGTTAAAAAGTCAATAGAGGAGATTAAAGATAACAATGAGAAAAATCTTCCAGAAAGTAGAACAAAATGACCAAGAAGGAAAATAGGAGAAATGAGATATCAAAGCAGGAGGTCGTGCCCAGCCTCTGATTAGTGGGGGCTCCAGAAGGAGGGCAGAGAGGAAACAGAGAGACATCATACAAGAAATAATGCAAAAAACCTGCCAGATATGAAGAGGAATATGAACCTCAGACTAAAAGTGTCCGTCTACACAACATAGAGGGTTTACCAAGACCTACTTCAAGGCACACCATCCTGCAAATTCAGATAAAGGGGAATAGAAGGAAATCCTAACAGATCCCATGGAGGTCATGGTGGGGGTAGTCCACTTAAGAGTGTACAGACACAGACTTCCCCAGAGCAACTCCTGAAGACTCTGAGGCAACACCTGTGATACACCGAGAGGTATTCTGTATTTTCACATCCAGTGAAACTATGAAATCAGATGGGAAGGTAAAACAAAGACTTTTTCAGGTGTGAAAGGACCCAAACATTTTACTTCCCATATACATTTTCCCTGGATCACTGCAGGACGTTCTCCAGTGAAACAAAAGCGTAAAAACACAAGAAGACTCGGGACCCAGGAAGCAAAGTATCTACTCCAGAGTTGGGGTGAAGAAAAGACGGGACAGGAACAGGGACATCCTGGGCTGAGGGCTGCAAATGAGGCTTCGTTCAGACAGGAGCAGAAGGACAGAGCACTCCAAAAGGGAGGTCCCAGGAAGAACAACAAAGGCAACAACAAAAAACCCAGCCAAAGAGAGGAGGAATTACCCAGTGAGGAAAAACAACTGGACTGAAATTACCCAAAGTGTATGGAAATTAACGTCTATTATTTTCAGATAGACATTTGAAAATCTGTAGGAACTTTTGGAATTACCCAACGTATATGGAAATTAACGTCTATTATTTTCAGATAGACATTTGAAAATCTGTAGGAGTTTTGGATTTTCAATTATTTACTTTTTCAGATAGACATTTGGGGAAAAAAAGATGGATGCACAGAAACTAAAGCAAGTAATGGCAAAATGGTTATTACCTTTAAGTAAAATAACTGGTTGTCTAAAGAGGAATCAAAACCCTAGGATGCTACTTGGGTTAATCATAACAATGGTATGCTGATGGGTATGCCTTTTACGTAGGATTGTGGTATCACCACACTGGGAGAAATGGGAAGGGGAAAGTGTGGGTGGGTACATAGGAGACCTCAGTCCTCACCTATATAAAAAAATGGATAAATCAAGGAATAAGACCCTGTTCCAATTATTTAGAAGCAGAGAGAGGCAAATACCAGAAGAAACAGCTAAAAATAGTTGGAAGTGGTGGGGGTGGGCTCCTTTGCATAAACAGCCTCTTGACTTTTAAACTATATTATATATTACTTAGATAAACATAAATGTGTTAAAAGTGGATGAAGGACTTCCCTGATGGTCCAGTGGCTAAGAGTCTGTGCTCCCAATGCATGAGACCCTGGTTCAGCCCCTCATCAGGGAACTAGAACCCACAAGCTGCAACTAAGATCTGGCCCAGCCAAATAAATAAATAAATATTTTTAAAAATAATAATCTTTTTTTTTTTTTAAAGTGAATGAAATAAGTTGGAGGAAGTAGGAATGAACAGCTTATTGTATCCAAACAACGTAGATTTAGATCCTAGTACATTGTAGGGATTGCTTCCCAAGCCACAGGGAGGGTGCTGGGTCAGCCAGTATCGGCATCACCCACCAGTGATGCGTCTGGCCCTGCTCTTGGGCCCCTCACGTCGCCAGAGGGCAGTGCGGGCGGCACAGAAGACTGAAGCCAAGATCAACTTGGATCTGATTCCAAGAGAACAATTCTACCTCAATGGGAGCTAATAATGTGCCTGGTGGGGTGCTGGCCACCTTCACATCTATCTCGCTTAATCTTCCCGAGAAGCTGGTGGGTGGGGTTTTTTAATATTCTTGTTCAACTGAAGAGGTAAATGACGTTTGGAGACATCACAGAAGGTGTCCGCATTTATTGCAGTTGCTAAGACGCGGAGGTAGGAAGGGAACCCCAGAGTCCAAATCCCTAATCACAGTCACTCTGCTCCAGAGCCTCCCGCCATCTGTACATATTTACAGTGGTGCCAAGCCTGTCCCACCACTTCAGGTTCCTTGTCTTTGACTAAGTGACTAAGTCTCTCCAGCACCACTTTCCTCCCCCAGTAAACTTGATGATTCCATCTCACTCGTGAGTCTCACATAACATAATATATGTGAAGGAAATGTTTAAATGAAACAAATGAAATTATTTACAAAACAGAAAGATACTTAAAGATATAGAAAACACACTTACAGTTACCAAAGAGGAAATGTGGTGGCGGAGGGATAAATCAGGAGCTTGGGATAAACATACACACACCATTATGCATGGAGATAAAGTCTGAATATTCATTGGAAGGACTGATGCTGAAGCTCCAATACTTTGGTCACCTTATGGGAAGAGCCAACTCATTGGAAAAGACCCTGGTGCTGGGAAAGATTGAGGGCAGGAGAAGAAGGGGACAACAGAAGATGAGATGGTTGGATGGCATCACCAACTCAATGGACATGAGTTTGAGCAAATTCTGGGAGATAGTGAAGGGAAGCCTGGTATGTTGCAGTCCACGGGGTCACAAAGAGTCTGACATGACCGAGCAACTGAACAACAATCACTACTATATATAAGACAGATGACCAGTAAGGACCTACTGTATAGCACAGGGAACTCTACTCAATATTCTGGGATAACCTATATGAGAAAAGAACCTAAAAAAGAATGAATATTTATGTAACTGAATCATTTTGCTGTATACCTGAAAATAACACAGCATTGTAACTATACTCCAATAAAATTAAAAGAAAAATTTTATATACTCTATGTGTCAATTATGCAAATAAAAGTATTATTTTTGATGATGAGAGACAGGTGGCCTTGTGACATGATTTTGTCTCCTTTGTCACCATCAGAAAAGCCGTCTCCGGTTCACTGGCAGGACTCACTACGCTCCAGGACAGATGCTGAGAAGAGAGTGCAGGGCTCTAGAGGGGCACTCAGGTCTGCAGTCAGGCTGATGCCATGGGCACCTGGACCCTGTATGTGGCTTGTTCCTAATGTATCACCTCCTCCACTTGGGGAACCTATAATATTTAGTTCTGGGGATTTCTTATTTCCCATTAATTCCAGAGACCTCTGTGATCATGATTCAGAACCACTGAAGTCGTCACCTTCAGCTCAGCATCTGTGACTAGACTGAACTGAACAACTCTGAGATAAACCACGTCTGCTCCCTTAACCTAGGGGCCTGGATACGCACAATCTGGGGGCAACTTTTCACTTGCCAAGGTTGACCGGGATCTCACCCAGGCAGCGACTTTCTAAGCATTTACTGCCCAAGTCTGCCCCCTCGTGGACAGTCCTCACCGCTTATTTCTGCCAAAGTGCTTTCACATGGATTAAGCAAAGACCATCAGACACTTGCTACCTATGAGGTAAGTAAGGCTGGTATTGTTTGCACTTTATAGTGAGAAAATGAGGTTTAGAGAGAGAAAGAAAACCAAAAATCCCTAGAATGACATTTAACGTCTTTGTGCTGCCATTTAGCAAAATCCCCAAATACTCTCATTTGAGTGCCCCACGCTTGAGCTCAGGTTAAGTCCTGGTTCAGCAACCGTCACGGAGCGAGGTTCTTTCACAGATTGAATTTGATCACTACCATAGCCTCCAGGATTTTGAACACTTGCATTTGGTGGAACTATTTTGTGCAGTGAGGTGCTGAAATCATTCTAGAAGGAAAAGTAATGGCTGATAGACCATTTCAAGTCTTGTGTGTGTGCTTCAGTGTGTGGTGGGTTGCTGCAGTCCCTCAAAGCTGGGTTTAGTTAAGCAGGAAAAGTACAGGCAGCAGGATGGGAACTCTGTTGAACACAGCCATTGGCCATGTCACAACAGGAGTAGCTGGCTTTGAAGTTCTTTGTGGAGGGTTTGACTGTGAGGGCACAGTGCAGCCTGGAGGCTGAGCTCTGCGATCCTGAGTCAGGCTGCCAGCATCAGCCACTCAGTAGATATGCAAACCTAGTGAATCTCATAACCACACTGTGTCTCAGCTGCCTCACAGAGAAAGCCAGGATAAAGAACAGTATTCACTTCGGAGATGGTGCAAAGTTTCAGCCACATAACTTACAGAGAGCACTCAGCGCCCAGCCCACCACAGTGCCAGGAGTAGCTGTCAGCAGTCCCTCTCCCTGGCAGCTGATGAGCTGGCCTAAGGCTGTGCTCATGAGACAGAAGGAGGTTTGTTGGTGGGTGCAGAGTGGGTCTTTACTTAAAATACACTGCCCCAGTTACAGTTCTCAACCCCAGGATGGAGTGTGTCCTCGGAATTTTCTGTAGGCATTTTGGGTTATCCAGTGAAAGGAAACAATACAAGAATATGGGAAATTGGATGCAAGAGACTATCCCACTCAATTAAGAACTGTCCCATGAAGAGATGTGGCCCTAAAGAAGATGTACAAATGGCCAGGGAGCACGTGAAACGATGCTCAACATGGCTAATCATCAGGGAAATGCAAATCAAAGCCACAAGGGGAGATCATCTAACACCACTAGGATGCTGTTTTTTTTTTTTTTTTTTTTTAAAACAAGAAAATAGTAAATGTTGGTGAGGATGTGCAAATCTGGAATCTTTATGTGCTGTTGGTGGGAATATAAAATGATGTAGTCCTTATGGAGAACAGTAAGGCAGGTCCTAAAAAACTGAAAAACAGAATTACCACATGATTGAGCAATTCCACTTCTGGGTATTGACCCCAAACAAGTAAAAGCAGGGATATGAATAGATACTTATAAACCTATGTTTTTACAATAGTCACATACGGATGTGAGAGTTGAACCTTAAAGAAGGCTGAAGAATTGATGCTTTTGAGTTGTGGTGTTGGAGAAGACTCTTGAGTCCCTTGGACAGCAAGGAGATCACACCAGCCAATCAATCCTAAAGGGAATCAACCCTGAATATTCACTGGAAGGACTGCTGCTGAAGCTGAAGCTCCAATACTTTGGCCACCTGATATGAAGAGCCGACTTACTGGAAAAGACCGTGATGCTGGGAAAGATTGAGGGCAAGAGGAGAAAAGGGTGACAGAGGATGAGATGGTTGGATGGTATCATTGACTCAATGGATGTGAGTTTGGGCAAACTCCAGGGAGGCCTGGCATGCTGCAGTCTGTGGGGCTGCAGAGTCGCAGAAGACTGAGTGACTGAACAACAGTAATGTTCATAGCACCATTACTCCTAACAACCAAAAAGTAAAGTCATGCAAGTATCCACTGAGGGATGGATGAATAAACAAAAGGTGGGAAATGCATACAATGGAACATTAGTCATCAAAAGGAAGGAAATTCTAACACATGATACAATATGGATGACCTTTGAGGACATTATGCTAAGTAAAATAAACCCAACACAGAAGGTCAAATATTGCAGGAGTCCCCTTATATGAGGGACCCAGAACAGTCAGATATAGAGAAATAGAAAGTAGAATGGAAGTTGCCTGGGTCCGGGGGTGTGGAGAATAGGGAGTCATTGTTTAAGGGATACAGAGTTTCAGTTTAGTAAGAGGAGGAGTTCTGTGGATAGATGGTAATGGTGGTCCCACAACAAGGTAAACACGTGATACCTGTTTAGTGTTAACATACACTTATCAGTGGTTACCATGGTAAATTTTATTACAGTTAAAAAAATGTCCCGCTGCCATAGAGAACAGTGGTTGATAAGAGGGTTGGGGTGGGCTGGGGAGGGATGGATTGGGAGCTTGGGATTAGCAGATGTAAACTACTATATATAGAGTGGATAAACAAGGCCCCCTACTGAACAGTGCAGGGAATGATATTCAATATCCCAGGATAAACCACAGTGGGAAAGAATACAAAAAAGGAATGAATATATGTATAAATGACTCACTTTGCTGTACAGCAAAGACATTGTAAATCAACTTCTTGTTCTCTTTCAGTCACTAAGTCGTGTCCGACTCTTTGTGACCCCACGAACTACAGTACGCCAGGCTTCCTCCAGTAAATCAGCTAGACTTCAATAAATAAATGAAAAAAGTTGTCCCACCCAAAGTACCAATAGCATCCTTTTGAGAGACACTTCCAGAATATCCAAAAATGATCAAATATACATGCATTTGGTTATAAGAGGTTTATTTACACTTATGAGACCTAGTGCATTTGTCACACTAGTCTGGGTTTCCCCTTTTAGGTCACAGTTGCCAAGTTAAGGAGACACCTAAAATCAAGTTAAGAAACACCTCCAAGGAGCCATAACACAGTTACAGGATTGGAAGGAGTCACTTTATAAACACTCAACAGCTTTAGCTCTTTGGAGTTCTCATTTATTTATAGCCATTAATTTAGAAATTACTTCTACTAATCAATAGAAGTAGTAGATGCAATGCAGGAGACCGGAGTTCAATCCCTGGGTCAGGAAGATCCCTTAGAGAAGGGAATGGCAACCCACTCCAATATTCTCGCCTGGAGAATCCACTGGACAGAGGAGCCTGTGGAGGCTATAGTCCATAGGGTCACAAAGAGCCAGATACAACTGAGTGACTAACGCACTTTCTACTAACCAGTAGCATCACAATAAGGATAGCAAGCTGGGATTCCCAGATACAAAGGAGACTTTCAGATTTCAACAGAAAACTCCAAACAGGAAAAAGTAGTTCTTACCTTGTAGATACAGGACTTGGCATTCAGGAAGAAAAGCTCGATGGTGGCATTGTCCTTCAGGTATGAGATGCTCTCGATATAGAATCTGCAAGAGAACAGCTGCCAATGAACCACAGACACACCCACCGATGAAGCAGAAAATCAAGTTGTCTGAGTTACATGATCTGACTGGAGGATGAGGACTTCCAACCCAACAGGAACAAAAGAAAAAGTCATCAATTCCTTAGTGCTTTTTAAGTTTTATTTATAGTGGATTAGGACCATCAAGACTGTCAGCCCTTCCCATAGCTAGGAGCCAGGTTTGCCGTCAGCCTCCAGGAGTAAACTTGAACTTGACCATTTACTTCTATTTTCCTTACCTGTTGCCAATTTTTTTTTTTACAATGTTACTTGTTTTCATTACATTACTTTCTGTCCTAATCACTGATAAGTTGGAGTTTTAAAAGCTAATTTCTTTTGCTTAGTTGAATAAAGGGCCTTATTTTTCTTTGAAATGGTTACGACAGATCTTCTGAAGACAGCAAGGTGGGGTTTGACATCTCTACATCCAGAAGGCTGGGGCCGGTGTTCTTAACACTGTGATATTCATGAACATGAAGCCAAATGAAAATTGGATTCTTATGCAGATGAAGCTTATGGGTTTTTTCTCAAGATGACACACGCTGAAATTATTTAAGTTTGCGTTCAATAAGTCTTTACAAGTTGATTCTGGAGTTTATTCAATTCCCTAATTGGATAAGGCACTTGTACTTGTCTTAGGATCAGCTGTACTGAGGCAGCCGAGACGACAGGGGAGAAGGAAATGATTGGCATGCAAAGCCTTGGAGGGGAGGAGGTTCTGCGTAAGGGGTGACAACTCCTGGGGGGGGCCTCATGGAAACTGGGTACCTGCCTCATGGAAACTGGGGCACCTGCCTTGTGGAAATTGGAGGCACCAAGAGGGGGTGGAGGGCGAAATGAGAAAAAAGCAAGTGCTGTGGTCTTTCAGAACAGCATTAAGATATGATGGAAGGAGTCACGGGGAGGAAGTCAAGAGCCCAGTAATCTGCACCCAGGGCTTTGTGATTCAGGACAAGTCACACTGGGCTTCTGCTCTCCAGACTATAAAAGACAGCAGGAAGCCATCAGCAGTTCCCCACCTAAAATGTCTGCTGCTTTCAAGTACTGGAACCGAATGCAGATTAAGAGCTTCCTGGTGGCTCAGTGGTAAAGAATCTGCTTGCATGCAGATCCCTGGGCTGGGAAAGTCTACTAGAGAAGGAAATGGTAACCCACTCCAGTATTCTTGTCTGGAGAATTCTATGGACAGAGGAGGTGATGGGCTACAGTCCATGGGGTTGCAAAAGAATGGGACATGACTTCGAGACTAAACAACAATAAAAACAGCAAAACCAACACACGAACATTGCATAAGGCAAACAACAGGTCTGTGTAGGCTAGGGTAAGTCCATGGCATCCCATCTTGCAACCTCTGGTCTACAGCTAAGTAAACAACATCTTTGACCATTTCACAGATATGCACAGAGGCTATTGTGATGAATACAACACAGATTCAGTTAAATTTGTGAGTAACTCCAGAGTAACTTCAGATATTAGTAGATATTTTCAATCCACAGATATTAGTCCTACAATTACCATCATGAAAGGTCTACAAAATTTTTGGAAATTACAATACTATCTTCATTTGTGCAAAGCCTGGGAATGAACAGGCTGGCTGATTACCCCTTTCCCCTACTGAAAATACAAAGCACTTGCCTCCTGCTTTTGGACCAAGTGTTTTAAGTCCTGAAGGTCTCCATAAAGGGTCTGCAGCAGTCTCAGAGAAACTGGAAAGCTGCGCCCCTTTCAGTCTCCTAATAACAAAGACTTGAAATGCGGTAGCAAATTCTACTTCTCAAAGCAAAACACAGTTGTCTCTCTGTATTGGCAGGGGATTGGTTCCAGGACCCCCTCCCCAAGGATATCCCTTGGATGCTCAAGTCTCTGATATAAAATGGTATAGTACAGTCAGTACATATCAGGGTTTTACATCTGATCTGTGCATATGGAGAACTGACTGCAAGTTAAATGTGATGTCATTTAAAAGTCTCCATCCCTTGTAAAAGGTTCTTGGCGATGGGTAGTCAGAATAGCAAAATCAGAAGGAAAGAAGGCAGACAGATGGAAGGGAAGGGAAAGGAAGGCGGCGGGGAGGGGAGGGTGACAAAGGCTCAGGACGGGGCTTTGGGGCAGGGGGTTGGGGGAGGGGGGGGCCTGGGGGGGGGGGGGGGGAGCAGAGCCAGATTAGCTGGGAGACTTGCTGTTCTGCGCTTAGTCACTCAGTGTGCCCGACTCTTCGCGACTACATGGACTATTGCCTGCCAGGCTCCTCTGTCCACGGGATTCTCTAGGCAAGAACACTGGAGTGGGTTGCCATGTCCTCCTCTAGGGGATCTTCCCAACTCAGGAATCGACCTGGGGTCTCCTGCATTGCAGGTGGATTCTTTACCAGCTGAGCTACCAGGGAAGCCCAGAGACCTGCAAGGGTGGCCTATTACAAATCAATTCTGCCTCTATACCTGTGTCCAAGCTATTCCTCTCACCCCAGAACAATCCTGCTGCAAATCCCAGCTCACTCCTGCTCCCTTCCGCCTTGCTCAGTCATGACATGTTTTCACTGACTCTGTGGACGGTCCCCGCAGAGGATCTCCTCTCCTGGGCTCCAGTGACACCCTCTGCTTATTGTGCGGCCTCTGGTCCCGAGATTCCCTGTTCCCTGAGATGCCTTCTTACTAGGATGCTGACTCCTTAAGGGCTGGGACCCAATCTCATTCATTTTTGCATTCCCAGCATTAATCCAGGACCTGGCACCAACATGTACAATTTTTAAAAAATTTATTTCTTTATAAATTATTATTTTTTTAAACTTATTCTTTTCCATTATGGCTTATCACAAGATATTGAATATAGTTCCGTGTGCTATATGGTAGGACCTTGCTGTTTATCCATTCTAAATGTAACAATTTGTATCTGGGGTTCCCTGGTAGCTCAGATGGTGAAGAATCTACCTATAATGCAGGAGAACAAGGTTTGATCCCTGGGTTGGGAAGATCCCCCGGAGAAGGGAATGGCTACCCACTCCAGCATTCCTTTATATATATATTTTAAATTTTGGCTGTGCTGGGTCTTTGCTGCTGCATGCGCTTTACTCTAGCTGCAAGAGCAGGGGCAACTCTCTAGCTGCAGCACACACGCTTCTCACTGCACTGGCATCTCTCGCTGTGGAGCACGGGCTCTGGGGTGCGAGAGCTTCAGTAGTTGCAGCTCCTGTGCTCTGCACAGGCTCAGCAGTTGTGGTGCACTGGCTTAGTTACTCTGCAGCATAAGGGATCTTCCCATATCAGGGATCGAACCTGTGCCTCCTACACTGGCAGGCAGATTCTTTACCACTGAGCCACCAGGGAAACCCTACTCCAGCATTCTTGCCTGGAGAATTCCATGGACAGAGGAGTCTGGAGGGGTACCAAACCCCAAGACCCAGCCCATCCCTCTCCCTTCCTGCCTCCCCCTTGGCAACCGCAAGTCTGTCCTGTGTCTTGTGAGCCTGTTTCTGTGTCACAGATAAGCTCCTTTTGTGTCATAGCTTAGATTTCACACAAAAGTGATATCATATGGTACTTGTCTTCCTTTTTCTGAATTACTTCACATAGTATGATAATCTCTAGTTTCATCCATATTGCTGCAAATAGCATTATTTTGTTCTTTTTATGGCTGAATAGTATTCTACTATATATATAACATGTAAGTTTCTATGAGTGAAAAAGTCTGATTTTCAACTGTTCTCCTTTCCATACACCACTGTTAGGAGTTCTTATTGGACAGTGAAATGAGTGACAAAGACATGTGGGAGGGAGAAAAAAAATAAATGGTTTCCCAGACCATTTATAATGATTAGAGGTCCTTGCACTCCACACCAGACCCTGCCCCTCTACCCCTTCTCTCAGTGTGAACGTACAAAGCTGTTCACAGAGATATGCTGATGACTTTGAATCCTAGAGCCAGGAGAACACCAGAGGCTTCTGGAATTTGCCAGTGAGTGACCTTAGTTCTGTAATAATTATGAACCTAAAGCTGGTGGGTCTGAAATGACTTGATTTTCAAAACAATGCCTTATGTCTCTATCCCATTCATTTTAATGCTTGACAATTAAGGAGTGAAGACATTCTGTCCCACCCCTTCCCAATTTTTTCTTCAACAGCATATTAAGCAAAAACATTACAATTCCCTTTCCAGCTCTCTAATAATGAGAAACTGAAATGAGATGGCAAATTTTATGCCTTTTGAGGTAGTATTTGTTCTCTGGCTTCACAAGAGACAGGAAGGTGGAGGAAATAACTATATTCTGAGGTGGAGGGAAAAAAAATCACTTCCTTTTGACAGAAACTGGAAAGCAGTTTCCTGTTAACCTTTATCACCAAGAAACAGCCTGGGAAATCCGGTGAGTTCCAGGGCTGTCATATTATTGTTCTGTAATTCTGGATATTTAATTCATCCTGAACTTTCCATCTGTGCTAGGGAGCTGGTGAGTCAAAAGTGCCCAGAGGAAAACAGACCTCAGACATCTTAATCCCCGCCAAGGCCCAGCACACACTCGGAGAGAACTTTTAGGGAAATCGGGAAGGTTGACAGTGTCTATTCAAAGTGGAGATTCCAGTTCTGTTCTCGTGGGCTTTCCTGGTGGCTCAGATGGTGAAGGATCTGCCTGCAATGCAGGAGACCCAGGTTTGATCCCTGGCTTGGGAAGATCCCCTGGAGAAGGGAATGTCTACCCATTCCAGTATTCTTGCCTGGGAAATCCCACGGACAGAGAAGCCTGGCGAGCCACAGTGCATGGGGTGGCAGTCAGGCATGGCTGAGCGATTAACACTTATCTGCTCTTTTGGTTTTCCCTGAGAACCTTGTCAAAGGTCCTCCTTTGAGGCACTAGATGGCGATGTTGCATTTCCTTACCTACCAGTGCGGAATGTCAGTGTTAGAGCGGGTTCACAAAAAACATTCCAGGTCTCTGGGTAAACCTAAGGAAACGGATGATGTCTCTCGTATTCAGAGGGTCTGTGTGGATGATTCCAAGTCTGATTCTGTATTAACCGAGGGGTCTGGATGCCTTGACATCTGGGGTCTTGCTTACCCTGTGGGGAATCCAATGCCTACCACCCCTTTCCTCATCTGCCCCAGGGGAATTTCACACTCCAGTCTGCTATTCACCTTCCTTAACTGTCTCAGAGCCAAGAACTGGATAACTTGGGAGAGTCCACATACCCCCAGAGGCTGCTGAAGCTATTCCAACTAGCCAGTCCTAAGCCTGCATACCACGCCTGATCTATTCCTGCAGAAACCACGGTGAAGGCTCTTGCCCACAGGTACCTCACTCTCTCTGCTTCCTGGCCGAGCTTGGTGCTTCCTCACGGGCTTTACTCTGCTGGGAACCCTCTCCTCTTGGGAATCAGCTAGCAGTGTCTCTTTTCAATGTTAGTCATTTCCTTATCTGTTGGCCTCAAGTACCTGAATAATAATAAGGCCTGCACTCTAAAACAGGTTCTTCCTGGGAACTTCCCTGGTGGTTTGGTAATTAAGAATCCACCTTCCAATGCAGGGGATGCAGGTTTGACCCCTGGTTGGAAACCTAAGATCCCACATGCTTTGCAGCAACTAAGCCGGTGTACCATGACTAGAGAAACCCACATGCCGTAACAAAGATCCCGCGTGCTGCAACGAAGACCCAATGCAGCCAAATAAATAAATATTAAAAAAAAAACCATAAAACAGGTTCTTCAGCACATTTAATGGGGCTGAATCTTTTCCTTTCTTCTCCCATGCTGTGCAGCTTGTGACATCCTAGTTCCCTGACCAGGGACTGAACCCAGGCCCCGGGCAGTGAAAGCACCAAGTCCTAAGCACTGGACTCCCAGGGAATTCCTGGTAGGACTGAATCACAGGGCTTCTTTTTGAGTCAAAGGAAGCAGTGCTCTGGGCCAAGGGCAAACCTGGCTCAGTACCATGACTGATGCCACACGCAACCTGACCCCGATGATGCTAGTCTGAGGATATTTTATCAGATGGTCTGAAGTAAGAATGCATATGCGCCATGCTATTACATGTCTGAGTGTATTCAATACTCAAGGCTCTGGAGCCTTCGGGGAGTCTGGTCCCCTTAACCTGTAGAAGCCTCAGGTAGCGGCAGACTGAACACCACCCTGCAGGATGACGTCAGCTAGGGGCTCCTACGGGCCCCCTCGCTCCTCCTTTTCCCTCTCACATCCCCACTTGGCACTTGGGAATCACTGACTATTTACGGCACGTGTTAATTAAATGGCCCAATGATTTCATTTCGTAATGAACACAAATGTCACATTTGGAATGCTGGCTTTTGGTAGCAAAAAGGAGCGACAGTAATGAGAAAGATAATTAATACTGCTGTGAGTTTCTGCAGCCAAATATCTCAAATTGATGTTGAGAATTTCAACAGCGCCAGAATCCTAACTGGGACACCCAGTTGAGATCTAGTGAGTTCTGGGTAGCGGACACCTCCTTTTAGGTCCACACCATCGTTGTTACTGTGAGTGACAGGAAACAGCACTTGCTGTCTTAATCAGCCCCAAAAGACACCAACAGGCAGGTCGTGAACTCGGCTATAACATCCCCCCTCCCAGATGACAGCTTCCTGGCATCTCCCTCTTTTTTTTTTTCTTCTCTGTAGCTCACTTTAGTTTATTGTTTGTGAAACTCTAGGTTTGAAGAGACACATCTAATTTCTATTTATTTTCCTACAAACAGTGTTGATGACCAGAGCTCCAAGAACACTTGGCTGGAGAATATGCAATGAAAGGAACACCCAGATGTGAAGGAATTATCCTGAGCACAAACTTAAGTCCATTAAAAAAAAAAAAAGAAGGGGACTTCCCTGGCGGTCCAGTGGTAAAGATTCTGCGCTTCCAACGGAGGCATCATGGGTTCGATCCCTGATCAGGGATGAGATCCCACCTGTCTCGTGGTCAAAATATAAAAACAAAAAAAACCCAAAAAGGACAGAGCGACTTCTTTGGGTGAGTAGGCATATTTTTCCTTCTATTTTTTCTTGACCTATTTCTTTTTTTTCTTAATTGAGTTTGGTTGTTCTGGGTCTTTGTTGCTGTGTGTGGGCTTTCTTTTCGTGGCAAGTAGGGGCTACTCTCCAGCTGCAGTGCACGGCTTCTCACTGTGGCGGCTTCTCTTGTTGCAGAGCACAGTCGCTAGGCACATGGGCTTAATTGCCTTGTGGCATGTTGAGACTTCCTGAACCAGGGATTGAACCAGTGTCCCCTGCACTGCAAGGCAAATTCTTAACTGCTGGACCATCAAACTCAAGACCTATTCCTTAAGTTTGACTGGTGGTCCCTACCAGAGGGTCACTGCTCTCAATTTGGGGAGCTTGCCTCATGGCATTAAGCAATGTCCTTGTCATTGAATGTGATCTTTGTCAAACACTGATCACTGGGAGGCTTGTAGAGGATGTATGAGGGGTCAGGGGGTGGGGAGAGATGAGGCTGGAGAGGCATGCACAAGTCAGGTCACCCAGGACAAGCCAGGGCAGCCTTAGCACAATAATGCATTGGGGATCAAATGACAATCCTAGAAAGGTGCTCAGTGACAACGTATAGAAGACGGTGGGAGGGGCCAAGACCTGAAGCAGAGATGAACAAGGAGATTTCAGGATCAGCTGAGACTTATGAAGGTCCAAATTATAGACAGGGGCGTGTACAGGGAGGGTAAAAGTGAAAATGTTAGTCACTCAGTTGTGTCTGACTCTTTGTGACCCCATGGACTGTAGCCCGCCAGGCTCCTCCGTCCATGCAATTCTCCAGGTAAGAATACTGGAGTAGGTAGTGATTCCATTCTCCAGGGTATTTCCCCAACCCAGGGACTGAACCTGCATTGCAGAGCGATTCTTAATTATCTGAGCCACCAGGGAAGCCCATGGAAGGTAAAGGACAGAGCTATTTAAGATATGTTAGATAAGAGGAATTCACAGATAAGAGGGCAGAGAAGGGAACAGGTGGGGGAGAGCAGATGACATCCAGGCTGACTTTCAAGTTCCTGGCTTGAGGGGTTGAATGGGTGGTGGTGGTGCCCACTGCAGAGATAAGGAGGCATCAAAGCAAGAAGACCAGGTTTGGGGGCAGAAAGATGATGATGTTATTTGATTCAGATAGGAAGCCAGAGAAGTGCCTGTGCAATCTCCAGTTACCATGGGGCTGAGGGGACCAGACACTGGACCCTTAGAGACTGAGAGATCAGTGGGACATGGGAAAAGGGGCAGCAAGTCCATCCTTCTGAACCTCTGCTGCAAACATAAGTGGGCACAGTGGTGGGAGCTGCTGGAGGAGGCAAGTCAAGGAGGGTATTTTCTTTTATGAGGGTGAAAGTGCTGTGGATGTGGAGGGGAGGGGTCCGTGGAGAAGAAGCGGCTTAAGATAAAGAGTGGAGACTGAGAGGAGTGAGCTCTGTGAGGTGGTGGGAGGTGCTGGAACTAGAAGGTATGTGGACCCGCCAGCCTCAGATGATGGAATGAGGTGTGTGTGTGTGTGTGTGTGTGTGTGTGTGTGTGTGAGAGAGCGGGAGAGGGAGAGAGGGATGGAGGTGGGAGAAAAGGACCTTGGAAGTTGGGGGGTTTAATTTGTTCACTGATCTATTCTTAAATCCTCAAATAGCATCTACATCATACAAGCCCCCAATGAATATTCATAAACCAATACCCAAACCCATGAATGATGGTGAGTACTTAGCATGGAGTTCACAAGTTAGAAAGCTGTTGACAATCCATAGTTGAAGTGATAGGCTTTTGGCTCTTAATGTCCAGCAGTGATGTAGCTCAGAATGAGAAAAAGGGACCAGCTGGACAGAGTTTTCTCTGTAGAATAGGAGAGAGCACAGCACAGGGCAGAAAGTCTCCATACTGGAGGTCCCTGTTGTTGAGATGGCAGGTCCCTCTCAAGAGGAACTAACGGCACACATCTCTGCTTCCCTGTTTAAGACTCCCCTTCCATTTGCTAAGGTGGTTTTCAATGGGACTGCCAAGCTTCGGGACTGCAGGTTGCGGTTGTCCCCGCAGAGGGCGCTCTATCCATGGTGCTGACTTGGGCAGTCCCAGAGCAGCAAGGTCAGGTCTGGGAGGGCTGCCTCTCTCACCGCCCCTCTCACCCAGTGCTGGGTGCAGTTGTCCTTTGCAGATGGATGCCAGGGCTGCAGATGAGGCCAAGCGTGGAGCCCAAGATGGGTCAAGGCTAGTGATCTCGACTCAGGTCCTCTGGCCCTGCCTGCACAGGGAGCAATGGTGGGCTCTCTGATTAGCAATCTTGATGTCCCTTTTCATTTGTGAAAGGGAGACTGCATGGTGCAGAGGGCAGGGCCCCAGGATGGGAGTCAGATCTGGCTGGACAGATACAATACCTTACTAGTCATGCTGGGGAGAGAATTTACCTAAACATCTTGGTCCCCCATCTCCTTATCTTGATTAGGAAAAACAATAGTGCTTCAAGGACTGTTGCAAACTAATTCACCCATGGTAATGGACAGCTGCCTTCTCTCTGACCTTTTTCCTTTTTAGGTAATTACTAAGACCCTGATGTTGCTGGGCCATTCTTGTTCTTTTTTTTGAGAGTTGGGGAACCCTTTGGAGGGGGGGGTCAGCCCTCCTTCCTATCATTCTGAGGCTGTCTTGCAGCTCAGTGCTGCTTCATACCCTCCAAGGAAGTGAAAGACAGTGAAAGTGCTCAATCGTGTCCAACTCTTTGAGACCCCAGGGATTCTACAGTCCATGGATTTCTCCAGGCCAGAATACTGAAGTGGGTAGTCTTTCCTTTATCCAGGGATCTTCCCAAGCCAGGTCTCCCACATTGTAGGTGGATTCTTCACCAGCTGAGCCACCAGGGAAGCCCAACAATACCAGAGTGTGTATCCCTTCTCCAGCAGATCTTCCCAACCCACGAACTGAACTGGGGTCTCCCGCATTGCTGGCAGATTCTTTTCCAACTGAGCTATCAGAAGAAAAAGTTTATTTCCTGGTTTAGAGGACAAAACAGAATTCTGTGAGTTCCAATTCACATTATTTATTAATATATTTGGGTCTTATTTTTCCTAATTGGTTGAAAGGAGGCGCTAATTCTGCCTTCACTAGATGTTTTGAATATGCACTTCAGTGACAGAATATATAAATGCCAAGGAACAAGCTATGCTGGGTGGCAGCACAAACACAGATCCTTGGTGACAAAGGGTTAAGATTTCTACTTGACAAGTTCCTAAATCTTGGCTTAAGGCAGACAATCTACCCCATGGTCTCTTTTATCAAGTGGTTTTCTTCTGCCTTTACTCTCTGATATGACTGTACACATGTTACACAGATGTAACATAGATGTTTAAAGGAAAGGAGAGTGGCAAAGAAGGGGTGGAGAGTCAGGGTGCATGGGGAATGCATGGGTGATGGACACCTGGCTTCTTGCTTAGAAAGGTCAGTTTGGACACAAAGAGAAAGAGCCCAGTTGGACAGGATGTCTTTCAGAGACTCTGGTATACTCCAAGGTCTGGGTCCTTTATGAAGATAATTTGTCATATCACTCCTGTGGAAAAATATAGCCTGTAGCCATTCTCAGAAAGGCATGAAGTTATAAACTGGGAATTCTTCCCAGGCCAAAAATCAAGGTAAAAGCACAGAATTCATCCCCGAGGGAGAATCTGCCTCCTCTCTGGGAGAAGACAAATGATCAGAGTTTTGATCTGTGCTGCTCAGCCAGCTGCAAAGTGGGGACTCAGGGAAGTAGGGGTTCCAGGAGACAGGATCCTCTGTGGCCAGTGCTAAGGAGACACCCTCCCTGGGAGGCTGATGTAATAATTCAAGTGACAGAAGATGAGGGCCTGAGTTCAGGAAATAGAGAGGAGAGAGAAAAGCAGAGAAAGATTTTGTAAGCAGCAGCAGAGAATTAATGCCTGTAACAATCTGAGGGAAAGGAAAGGAGGACAGATTTTAAGATTTAAGCCTACTGACGTTGCTGGCTTTCAAGGTAGGGAAAAGGGGCCTTGAGTCTAAAAATGTGGGCAGTCTCTTAAAAGTGGCAAAAGTCAAGGGAACAGGGCCTACTCTGGTGGTTAAGAATCTGCCTTCCAGTGCAGGAGATGCAGGTTCGATCTCTGATTAGGGAATTAAGATCCCACGTGACTCGGGGCAACTAAGCCAGTGCCACAACTAGAGAAGCTCTTGGGTCACAACAAAGACCTAACACAGCCAAAATAAAATTTTTAAAAAAGTCAAGGGAATAGACTCTTTGAGAACCTTAAGCAGGCAACACAGGCCTGCTGAGACCTTTATTTTAGATCAATGTAGTTAAATAAATGAACTAAGGTTAATTTTGAATTTATAGTCATAAGATTTAAAAAAAAAAAAAAGGGCTTCCCTGGTGACTCAGACGGTAAAGAATCTGCCTACATTGCAGGAGACCCAAGTTTGATTCCTGGGTTTGGAAAATCCCCTGGAAAAGGGAATGGCTAACCACTCCAGTATTCTTGCCTGGGAAATCCCATGGACAGAGGATTCCATGGGGTCACAAAGAGTTGGACATGACTGATAGATGAACACTTTCACTTTCAAGACAAAAAAAAAAAAAAAGATTTAAGACTAAACTCTTGAATCTGGAAGGAGCAAAGAAAGGATCCTCCCCTAGAGAATTCAGAAGGAATATGATCCTGCTGCTCACAGCTTGATTTTAGCCTTATAAGATCCTTTTTGGACTTCTGATCTCTAGAACTTCTGATCTCCAGAACTGTAAGACAATAAATTGTGTTTTAGCAAACAAACAAACAAACAAAACAAAACCCAACAACAATGATTTAAGCCTATAATAAATGGATAACAATGTCACATTTGATGTGATCACAGGAGGTCTGGGGAGGTGGGTGGGAAGATGATGAATTTGGCTTTGGACTTGTTGAGTTTGACCTCCACAGGTGGCCAAGAAGTAACCAGAATAGAAACTCGAGGCTCTCCAGAAAGACCTGCTGGAAGGATGAGCTACAGGAAGCTCTGCCTTGTGTTTCTGTGGGGTGTCCATCACTAAATGTGATTTTGGAGAGATTTTCCCAGTGAGCATTTGGGGAGATGCCTGCTTCAGCAAACCACATGTCCTTGGGTCTTCAGGCAGCCTGTTGCCAGGCTGGTAGCACTGGTCTACCGCGGCAGTCCTCTGAGTATCTGGTTCCAGGGAAAGACATTGGCCTGGAGAGATTTCGACATGTTGGCATGCAGATCCTGGATGGCAAACATTGCAACCAGGCAATCTCATGCTGTCCCAAGCTGTTCTTCAAAGCTTGGTTCCCCAAACCCACAAATAACTCAGCTCATAACAAACACTTGAAAAAATAGCTAATATGCAACCAGCCCAGTGTTTTTCTTCTTGACTAATGTTTGCAAAAAAACACCAAGAAGAAGAGGGGCCAGGTACATGTCAAGTGTATGGACGTGTTCCTCTCTGATTATGAGTTCATGATCTGCTTAAATGCAAGCAAGTCTCCCTTGACACTGCCACCCCTCCTGGTGCTACTGTTCCTCTTTGCTTTATAGAATGACTCTTCCATTTATCTGAGAAAATGTAGCCCCTTTTAAAGAGAATATGACACAGAAAGCATGCTCATCAGGGATGGAAATGGTGAAGATCAGTTTTGATATGTTCCCAGCTGTTAAACAAGTCAAAAAGGCACTAAAAGCAAGTTTACATTTCCTCCATCAGCTGAGATACAGACACATGTTCCCACCTGTAAGAGGCACCTTTACCTCTGATTTCGCCTCTCATGGTATCAAGGTGGCTTTGATTAAAACTGCATTCCTAGTTGTGTTCTTTAGGAAGAACTCAATTGTAATGCAATGGTGTCCTGCTCTTGAATTTCTATTCACATATTTTAAAGGCGCTGAGTCTATGCCTGGGGTGCAAGGGTTGGTATGCATTTTAAGACCAAAGCATTTGAACCCAAACACCTCTGCAGCTACGCAGCAGAAATAGCCTGGTGCTCAACAGACAGGGTACTCAGAGAGCTGCTGGGTCTGGGGGCTCAGATTCTGGATCTGTTTCACATGATTTGCATCAGTACTTTGCCCTTGAACCCCTGACATGATAACCCCTCTGGCTTCACATAACCTTTTGCAAGCCCAGTGGTAAGCCCAGTGGTAAGTCAAGTCTAAAGTCTTGACTTCATTAGATTGTTGCAAACATTAAATGTGAGACACTTATAGTTCTCTGCAGTCACAAAATAAAACTTCTTACACTAAATTAATGAACAGAAAATTCCTACTGTTTCTGAAATATTATACCTTAGTTTCCCATACTGGGAAATGCATTTATCGGTGGTTTGTTGCTGGGTTGCAACTATTCCTACCTGGGATAAAGCACACAAGTTTCAAGAAGCCAAGTGGAAGAAAGAAAGAATACATAGACTTTTGTTATGTGGCTTCAAACACCAACAAAGGAATCCACAGGTCTGTGTTATTCTCAGAGACTCAGTTTCCTTTGAGATATATGCCCTCTTCCCCTCTCCCCCACCCAAAAAGCAAAACCAAAAAGGTTCTACCTTCATTCCACAGAAGCATTCTAGTGCCAGAGCAAAAACATGTATGTTCAAGCCTTACACACTCACGCCCTGTGTTTACATGGAACTCTATACCACGACCTCTACTCCTGGCAGCAAACCAAGATAAACCTGAGTTCCCTCTTCTTTGTTTGCTCTACCCTCCTGGGCTTTTCTGACAAAGGGGAAAAAAAGCAAAAGGGTGGATACCCAATGTTCGTACCTGACACAAAAGTATAAAACCACTGGTCCCGACTTTTGGGGAAGTCATGTTCCAAGACTCTTCGATCTAGCTGAAGCCAGTTCAAGTGTCCCCTGTGGAAAAGAGAGACCAGTGGATTAGACCTTTGGGTTTTGCCAAAGTTTCTTAGGATGAAGGTCTACGTCTGCATATACGGTACATGCTGGAGCACATATAAACGTGGACCTCTGCTTCACTCTTACGTTCTAGTAATTTGCAGACACCAAAGGAAACATTGGAGAAACAGTGTGTTAGCAGGATACCATGTAACAATCAAAGTTGGGGATTTGAGACCCGCAGTCCATTTCCTCGATGGCACTGAAATGAAAAGGCAATCATTCTTTTTTTTGTCCTGAATTCCCTGACCACCACAGGGAAGAAAGACAGTATTTTCTGTCTGAAGGCCTTCAAACACACTTTAGAAACATGTTAGCCATCTTCACCATATCATGCTGGAAGCAGATTGGGGTACAAAGTGAATCAGAGACAATTCCTTTAAAAATGAAGCATACACCTAGCACAGGACCCAGCCTCTCCACTCCTAGGAATTTACCCAAGAGAGATGAAAGCAGACATCCATACAATGACTTTCACACACAGATGTTCACGTTATTAGTAATAGCTTGAAACTTGAAACAACCCCAGTGTTGATCACAGGGGAATGGACCAATTACGATATAGAAAGGAATACTACCCAGTAACAAAGACAATGAGCTATTAATACACAGAGCAACAAAGATGAATCACAAAATAATTATCCTAAGTGGGAGAAGCCAGACAAACAGAGTACAGATTGTATGATACCATTTATAGAAAACTCTAGAAAGTACAAACTAATCTGGGGCGACAGAAAGCAGATTGTTGGTTGCTAGGGGTGTGTGATGGGGGGACAGTGCGTGTGTGTGGTGGGGGACAAGAAAACCTTTGGGTGTGATGGAGATGTTCATTATCTTGAAAGTGGTGATGGTTTCTTAAGTGCAGACATATCGACACTTAGGAAATTGTAAACTTTAATTGTGTAGTTTACTGCATGTCAATTTTACCTCATTAAAAGCTATTTTAAACAGTGAGCCATGGAAATACTTGGTGATATGCAAATGGGGTCACTTCTGCATTTCTTTCTTCCTTCCCTTCCTCCCTCCATAAATATTAATTGATCATCTTCTCCAGATAAGGGTCTGGAGATGTAGCAGTAAGCAAAATTGACACAGTCCCTTAACCCCTGATGCTTATATTCTTGTCAGGAGACAGGAACTCAGCAATTATTTTCACAATTAATTCTGCAATTACTAATAGTATTAGGACCTGTAAGGATCCCATCTAGTCTGGGGGTCCAAGAAATGCTGCTTGGTGTTTGATTGAGATTTGAAGAATGATGGGAGGAAAGCAAAGAGGAAGAGGAAATAAAATTCCAAGCAGCAAGGCCAGCATGTGCAAAGGCCCTGAGGTGGGGAGAAAAACCTGGTACCATGGTATCATGTGAACAGAAAGGGATGAGGCTGGAGAGTGGGGACCAGGGTCTTGGTGACAAGTTGAGGAGCTTGGTCTTGGAAGAGCAAGACAGAATCACAGAACAAGGATGAGCAAAGGGATCCACCTTGTCCCTTTCCTCTCCTCTCCTTCCCCAGTCTCTGCCCATCGTTCAGAGGGTTCAGAGTCCCATCATCTCTGTGACTCAGTAAGCCCATGCTGAACAGACACTATTGCACAACATTTCTTCAGGGGCCTGATGCTGTATAACACTGGTGTTTATAACGTACACACCCATGTGAAAGGCTGTGCTTACTGAACAAAAGCTGTTGCATCATTGTATTAAAAGGTTTGCTCCTCCAAGCCTCCAAATAATGAAAGCTGGAGGCTCTCCATCTCCATTTTGAGATGTCTTTCAAACCGCACCTTCTGCACACAAAAATAAACAAACTCCTCTTTCAACTAAGCCCAAGCCCATGGCTCCAGAGATGAGGATGAGGGCTGCCTCAAAAGAGTGTCTGTTGGAGGAACTCTGGCCTTTCTCCTCCAGGAATTTTCATCTAGACAAAACTTTTTTTTTTTTTTATTAACTTTATCTTTCATGTTTAAAGCAGTTTCTCAATTCTGAGTATAAGGGTAAAAAAAAAAAAAAGGATGGAAAAAAGTTCTCTGTGCAAAACAATGTGTAATAACCCACAGTCTCCCCCCACCCCACTCTGGCCTCTGAAAATGTCCAAAGTCTTCCAGGATCCTCTCTCTTTGTGCTCAGCCTCCTGCAATCATGTCATATGCATGTTCACCCCAGGACTTCGATCATTTGGTTTCTCCTCCTTGGAACATTCTCTCCATCATCTTAATCTGAATGCTAGCCACTGTTCACGGAGAAGGCAATGGCACCCCACTCCAGTACTCTTGCCTGGAAAATCCCATGGATGGAGGAGCCTGGTGGGCTGCAGTCCATGGGGTCGCTAAGAGTCGGACACGACTGAGCGACTTCACTTTCACTTTTTCGCTTTCATGAATTGGAGAAGGAAATGGCAACCCACTCCAGTTTTCTTGCCTGGAGAATCCCAGGGGCAGGAGAGCCTGGTGGGCTGACGTCTATGGGGTCATGCAGAGTCGGACACAACTGAAGTGACTTAGCAGCAGCAGCCACTGTTCAAGGTCAAGTTCAAATTTTACTTTTAGTGAAGCCTTCTGATTGCCTAAGTCTAGGTTTTCTTTCCGATGTCTCCAGAGCTTCTGGTTTGTGTCATCTGCAAGGCATTTAGCAGAGCCTAGTGCAATTAGTTATTTAAAAAACAGGACTTGTTTCTACAGCTCAGTTATGATTTCAACATTAAAACAGAATCATCCCTAGAACATAGCATCAGATCAGATCAGATCAGTCGCTCAGTCGTGTCCGACTCTTTGCGACCCCATGAACCGCAGCACGCCAGGCCTCCCTGTCCCTCACCAGCTCCCGGAGGTCACTCAGACTCGCATCCATTGAGTCAGTGATGCCATCCAGCCATCTCATCCTCTGTTGTCCCCTTCTCCTCCTGCCCTCAATCCCTCCCAGCATCAGAGTCTTCTCCAATGAGTCAACTCTTCACATGAGGTGGCCAAAATACTGGAGTTTCAGCTTTAGCATCATTCCTTCTAAAGAAATTCCAGGATTGATCTCCTTCAGAATGGACTGGTTGGATCTTCTTGCAGTCCAAGGGACTCTCAAGAGTCTTCTCCAACACCACAGTTCAAAAGCATCAATTCTTTGGTGCTCAGCCTTCTTCACAGTCCAGCTCTCACATCCATACATGACCACAGGAAAGACCATAGCCTTGACTAGGCGAACCTTTGTTGGTAAAGTAATGTTTCTGCTTTTGAATATGCTATCTAGGTTGATCATAACTTTCCTTCCAAGGAGTAAGCGTCTTTTAATTTCATGGCTGCAGTCACCATCTGCAGTGATTTTGGAGCCCAGAAAAAATAAAGTCTGACACTGTTTCCACTGTTTCCCCATCTATTTCCCATGCAGTGATGGGACCAGATGCCATGATCTTCGTTTTCTGAATGTTGAGCTTTAAGCCAACCTTTTCACTCTCCACTTTCACTTTCATCAAGAGGCTTTTTAGCCCCTCTTCACTTTCTGCCATAAGAGTGGTGTCATCTGCATATCTGAGGTTATTGATATTTCTCCCGGCAATCTTGATTCCAACTTGTGTTTCTTCCAGTCCAGCATTTCTCATGATGTACTCTGCATATAAGTTAAATAAACATGGTGACAATATGCAGCCTTGACGTACTCCTTTTCTTATTTGGAATCAGTCTGTTGTTCCATGACCAGTTCTAACTGATGCTTCCTGACCTGCACACAGATTTCTTAAGAGGCAGATCAGGTGGTCTGGTATTCCCATCTCTTTCAGAATTTTCCATAGTTTATTGTGATCCACACAGTCAAAGGCTTTGGCATAGTCAATAAAGCAGAAATAGATGTTTTTCTGGAACTCTCTTGCTTTGTCCATGATCCAGCGGATGTTGGCAATTTGATCTCTGGTTCCTCTGCCTTTTCTAAAACCAGCTTGAACATCAGGAAGTTCACGGTTCACATATTGCTGAAGCCTGGCTTGGAGAATTTGGAGCATTACTTTACTAGCGTGTGAGATGAGTGCAATTGTTCGGTAGTTTGAGCACTCCTTGGCATTGCCTTTCTTTGGGATTGGGATGAAAACTGACCTTTTCCAATCTTGTGGCCACTGCTGAGTTTTTCAAATTTGCTGGCATATTGAGTGCAGCACTTTCACAGCATCATCATTCAGGACTTGGAATAGCTCCACTGGAATTCCATCACCTCCACTAGCTTTGTTCGTAGTGATGCTTTCTAAGGCCCATTTGACTTCACATTCCAAGATGTCTGGCTCTAGGTCAGTGATCACATCATCATGATTGTCTAGGTCTTGAAGCTCTTTTTTGTACAGTTCTTCTGTGTATTCTTGCCACCTCTTCTTAATATCTTCTGCTTCTGTTAGGTCCACACCATCTCTGTCCTTTATCGTGCCCATCTTTGCATGAAATGTTCCTTTGGTATCTCTGATTTCCTTGAAGAGATCCCTAGTCTTTCCCATTCTGTTGTTTTCCTCTATTTCTTTGCATTGATCACTGAAGACGGCTTTCTTATCTTTTCTTGCTATTCTTTGGAACTCTGCATTTAGATGTTTATATCTTTCCTTTTCTCCTTTGCTTTTCGCTTCTCTTCTTTTCACAGCTATTTGTAAGGCCTCCCCAGACAGCCATTTTGCTTTTTTGCATTTCTTTTCCATGGGGATGGTCTTGATCCCTGTCTCCTGTACAATGTCACGAACCTCATTCCATAGTTCATCAGGCACTCTATCTATCAGATCTAGGCCCTTAAATCTATTTCTCACTTCCACTGTATAATCATAAGGGATTTGATTTAGGTCATACCTGAATGGTCTAGTAGTTTTCCCTACTTTCTTCAATTTCAGTCTGAATTTGGCAATAAGGAGTTCATAGTCTGAGCCACAGTCAGCTCCTGGTCTTGTTTTTGCTGATTGTATAGAGCTTCTCCATCTTTGGCTGCAAAGAATATAATCGATCTGATTTCGGTGTTGACCATCTGGTGATGTCCATGTATAGAGTCTTCTCTTGTGTTGTTGGAAGAGGGTATTTGCTATGACCAGTGCATTTTCTTGGCAAAACTCTATTAGCATAGCACTTGGCAAATATTACGGATGCCAAAGTACTTGCTCACTGGTTAGATGACTACCTCTCAAAGAAGCTGAGGTGTGCCCTCATCTCAACTTACAAAAGTGACCGAGTGACAACACTGAGAGGTCAGTGTCACCGAAGGGAAAGTTTAATGTTCCTCATGGTTTCCTGGAAGTGAGAGGCACCCACTGCATGCAGGGTCATGAGAAGAAGCTCCAGTGTTGTTCATGAGGCAGAAAGGAATATGGGGAGGACTCAGGAAGAGACATCACTGGGGTTTTCATGGAAAAGGCATGAGAGACAGCTTAGGACTGGCTAGCTTGAACAGTTCTGGTGGGCCCTGAGTCTTAAGAGTTATCCCTGGTAACTGGCTCTGGGGTGATTAAGGATGGGAGGAGGAGTACTGGCTTGGGGTTTGGGAGTTACTTAAAGGAGGTGGTTCAGAGTGTGGCCTCAGGGTCACAGAGCTTTGGCTGTTAGTTTGGGATGGAATGGAAACAACTTTAGCTGTTATTTGGCCCTGTAATTAATGATCCCATATACAGAATCTGTAAAAGCTCAGAACAGAAATTCATCCAATGACTGTGCAAATTTAAATTTTAATCTTTTGCCTTGCAATAACTCCTGATAAAGAGTCTGGTGAGACTAACCTTTTCCAGAATCTTGCAAGAGAAAGACTAGAATGGTACACAGCAGTTTTCCTATGGTCCCAAATGCAAGGAATAAGGAGGAATCGAGATGGAATGTACTACCTGTGCCCTGAGGATCCATCATTGGGTCAGGCTTGAGAAATTCTCATTCCATTCAAGGGCACAACATTTCTAACCACTCAGAGCACTGTGGATTTGACCTGGGGGCCATAATTCACTTGGTGGAGAACCTGAAAGTGGGAACCCTTTGAAGAAATACAGACGATGTTACTAGGGCACCACTTTACAGGGTTTGCTCATTGCCCATCTTCTTCATCCATGTTAATGGACAACAAACAGGTAGATGGATCCTACTTCCCTAGGTAATTTCATTGCCCACACTAAACTTTTTAAAAAGAACATTATAGGGATGAATTCCTTGGTTCCCAGCCATGTGTTAGTTCAGCATTGATCAAACCATGAAATGACTAGATTAAGAAAATGGTCAAAAAGCAGAAAGAACAAGGAGGCCAGAATTCCCCTGTAACTCAATAGTTGGCTTTGGAGGGCAAATGAACTTCCTCCCTCTACTTCCTCTACTCAGATTCCTCAACCCCAGTTCTGCAAGGAATGACAGTGCACACACACACACACACACACACACACACACAGGGTTCTGAAATCCTCTGGTAGGGCTCTTCCTGCACCTGGAGTCCCGTGACCCTTCCACTTTATGTGCCTGTAAAATCTCTCCATTACAAAGGTGCTACAAAAGGAAAGACTGAGGCATCAGTGACCCACCATGGGTCCCTGAGGATAACTGCCCAATATCTGGGCAAAAGATAAGGGATGGATTAAAAAGGAAACTGGAAATCTCATTTCTGAGGCCACCAATTTCCATGCATTAAAATATTTTCTGCTGATTGCGTTAGGTTCAAGGTCACATTTTCCTACACCCAACTGTATCAAGGATAAGGATTCCTCACTGTCCGTGATTTTTTTTTCCTTATGTAACACCTCTCATTCCCAACATCAGGTCTCTTCCTCAAACTTTCTTTTTCTTTTTTTTAAGCTTAGGTAGGATGGGGAAGCAAAGAGTAGAAGAAGCATTTTCTCTGTACAGTTTAACTAAGAGATGCCTGATAGCTTGGGTTTCATTATCTCATTGATTTTTCATTTGAGAATTCACATCAGTACATTGGCCTATAACAAAGCAAAAAAAAAAAAAGTCCCAGCAGATGCTCATGGTATTTTTGTTATTGCTTGACTGATAACTATCTTTAAAGCTGAGCAAGATGACACCTATTTGGTTTATGGCAGCAATAGGTCAAACTGTTGGGTCAGTAATAAATATGCAATGGCTTCTAGGCAACAGAAATTGGATGCATTTATTTAACAGATTGCTTTTAGCGTCTCCATACAATACAAATAGATTTCTGGTTCATGGCACCTTCAATAGAGGAGGCCTTAAAGGGAGCTTTGTTTGTAGAGAATCACTGGGGTAGGGGTGTGTGATAAGTCTATCTGAACCCAACAGGGGAGAATGAGACTCGGTGCCTTTCAGAGGTTTTTATTGTAGACAACTGATTCTTAAGGAATGCACTTCCAAAAAATGTCAAAGCAAGAAGATGAAGCTCTTTCAGGTGTCACTAGATGGAAAGGTTAGGTTTGAAGTTCTTCAAAAGAAAGATTTCTGCTCTTCATTCAGCCCAGTGTCTTAGGGTCAGAAGTACGTGTGCTCAGCAAGGACAGCTAGGAATACTGGTTTAGCTAGACTCCCCCAAAGAGTGGCTTTCAAGAGTGTGTGTGTGTGTGTGTGTGTGTGTGTGTGCCTACGAGAGAGAGAGACACACACAGAGATGAAGTTTAAGAGAAGGAATATATAGGGAGCCTGGATGACTAAATCATGGGTTATTTTGTCCATCTGAATTTATGCCTTTAATTTTTTTTATTACACACAGAGGGACTGTTTGCTCTACAGTGTCCTCTGAAGGCTACTCAAAATTTCCTTTTCTAGCATCTCCTACCTATATCTTAAGTATTTATTGCCTAAACTAAAAATACAAGCTCTCCAAGTGGTCACAGGCCAGTTACTTCTGTATCTCCAGACTCAGTAGTGGATGCTAAATAAACATTTGCTGAGAAGCGAATACATTGGCTTTAGATAAACCCCATAGATCAATATTGCTGTTGGTTCCACGACTGCCCTCCACGTCTGGACGCTGCTCCTGCCATAACTAAACAATCTTTGTATCCAATGAGAATTCACCTAGGCCAGCCCAGGCTCCCCTGTACCACTTGGGCTTTGGGAGGAAAAGGTCAGGAGACAGATTGGATTCCTAAGACCCCTTCTGGTTGCCTCGTTCTTTTTGCTCCTGGCTGCACACAGGAAGAGTTCTGCTAAAGCCCTTTTCTGGTTCCTGAACAGAAGGTCCTGTTGTTTGCCACGGCGTCTGAAGGTCTCAGCAGGCTGTCTCCGAGGGGGTAATGAACGCTGAACTCCGCATTCCCAGAAGCAGCTATTACAACCCGGGCACCGAGGTTGTAGCTGTTGATTTTCTCCTCGGTCGCATGGTACAGAGCATTTAATGAATGGAAATCCCAAACCTATTTCAAATAAATTACATTCCCACGGTGGTTTCTTCTGCAATTGGAAAACTGCTTTTCTGCTTTTTAAAATTGCACATCCGCTTGTGACTGGAGATGCTCATCGACTAGCCCCTTTTCACATGTCTCAGTCCATGCTGGTCCTGGTTCTAGTCAAGGGTCACAGGACTCAAAGGTGCTGCTGAACCAAGGGTTCTCCCCATTGTCCTGGCAGTGGGTCTATGGATGCAATTCCAGTGTGATATGGGCATTTAATTATCCAGATAAATCACACTCCCTTATCAGTACCTATCCATGGCTCAATTAATTAAGACACAGCATGTTGTTTTTTAAAAAATCCTTAATCGGTTCTTCAACTTAGATTCTGGCTTCAGAGTGTCTGTGAACCTTCTAAAATTTAAGCACTAATTATTCTGTGTGTAAACAATTGTGGGGGTGAGGGAATGTAACTTCTTAAATTTCACAGGGGTCTGTGATTAAATAAGAGGTGAAGTCATGATTAATTGTAACATATTTAAATTTTAATTTTAATTTCCTGTCATAAATTTTAAGGACTGTTTGTCAAATGCTGTAAGTGAGTATCTGTGTAAGAAAACTTTAAGAAGTATTTAGAAAGTTGAAAGAGAAAGATACAAAGCTCAGTTAAGCCATTGTTGCACATTTTCAAAGCCATGTACAGTTCCAGTGTATTCTCACGTACCAATTAGGAAAATTAATAGTTCTTAACCTCTTATTAATTTTCCTAATTGGTACGTGAGAATACACTGGAACTGTACATGGCTTTGAAATGTGCAATAATGGCTTAACTGAGCTTTGTATCTTTCTCTTTCAACTTTCTAAATACTTCTTAAAGTTTTCTTACACAGATACTCATTTACAGCATTTGACAAACAGTCCTTAAAATTTATGACAGGAAATTAAAATTAAAATTTAAATATGTTACAATTAATCATGACTTCACCTTGAGGGGTATTTGACCATTTCTGCTAAATAGCCTAAAAGCGTTCAGTTATTGCTGTTAATGGTGGGATCCTCTGTCAACTTTTTTTTATTTTAAAAATGGAAAACTTGGGTGTTACAGGTGTTTGCCTATGCCAATATTCTGTAATAACCTAAATGGGAAAAGAATTTGGAAAAAGAATAGATATATCTATGCTGCTGCTGCTGCTAAGTCACTTCAGTCGTGTCCGACTCTGCGATCCCATAGACGGCAGCCCACTAGGCTCCGTCCCTGGGATTCTCCAGGCAAGAGTACTGGAGTGGGTTGCCATTTCCTTCTCCAATGCATGAAAGTGAAAAGTGAAAGTGAAGTCGCTCAGTCATATAACTGAATTATTTTGCTGTACACCTATACATTGTAAATCAACTATGCTATGCTATGCTAAGTCACTTCAGTTGTGTCCGACTCTGTGTGACCCCATAGACCCCACCAGGCTCCCCTGTCCCTGGGACTCTCCAGGCAAGAAAACTGGAGTGGGTTGCCATTTCCTTCTCCAATGCATGAAAGTGAAAAGTGAAAGTGAAGTCGCTCAGTCGTGTCCGACTCCTAGAGACCCCATGGACTGCAGCCAACCAGGCTCCTCCATCCATGGGATTTTCCAGGCAAGAGTACTGGAGTGGGGTGCCATTATAGTCCAATATAAAATAAAATTTTTTAAAAAATTAAACACTTCAGTGTTATCCATGTTTGCTTATGTCCCAACTCACTGAACTGTACACTTTAAGTATGTGCTGTGCTCTCTTAGTCGTGTTCCACTCTTGGTGATGCTTTGTACTGTAGCCCGCCAGACTCCTCTCTCCATGGGATTTTTCTGGCAAAAATACTGGAGTGGGTTGCCATTTTCCTCCTCCAGGGGCTCTTCCTGACCCATGGGTCAAACCTGACTCTCCTGTGGCTCCTGCACTGCAGGCGGATTCTTTACCTTCTGAGCCATGGGGGAAGCCTTAAATATGTGCAGTTTTGTATGTCAATTTCACCTCAATAAAGTTTTTTTTTTTTTTTAAAGAAACCCAAACAGAGGAACAATTATGACTGAGAATAGATCAGATAACTAAAAATAGGGCTTTACAGATTTAAATTACACCATCAGAACCATGACCTCTGAAAAAAATCAGCCTGGGTGTTGAAATAGCAGTGGGAATATTTCAAAAATAACATACAAAAATAACTTTCCTTAAATGATGAATGTTAGTGTTTGATAAATGAAAATCTCGGTTATTCTATTTGCACTCCAGGAAACACAAAATCTGAAGTTCTGAGTGGGTTCTAAACAGGTTTCCAGAATCTGGAATGGACAAGAGTTTATAACTTTGCAGGCTCATGGAATGAGTCCTGATGGGCCCCAAATATTCAAAGTTAGAATAAATTCAGCTTCTCTTCCTGGATCTGGAGGGAGGGGGCAGAGACAACTTACACCAGCATCCCTCTGCTCTACGACAGCGGTTTTCAAACTGGCTACACATAAAAATCAACTGGAGAGCTCTCAAAAATCCTCATGCTCAGGCGACACCCTGACCAATTAAATCAGAATTTCTGGGGGTAGGGCCCAGACACTGGCATTTTATAAAGAGTCCAAGGTGAATCCAATGTGGAGTCAAAGTTGAGGACCACGTCAGTAGCAAAACATTAGTTATTTTAAGATCCAATTTATACTAGGACTTCCCTGGTGGCACAGTGGATGAGAATCTGCCTGGTTACACAGGCAACGTGGGTTGGATTCCTGATCCAGGAAGATTCCAAATGCCATGGAGCAACTATACCCAAACACCTCAACTACTGAGCCCGTGTGCTACAACTACTGAAGCCCATGTGCCTGGAGCCTGTGCTCCAAAACATGAGAAGCCACCTCAATGAGAAGCCTGAGCACAGAAACGAAAGGTGTAGCCTCCGCTTGCTGCAACTAAAGACTGCATGTGGCAATGAAAACCCAGCCCAAACAAAAATATATAAATAAAATTAGATTAAAAAAACTTGCACTAGGCTCTGACTTGGCTTCAGAACATTTTAAAGACAGCTAAAATGTCACAGTTTGCATGGATCACCACACTTCAGATATTTATTAATAACCATTTATGGACACCTCAGAGATAAACTGGGTGATTGCTTCCAGACCACCAAAATAAAGTCAGTGTCGGACAAAATAGAGTCACAGAATTTTTTTTTTCCCGTGCCAAAAAAATTTTTTATACACTTAAATGTTAAAAAAAAAATATTCATGGCTAAAAAATGCGAACACTCATCTGAGCCTTCTGTGAGTTGTAATCTTTTTCACAAGAGTAACAACGAAGATCACCGATCACAGAAAACCATAAAAAATACAGTAAAAATGAAAAGGTTTGAAGTATTGTGAGAATTACCAGACCATACGACACAGAGACACAAGACGAGCAAATGCTGTTGGAAACATGGCCCTGACCGACTTGCTCAAAGAAGGGCTACCTCACAAACCTTCAAACTGTGGAAAACACAGTATCTGTGAAGTGCAATAAGAGAAACCATAAAAAAAACCAAGTTCGCCTGTGTATCTTTTTATTTGTGCAGAGTTATTAAAAATAAAAGGGGCTAAATGCACTTGAATCCGGAAACAGAAAAAGACATTCAGTGGGAAAAGTGGTGAAATATGAATAAAGTCTGTAGTTCAGTTACTAACAGTATCAATACCAAGATTAATGTCTTAGTTTTGATACTTATCAAATGGTATTTATGATATTCACATTAGGGGAAGCTGGGTAAGGGGTATATGAGAACTCTGTCCTATCTGTGCAGCTTTTCTGTATAACTAATTATTTCTATATAAAAATTTTAAAAATTGAATTAAAAAAAAAAACAGAAGATAGACCTAGTACTAATCCTGCATTGATTAAAACAAGAGGAAATATCCCTGGACACAGAGTCTGGCACTGTGGCCTTGGACAGTATTAATGAATGCAACTTAGGGATGAAAGGATCTTAGGGAATCTTCCAGTTTCATCTACATTCTGTTTCCTATTTCTTTTCTCCATGCCCATCCAGATCCTACAAAATGTCATCAACAGCAGTTCACACTGAAAGACTCAGTGACTATACACGAGTCCCATATTGTACTATTAGGAATTATAACACTGCTGGCAATTCCTAACACTAGTGCGGTATTTTATAGCTTATAGCACTTTTTTCTTCCTTTTTTTTGGCTGCACCATGCAGCATGAAAGACCTTAAGTTCCATAACAAGGGATGGAACTGGTGCCCCCTGCACTGGGAGAGTGGAGTCTTAACCACCGAACTGGCTGGGAAGTCCCTACGGCACTTTCTAAGTCTTGTTTTGATCTGAATTAGGAAAAAGGCAAATGCATGAGGTATGCCATGGATTGTAATAAAGGATGAAAGTTCAACTGCATTTTATTATTAAATACACAGTGTAGTACCTGCAGAAATCACACACAAACATACAACACAATACACATGCACAATTTGAAAATCCAGTTATTAAATGATCTGGCATTACTGTCTAGCAGTGCCCAGTGTGACAGCAGAGGCAGGATACAGGACAAGGATAGTGGTTATCAATGTATTATCACCACCCTAGACATGTCTCTGGTGGCTCAGACGGTAAAGAATCTACCTGCAATGCGGGAGACCTGGGTTTGATCCCTGGGTCAGGAAAATCCCCTGGAGTAGGGCATGGCAGCCCACTCCTGTATTCTTGCCTGGAGAATTCCATGGACAGAGGAGCCTGGCGGGCTACAGTCCATGGAGTCACAAAGAGTCGTACATGACTGAGCAACTAAAGACACTGTACAGACCAAGCCTCACCCACAGGCACCATTCTTTGGTCACAGCTTTCATTCATTCCTTTCCCACCAAGAAAAGGAGCAAAGGTCAGATGACCAAAGAGGCCATGAGCCAACGCCTTGGCCCCAGGTGTGGTCAGCCCTTGACTGACAATGCCCTAAGTCATGGCCACCCCTGCCTTCCCTTTGTTCTGTCTCCTCATCCTGGTCTCTTGGAGGCTGGTTCCTGGTTTCCTAGGGGTCCCTGATACTCACTGTTCCCTGGTGAGTCAGGCCCATCTGCCATCTCTTTTCCAGGAACTGTCTACCAGCTGCAAAGTCTTGTCCACCGATCTTGGCTGGCTGTCCACCACTTCTACAATCACCAGAGGAGCCCTCCCAGCCACATCCAGGTGAAGAGGTTGTTGGTAGCCACTCTTCCTCTGGACGGTGCCAGACAATGGTTCATATCCTCCTTTTCACCCCCACCCTCCCCAACAGGGCTCTCCAGCTGCCAGTTCACAGATCAGGGAGAGGGACCCTTCCCTCCAGCCTGCGTGCCTCCAGCCTGCATGCATGTGTACACACACAGACACAGGCACACACACACACAGACACACACTTTCCCCACTAGCCCAGGGAGCCAGGAGGTCAAGACCTGGAACAGACAGACACATACACACACGCACTTTCCCCACCAGCCCAAGGAGCCTGGGGCAGACGGTCTCCATTCGATGGGACAGGTGGGTGGTGCTGTGTGGTTTTCCTGCTTTCATTTCTCCTGGGAGCAGAGGGACTTTCTCCCTGATGTTCATTTCTTCCTGGCTGGTGCCATTAGGGCTGTGATCTGAAACCATCGGCAGGTGTATTTTTTCCTCCTGGGCCCAGGACAATAAGCTCATTCTCTGACTTGTTTATCCAAAAGGGAAGTCGAATTGGGACCCATCTTGAGTTCACTGGCTCTCTGAGAAGAGGAAACATACTTGGGAAATGTGAACAATGGGATATGATGAATTGAAACTGTGGTTTCCTTCTAATTAGTGAAAAATGTCTGAGTACCAGTTGAGAAGGTTACAGTAGTTATCAGGAGAAAAGGTAGAAAACAAGTACATTCATGAAAGTGGTTATTCTCCATGTATATTTGTACATTTGTCTCAAAGCATTTTTAAAAATTACTTTGCTGGCTCTTTCCCATCACAGCCCTCCAGGTCACAGCCCTGTTTACGAGGTCCCACCCACAGGCACAGTGAGCCTTCTAGACAGGAGCAAGCAGTCCTGCCTCCCTTCCAGCTCAGTTGTCCGAGGCTCCAGGGCCAGGGGCAGCCTGTTCCTCCCGACTTTCTGGAGCCAGGTGTGACTCTGCCTCCAATACTGCTCACACTGTCACCTGAAAGGTTGCTAATTTAGAGGGTTGATAATCTGCCCAGTTTGCCCCAGACAGTCCCAACTTACACCCTCTTTTACCCACAGGGTCCTGATATGGATGATAAATGCTGCGGCCACCCCATCCACCTGCAGCTCCCGGACCAATATACACCTGGTCATCTCTCCCACCTGATCATCTGATCATCTCTCCCACTGACCTGATCATCTCTCCCACCGACCAATGTGGATGCCTCCAGTCCTTGATCCTGAGCCCAACCTGCTTCAATGGGACCTGCCTCCCTGAGTCGTCTTGTCCAGATGCTAACCTAACCCTAATCTATTAATGTTTTAGGACATCATCTCTGTAATTCTAAGGATCTGGAAGAGCACGTGTGCAAGTGTGTGTGTGTATGCACAGAGGAACAAGAACTGTAAAACATTTGCTTAAAACAGTGTATCGAGGAATTTGTGCAGGTGTACACCGTACTCTTTCATTAACAATATATTAAGAAGGAAATTGAAATTTTAGTAAAGATACTCCTTCCTTGTGTTGCAAAACACCACTTTAGAGAGCCAAATTGAAAGATCACTGAACACAAATGTACTTTTCATCAGACGAGCAGTCTGAATTTTCCATTTTTATAGTCTACTTCATTGTTGACAGTAAAACTGCACAGATACTCTTCATTTTGAATTTATCATCGCATTGACTTCCTGTTATTGTTATTCCAACACTGGAAAGAAATGCTGCATTTCCAGACGTTTTCGTTTAACTCTAACAGAAAACAAACCCAGACAAATCTACTTTTTTTTAAAAAAGAAACATTTCAGTTCTGAACATGCACTGGCTTGATTATAAGAACGGGTTTACCTAATAATTTCATAATATGAGCATCACCCTAATTATATCCTTTGGCTGTTCCAGGCATGATCACAAGGCCTTTGAAATTCAAATGATGAACTTGGACTGACCCTGAACCATGAGACCTAAGTGGCCTGCAGCAGCCTTCACTGCGGACAGTTGAGACAGTGCAATTTCGGGTTCCGTATTTTCCTTTAGGGTTCTCTGAACACGTGGGTACTTACGTCTCATCCGTGAAGGCAATTCCAAAGTATTCCTTCTCCTTCAGGTTGAAGTGAGAGGCCACGAGGTCAAGCAGCTCCTTGGCCAAAAGCTTGGGCTGGAGAGAGAACAAAATGGGAGAGTAAGTGATGAGAGATTCCGTTTCCTGAAACACGCAATCTCAATCTCATATTTCTTGAAGGGAATCCATACACGTGGTTTTTTATAAAACCCAAGGAGTTGACAGTGAGGACAGGGCCATCAGTGGACTGAGACCTTCTGCCTTGTTTCCTGGTAGTTTGTTCCATCAACAAATGCTGCTTGCTCACTGACCAGGCTGTCGGACCTCACAGCTCTCCTCGCCCACACAGGAGAACATTTTATACTGAGCTGACAGGAAGATATCTTATTAAAAAATATATATATATATATATAAAAATATGAAAGTGAAAGTAAAGTCACTCAGTGATGTCCGACTGTTTGCGACACCATGGACTGTAGCCCACCAGGCTCCTCCGTCCATGGGATTTTCCAGGCAAGAATACTGGAATGGGTTGCCATTTCCTTCTCCAGGAGATCTTCCCGACCCAAGGATTGAAGCTGGGTCTCCCACATTGTAGACAGAAGCTTTACCGTCTGAGCCACCAGGGAATTCCTTTGTGGCTATGTGTATAAATACATAGTCATACATATGTAAAGGGCTCCCCTGGTGGCTCAGATGGTAAAGAATCTGCCTGCCATGCAGGAGACATGGGTTTGATCCCTGGGTTGGAAACATCCTATGGAGAAGGAAATGGCTGCCCACTCCATTATTCTTCCTGAGAAATCCCATGGACTGAGGAGCCTGGCAGGCTACAGTTCATGGGGTTGCAAAGAGCCAGACAAGACTAAGCAACTAACACTAACATATGTAATATATATATGCTGTGACATACATCAAATATATATTGCATATCACAAATGTTATATAATACTATAATATATTAATACTATAATTAATATATAATAGAATGTGAAGATAGATATACTGGTTTGGCCAATAAGCTCATTTTGATTTTCCCATAAGATATAATGGAAAACCTTGAACTTTGTAGCCAATCTCTGCAGCCATGAAATTAAAAGACGCTTACTCCTTGGAAGGAAAGTTATGTCCAATCTAGATAGCATCTTAAAAAGCAGAGACAACAAAGGTCTTTACTTTGCCAACAAAGGTCCGTCTAGTTAAGGCTATGGTTTTTTCAGTGGTCATGTATGGATGTGAGAGTTGGACTGTGAAGAAGGCTGAGCTCCGAAGAATTGATGCTTTTGAACTGTGGTGTTGGAGAAGACTCTTGAGAGTCCCTTGGACTGCAAGGAGATCCAACCAGCCCATTCTGAAGGAGACAAGCCTTGGGATTTCTAGGCTAAAGCTGAAACTCCAGTACTTTGGCCACGTCATGGGAAGAGTTGACTCATTGGAAAAGACTCTGATGCTGGGAGGGATTGGGAGCAGGAGAAGGGGACGACAGAGGATGAGATGGCTGGATGGCATCACTGACTCGATGGACGTGAGTCTGAGTGAACTCTGGGAGTTGGTGATGGACAGGGAGGCCTGGCATGCTGCGATTCATGGGGTCACAAAGAGTCGGACACGACTGAGCGACTGAACTGAACTGATATATATATATATATATATATATATACACACCATGCACTTATATAGTATTTGCTATGTGCTATCTACTATGTGCTAGGGCCTGTTCCAAGCACATTACAAACACCAGCTTCTTTAATCCTCATCACTGCTCTATAAGGTGGTTCTATTATTAATTCCATTGTATGGGGAGGAAACAGGTGTCCAAAGGTTAAACATCTCTCTTTAAGTACTGGGGTTGAGATTTGAACCCTGGTTCCAGAGACTACCCTTGACTACTCTATGTGTGTGTGTGTGTGTGTGTGTGTGTGTGTGTGTGTGTGTGTGTGTGTGTGTTAGTTGCTCAGTCATGTCCGATTCTTTGCAACCCCATGGACTATATAGCCCACAAACCTTCTCTGTTCATGGAATTGTCCAGGCAAGAACACTGGAGTAAGTTGCCATTTCCTTCTCCAGGGGATCTTCCCAACTCCTGCATTGGCAAGCAGATTCTTTACCATCTGAGCCACTTGGGAAGCCCTGATCATTCTATATGCTCCCATAATTTAAAAATTCAAACAATAAGAGTACCTTCCTGCCAGAAATGTTAACATTAAGGCCAAAGGAACTTGAGAATAGTCATTTAATAAGAAACCAAAACCTGCCTTTCCAGGAGTATTTTTATCATCAACTCTTTCCTGAACATCTCTGCCAATCTAAAGGAGTATGTCAGAGCCTTAGGTATGAAATCATTGTAGCTGTTTGCATTGTCAATACATCCATCACTCTGGCCTATCACTGTTGAGATGACCACAGACTACCAGGCTTATATTTTATTTTCTTGGGCTCCAAAATCACTGTGGACAGTGACTGCAGCCATGAAATTAAAAGGCGCTTGCTCTTTGGGAAAAAAAGCTATGACAAATACAGACAGTGTATTAAAAAGCAGAGACGTCTCTTTGCTGACAAAGGTTCATATAGTCAAAGCTATGGTTTTCCCAGTAGTCATGTATAGGTGTGAGAGTTAGACCATAAAGAAGGCTGAACACCAAAGAATTGATGCTTTTGAACTGTGGTGCTGGAGAAGACCCTTGAGAGTCCCTTGAACAGCAAGGAGATCAAACCAGTCAATCCTAAAGGAAATCAACCCTGAATATTCATTGGAAGGACTGATGCTAAAGCTCTAATTCTTTGGCTACCTGATGTGAAGAGCTGACTCACTGGACAAGACTCTGATGCTGGGAAAGACTGAGGACAGGAGAAGAGAGTGGCAGAGGATGAGATGGTTAGATAGCATCACCAACTCAATGGACTGAGTCTGAGAAAATTCCAGGAGGTAGTAAAGGACAGGGAAGCCTAGTGTGCAGCAGTCCACAGGGTCACAAAGAGTTAGACATGACTTAGCAAGTGAACACCAACACCACCAGGTTCAGATGTAGGAGGGGAAGGAAAGGCTGATAATAGAGATGTGGAGCCAAAAGGTATCAACTATTTCTAAATTGCCTCCAAGATCAGGTTTTTGTAGATGCATTGCCTTTATTCTACAACAACTGCCTTGTTCCAAGCAAACTCACTGAATGTCTCTAAGCACAAAGCAAAAAAGGATTTGAGAAGAGAAAACGTGTAGTGTGTGTGTGTGTGTGTGTGTGTGTGTGTGTGTGTGTATTTCCATTAACGCACATTAGTATACCATTCCTGAGTATATTTCCTGTTCTGGTGGTTACTTTGTTCCATTTTTCTGTTAAGAGGGTGGATAAGATGTGCAAATCAAGAGTTACATAGCAGGACTTCCCTGACGGTCCAGTGGTTGAGGGTCCACCTGCCAGGGCGAGGGACATGGGTTTGATCCCTGATCTGGGAGGATCTCATGTGCCACGGAGCAACTGGACCTGTGCACTGAAACTACTGAACCAGTGGGCTGCGGCCACTGAAGCCTGAAAGCCTAGAGCCTGTGCTCCACAATAAGAGAAGCCACTGCAATGAGAAGCCCACTCACAGCAACTGAATAGCCCCCACTCGCCGCGACTAAAGAAACCCTGTGTGCAGCGACAGCCAACACAGCCAAAAGTCAAATAAATAAAAATTAATTTTAACAAAGAGTTACATAATAGTTTTAGACCTAGCATATGATCTCACAATTCCACTTCTGGGTATTTATCCAAAGTAAACAAAAACACTAACTTGAAAAGACATATGTACCCCCTTGTTCACTGCAGCATTATTTACTATAGTCTAGACATGGAAGGAAGCTAAGGGTCCGTCTATAGATGAATGGGTAAAGAAAATGTGGTATATACACACAATGCAGTATTATTCAGCCACAAAGAAGAGGGAGATTTTACCATTCACAACAACATGGGTGGACCTTGAGGGTATTATGCTAAATGAAATAAATCAAACAGAGAAACACAAATACTATATGGTCTCATATGTGGAATCTAAAAAAGAAAATTAAAAAACATTTCATAGACACACAGAACAGACTGATGGTTGCCAGAGATAGAAGGGATTAGTAGGGGCGGGTGAAATGGGTTAAGATGGTAAAAAAAAAAAAAAAAGAGTTACGAGACAGTTTACTTTCTTATTTTTCACTTTTTTGGTGCTACTAAGGACTGTACTGTGTCCCCACTCCCAAATTCATATGGAAGCCCTAAACCTCACTGTGATGGTATTAGGCAGTGGGGCCTTTGGAAGCTGATCAGGGTTAGATGAGGTCATGAGGGCAGGTTCTCATGATGGGATTAGTGTCCTTATAAGATGAGATCCCAGCGAGCTGGCTTGCTCTCTCTCCACCAAGTGAGGACAAAGTGAGAAGGCTGCAGTCTCCAAGTCAAGAAAAGAGCCCTCATAGAGCCCAACCAGGCTGGCAACCAGACCTCAGACTTCCACCCTGCAGAACTGTAACAAAATCAGTGTCTCCTATATGAGCCTCCAGGTCTATTGTATTTGGTAGGCAGCCCAGGCAGACTAAGACAGGGGCACTTCCTTTGGTCCAAACATTTATGGAGTGCCTAAAATGTGTAGGGCACTAGCGAACCCTGCAGGAGATACAAAAATGCACAGCACACAGTACTTGCCAATAGGCCCTTAGACTCTCACTAGGGCACAGAGTAACAGCTAGTGTTCATTGCAAAAAGCCAAAGCAGATGGTCCCGTCTCTGCTGCCTCATCCTGGGCTCCCAGCATGGCAGCCTCGGGGTCTCATCATCATCAATTTACCAATGAAAACTGCCAAAAGTGATGACAGTGGTTTTGAAGCAGGGGCAGAGCTTCCTCCCCTCAGAAGACATAAATCAACAGGAGAATCCATTTTGATAAATCAATGTCATCCCATATGCTATACTTCCATTCACACTAAGGAAGGCAGGAGAGTCAATGTGGCACATCTCAGAGCATCATTAATGAGTTACAAGTAGAATCCAAGGGGAGGAGGGCTCTTGAAGCTTCAGGCTGTATTTGTTAAGGGATTCTGTGGGGCTGTGTTGCTAGCATCACCTCCATCCCCACAAGGTACCTGGCTGTCCAGTATTTAATGCAGAGGCTATGACGGATGGAGGGAGGCAAGGCTGATTTTTACATTGCAAAGTATCGTAACTCATCCCTCCAAATGCTTGCATCCCTTTCAGAGCAGTCACAGCATTTCTATAATCTGCTATTTCTTTAAACATTTTGATCATCTTTGGGGTCTGCCTTTGAAGCTTGTGTCACATGTATAAAAGCATCCTCGCTGGTCTCCGAACAGATTTGATATTTTTTTTAATGGCAAAAGTCACATGAGGTCAACTCTGGTGAATGGTGACAGAGCGTGCACGGGGGAGCACAATGGATCAAACTGGTTTTCTAAAATGAGGTGTGACTAGTAATTCATTATTTGTGGGTTCTTAGAGGTAATGAAGTTATGACCAACCTAGATAGCATATTCAAAAGCAGAGACATTACTTTGCCAACAAAGGTTCATCTAGTCAAGGCTATGGTTTTTTCAGTGGTCATGTATGGATGTGAGAGTTGGACTGTGAAGAAGGCTGAGCGCCGAAGAATTGATGCTTTTGAACTGTGGTGTTGGAGAAGACTCTTGAGCGTCCCTTGGACTGCAAGGAGATCCAACCAGTCCATTCTGAAGGACATCAGCCCTGGGATTTCTTTGGAAGGAATGATGCTGAAGCTGAAACTCCAGTACTTTGGCCACCTCATGCGAAGAGTTGACTCAATGGAAAAGACTCTGATGCTGGGAGGGTTTGGGGGCAGGAGGAGAAGGGGACAACAGAGGATGAGATGGCTGGATGGCATCACCAACTTGATGGACGTGAGTCTGGGTGAACTCCGGGAGTTGGTGATGGACAGGGAGGCCTGGCATGCTGCGATTCACGGGGTCGCAAAAAGTCGGACACGACTGAGCAACTGAACTGAACTGAGAGATAATCCGGAGATTCCCAGCTCAAAGTTGGAAATGATGGAAATAAGATTTCCTTCTCTTTGAGAGTTAAACTTGAAAGCCATCATCTCAATGGAATTGACCAGAGGTACACAAATTTACCCAGGAAGAGACTAGAAGTCATCTATCACATGACTAAATACTGTAATCGTTCCATAGAATGGGCTGGGTGAATGACCAGCCTGTGTGCAGGAGAAGTGGTGGGGAGTCTGGGAAAAGGAAATGAGCTGAGAAAAGTACTGTAGTCTTAGTCCATAGGCCTTAAATATTAATATTTGAGTCCCAGCAGTAAGGCCTTTTCTCTGTAGAAATGGAGGCATGGGGCTACCTTAGCCAGTCATTTGAAACACTCAAATTACATATTTAATTCCCCTTCTTCCAATCTCATGCCTTTCAAAGAACTTACTGAGATACTGCCATGTCCTTCATATGAGCAGTCTCCTATATGATGACATTATCATCTAAATTGAGAGATTTTTGTGAGTTTCCTGGCAGTCCAGTAGTTAAGAATTTACCTTCCAATGCAGGTGGAGCAGGTTTGAACCCTGGTCAGGGAGCTAATAATATCCCAAATGGCTCAAGACCAAAAAACCAAACATAAAACAGAAGCAATCTTGTAACAAATTCAATAAAGACTTTAAAAATGATCCACATTAAAAAAAAATCTTAAAAAAATAAGACACACTTCTCTTCTACTGTCATGGTGACTGGCAATGCCCTAGCTGGTAGCCGCTCTACCAATGAGAACAAGCTCTCCCACCCACCTCATGGATGAGTAGTAGGAGTGAGAAATAAACCTCATTGTTCAGTTTTCACTGTGACCTTAGGGGTTGGTTTGTCATCAGAGAATAACCTAGCTTATCCAATTGATTCAGGCACTGAAATTTTAATTCCCTGTATGGTAGGTTTAAAGCTATTTAAGGCATCAGTCAGTGATTCCCTGAACTTGCAAACCAAAACAATATCCCACCTTGATGCGGTGGTGATTAATGAACTTACATCGTTCAGAACATTTCCTAAACTCATTTGGTGAACACTGCTGGGTAAGCAGAAAGCTTTATGCTATTAGTTACTTTGAAGGGACGTTTACAAAATCTGCTGATTATAATTTGCCAATTACTTGTGCTGTAAACATTTGTGGAGCTTTGCAGGATTTGGCTGGGAGCGAGGCCAGCCAGGTGGCCTGTAGACTGGTCAGGTTCTACAGGACAAATGTGGCTGAGGCCTCAATGCCAATGTGAGCAAGGCAAGCCCTATGCGTTGTGGGTTAGAAACAGCCTGTTCAGGGTCACTGGCACCATCCAGGCTCTCCGAGGTCACAACATTTAAGACTGACTTTCTCTCAACCCATAATGAATTTTGTTCACTCAATAGCTTTCCTCATTTTCTTTTTCTATCTCAGATTCTTTTCCCATGTGCCCTTCTAAGCTTTGAATCATCCTTATAACTGACAAATAGAATTTCTTTATAAATGTCTTACTCTACCATGCAGATCTGAGTTCTCAGGGCTCTGGACTGTTCCAGTGGGAAACTGTGCACATACCTGCATGGACAGGGTTCCAGAATGGGCCCCATCTATACTGGCTTCCAAGGTGGGACATGATTGGATTGTAAAGATCAAAAGAACACTTCACACGGACACATGGCTATACAGTGCTCTGGGCACACATGATCCTTCTAGCTGACCTTGTGAACTGTCCAGGCCAAGTGTGGCGAGAGAGATCAGCTGACCAGATGGTACCCTAGTTCCTCTCTAGTTCTCCACAGAATATTTTTATTGTCAATCACACAGTCTACTTTCCACTTAACATGGATCCATTCCAGAGAGATGCTCTTAGACAAACTGTGTAACTGCTATGAACCTCAGCATTTTCCTCTATAAAATTATGAACTAGATTGATGAATTAAGACTCCTGCCCTTGGATTCTTTATTCATTAAGCTTTTTATTAAATTTAGTTCCTTCCTTCCCTAAAACCTGCCCAAAGTTCTCAAGGGTCTAGTCACTCTTTCTAAAAAACTCTGCAACCATTCTGGATCTTCCTGGATCTCTTAAATCTATCAGTTAACATAGCCGTCCTTCGTATCCAATCTCAGGCAAGTCACTGGACCTTTCTGCACCTCAGTTTCCTTGGCTGCAAAATGGGGATGATCTCCATGCCCACATCATAGGACTGCAATGAGGACTGAATGAATTAACACCGACCCGCATTAGGTGACAGAGCAAGTGCTTGAGACAAAGTGAATGTTCTATGTGTTCACTATCACTTCAGATGCTCATTATCTCACTATGAATTATGATAATAATCTCCTAAATGGTATCAAGTTGTAAAGGCCAGTCTGGTATTTAAGGCCACTCTTGAATATAGGGCCTATCCAATCTCACTTTTCTCCAACTCTCTACCAAAGTGCTCATTTCTGTCCAATCTGTTTGTATCAGAGTGAAAAAAAAAAAAAAAACAAAAACCCACCAATCTCATTTCTATTTTCAAACCTTTGCCCACAATATCCTCTCTCCCCTGCCCCCTCCCATTTAAATTTTATTTTGCTCAAGGCCCACTTCTTCCAGGAAGGACCTTGGATCATGCCATCTCTAAACAGTCTCATTCTCCTCTGAACTCCTCTAGCATTTACCACAGGGATTTCATTCATCCTTGGCATGCATACTCTTATGTTGCAGTCAATTTATTTATTTTTATTATCCTTTAACTTTTTAAATTGGGGTACAGTTGCTTTGCAATGTTATGTTGGTTTCTGCTACGAATCAGCTATGTATATACAAATATATCTCCTCCCTCGTAAGCCTCCCTTCCCTGGCATCCCACCCCTCTAGGTCATCATTGAGCTGAGTTGCTGTGTTATACAATAGGTTTCTACTAGCTATCTATTTTACACATGGTAGTGTATATATGTAAACCGAATCTTCCAATTCATCCTCTCTTCATGTCCACATGTCCACTCTCTATATCTGTGTCTCTGTCCCTGCCCTGCAAATAGGTTCACCTGTACCATTTTTTTTAGATTCCACCTATATGTGTTAACAAACAGTATTACTTTTAATTCAAACATTTTTTTAAAGTATGGTAAAACACACCTAACATAAAATTGAGCATCTTAACCACTTTTAAGTATGCAGTTCAATATTATTAAGCATATTCACACTGTTGTGCAGCCCTAGAATATTTCCTCTTGCAAAACAATTCCCCATCCCCCTTCCCCCAGCCCCTGGCAACCATCAGTTCGCTTTCCATTCCTATGAACCTGACTACTTCAGGTACCCCATCTAAGTACAATTATAAAGTGTTTGTCCTTTTGAGGCTGGCTTATTGCACTTAGCATAACATCTTCAGAATTCATTCACATGGCAGCAGGTATCAGAATTTCCTTACTTTTCAGGGCTAGATAATATTCCACAGTATGAATGAACCACATTCTGTTTATTTATTGATCCACTGATGGACACTTGGGTTACTTGCCTTTTTTGGTTTCTGCAAATAGAACAGGGTGCTCTGAACATGGTGAATTAGTTTGTGACATGACTTGCTGTGCCCTGTAATGGGCTGAATGGTGACCCCCTCCCAAAAGGTCTATCCTAAATGCTGGAGCCGGTGAACATCATAAATGATGTGATTATGATCCTTGCAAGGAAGTACACTCACACAGATCCTTCTAGGAGAGAGACGGATGGAGTTCTGACACATACAGCCACACGCTAGAGGACCATGTGAAGACAGAGATGGGAGTGATGAAGCCACATGTCAGGGAAGGCTGGCAGTCACCAGAAGCTGAAAAGAATGGATTTTCCCCTCCAGCTTCCAGAGGAAGCTCAGCTCTGCTGACAGCTTGACTTTGGCTTCTGCCTTTCAGAACTGTGAGAGAATGTGTTTGTTATTTCAAGCACCCAAGTTTGTGATGATTTGTTATGGCAGCCTCAGAAAATGAACACACACCTACAGACAGAAGCCCAGCAGAGCCCGGCGTTCAGGTCCTGCCAACAGGAAACCCCAAACCTCTTGGTTGTTTGAGACACAAAACAGGGTCTCCGCAGAAAGCCCTGTACTAGTATTTGCACTTTCTTTTTATAATGCCATTGACTTGGGCAAGGAAGCCGCAGACACAAGTCCAGCTGGGGACACCTTTGTCTCAGGGGCTGATTGGAGGCAGCTGGTGTTTGCCAGCAGCTTCAACTCAGTCACTTCTCCCCTCAAGCCCTTTCCTGTCATCCCCCATTCCTTGAGGGCAACTCACAGATTCGAAATCAATGGAATTGCTACTTCTGAATTAATTGCATTAAAAAATTAAAACCTCACACGGCTCCCATCTGTGCTTTGGGAGGAATCACGGGGCTGGGAGAGTGAGAGATCACCCTCTCCCCTTTTCTTCCTCCCTAAGGCTGTTTTGGACAACTCACTTGTGGCCACAGTACCCTCTGTGACCGCCAGGCTGCTGGAGACAGCTGGGTCACACCAGCCCCTGGGCACCGGGTATTGCCATCCCCCATCCCAGAAAAATGTGATTCCCGCCGCGGAGAAGGAGGCAGAGGCGAAGGCGGAGGCGGAGGCAGAGCAGCTGTAGGGTGGCCGAGTCCTGTGCTGAGAGCGGAAAGAAAGAAAGCGAGGTAAGTGCTCTTTCTTCCCAACTTTTCTGAAAACCTAGAGGGACACAGGGAGGTGAAGAGGGCCAGCTCTGAATTAATGATGCCCGAGTTTGCCTGCGGCCTCTTTGAAGCCCTGCCTGTTATTGTGTTTCCTGGAGCAGCTGGAAACCTGGCTCCCGCGCTCCCTTCCCCCCCGGGGGGCTCGGCAATAAGCAGCCGAGCGCTGGTTGGCTGCTCCTTCATCCTGGGGAGGGGGCGCCGCGCGGGCCGTCGAGAGAATGCATGAGGTCATCCCGCACACAGCCGCGGGTCTAGCTGCGCTCCCCTTCCCAGTCGCCCCCTTGATGCTCTGGCTGATTAGCTGGGGAGGCGGGCTTCCTTCCTGCCTCTTCCAGCAGCCCCTGGGTTCCCGTGGCTGGGGGCAGATGCGGGGAGGCTTTATGTAAGCTGATTGGTTCTTCAGGGCCCCCAGGCGCCTGGGATAGGCAGGGGTAGGGATGGGGGTGTTGTAAATCTCAGTGGGTCCTGACAGAGCATCTCACCATCTGGGAGGTCCCCATTCAGTCTGAACCCCAACTCATTAGAGGACAGGAGACAAATGCTTGACCTCCAGCTCAGGGGGGACCAGCAGCAGAGCATCGCAGCAAAGCTGACTCCAGACACAGCCAATACTAAGGGTTTCTGTTTACTGGTGCAGCATCTCTCCCAGCAGAGAAGTGAGTCAATCCTTACCCAGGAAGCAGATGTCAGGATCACCCCAATGTAATACAGGAGGAGCCAAAGCCCAGAGAAAGGAGTAACTTGCCAAATGCACAAAGCTAGTAACCAGCAGATTTAACTCAATGATCAGGCAGGTATAAATCACCTAGGAACACCAGATTAAATAAGAAGTTACTGACTGGTTACCCAACCCACGTTTAACTGATAAGGCAGGAAACTAAGATTCATGGGGCTGAGAAGCCTGTCCATGGACAAGGGAGGTCACCTTAGTGATCAGCACACATGGGGCCAGGATAGCCCCTTGCTAGTCCACTTTGGGCTTCTCTGTTGGCCCACCTGCCAATGCAGGAGACGCAGGTTTGATCCCTGGGTTGGGAAGATCCCCTAGAGAAGGAAATGGCAACCCACTCTAGTATTCTTGCCTGGGAAATCCCATGGACAGAGGAGCCTGGTGGGCTACAGTCCACGGGGTCGCAGAAAAGAGTCAGACATGACTTAGCAATTGAACAACAAGAGTCCACTTAAGCAAGTGGTTTGAGAAAAGGCTGCAATGATCTGAAACAGGAAGGAAAGAAAACCAGAGGGCATCAATCACGTGGGCGTCCTGGCAGACAAAAAAGCTGTCACTGCACACACCATGCTAATGTCCAGGTTTCCTGGCCCTTTCCCGCTTTCCCTCCAGCTGCCATTGCCCCTTTGCCCCGGGGCACCACCATATTCTACAGCCCCCTGCCCCCCTCTCCAGGTTCTGGGCTGCATGCTCACTTATATCATCTTATTTCGTCTTCAAAAGCACTGGAGCTTAGAACGGTCACTGTGCCCAAGGCACAACCCCCCAGGGGCACAGGGCAGACGAGGGGCTTGAGACCAGGACTGACTTCAAAGATTTGGTCTTAAAAGCTGCATAATCCAGCAAGTAAAAGACAGCACAGACAGGAAGAGTATGAAGCTGTGTTTTTTAAATGCAACAGAATTCTGCCAGACAATATGTTCCCGGAGGGCAGGATCAGGTTTGATCAATATGTGTAGCCCTGCACCCAAGCACAGTGCCTGGCACACAATAGGTGCCTAATAAAGGTGGTTTGTTATTTTTTTTTAATTGGTAGATCAGGACAGACTGAAGGGTCTTGGTTTGATTGCTCCACCAGTCTAGCAAGAAAGCTGACCATGGGGGAGAATGAAACCTCCATGCTCTCTCAAGCCTGGTTGGAAGCACAGAACTCCTAGGCAGAGACTGTGGGGCCCCATGTGGTCCAGAAACCACAGACCCAGATGCAAGACCGTCCCTGGGTTTCAACGGGGTCTTATACTTCCAGGTACCCAAGAAGGACGCTCTGACATATACTTTGGCAAAGTTACTCGTATCCCCAGGAAAGGATGTTTGTGTCTGTACTCCTAACCCCTCCTTTTAGTGCAACTTTTCCTCCAACCTGACTTCTCTCTGCAACCAACTCCCTTTAATCTCATCCCTCTGCCTCCCCCCACCATTCTCACTCCTTCCAACAGACCCTGTCATTTAATCCAGCGTCAGGGACTTCCAGGGAATAACCTCTGGTTTCCCACTTACTTAGCCCCTTCCTTTATACAATTCTTATATATTATTCTTTATGTGATACTAATGTATTCCCTTGTTCTCATCCTCTTATTTCCACATGGTTTCTTCCACATTTAGCTAAGATACAGCCTGGTCCCAGTGTGGGGGAAAAGTTGGGGTTGCTATCAGTCTGGGAAGCTCAGCCTTTCTCATCCGTGCATTTGAATGATGCCCAATGGGAAGGCTCTGACAAGCGCACATAATCATTACTCCTCCAGAAATGCAAAGTGCTCCTGCCAGCCGGCTGGGGAGCCTGCTTTATTCAGGGTCTGCTCCCCGGGGACTCCGGGTGGGCGGGCAGGTGTTCAGTAGGGAGCGCCTGCTGATTAACACACTACTCCCCCAGACTCCAGCCTGCTCAGGGCAATGTCAAGCAGACTGCTCGTCCAGGGTGGCTCCCCCTGGCAGCCTCTCCGAATTCATGAGATGATAACCGCTTCAGTGAGGCAAAAACACAAAGAGATGCATGGTGTTCAGATAGTCTCTATGAGGTTGGGCTGGCTGACAGTCTGCAGCCCCAGTTTAGAGATTCTGGAAGCAAATATGGGGGATGCTAAGGGTCTTGGGAGTCATCGTCCATAGTCATTATGTCTACCACTTCTATTTTTCCCTTTAACTCAAAGCCTGGCCTGCAAACCAGGTTATAATCCTGTTTTGTCCTACCATGAGTGATAAATTACTATTTTTGACGTAAACCACCCATACATTCCCTGGAAGGTGAAATGAGTTCTCCAGGATGAAACTGGCCACTTGGTAACCTTTCCAATGGGACAAATGACACCCAAACCCATTCAAACTTGAGGTCTTCATGACACTGCACACTTAGGTTTTCCCTTTGCCTAACGTTCAGGCAAGAGTGAATAAGAGCATTGTTCCAGGGCACAGGACATTGGAGCTTTGAAATTAGCTCTGTGGTTCACCGGAGGCCATGGAATCTAAGGCAAGGCTCAACCATTCTAACCATAAGTTCTGTAGTCCACGGTATTGAGGAGCTCTTCGGAGTTTCATTGGTAAGGGGACGATGTGGCAGCAGCAGAGAGGAAGAGTTAGGGTAGAGCCATTTTCTGGGACAGGTACCTGTGATGAACAGAAGGATGGCACCTGCTGTCTTATGCCAAGGGCATGCATGGTTTTCAGAGAGTACGGCTTCATCACCCACACAGAGGAAATAGAGAGCTTGCCTTCTAGCATGATGATGGGGAGAGTGCGACACTGTGAGGGGGCTTAAAAACATATATGGTGCTATGATGGATCTTAAAATGTAAGTCCCCCTTTCATGCAGTCTAGTCAGTGGATTTGTAGTCAGACATCAGGGCTTGGAAACCCAATTCTATTCCATGTGTAACATGATCGGCATTTATTTTCACTATGAAACATTGGAACAATAACACCTACTTCATGGGCTGCTGTGAGGAGTCAATACATGATCATTTATAAAGTACCTGGTGCATGAAGGTGCTGAATAAAAGCACACTCTCCTTTTCTCCTTCCATCAGTAACTGAATCCCCATACAAATTACTTATCCCCTCATCGCTTTGACATGGGCCTACTCTGATCGGAATCTAAATCCTCTTTTGAGTGAACTGTCATATCCTTTATCTCAGGGACCATGAATAAATCATCACTAGGCAATAAGGAGAAGAGAAAGCAGACAACTTCCCTTGGAAACTAGCTCATTTGCGTAGACTTGCCCTAAATAGCACCCATCTCTGCTCCCAGTGTCTGCTCAGTGATGCTCGCCTCCGTTCACTACAGTGATGTACTCTCTCACATCGGTCCTTGTCTCCTGCTTCTTTAGGGTTAAAACGACATTTACTGGCCAGAAAGAAATCTCTCTCCTGCTCCAGGGACTTATTGAGGCATGGTGCCGGCTTTCTGAGGTTGGTTAGCATTTTAATTTGGAAGTTCCCCAAGGCTCCTCCCTGCGGACCCTCCCCCCATGGCTCTTGCAAATTGCTGGCAGGTACAAGCTAGAGAGAGACAGTGAGCTCTGCCCATGATGTCATTTCCAATATAATTAAGAAGGCACTCTAGCCGCCGGGGGTGGGAGAGAGATGAGAAAGTGCACAGGCGCTGGTGTCTCAGGAGGTAAAGGAGGGGAGAGCAACTTTTGGCTGAGGAATATTTATTCCTGGAGAGCTGTTTCACTGAAGACAGCCAACAACAAAGCAAAAGCACTGCAGCCCCTCCCGTGCAATGTGCTAATTAAGTGGATGATAACAGATGATGTGCTATGGGGTCCAAGGAAAAACTGGGCGCCTGTAAGACCCCCATTCTCAAATCAGAAATACTATTTTATTATTTGCCTACATTGACCCCTAGCCCCACTTTCATAAGCCTCGAAGGAAGCTTACAAAATGTTAGATGGTATAAAATAGTGGGATTAAAATACTAAATAAGACAGACTCCACTGTAGGTGATCAAACACGTGAAATAAACTAGTTCCTGGTGCTGACCAGGTTACACTAGGTTTGTTAGCAGACCCAAGAAGCACGCTAAGTTCTCACACACAGGCAAGCCTTTCCTGGGACTGCATCCAAGAAGGAATTTATCAATTGGTCCCACACGGAAAGGGACAGCATACAGCATGCCTTCAGCACAGTACCTGGGAAGGACAGGACTATTTCGTAGTTTAGCCCTCTATGCAACCCCCTCTCTGCCTGGAGCAGGTTTTAAAGCAGTCTCCCGAAGCCTGATGGGATATTCTGGGACAGGCCTTATGTTTGATTTATTTACATAAGTGAATTTGGCTGGAAATTTTGGAGGCGATATTTTATTAGGTTCTTAACACATGCTCGCGTCAGCCATTAGGCAGCTTGGCACTGATGTTCTGTCTTGACTCTGAAGCCAAGCCACCAAAGAAATTGGCAGTCAGTCCAATTCAGGCAAACCACACCAGCCTCCTGCAGACTGATAAGGTGAGAGGAAGGAATTGCGTCCAAGAATTCACAATGGGAAAAAGGAGAAGCAGGTGAGCTGAGCCAAGGGCCCTTGGATATGGCGGGGATGAATCGGAGGTGCTGATACAAGGCCAGGAGTCAGGGATGGTCTGCATGTGCATCTCATCTTGGGAAGGTCTGCAAGCCCACCGGGAGGAGACCTCCACACCAAGGGGGTAGGCAGGAGCCCTGTTCTTTCCTTTACTGCTGGGGTTTTCACTGCACATCTGCCCCCGGGGCCTCCTGGCCCCTTTCTCTTCCTCTGCTGCCCCTACTACCATGGCCTCTCAGTGTGGCACGTGGGATCTTAGTTCCCCAACCAGGGATTGAATCTGTGCCCCCTGAAGTGGAAGCATGGAGTCCTAACCACCAGGGAAGCCTCCTCGCCCCCAACTACCTTTTAAATTTAAGACCCTGGCTGCAGCCTCTCTGAAGGGGGAGCTGCCTTGGCCTCACACCTCCTCTGGAGTTCCCATCCAGGCTGCCCCAGCACCGCCATGTACTGTCTGGGCTCAGGCTCACAGGGCCCATCAGCCCCCTGGATGTTCAGGTCTTACAGCACAGGTGCATCTGTGCCCAGAGTCTATTCCTCTTCAAGAATGACTATGTCTGGGGAGCAGGAACAGCATCCTCTTTATCTTCATTTTCACGGAGCCTGACCCAGATGGTCAATGTTAAATGACTGTCCAGGTGGATCAATGAATGAATGGATGGATGGATGCATCCATCAATTAATGAACAGTGGGGGAAGGATCAGAGCAAGAGGAGCCTTCACACTGATAAAAACCAGTGTCCCCTGAGTTCTGTCCCCAGGTGTAGGCCCTCCTCAGTCTTCACACAGGCCCCAAGGGACCTCACCCGTCCTTGTTCTAAGTCCTACCAGGTAGAATTGCCTTCAAAGCCAGCAAGGACGTCCATCTCAGGAGGTGTCAGGGAGTCACCCTCAACTGCTGGGGTCTCTCTACATATTCAGTAGGACTCTTCTAGAAGGGGATCCAGCTTGGGGCTCGTGCCTCCTCCTGGTTTATCATCCAGAGTGTGAGCCCCAATCACCCTCACTAAACGGAGCCAAGGAAGTGTGGGGGGCCTGCCAATGAGGAGAAAGGAAACCAGGACAAAGGTGTACATCCCAGTCTTTCTGCCCTTGTCACCCACCTGTCTCTTTGAATCAAAAGTCCTTTCATCAGAATAAATCCAGGCCCTGGCAGAGCCATCTGCTGTGACACGTAACTCTTAGACTTGCAGGGAAATGGTTCATATGCAGCGCGGGAGACCCTCGTACCCCCCACCGGGCATTGCTGGTGTCTGCGCTGAGTGGTGACTCATCTGGGGGCCTGACCTGGTGCATCTCCAGACTCCCCCTCCCACTCTCCCTTAAGGCCCTCCATTTCCCTTTGGAGAGTCGAGTCAATACACTTTACATGCTTAATGGCATGTCAGTCTGCACAGAGAAATCATCACAGCCTCTGACCCTGTGGCAGCAGTGTCGCTTGGTTGCTAGGCAGGGTGTCCTTTGGGGAGGGAGCTGTCACTCCTGCCCCCCTTTCCTCCACTTGTGTGACGAAGGGTCACACTCTGGCCCAGGTCAAAGGCACAAAAGAGATTTTGTTCTGTGCTACTGCCTTGCTAGGCCCACTGGAAAGACTTCTATTGATGAAGTCAAGGATTCAAGATGGCAGTAGCATTGCAATGAGAAGGGGGAAAATGATGAAAATAAGATGAACTTCCTTCCAGAGCTTCTCCAAAGTCAAGGTGTAGTAGGAAGAGCCCCGGAGGAGATCAGAGATCCCCTGTTCTCTCCTGGCCACCAAGTCCCTGGATCTAGGAGCAGAGAAGTTGGGAGATACAGCCAACTTTCAATTGCTTCATTTCACCTATGCCTACCCCCGCGGGACCAACATGAGGCTTCACATGAATCCAACTCCAGCACAGCCATCAGAATCTTCATAGGAGGCTAAAGTAAAAAGAAAGTTTGACCCTGTGCTTTTGTGTTCATGTTCATACAGTGTGTGTGTGTGTGTGTGTGTATGTGTGTTCGACACACATGTGTGCTCAGTACCTTAACCTCTGATTTTTAAAAATTACTCCATATTATAGCACTACTTAAAATAGCCAGGACATGGAAGCAACCTAAATGTCCATCAGCAGAGGAACGGATAAAGAGGATGTGGCACATATATACAGTGCAATATTAGCCATAAAAAGGAATGAAAATGGGTCATTGTTGAGACATGGATGGACCTAGAGACTGCCATGCAGAGTGAAGTAAGTCAAAGAGAAAAACAAATATTGTATATTAACGAATTAATATTATTCTTTCCTTGAGAACACCATGAACAGTATGAAAAGGCAAAAAGATAGGACACTGAAAGATGAACTCCCCAGGCTGGTTGGTGCCCAATATGTAACTAGAGATCACTGGAGAAATAACTCCAGAAAGAATGAAGAGATTGAGCCAAAGCAAAAACAACACCCAATTGTAGATGTGACTGATAATAGAAGTAAAGTCCGATGCTGTAAAGAGCAATATTGCATAGGAACCTGGAATGTGAGGTCCATGAATCAAGGCAAGTTGGAAGTGGTCAAACAGGAGAAGGCAAGAGTGAATGTCAACATTTTAGGTAGGAATCAGCAAACTAAAATGGACTGGAATGGGTGAATTTAACTCAGATGACCATTATATATACTACTATGGGCAAGAATCCCTTAGAAGAAATGGAGTAGCCATCATAGTCAACAAGAGAGTCCGAAATGCAGTATTTGGATACAATCTCAAAAACAACAATAACAACAATCTCAAAAACAATAAATGCTGGAGAGGGTGCGGAGAGAAGGGAACCCTCTTGCACTGTTGGTGGGAATGCAAACTAGTACAGCCACTATGGAGAACAGTATGGAGAGTCCTCAAAAAACTGCGAATAGAACTGCCTTATGATCCAGCAATCCCACCGCTGGGCATATACACTGAGAAAACCAGAATTGAAAGAGACACGTGTACCCCAATGTTCATAGCAGCACTGTTTGCAATAGCCAGAACATGGAAGCAACCTAGATGTCCATCCACAGATGAATGGATAAACAAGCTGTGGTACATATACACAATGGAGTATTACTCAGCCATTAAAAAGAATACATTTGAATCAGTTCTAAGGAGGTGGATGGAACTGGAGCCTATTATACAGAGTGAAGTAAGCCAGAAACAAAAACACAAATACAGTATACTAACGCATATATATGGAATTTAGAAAGATGGTAAAAATAACCCTATTTACGAGACAACAAAAGAGACACTGATGTATAGACCAGACTTTTGGACTCTGGGACCGGGGAGAGGGTGGGATGATTGGGGAGAACAGCATTGAAATATGTATAATATTATATCTGAAATGTATTAATTGTTCAAACTAAACACTATCATGTTACAATTTGTTCATACGAGATGTTTGTAATGTTTCTGATAATCAATAAAAGAGATTCTTGATCTTCTTTTAAAGAAAAAAAAAAAGAATTTGTTACTATGTGTGGTGATGGATAGCTAAACTTATTGTGGTGGTCATTTTGCAATACATAAAGATATTGAATCATTATATTCTATACCTGAAAGGAAGATAATGTTGTATGTCCATTATATTTCAAAAAAAAAAAAAAAAAAACAACAGAATGCTCTCTGTTCATTTCTAAGACAAACCCGGTGAACCAAGTCTGTGCCCCGACCAGTAATGCTGAAGAAGCTGAACTTGAATGGTTCTATGAAAACCTACAAGACTTTGTAGAACTAACACCCCAAAAGATGTCCTTTTCATTATAGGGTACTGGAATGCAAAAGTAGGAAGTCAAGAAACACCTGGAGTAACAGGCAAATTTGGCCTTGGAGTATGGAATGAAGCAGGGCAAAGGCTAATAGAGTTTTGCCAAGAGAACCCACTGGTCATAGCAAACACCCTCTTCCAATAGCACAAGAAAAGACTCTACACATGGACATCACCAGATGATCAACACCAAAATCAGATTGATTATATTCTTTGCAGCCAAAGATGGAGAAGCTCTATACAATTGGCAAAAACAAGACCAGGAGCTGACTGTGGCTCAGACCATGAGCTCCTTATTGCCAAATTCAGACTTCAATTGAAGAAAGTAGGGAAAACCACTAGACCATTCAGGTATGACCTAAATCAAATCCCTAACGATTATACAGTGGAAGCGAGAAATAGATTTAAGGGACTAGATCTGATAGAGTACCTGATGAACTATGGACGGAGGTTCATGACATTGTACAGGAGACAGGGAGTAAGACCATCCCCAAGAAAAAGAAATGCAAAAAGGCAAAATGGTTGTCTGAGGAGGCCTTACAAATAGCTGTGAAAAGAAGAGAAGCAAAAAGCAAAGGAGAAAAGGAAAGATATACCCATTTGAATGTAGAGTTCCAAAGAATAGCAAGGAAAGATAAGAAAGCCTTCCTCAGTGATCAATGCAAAGAAATAGAGGAAAACATTAGAATGGGAAAGACTAGAGATCTCTTCAAGAAAATTCCAGATACCAAGGGAATATTTCATGCAAAGATGGGCTCAATAAAGGACAGAAATGGTATGGACCTAACAGAAGCAGAAGATCTTAAGAAGAGGTGGCAAGAAAACACAGAAGAACTGTACAGAAAAGATCTTCCTGACCCTAGATCACGATACCTAGAGCCAGACATCCTGGAATGTGAACTCAAGTGGGCCTTAGGAAGCATTACTACAAACAAAGCTAGTGGAGGTGATGGAATTCCACTTGAGCTCTTTCAAATCCTAAAAGATGATGCTGTGAAAGTGCTGCGCTCAATATGTCAACAAATTTGGAAAACTCAGCAGTGGCCACGGGACTGGAAAAAGTCAATTTTCATTCCAATCCCAAAGAAAGGCAATGCCAAAGAATGCTCAAACTACCACACAATTGTACTCATCTCACGCACTAGCAAAGTAATGCTCAAAATTCTTTAAGCCAGACTTCAACAAAACATGAACCGTGAACTTCCAGATGTTCAAGCTAGTTTTAGAAAAGGCAGAGGAAACAGAGATCAAATTGCCAACATCCACTGGATCATCGAAAAAGAAAGAGAGTTCCAGAAAAACATCTATCTCTGATTTATTGAATATGCCAAAGCCTTTGACTGTGTGGATCACAATAAACTGTGGAAAATTCTGAAAGAGATGGGAATACCAGACCACCTGACCTGCCGCCTGAGAAATCTGAATGCAGGTCAGGAAGCAACAGTTAGAACTGGACATGGAACAACAGACTGGTTCCAAATTGAGAAAGGAGTATGTCAAGGCTGTATACTGTCACCATGCTAATTTAACTTATATGCAGAATACATCATGAGAAATGCTGGGCTGGAGGAAGCACAAGCTGGAATCAAGATTGCCGGGAGAAATAACAATAACCTCAGATATGCAGATGACACCATACTTATGGCAGAAGGTGAAGAAGAACTAAAGAGCCTCTTGATGAAAGTGAAAGAGGAGAGTGAAAAAGTTGGCTTATAAAGCTCAACATTCAGAAAACTAAGATCATGGCATCCAGTCCCATCACTTCATGGCAAATAGATGGAGAAATAGTGAAAACAGTGTCAGACTTTATTTTTGGGGCTCCAAAATCACTGCAGATGATGACTGCAGCCAAGAAATTAAAAGACGCTTACTCCTTGGAAGAAAAGTTGTGACCAACCTAGATAGCATATTCAAAAGCAGAGACATTACTCTGCCAACAAAGGTCCGTCTAGCCAAGGCTATGGTTTTTCCTGTGGTCATGTATGGATGTGAGAGTTGGACTGTAAAGAAAGCTGAGTGCCGAAGAATTGATGCTTTTGAAGTGTGGTGTTGGAAAAGACTCTTGAGAGTCCTTTGGACTGCAAGGAGATCCAACCAGTCCATCCTAAAGGAAATCAGTCCTGAATATTCATTGGAAGGATTGATGTTGAAGATGAGCTCCAAAAGTTTGGCCACCTGATGTGAAGAGCTGACTCCTTGGAAGAGACCTTGATGCTGGGAAAGATTGAAGGCAGGAGGAGAAGCGGACAACAGAGGATGAGATGGTTGGTTGGCATCACCGACTCAATGGGGATGAGTTTGAGTAAACTCCGGGAGTTGGTGATGGACAGGGAGGCTTTGCGTGCTGCAGTCCATGGGATCACAAAGAATCAGACACGACTGAGCATCTGAACTGAACTGATATTAACAAATATATGTTAATATCTAGAAAAAGAATCTTGAAAAATGGTATAGATAATTTGATTTGCAAAATAGAAACAGAGGCACAAATGTAGAGAACAAATATATGGACATCAAGTGGGGATGAGTTGGGAGATTGGGACTGACACATACACACTATTGATACTATGTATAAAATACATAACTGCTATGGTTTTTCCAGTGGTCATGTATGGATATGAGAGTTGGACTGTGAAGAAAGCTGAGTGCAGAAGAATTGATGCTTTTGAATTGTGGTGCTGGAGAAGACTCTTGAGAGTCCCTTGGACTGCAAGGAGATTAGTCCTGGCTGTTCATTGGAAGGACTGATGCTGAAGCTGAAACTCCAATACTTTGGCCACCTAATGCGAAGAGGTGACTTATTGGAAAAGACCCTGATGCTGGGAAGAGATTGGGGGCAGGAGGAGAAGGGGACGACAGAGGATGAGATGGTTGGATGGTATCACCGACTCGATGACATGAGTTTGAGTAAACTCCGGGAGTTGGTGATGGACAGGGAGGCCTGGCGTGCTGCGATTCATGGGGCCACAAAGAGTCGGACATGACTGAGCAACTGAACTGAGCTTAACTGAATGAGAACCTATTGTATAGCACAGGGAACTCTACTCAGTGCTCTGTGGTGACCTAATGGGAAGGAAATATGGCTGATTCACTTTGCTGTACACCAGACACTAATACAACATTGTACAGCAACTATACCCCAATAAAAAATAATAAAAAAATTAAAATTACTCCTGACCTAAGTCTTTCCACAAGACCCTTCTCATTTGAACAAAGAGGAACATAGAGAGAGGTGGGACCCTCACCTACAGTCTCTGCTGAGTTTTCAGACCATGCTTTTCTGGTCCCCAACCAGGGCTCCTCTGGATGAGGTCAACTTCACGGGCTGCCCCTTAGAGACATGAACATCAAAAATGGTGGCCTTAAGGACCCTGGATCATTGTCAGGAAACAGGGAGGGTTTTGAAGTCAAGAGACCTGGATTGCAACCATGGTTCGTCAGCTGCTGTGGGGTCCTTGACCAAGTTGCTTAGTTTCTCAGAGCTTCTGCCTTTTGCTGTAAAATGGGTGAAATTCCATGGACCTTACAAATGCTGTGAAGATGAAACAAGACTGTATGTGTAAAACGGAATTCAGTTCTTGATGAGTGGTGACTACTTCCTGCCTGTTAATTTCTTCCCCACTTTCTGCACTCGCTCTGCACCCACCCCTCCCACAGCTGCCTCTATCAACATCTTCATCTCATGCTGCCTTCCTTGGGGAGGACTTCCCACCAGCTGTTGTCACCAGGGAACATCCTGGCATTCACTGAGGGCAGGGCTGAGTTACTATGAGATGAGCCACATGCCCAGGTCCATCAGAATTCATCAAGCCTAAACCCTCAGGCAGAGAAGGCAATGGCACCCCACTCCAGTAGGTGGAGGAGCCTGGAAAGCTGTAGTCCATGGGGTCGCTGAGGGTTAGACATGACTGAGCAACTTCACTTTCACTTTTCACTTTCATGCATTGGAGAAGGAAATGGCAACCCACTCCAGTGTTCCTGCCTGGAGAATCCCAGGAATAAGGGAGCCTGGTGGGCTGCCATCTATGGGGTCACACAGAGTCAGACACGACTGAAGTGACTTAGCAACAGCAGCAATCCCTCAGGACCATTTTAACACAGGCAAAGGGGAAAAAAAAATCTCTTGGCACTTCATCTTCAGACTTTCACTTTCTTTGCCAGAGAGTGGAGGGAAAAATAAAACAGAGCAAAACCAAAAATACCCATTTTTTAATGTATGTGAGGTAGGCCCTGGTGATACATTAGTTCAGGAGAACCAATTCTCCCTATTTGGGTCTCTAGAGATTGAACCTGGATTCTGTGTTTCCTGCATACGCTGATGACAGTGGGCCCTCAGTATCCAAAGGGGATCGGTTCCCAGACCTCCTAGGGAGGCCAAAACTCCCTCACGGATGCTCAGGCCCCTAAGTTGGTCTTACAGATCCTCGGGTTCCACATCTGTGGAATCAAACAACCATGGATCGTGTACTATTATTTATGATCCAAGGTTGGTTGAATCCTCGGACACAATCATGGATAGGGAGGGCCTACTGTATCCGCTTTAAGCATCTCTTACAACATAAACTCTAGGCAGACTTTTCGAGCTACTTGATTGAGGTGCCTTCCTGATGATCCAACAGCAACAGTGAAATCCAGGACTCTCTGCTGCTGCTGCTGCTAAGTCGCTTCAGTTGTGTCAGACTCTGTGCGACCCCATAGACGGCAGCCCTCTAGGCTCCGCTGTCCCTGGGATTCTCCAGGCAAGAACACTGGAGTGGGTTGCCATTTCCTTCTCCAATGCATGGAAGTGAAAAGTGAAAGTGAAGTCCCTCAGTCACGACCCCATGGACTGTAGCCCACCAGGCTCCTCCGTCCATGGAATTCTCTACTGTCCTCCAAAAATCTGTTCCTCCATGGACCTTGGGGCTCTATTCAGAGTAGGACGTTCTGAAACAGGAAGCAGGAGGCCTGGACAGAAATGTCAGCTGGGATGTTCTAAATTAGCCATAACCAGCCTTGGCAACCCATGAGGACCACCTGGGAACTTAAAGAAGCCACTACCACCTGAGCCCCACCCTAACGAGGCTGGGCTTAATTGATCTTCGGGGGGAGGGGCGGTCCGGGAATCACTGATTCTAACGTGCAGCTGGGACTGAGCTGCCCTGAAGGAAGTAGCAGAGTGTTGGGGGCACAACTGTCTGACACCTATCAGTTTACACACGGCCTTCCCGTCGATGCTTCCCCTGGATGCTAAGCAGTATTTGGATGGAGCACCCAAAGTGTGCTGGGCAGTGTCCTGGGCAGAGTGCAAGGTGCCAGGGTCCACAACAGGAAGCCAAACCCCCGCACCTGAAGGAGCTCACAGGCAAGCAGCCACAACTACACACATACATGGTACACTTGCCCCACCGACTCCACGGGGTTCAGAGTCCTGATTCAGAAGCCATTATGGACTTCCCTGGTGGTCCACTGGTTAAGAATCTGCCTGCCAATGGAGGGGACAGGGGTTCAGTCCTTGGTCTACGAACATTCCATATGCCTCGGGGCAATTAAACCTGTGTACCACAACTATTGAGCCCACACTCTAGAACCTGAGAGCCACAACTACTGAAGCCCAGGCATCTAGAGTCTACGCTCTGCAACAAGAGAAGCCAACGCAATGAGAAGCTTGCGCACCACAGCTAGCAAGTAGCCCCCACTCACCACAACTAGAGAAAAGCCTGCTCGCAGCAATGAGGTGCCAGTGCAGCCAAACCCCAACTCCTACCCAAACCCCACCCCGACCCCAAACAAAACAAACAGACACCATTCACCACCTTTGGGACCTTAGGCAAGTTAAATGAAACTCTCAACAAAAATCAGTATCTCATCTGCTTCTTGTTGCAAGGAGTAAAACTCTCAGAACACTGTCTGGCATCCAGTAAGGTGTTCAGTAATATACACACCATTACAGTCACTCTTCTCCACAATCTCATGAAGCAAGTACTATTGTTAACATTATTCCTACAGGAATGGTCACACAGCTATTTCTCACTGTATCTGGGCTTCACACCAGACCTAGATCCTGTGCACTGGACCCCAAGGCCAGAACTCCTTACTTCTGATGCTCCTTGTGGATAAGAAAGACTTAAAACAAAAGCCAAAACCCAACTCTCTATGTGTAATATGAATACAATATGTGAGGGTTATAACAGAAGCAGAGCCTAGCATGACTCCATCAAACCTGGCTGAATAATAACACATCTAAGGGGCATAAGACCCACAGAGGATGGACTGTGAAGGAAGACAGTAGGTCTCTGAGCCTCGTCACAAAGCTGGGATTTGATTCTATACGTTTAAGGGGGTTACATGATCAGATGTGCCCATTATAATTAGGAACTCAAGAAAAAGGTAAATATCCCCATTGTATGTCTGGAGAGACCTAGGCAGGCCAGATCACTCCAGATCAGAGCGCTAGCAAGGGGCAGGGGCCGAATTCAAACCGGGAGGATCGTCAGCTGAGTTGCCTTAAGCACAGTGAGATATCACTTCTTGTTGGTGGAGAATGTTTAAACATCTCTATGTCTGTTTGAAAGAGAAACTGTAATTTCATGCCCTTTGTTGTTGTTCTGTCACTAAGTCATGTCCAACTCTCGCGACCCCATGGACTGCAGCTCACCAGGCCTCCCTGTCCCTCACTATCTCTCATAGTTGGCCCAAGTTCATGTCCATTGAGTCGGTGATGCCATCTAACCATATCATCCTCTGCCTCCCTCTTCTACTTTTGCCTTCAAACTTTCCCAGCATCAGGGTCTTTTCCAATGAGTCGGCTCTTTGCATCAGGGGGCCAAAGTATTGGAGCTTCAGCTTCAGCATCATGCCTTTTACGCTACCCTAAATACCTTAGCATTCTGCCTTGGAGACTAATAGGCTGGGTGGTATCCTACAGCCAAGATCTGAATGTGCAGCCAGAAGCAAGATACTCCAGAAAAGCCAGAGGGCACCACCCTGAGCAGGACTTGCCAGGAATCATCTGTGCTTCCTGGAGGGAGAGTGAGTATGGATGGAAGAGGCGAAAGGGCGAGCAGCCTCGGACCTCTCCCTTTCTGGGAACTCCTCCGGGCTACCCTCCTTTCTGGAACTGCTCAGCTGCCGGAGCACAGAACTGTCATTTGGGTTTCCCATCTCCCTCCAGGGAGCACCCTCAGGGCAGCAGGCTGGCTCCGGCCTCTGTCAGGGGTCAGGTCTAGACGAAAGAAGGTCTGAACCCTAACTGTGAGGTCTCGGAGGCTTTGAAGAACCGTCCCTTCCTCTTCTCTTCGTGAGTATCCAGCAGGTCAGAGAACACTAAGCAGTGTTACTCTTTAATCCCGTTTGTGCTTGTGAAAGTGTTATTTCACAGGTGGTGTTAAGCTCCTCTTTCTTTCTTCCTTTCCCCTAAAGAAGCTATGATGTGAAATTCTATGAAAGAATTTGCAAAGACATTAAGAATTCCCTTACTCCCTGGAGATGATATGGCAACCCACTCCAGTATTCTTGCCTGGGAAACCCCATGGACAGAGGAGCCTGGCAGGCCATAGTCCATGGGGTCTCAAAAGAGTCAGACACAACTTAGCAACTAAACAACAACAAATTGCACTTTATAGTTATTTTTTCACACTGTTTTTCAAGGTAATTTTTGTGCACTAAATATTACAATAGAATCCTGAAAATAGATCATGGTGAATTCAATAAAAATTGCCAGTCCCCCCCCCCAAAAAAAAAAAAAAAGAATTCCCTCACTAAGGTTTTGCAAGGGCTTCCCAAGTGGTGCTAGTGGTAAAGAATCCACCTGCCAATGCAGGAGACCTAAGAGTCAGGCTCGATTCCTGGGTTGGGAATAGCCCCAGAGGAGAGCACGGCAACCCACTCCGGTATTCTTGCCTGGAGAATCCCATGGACAGAGGAGCCTGGTGGGCTACAGTGGGACTGTAGAGTCACAAATAGTTGGACAAGACTGAAGCGACTTAGCATAGCACAGCACTATAGTACCAGCAACTATATTCAATATCCTATGATAAACCATGATGGAAAATAGGAAAAATATATGTGTATAATTGAGTCAAAGGCTTTGGCATAGTCAATAAAGCAGAAATAGATGTTTTTCTGGAACTCTCTTGCTTTTTCCATGATCCAGCGGATGTTGGCAATTTGATCTCTGGTTCCTCTGCCTTTTCTTAAACCAGCTTGAACATCAGGAAGTTCACGGTTCACATATTGCTCAAGCCTGGCTTGGAGAATTTTGAGCATTACTTTACTAGCGTGTGAGATGAGTGCTATGGTCTTTCCTGTGGTCATGTATGGATGTGAGAGCTGGACTGTGAAGAAGGCTGAGCGCCGAAGAATTGATGCTTTTGAACTGTGGTGTTGGAGAAGACTCTTGAGAGTCCCTTGGACTGCAAGAAGATCCAACCGGTCCATTCTGAAGGAGATCAATCCTGGAATTTCTTTAGAAGGAATGATGCTAAAGCTGAAACTCCAGTATTTTGGCCACCTCATGCGAAGAGCTGACTCTGATGCTGGGAGGGATTGAGGGCAGGAGGAGAAGGGGACGACAGAGGATGAGATGGCTGGATGGCATCACTGACTCGATGAATGCGAGTCTGGGTGACCTCCGGGAGCTGGTGATGGACAGGGAGGCCTGGCGTGATGCAGTTCATGGGGTCACAAAGAGTCGGACACTACTGAGTGACTGATCTGATCTGATAATTGAGTCACTCTGATGTACAGCAGAAATTAACACAATGCTGTAAAACAACTATACTTCAATACAATTTTTTTTAAAGAAGGTTTTGACCACTGACATGCTTTCCAAGAAGGCTGCAAAGTTATCAAGAATATTTTTTAAATTGTGGTAAAACATAAATAATTCAAAATTTACCATCTTAACAATTTTTAGGTGTATAGTTCAAGCATTGAGGACATTCATTTTGTTATGTAACCAATCCTAAGAACTCTTTTCATTTTGCAAAACTGAAACTCCAGCCCCATGAAACAAGGTATCAAGTATATTCTGAAGGCAAACTATTTTCAAAATTGACTGGGTATGGCCTCAAAAGAGGAAAGGAGAGGAAGTACACAACCTTATAGGTCTTTAATATCTTTAATTCAGACTTCTATAATTTATCCCATTTCTATCACCCAGTCTTTCACCAAAATGTTTCATGACTACAACATCTGAAAGATGTAAGAAATAAAGATAATAAACATGAAGGTCTAGTTGTACAGAAAACACACTAATTCGCCAAGAATCTAACCTCAAGAGTACCTTTGTTTGTAGACCCACCATAACTTTTCCAACAAGGGATACACACATATTACGTTCTTTAAACGGAATCTGAGAACTAGGGAATTTCTGAAAAATTCTGTCTCAAAAAGGCAGGCTTGAAACTCTTAGGCACCTGAGAAACTGCTCATATCCTCCTGGCCTGAATTGGAGGCTGTGTCCTCTACAGTCACTCAAAGCAGCATGATGCTCTGGTCTTCATGTATTACAGACACCATTTGTATTTCATTTTCAATTGACATGGGACTGTGAAAAAGGTCTGACTCTCAACTTACCTTTATCCGTATTTTTCTGAATAAATCACAACCATGACACTGAACAGCAAGCCACAGGAACAATTCAACTTAGAATCTTCACAGAGCCAAAATACAGCATGACATGGAACAGAAAGGGCACGTGGCATGCTGGAAACCGGGCCAGGTGAGATACATCCTTTTTTAAACATTTAATTTTTTTGCTCTACCAGGTTTTAGTTGCTGCATGTGGGATCTAGCTCCCTGACCAGGGATTGAACTTGGGTTCCCTGCACTGGGAGCGCAGAGTCTTAGCCACTGGACCATGAGGGAAGTCCCTACATCCTTTTTTAAAAAGTATATTTTAAAAATTTATTTATCTGGCTGTGTTGCATCTCGCGGGATCTTTCATTGCAGTGCATGGACTCTCTAGTTGTGCCAAGGACTCAGTTGGCCCGTAGCACATAGATCTTAGCTCCCAGACCAGGGATCAAACCCATCTCCTCTGCATTATAAAGCAGATTCTTAACCACTGGACCACCAGGGAAGTCCAGAGATACATCATTTTGGATTAAGTTTGTTTACAAAGCTCTTGCCCATAAACAAAGCTACTTGGCCTATTCATGTACTGTACTCAAACCAAGAGGAAAGACGCCCATGACCTTCAGCTTGGGGCATGACCTTCTGCATGTGAATTGCAAATAACTGCCTTTGTGTGAGAGTCAGAGGCACAAATTAGAGGTGTGTATCTGAAATAAAACTTTCACAACTTAACATTTTCAAGTAACACAACCCTGGTCCTCTTGACTTGTTATGACTTGTCTGGGAGGAGTGACTACACACTGGGAAGAGACATGGAACTTTCTCAGGAGTTGAGGACCCGATCCACAAAGCCCCTACTGGTGCCCTACCCACCCCACTCTACTGGTGCCCTCTTTCAGCATTTATTAAGGGTTCAGTTCCTGCTGAAATGCCCTGTTCCTAGGACTCTTTCTGCCCAGGAGCAGATGAAGAAGTGAAACCCTTTGCCCATGATCAGTGTGCCCTGGAGCCAGTTTCCAGTTCCCTGACAGCTTGCCAAGGCCAGGGTAGCGTCCTTTCTTGCATTCATGCCCCAGAATCCCCAAGCTTAAGAGTGTGGGGGTAAAGGCATGGAGAAATAGAAAAGAAACACTCACCTTTCCTCCACAGATCCCCTAAAATTCCTAAGGTAATTTCCAGAGAGCCCAAGAGTACTGTGACAATCTGATAGCCCAGCCATCTGGGGACCACATTACTGAGTCTCATGACCAATAATAGCTTCACCAAGAAAGGATCCTGAGTATCTGGGGTTTTCCTGTGGGCTCAGGGAAGATGAGCCACTTGTTGGCTGTGCTTACAGAACTACTTAGACTTTTTGATGGTTTTACAGATGTATGCACACATCAAAATGACCCAACTATACACGTTAAATATATGCAGTTTGATGTATGTCAATTATGTCTCAAAAAAGCTATTAGAGATACTTAGAAGCTTTTTTTTTTTTTTTAAAGAGAAAGATGGCACATGATCCAAACCAGTAAAAGGCACCCACAGTGTAAAGTACATGAAAGGAAGTCCCCCCTCTCCAGTGCCGGCTTGCAGGGAGTTTTTAGACAGATGTTCTTTTCTGGTCACACATAGAACTGGGCTTACAAGTCAAGCCCACAGTGGACACACATAATGAGGAAGGAAGTTCTCTTCCCCGAGGATGCGTAAGCTGGTCTGAAAAATACCAAGGCTCGTGGCAGGAGAGCCAGTTCTCTTTAAGAAACCAGTCTCTTGACACAAGTTAGTTTAGTCTTCCCTAAAATCTGACTGCAGACATGAGCTGAATCCCCTGGCTGCTTCTCCAGAATGAAGAGAAATGGGGAGGAGTCAAGCTCCTTAACCCTGAGGCTCTTCTGAGCTCCTCTAAGTATTAATGTTTGAATGCTCACAGGATACCAGAATTTGAAAGCCTGACATTAGAAAGAAAACTTTGAATAGACCGACATCCTCCCTGAGGGCATAGGGAAGACAAAATTGATGTGTCTGAAATTTCTGGTCTGGAGAACAGTCTTCAGGGTTACAAAGAACATTAACAGAAAAGGAATGGGGCCCATATATGACATACTTCCAGGAAGGCTACTGAAAGGGGTTGTTGTAAGATTTAGGTGAAAGGAATTGTAGGATGTAAACAATGCTAGAAGGGGTGAGGAACAGAATGAGCTGAAGACAGAAATGCTGCACTATTGGTGGCCGAGCACCATAATTTCAAGCACCTACATTCATTTTGGTAATGTGGGGATGCATGTGAAACTTTCAAGGGATTTCAACACAATTTCTTGTCATGATAGTTGCTGAAGTGTGTTGCAGGCCACACCTAGGAGACACTGTGGGTTTGGTTTCAGATCACCTCAATAACGCAAGTCACTCGGACTTCTTGGTTTCCCAGCACATATAAATGTTACTCTACTGTAGTCCCGAGGTCCCCAATCTTTTTGGCACCAAGGAGCGGTTTCACGGAAGACAATTTCCCCATGAACTTGGGGTCGGGAGGGAATGATTCAGGCAGTAATGCGAGCGGTGGGGAGTGACAAGATGAAGCTTGTTTGCTGACTCACCTGTCACTCACCTCTGGCTGTGCGCCCAGTGTGTTACTGGTGCATGGCCTGGGGGTTGGGGACCCCTTCTGTAGTCTATTAAGTGTGCAGTGGCATTATGTCTAAAGACATCTACAGAACTTCTGTAGTCTATTAAGTGTGCAGTAGCATAATGTCTAAAGAAATCTACCTAACAATTAAAAACACTTCATTGTTAAAAAATGCCAACTGTGATCTGAGGCTTTGGCATGTCAGTGTAGCAACATCAAAGATCACCATAACAATTATAATAATTAAAAAATTTGAAATATTGTGAGAATTACCAAAATCTGACACAGAGACACATGATGAGCAAACACTGTTGGAAAAATGGTGCTGATAAACTTGTTCGATGCAGGGCTTCCACAGACCTTTGAAGTGCAATAAAATGAAGTACAATTTTAAGAAGGTTGAGGGGTGACGTAAAGGCATTGGACAGCCAAGTGACTTTATAAGCCAATAGGGCCAACATTTCTCCTCTGGACTATGCAGACCTCACTCTTACCTCTGGAATTCTACCCTGTTGAGTTTTTTCCTTCTGTTTGGGCAAAGGAACATCCAGACAATTAGATCCTTCCTGTGAGGGCTATGTACACAGACAAGTAATCACACCTTCATCTGTCTAAGACCAAAGAGTCCGGCTGCCAAAGGACGGCCTGAGATGGACATCATCACAATGGACTAGAAAGAAATACATTTTTCTTTCCTTTTCAAAATGCTTTTATTCAGCATGACAGCAAACAGAATGGTTATGAGAGCTCAGATATCAGACAAACTGGGGTTTGAACCCAGTTCCTTCACTTCTGTGGGATCTTCAGCAATTAATTCCACTCTCTGTGACTCAGTTTCCTCAACTGTAGAGCAGAGCTAAGAACAGTTTCTCCTGGAGATGTCATGAACATCAGTCAAAATATATAAATATACTTAGAAGTATGCCTGGTATGTAAATATTCATAATTGTCATGTGTTGTTATTTGGGACTTCCCTGATGGCTCAGCAATAAAGAACCCACCTGCCAATGCAGGAGACATAAGAGACATGGGTTCAATCCTTGGGTTGGAAAGATCCTCTGGAGTGGGGAATGATAACCCACTCCAGTATTCTTGCCTGGGAAATCCCCATTGACAGAGGATCCTGGCGGGCTAGAGTCCATGGGGTCACAAAGAGTCGGACACAACTAAGTGAATGAGATGTAAATATTCGTGACTGTCATACGTTGTTATATACTTTTTATATTTATTGACTCAATCAATACCTAGAGAGTGCCTATTGTGGGCCTGGCATTACATAACTCTGTGCAGAATCCATCTTAAGGAATGGACACCAGTTTTCTTGAAGGAACTCTCAGGACATTCATCCAACATTGTGGTGGCATCAACTTTCTAAAGCACTCAAAACACTTTTTGTCATTTTGCCATGATCTTGGTAGCTTTCCTGAGAAGGAAAAAGAGGTGGTACCAAAATCAGTGTTTTCTGTTAGGAAAATTGAGGCACAGAAAGGCCAATTGGCCTGCTCAGAGTCATCCCACTGGCCCCGCTGGGGCTGAGACAGGATGTGTCTGGACGTGGAGTCAGACAAAGCATCTTCCCGAGTGTTATAACATAGACCCCTGGTCCCGTAAACCCCACTAAGCGGGACCACCCAGGAGAGAGGGATCTTCATGAGTATGGAGGCCTGGGAAGACTAGCTGACCAGATGCTTTCACCACAGAGCTCCTCAATGGTTTCAATAGGCAGATGTGCCCATATCTCAGATGGGAATGTACCATGAGGCATTTCCCAGACTTCCTTGACACAGGGCCCTCTCCTCTCGGAGAACATTCTGGGCTTCGTGCTCCAGGGAGCACATTTGGGTGAATGCTGGTTCAGAGAGTGGTTTCCTAACAAGGGTGGCTTTCTGAGAAAACCATCCCAAATCAGAAATACAAGATTAAACCAAACAAACTGCCCCCTTTCTCTCTCCCTGAATATGGTCACCGAGCTACAAAGAACCTTGTCTTACAGCACACTGGGCTGAGGTCAGCAAGGTTCAAGGGCCCCGATGCCCAGGTTTGGGAGTCCCAGCTGGGCTCTGAATCACCGTTCTCCCATGATGCATGCCAGGAAGCTGAGAATTCCAGCCAAGACTCCTGACCTTTTTTAAACGAAGCTGTTTAGAGCCTCCCACAGATTACAGAAAGTCCTCGGTGGGGAACACACGGCAGTTACAAAGGATCAGAGGGTCATGTTCTCACCATCGCGCTTTTTCCAACAGTTGGCTGGAATGAGCAGCTTCTGAGTTCTATCCTCTTGGGCAATATTCTTCCTCAAAGTTAATCTTGACTCTATGCTGACATCATATAGACGCTAACTCGGAGTTCCAACTCTGATGGTATAGCCATGCATTCCCCAATAAGAAGCTCAAACATGAGCTGCTGGCATGACCTCCTGCTTCCTTCTCATCAGAGCCCAATTCCATGCCTCTTCTGCAAGATGTCCATCAATCCACGCGACTCTGGCTACATCACCCCCCAGGCATCTTCTGTTCACTTCCTCTGTCTTTTCTTTCTATCTCCTGTTCTGACAACATGAAAACAGCCCGGAATCTATCTCTGGCCTCCATGGTAACCCACCCAGTGAGCACCTTTGAAGACAATGGATAAGGAAAACAGGCTTAACTCCACCAGGAATCATCCTTCCCACAAAAGACATGGCATAAAATTTCTTCTGTAGTCATTCCTCCATTGCAAACGTCATGGGAAAGAGACTCTGAATTCCAGCACCCCATTTATGGTCTTCTCTCATAAATTCATTTCTCCCTGATGCATTTCTTGGCTTAATGCATCACTTACCCTCTGAACTGTTTTCCACATATCTGAAGGCACTGACATGACAGTCTTTAATTGTAAGCTCCTGGGAGGTGGGGACATTGCCTGTTTCCCTTTATTATCTGGTCTAAAATACTGATCATGACTGTGGCATAAGATGGGTGGGATGGGGGTGTGTGCGAGCATGTATACGTGCAGTTAATTCTATTTGTTGTACAATATTGTAAAGCAACTATATCCCAATTAAAAACAAATACTGACCATGACCTTGAATAAAAGCCACCTTTTATGGTTCCTTAAATTCCAAAGTCTGCGAACCACTGCCTCACACTGACCCTAACTGTGAGCCCCAGAGGGAAACTCTGGAAAGGCATACAGGCCTGCACTCTCCTCCACATTAGATTCTTGCCGTCTTAGTATGCAGTGAGCCTGGGAGCATGCAGGCTCCCATGGCAGGCTGCATAGAACCAGATACTGGCTCCATCGCCGGGCTCCACCAGGGATATGCTGAACCAGAGAATCTGCATTTTTAATGTGATACTTAAGATTTCCAAGTGATGTGCCACTGCCAATCTCAGACCACACTTTGAGAAGCCCTGGCTTATGCCCACCACATCATTTCTGTTCACCTTGTCAGGGACTAGCTCAGATCTATGAATATGAACCAACAGAGTGCGGGGTGGGGAGGGAAGGAGGGGACAGAGAAGGTTTGTCCTTTATGATAAAAGAGTTACAAGAGGAGAAACTCCCTTCCTTCTTTGGAACATGGCTGCGTGAAGATGCGCTACTTGGAGTTGCTGCAGGCAGCATGTGACCAGTGGAGTCCAGGAGCCTGAGAACTTCCGGAGAAGTAACTGCATTTAATCTGGAGCTCAAAGTGAAGCTGAACAGAAAGATGATTGTTTTCACACTTCTGAATACAATCTGGTGAGAGCACAGCTGTTGAACTCAGGGTCACAGGGCAGCGTTACTATCTAAAATATAGTGTGTGTGTGTATGTGTGTGTGTGTGTGTATTTGACAAAGCCAACTGAATGCTGGAGGCAGCTCGGTATCATAGCATTTATTGGCTTATATATCATTTTATTCACCTCTGAAAGGCAAGCGAAAAGGCAGTTATCTGGTCACACCTCTCTGATTCTGTTATAGATATACTATTAAATGAAATGGAGAACTGGAATCATTTGGAGGATTAGTACAATCCAACATACCTTTGTATGAATCCACTGATATTCTCTCTGTTGTTTTAAAAATCACTGAGTCTATTACAAGGGTAAGGAAGGTTAATCAATAATTTTTATAATACTGACATCTGGCTAGCTTTAATTTAGCAATGCATCCATCAACAGTTTAAAATGTAAGATTCACTGTACTTAGATCGGGAGTTTGAGACTGCCATGTATACACAGCTATATTTAAAACACATAACCAAACAACAAGGACCTACCGTGTAGCACAGGGAACTCCGTTCAATACTCTGTAACAACCAAAATGGGTAAATAACATGAAAAAGAATAGATACATGTATATATATAACTGAGTCACTTTACATCTGAAGCTAACACAATATTTTAATCAACTATATTATGATACAAAATAAAGTTTTTTAAAAAAGAATCACTGTATTCATCTAAGCCGCTGTCAAAGGAAGTCATGTGAGATTTTAAAATCCTCTTCCCCTCAAGGAAAAAGTTGTGACCAGTTTTGAACTGGCAGTTAGGCGTTTCTGGAGCCAGGCAGTTCTCCTGGGAATGATCTCAGATGGCTGGTATTCTAGCAGCTCTGGTTAAGCACAAGTTCTTCTGAGACTTGCAGAGTAGCAAAGAATGCAACTGAATGCCCAAAAATGTCCATCCCACTCTGGGCTACAAAATCTGGCTAGTGCACCACATCCCCTGGAAAGGATACAGCCCTTAGTGGGAAATAACAGTTAATGCGAGAACTTGTGAGAACTTGAGACCATGACTAATGAGCTGGGAAACCAATCACTAACTTGTTTACGAGGAATCATGCTTGCCTTCAGTTCTTACCCTACCACATTTCATAGTCAATATGATCCATTTGTATAAAATTGGGCTTCAAGATTATTTCAGTGTAAAGTATTATAGATAGGGTCATTTATAAGAGACTGGGTTGCAACCATCAAAATCTCCCCCCCCCCATTTTACTCCCCAGAGTGAAGTGATTAGCAAGCTTTGACATAGTTGGAAGTTACAACTGCATCACTCATCTAGATGGTCATCAGTACTTGGCATGAATACATTTCCACTTACATCCTGTCTGTCCTGTGTGTGTGGTGTGTGTTTGTGTGTTCAGTCGTTTGATCGTGTCCGACTCTTTGCGCCCCCATGGACTCTAGCCATACTCCTCTGCCCATGGAATTTTTCCAGGCAAGAATACTGGAGTGGGTTGCCATTTCCTACTGCAGGGGATCTTCCAGACCCAGGGATCAAACCTACATCTCCTGTGTCTCCTGCAATGGCAGATTCTTTACCACTAGCACCACCTGGGAAGCCCCCTCTGTCCTCTATGACCTTGTCATATGAGTTGTCTATGACACTGGGCGGATTAGAAGTGATAACCACTGTTCATAAAAGGCTCGGGGGACCATGTGTCAGGAAGCCTAAAAGGTTAAGCAATTAAGACATTTTTGACCGACACTCAACCCCATCCCTTGTCAAGTGAACTTGCACTGCACTCTAGAAATACTCCATAAAGCCTTGTACAGAGTTGCAAGGAAGACCAAATTACTAGGAACAATTACACCACATATTATGTAGCATTTCCCCAGAGTCCGAGGTAGTTAACAATTCCATTTTACAAAGACGTAGCAAAGGAAGAGGCTTGCCCAGGTTACCATAGCTACTAAGTGGTCCAGTTTGGGCATTGGATGGCCCGAGATGCGCAGAGAAGTCTTCTGAGCATGTTACATGTTCTAATGCATTGAATCCTAATCATAGCTCCATGAGGCAAGTTCTAAAATTTATGTATAGATAAAACTGGCAGGAAGATTGGAGGCAGTTTTGATTCCTGGATTACAGATAAGGAAACTGAAGCTTAAAGAGGCTGGACAATTGGCCAAGGTGATGGAGCTACTAAGCATCAGATTGGTAACTCCAGGACCTTGACTGATTTAAATTCTGGCCAGGTTTTGAAGCCAGGCTGTCTGGCCCTTGAATCTGTGCTGTCAGTGTATCAGTGATAAGCTGCTCTTCCCCAGAGCCATACAGCCTAATTTTGAATCAGGTATCTACTCCTTCCCTGCTGTGCCACCCTGAATAAGTTACTTAACTGCTCTATGCTGAAATTTCCTCATCTGAAAAATGGGAAGAATAATGGAGTTAATTATCATCTGATGATTCAGCACACGTGGAACACTTAGAACAATTTGGCACAGAAAGAAGTACTCAGTCAGCGACCCTGATGATGAATCACTAGGCCATAAAATTTCCCAAAGCATTAAAAATTGGCTTTGGGAGTTAAAGCTCGAATCGTATTGAACTGTTTGGGAATGTGTTCATTTGCGTAAAGTAAAGGACACTTATATTTTTTATCAGCTGGTTTCTATCCAATGACTTCTAAACCCTGAGGGCTCTGTTGAGACCCCTCAGGTGAATCCCTGTCAGGGGTAAGGGAAAAGCCAGAGGGGTTCAAACTTTCTCCATTTACATGACACTTATACTATAGTATAGTGTAAACAGAAATTTTTAAATCAAAGTATTTTAAATTCAAAGTTAATCTACAGTATTATATTAAGTTCAGGTGTGTAACATAGTGATTTGATATTTTTATAGAATGGCTGCCATCAAATATACAGCAAATAACAACTGTTGGCAAGGATGTGGAGAAAGGCAACCACTAGCATGGCAAGCCACTCCAGTGTTCTTGCCTGGAGAATCCCAGGGATGGGGGAGCCTGGTGGGCTGCCATCTGTGGGGTCGCACAGAGTCGGACACAACTGAAGTGACTTAGCAGCAGCAGCAGCACCACCACCACCACCACTGGTGGGGATGTAAGTCAGTGCATTCACTGTGCAAAACAGTAGAGTCCTCAAAAACCTAAAACCAGAACTACCATGTGACCCAGCAGCTCCTTGCCTGGGCATATAGCTGAAGAAAATGAAAATACTGATTAAAAACAATATATGCACTCTAATATTCAGAGCAGCATCACTTAACAATTGCTAAGATGATGGAAGCAACTTAAGTCGCCATCAACAGATGAATGGGTAAAGAAGTTGTGATGCACACACACACACACACACACACACACACACACACACACACACACTATGGAATATTACTCAGCCATAAAAAAGAATGAAAATGTTGCCATTTGCAACAACATGGATGGACCCACATAGCATTATATGTCATGCAGTAAGTCAGACAGAGAAAGAAAAATACTGTAGGTTTTCACTTATATGTGAAACCTAAAAGATAAAGCAAATGAAACATAAATTTTATATATATATAAAATTTAAGACACAAAAACACTGGGTGACTTGATATGTTATAGTCCTCAGAACCAAACCTGCAATCTCTCTGCAGTCTGCTGGTACCCAGCAGGTGGCTTGAAGTATGAGATGGGGGCTTTGGCAAGATCTGGAATCTTCTGTGTGCTTTGATAACTAAATTGTTGGTTCTTCACCGGGCAAGTGAGCAAACTGGCTGGTAGAGAGACTCAAGGGCTCTGGGGCAGGGCCGCAGGGGTGGGAGAGACAGGGAAGAGCATAGAGCAGCTGAGAGTTTCCCAGACCTCTGATCCCTTCACCACCTCTTCCCCCTTCTCCATCCCTCCCCTCCATCTCTGGGCAGGATGGGACAAGTTGCAGCAGAGGCTGCCAGAATGCACAGCTCTGTCTCCCCAAATCCTCCTGCACCCCCTCCTTATAAAGGGAGAATGGGGTGCCCTTGGTTAACTGCACAGAAAAAGGGGAGCTGTTACAGCCAGTGGAGAACACACAGCCCATTGCAGAAGTAAGAATACCCCGGATGTGCAAAAAGTCACCCAGCCCACCTCTAGACATGACCTGCTGCTGCAAAGGGAGGCACACTGATATCTCTGCAGCACAGAGAAAGATGAATAATAGAGCTTTACCAAATGAGCAAGTGCAATTCAAGTCAAGCAATGAGCCAAAAATTAATGTGAGTTGTGGGTAAAAAACAGAAAACACCCAGATTTGTTAACACCCAGGTTCCCGTGAAGCAGTCCTTTCCAGATGGCCAGCTCTCTCTCCATCTCCCCACTCTCCTGGGCTGGGGGTGCACACACGTGTGTATGTTTTCTGCGTATCTTTCCCCTAGTGACACAATTACTCACATTTTGCTGACCTGCATTGGGTGTTAAGCTTGTTTCTGCCCCTCACCTTTCTCATCCCTCTTGGGCAGAAAGGCTACACCAGAGAGCCCACAGTCCCCACCTGTCTCCCAAGGCTCCTTTCTGCCAACACTGCTTTGGGTTACCTTGGATAATATGTGGAAATGATTTTGTAAAAGGATCAACAAAACAAATAACTCAGCAGTAGCACACACACACACACACACACACACAAAACAAAGCCACAAAAATCAACTTTCTAGAAGGTCATTTCTGGGAGGTAAGGTGTCGCACTGTCTTCCTCTCCTGAAATTCCCTTTCTTGCCCTTCACACAGTTTGAACCCCATAAAACTGTCTTTTCAGGACGTATTTGGCCAACACTGGCCATTTCAAAATATCCCAAGTGATATGCTTAAAAAACTGTTTAAAATTAACATCAAGAGAGAATGGCGTACAGAAATGGAGGGCTGGGGTGGAAGGAGAGTAAGGTGGGGAAAGAAGCAAAAAAGGGGATGTTGCTAAGGAACCAGAGCCTGGACCTCAACCGCCTGGAACCTGGTCTCTCCTCCTTGCCCTGAGCTGGCTGCCCCTGGAGTTGCGTGTGCCTGTATGCTGGGGTGTGCGTACTGGGTGTGGCCCCTGGATGACTGCACGACCTGCTGAATCCTGACACTCCTCTGTCACAGCCCCACAGGGAGACTGGGGTGTGCTTTGGTTGTTAAGCAAGAGCAGAGCTCCCCAACTTTTCCATAAAGGCCCACCATGCAAAAAGGAGGATGTACAGGTCCCTCCCTCCTCTTGACAGAGGCAGAAACTCCTGAGCTGCTTGTGGCCCCTAAGGGTATACTTTAAGGACTATTTCTTATTCCTCCAAACCACTAATTTTGATTCCAAGTAGAGTGACCATTACATCATTATGTCCTCCATCTGTGATCTATACCTTAACATCTATTTGCTTCACGATGTGCCTTTAAGATGTTAAATATTATCAGCCATCCCCAGGGGCTGGGAAGACATCTGTTTGGCTCATTTGGGGGCATGCCCAGCTTTGCAGCCAGAAGCTTAATAAATGATGATGGCCATCGCAGTGACTCTGAGATCAGCCCACAGCACTGCTGCCTGACCCCGCTGGCTCTTGTTTTATGAGGCGGCCTGGGGGCCTGGGAGGTCCCAGACAGAAGGTCCAGAACACCCAGGGCCCTCGGTCTGCTCCCAGCTCTGCACAGGGCTTCCCACCCCTAGCTGAGACTGTACCTCCTGGTGACTTCAGTCCAGACAGGAGCAGATGGCCCAGCCGGCCCTCGCTTCAGTAGACGGGCCAGCTAGAAAAGCAGACCACCCTTCTCGGCTGAGAAGATATTGAATCAACTCTGTATATTTCTTTTCTCAGCAAAGTGCGTTTTGGGGGAAATTCTTGGCTTCCTTGATAGAAAATAATCCTTTGCATTTTTATAGAAGAACATGATAAACCATGGAAGCAGCTAAGGATGGGGGGTGAGGGTGAATATGAATGTGTGTGTGCACACAGAGGAAACTCAGGGCTTGTTCATTTATTCCATGCAACACTATCAGACTTCCAGATTTCTGAAAAAGTCATGTACAGGTTGAATTTTTCAAGCCCATTATAGGTAAGAATATTACTTTGCTTTCAGTGCTGCTTTATTCAGAGGCTATATAAACTTACTTTATCTTTAAGCTGCTATCACTAGCATCTTTGTCAGGCAGAGGAAAGTGACGAGAATCCAAGAATTATTAAATCTGCTGCTGAGTTTCTCTCATACCTGATACCCTCAGGCTTAGACAAGATGTTGAAACTCTTTATCCTGTGTCAAATCTGTGTATCTTGACTTTATCGATTAGAAACTGAGTTCAAAGAAACAAAACGACCCCAGGAAGTCCATCTTCAGTTCTCGATCTGAGATGAGGTTTGTTTTTTAAAACTTTTATTTATTTATTTGTAGCTGTGCTGGGTCGTTGTTGCTTCATGAGCTTTTCTTTAGTTGAGGCAAGTGGGGGCTACTATCTAGCTGTTGTACACAGGCTTCTCATCACAGTGGTTTCTCTTGGTGTGCAGGACAGGCTCTAGGGTGCGTGGGCTTCCACAGCTGTGGCACGTGGGCTTAGTAGTTGCAGCTTCCAAGCTCGAGAGCACAGGCTCACTACCTGCAGCACATGGGCTTAGCTGCTCCGCAGCATGTGGAATGTTCCTGGACCAGGGATCAAACCTGTGTCTCATGCATTGGCGGCAGATTCTTTACCACCGAGCATCACCAGGGAAGCCCTGAGAGAAGGTTTTAAGTCTTTAATTCTAGTCATTTATGAAGCTGGTGTTGGGGCCAACATGAGAGCCACATATCACATGAACCGTCTCACAAGTCTGATATTAATTGTATACATTTCTTACTTGTGCAATGAAAGAGAATAGGCTGATATGTCAGAAGAGCAGTGTTCCAGCTGCATATTCTTTTCTGTGACCCTTGAGCAAGTTAATCAACCTGAGTTTCTGTTTCTCCATCTGAGTTAGCATCTTATTTACATAGTTAATGTGAAGGTTAAATAAGATATGCTCCAGAGAAACTCTGTAACGTGCCATCATTATTATAGAGGTCGTTCAATAGGAAATTTGGATAACCTTAAACAAGTCTATTAAGTTTATAATTTTTCTCTTGCTTAAATAATCTACTCTTTATCCTTCAGAGATAGCTGCCCAACAGAAATATCATGGAAGCCTAATAGGAGATTTTCATGTTTTTTAGTTAGCCATATGAAACAAGGAACAAGAAATAGGTGAGATTAATTTTAATTATGTATTGTCTTTCATCTCACATAGCCCAATATTATTTCAACATGGAATCATCGATATAAAAATCATTAATTAGATATTTTATTTTAAAAAAATGAAGTCTTCAGAATCTGGTGCTTGTTTTACAGTCACAGTCCATCTTAATTGGGACTGGCCACATTTCAAGGGCTCCAACTATACCCCACAGTGTAGCTTTAAATCTCTCTTGATGTTTCTGTCCTACTGATTTTATTAGGATTAGGGACACTATGTAATACACAAGAATAGTCCAGCTACTATCTTTAATTCTCTTGAAAACACACTGACTTGTTTAAGTTTGCTCCATTTCTCAGAATCACAGGACACTTCGCTCCTCTATTTTAATGGGGGTAAATAGTTATAAATATGATGCCAGTGGCCACTTAGAGATGGGGTCAGAGAAGAGAGAGACAGTAATCATAGGATTCACCCTGCATCACTGGGCAGCTCCCTCTGTGGCAGGGGATGGAGAAGACTCTGGCGTGCTCTCTCATCAAAGGGAGGACATTCTGCCATGAGCACAATACGCACTCATCCAAAGAACCAGGAAAGACCTTGACACGAGGCATCTCTGGAAGTAGAAGGTACATATCTATTTTTCTCTCACTGGCTTGTCTTCCTGAAAGACAAGCTCTCACACAGTATCATAAGCCTCAAGAGACCCTAAAAGGAAGAACCACACCTCAGCCATTCCAATCTAGTGAAAATCTATTGTATTTTTAAGAAACCCAAAAGAAAGAGCCTGGAATCTTCCCATTAACGGCTTCCAGTCCTCCACCCACTGACCCTCACTGTCAGGAAATTCCTCTCCAGCTTACTGAAATGATTCTCACTAAGAGTAAAGCTCATTTCTTTTTCTTTGCTTCCAAAATGTTCCCTTAAATACACATTCAGATCAGAAAAAAGTGAAGAAAGTCATTTTAAAGGAATAACTATATGAAGGCCAGATGCGAGAAGTTCAGTTTAATACAAAACAAGCATGGCACCCTCTTGACTGGTTATAGAAGTATCAAAAGGTTGGTTGAGAAAAGTCCATGATGGTGGCCTCTTGTATTTTGATGCAGGCTTTTTCAAGTACATTTCTAAAAGGTTGAAACAATTTGGTGCAATGGAGAAAATACCATTGACTCTGCTGAATGGGAGTGCGATGTGGCTGGACAAAGTTCACACTATGATGACCAAGGCTGAAGGGTTGACTTGTTACTAAATCACATCTTTGTGTCACAGCATGGTTCCAGCTGTCCGTAAGTACAATTCAGTGACTTAGGGCATCACACAGTCATGTCGTGGGTGTCAGGAATCTGCCTGTGGATTGAGGGATGAGCCTTCTGAATATTAATATCCCTGTATGTGAATTCTTGACCTCTGTTCTTTCCCCTGTACACATAATGTGGGATTCACTCAACACCATCAGGAACTTGGAAGTGCAGATTCCATTTGGCAATCTTAAAAGGGTTTTGTAATAAACCTTCAATGTGGGGATTATGGCCATTTTGCTTGGTAACCCTTAGAAGGGAAATGCTTCCATCACAGTGGCCAGGTCTGCACAGGTGCAGGAAATAATCTCTGTAGTTGTCTGATTACCAGCATCCTTCTGATACAAAGCAATTCTGGTTACGTGTTGATTCTTAGTTAGCCCAGTGTTCTACCACTTCTCCTGCTGGAAACTGTGCTGCTTCTGAAGGTCTGTGGTCTAGCCTTGGATGAGTCTCTTATCCTAATCTTTAGTGGCTGAAAAGCTGGACGTCCCATGTCTATTGCTATTATCAATGCCCTTCATTCTTTCATCCTTGTGTGTAAACCTGTTTTAATCTTTGTGAGAGATGACCATTTCCTCCAAACTTGCCTCTCTATCTTTTAACCCCTGTGAGATCAGCATAGGAAACATCTACCCTTCCCCATCAGATCAAAAGATTAGGAAGGGGTCTGCTCAGTCTATAGCTTCTTACAAATATTCTGGAACTGTTCTTAACAATGGCAAAAACTTTAGCATTTAATATGCATAATACAGTGCCTAAACAACTTACAAGGTTCTCCATCTATGAAGCTGTTAAAAAAAAAGGGTTCCGAGTCAAAATATTATATGCTATTAAAAACTTAGAGATGGGTCCCAATGAATTCGAGAATAGGGAATCCCCTAAAGCTTCTGTCAAAAGAGTACAATCCTGGACTATAGTAGTTTGCAGGATACAAAGAAAAGTCATATGTTTAAGTTGGCTTTTGTCCATCCTTGTTTCTCCAAGTTCTGTTGAAACTCATAATGTAATAATATATGAGAGTTTAAAATCATTTCTTCTTCATTTATTTTTTCCTGAGACAAGGAATACAACTTTATTTGGAAAGCCAGCTGACCAAGAAGATAGCAGACTAATGTCTCAAAACAACCATCTGCTTTTTCTTCATATTTTTAAAATTAATTTTATTGGAGTATAGATTTATACCATTATGTATGTTAGTTTCTACTGTACAGCAAAGTGAAATCAGTTATACATATATCCATTCTTTTTAAGATTCTTTTCCCATATAGGTCACTGAAAGTGAAAGTGTCAGCTGCTCAGTTGTGTCTGACTCTTTGTGACCCAATGGACCGTAGCCCACCAAACTCCTCTGTCCGTGGAATTCTCCTCTCAAGAATATTGGAGTGGTTTGCCATTCCTTTCTCCAGGGGATCTTCCCAACACAGGGATTGAACCTGGGTCTCCTGCATCACAGGCAGATTTTTTTTTTTTTACCATCTAAACGGTGGCAAGAATACACAGAAGAACTGTACAAAAAAGATCTTTACAACCCAGATAATCACGATGGTGTGATCAGTCACCTAGAGCGAGACATCCTGGAATGTGAAGTCAAGTGGGCCTTAGAAAGCATCACTACAAAGCTAGGGGAGGTGATGGAATTCCACTTGAGCTATTTCAAATCCTGAAAGATGATGCTGTGAAAGTGCTGCACTCAATATGCCAGCAAATTTGGAAAACTCAGCAGTGGCCACAGGACTGGAAAAGGTCCATTTTCATTCCAATCCCACAGAAAGGCAATGCCAAAGAATGTTTAAACTACCGCACTACTGCACTCATCTCACACACTAGTAAAGTAATGCTCAAAATTCTCCAAGTCAGGCTTCAGCAATACGTGGACTGTCAACTTCCAGAACTTCCAGATGTTCAAGCTGGTTTTAGAAAAGGCAGAGGAACCAGAGACCAAATTGCCAACATCCACTGGATCATCGAAAAGGCAAGAGAGTTCCAGAAAAACATCTATTTCTGCTTTATTGACTATGCCAGAGTCTTTGACTGTGTGGATCACAATAAACTGTGGAAAATTCTGAAAGAGATGGGAATACCAGACCACCTGACCTGCCTCTTGAGAAACCTATATGCAGGTCAGGAAGCAACAGTTAGAACTGGACATGAACAACAGAGTGGTTCTAAATAGGACAAGGAGTATGTTAAGGCTGTATATTGTCACCCTGCTTATTTAACTTATATACAGAGTACATCATGAGAAACACTGGACTGGAAGAAACACAAGTTGGAATCAAGATTGCCAGGAGAAATACCAATAACCTCAGATATGCAGATGACACCACCCTTATGGCAGAAAGTGAAGAGGAACTAAAAAGCCTCTTGCTGAAAGTGAGAGTGAAAAAGCTGGCTTAAAGCTCAACATTCAGAAAACTAAGATCATGGCATCTGGTCCCATCACTTCATGGGAAATAGATGGGGAAACAGTGGAAACACTGGCTGATTTTATATTTCTGGGCTCCAAAATCACTGCAAATGGTGATTGCAGCCATGAAATTAAAAGATGCTTACTCCTTGGAAGGAAAGTTATGACCAACCTAGACAGCATATTAAAAAGCAGAGACATTACTTTGCCAACAAGGGTCTGTCTAGTGAAGGCTATGGCTTTTCCAGTGGTCATATATGGATGTGAGAGTTGGACTGTGAAGAAAGCTGAGTGCAGAAGAATTGATGCTTTTGAAGTGTGGTGTTGGAGAAGACTCTTGAGAGTCCCTTGGACTGCAAGAAGATCCAACCAGTCCATTGTGAAGGAGATCAGCCCTGGGATTTCTTTGGAAGGAATGATGTTGAAGCTGAAACTCCAATACTTTGGCCACCTGATGCAAAGAGTTGACTCATTGGAAAAGATCCTGATGCTGGAAGGGATTGAGGGCAGGAGGACAAGGGGACGACAGAGGATGAGATGGCTGGATGGCATCACCAACTCGATGGACATGAGTTTGAGTAAACTCTGGGAGCTGGTGATGGACAGGGAGGCCTGGCATGCTGCGATTCTTGGGGTCACAAAGAGTCGGACACGACTGACCGACTGAACTGGAACTGGAAGCCATTAAGGAAGCCCCATATAGATCATTACAGAGTATTCATTCAGTAGTTTCCTGTGCTATACAGTAGATCCTTATTCAGTTCAGTTCAGTCCAGTCACTCAGTCATGTCCAACTCTTTGTGACCCCATGAACTGCAGCATATCAGCCCTCCCTGTCCATCACCATCTCCCAGAATCTACCCAAACCCATGTCCATCGAGTCAGTGATGCCATCCAGCCACCTCATCCTCTTTGTCCCCTTCTCCTCCTGCCCCCAATCTCTCCCAGCATCAGGGTCTTTTCCAATGAGTCAGCTCTTCGCATCAGGTGGCCAAAGTATTAGAGTTTCAGCTTCAAAATCAGTCCTTCCTATGAACACCCAGGACTGATCTCCTTTAGGATGGACTGGTTGGATCTCCTTGCAGTCCAAGGGACTCTCAAGAGTCTTCTCCAACACCACACTTCAAAAGCATCAATTCTTCTGCACTCAGCTTTCTTTACAGTCCAACTCTCACATCCATCCATGACCACTGGAAAAACCATAGCCTTGACTAGAGGGACCTTTGTTGGCAAAGTAATGTCTCTGCTTTTTATTATGCTGTCTAGGTTGGTCATAACTTTCCTTCTAAGGAGTAAGCGTCTTTTAATTTCATGGCTGCAATCACCATTTGCAGTGATTTTGGAGCCCAGAAAAATAAAGTCAGCCAGTGTTTCCACTGTTTCCCCATCTATTTGCTGTGAAGTGATGGGACCAAAGGATTCATATTAGCTACCCATTTTATATATAGTAGTTTGAATATGTCAATCCTAACCTCCCAATTGATCCCTCACCTTTTGGTAACCAGAAATTTGTTTTCCACATCTGTGACTGTATATCTGGTTTTGCAGATAAGTTCATCAGTAATTTTTTTTTTTTTTTAGATTCCACATACAAGTGATATCATATGATATTTGTCTTTCTGTGACTTACTTTACTCAGTATGACAGTCTCCATCCATGTCACTGCAAATGGCGTCATTTTGTTCTTTTTTATGGCTGAGTAACATTCCTGTGTATATATGAACAACATCTTTATCCATTTGTTTGTTGATAGACATTTAGGTTGCTTCCACTTTTTTTTTTTTTTTTGGTGCTAAACTCAAAGCAATTGGTTCTATGGTCCTTGGAGGAGGTACTTCCAGAGTATCTTAGGATTTGCCCATTTTTTCATTCACAAGGATTTATTTAGTGACCTATGTGCCAGGCCCTGGGCTGGGTGCTGGGGCTACACAGTGATCATGACACAGACCCGGCCCCACACTGTTGATGGCTCTGGGAAATGCCAAGTAAACAGGCCATGGCAGTGAGTGGTGATGAGTTGTGACAGTAAGAGGGAAAGCTCAGGGGCAAGGGTGAAAGTTAATGTCACCGCGCAGGACTGTCAGCAGGGGGTCTTCCCAGGACAGACACCCCGCTCTCCAACCATGTCCTCTGCCTGCCTCTTATTTATAGAAGAACGTCAGCCTGCTCCAAATTCCAGAAAATGAATTTAATCACAGAAGTGAGAAAATACAGAAACAAGGGAAATAAGCGAGACAAAATAACAATAGCTCAGCCATTAAACAATATCAAGGACCTAAGGACCATAGATAATATTCTGAGCCATAGCCTTCGAGTTGCTCTGTAGATACTAACCCACCCCCCGACCACAAATACAAAGACCCCAGGCTGGCTGGAACCAGAAAGCTGATGATGATAACTTCCAATTATCTCCCTACAAACCAATCTGAAGAAAGTCCACACGTTGATCACAACTTCACCATGTGTTTAAAAGCCATTCCCTGAAAGCCCTTGGGGTGTTCAAGCCTTTCAAGCATTAGCTGCCTGGACTCCTATCTTGGTGAGTGAAAGTTGCTCAGTCATGTCTGGCTCTTTGAGACCCTATGGACTATACAGTCCATGGAATTCTTCAGGCTAGAATACTGGAGTAGGTAGCCTTTCCCTTCTCCAGGGGATCTTCCCAACCCTGGGATTAAAGCCAGGTCTCCTGCATGGGTTTGCAGGCAGATTCTTTACCAGGCAAGCCACTGGAGGGCCATTTCCTCTCCGCTAGGTGAGTAAAGTGAAGTCACCAGTCGGTCTGACTCAGATCAGATTAGATCAGGCAAAAGATCTGGGGGGGGCCCCAGCCCTTAGTACCTGCAATAAATGCTGCACTTCACTTCACCACAATCTTGTTTCAGCAACCAGGTTTACTGTGTGTGGGTGAGCAGACCCAAGTCTGGTTGGGTAGTAGTAAGACCCAGACCTGGGGGACAAGGAAGGTCTTAGAGGGAAAAGTGTCTTTGAACCTGGGAACTGAAAGCTTAACAGAAACCATCCAGGGACAGAGGTGAGGGCATGGGAAGGAGTGTTCCAGGAAGAGGGAATAACATCTGAAGCATGTTCTGAAAAGGGACAGGAAGAGTATGAACTTCTCTTATTGGGTCCAATTCAACATTTTCTTGATGGTAAACGGTTGAAAATGCCCTTTCCAAAACTGCTGCACATCAGTAACTGCATCTCTTTTCAGTGACTTGAGACTACTTCAAATGCCCCCAACCATACCTCCCCAGAGCAAATCGGCCAACCGATTGTCATTTCACTGCCACTGAGGTGTCATTTCCTATTTAAGAGGGTAGCTGCTTTCTAAGCCCAATGGCACCCCACCCCAGTACTCTTGCCTGGAAAATCCCATGGACGGAAGAGCCTGATAGGCTCCAGTCCATGGAGTCGCTAAGAGTCGGACACGAATGAGCGACTTCACTTTCACTTTTCACTTTTATGCATTGGAGAAGGAAATGGCAACCCACTCCAGTGTTCTTGCCTGGAGAATCCCAGGGACAGAGGAGCCTGGTGAGCTTCCGTCTATGGGATCGCACAGAGTTGGACACGACTGAAGCGACTTAGCAGCAGCAGCAGCAGCAGCAAGAGCTGATGTTAAAAAGCATCTAAAACACACCAGACCACTCACCTCTCAGCATCTCAAGTTGACTCTTAACCATTAAGAGCTCCAAGTGCTTTATCAGTTTGTGATGCTGCTAACTGAAGAGATCTTGCTCACTTTATAGTCTTATCCACTGCCCCACCCTCCAGACCAAGCCAAAGTTTCAACTCTTAATAAGCCTGTGGTCCCTCGAATCTAGTCTAACAAGGACATAATCCAAAACATGGGAGAACAGTACAAGGCTAGATAAATTAATCACAACATTTAGTAGTGATAGTAAAAATGTAATAGTGGAAAAATTGAAAAGAAACCTTCAAAGGACCTAAATGAGTAAGTGACTCAACACTAATAGAATATCCATTTCTGGAATTTACAAAGCTATTCACAAAGATGACAATTTTCAGTAACTTGGAAAAGGCTAGTGAAAGACAACATTAAGTTAAAAAAGAAAATACAGAGAATTAGTCACACAAGATTGCAACTATGTAAGAAATATAAATATGAAAAGTGCTGGAAAGAAATCTACCAAAATGAGAATAGGAATTGAACTGTTATTTGTGGTTTTGAGCTTCTTCCCACAGTTTCTGTCTTTCCTACACTGCATTTGTAACACCTTTAAAACGGAAATCTTATTAAAAGTAGTCACTCTTAAGAAGTTAGCAGTTTGAACATTTTCAAATCCAAGCAGCACATACACAGGAACATGAGATCTGACTGCCTCTATGTAAATCCCCCCACGGGAGCATAGTTTTCCCTCGTGATCGAGCATGTGAGCATTGTTTCAACCCACTGATGAATGGCAGCATCTCCAGGGCAAATATGATGGAGGTTAAGGAGCACTGCTCTAAGAATATGACAGACACTGGAGAATATTAAGCAAATATGGTTAGAAAAGTTGGAGGTGAACAAGAGATTTGGAATTGAGTTCTTTAAATCAAGTTTGGAAACTTCACCACTCTTTAGGGATCTGAGTAAAACAATGATACGTTATTTTTTGAAGCTGAACAAAACCAGGGTCCATTTCTAATGGACTAATTCTAATGCCTGCTCTGACTTCTCTGCCATGGATAAGTTCTTTGTTTGGGGATAAATGATTTCCTATGTGTCAACTAACATATAGACAATCAACAGTGATGGCAATGATGACCTCTGGGAGGGAGTTGGAGTTATGCTATGCTATGCTAGTCACTTCAGTCGTGTCCGACTCTGTGTGACCCCAAGGGCAGCCCCCGGCTCCCCATCCCGGGTCTCCGGCAAGAACACTGGAGTGGGTTGCCATTCCTCTCCAATGCATGAAGTGAAAGTGAAAGGAGCGCCGCGTGTCGCTAGCGACCCCATGGACGGAGCCACCAGGCTCCTCCATCCATGGGATTTCCAGGCAAGAGTACTGGAGTGGGGTGCCATTGCCTTCTCCGCCTTTAGAGAGAAGACAGAGTCAGGAAATTGCTCTTCTTTCGTCATACCTATGAAGTCCTGACTTGAAAATAATGAACTGTTTTCTGTAACTCGAGCAAGGAAGATGACAAAATCAGTCTTGTAGCAAGAGTTCTCTAGGTTATACTATAGCCAACTCCTTCCATTCAGAAAGATTAGCTAATAGCAGTTGTGGAATTTCCTTTTCTAGAGATTTGTAACAATAGGTTTGATCTATATCTGGCCTTGAATGCCTCAGGGGTCCTGTACAAAGAAGCAGAATGAACAAAAATAGTGTGCAAGCATGTGCACTTGCACACACACACACACACACACACACAAACACCACGGTGTGCCCCAATCTTCTCTCAGATATTTTAATAGAGATTTTAAAATGATTTATTTTCTCACCCACCCTTCAGCTGAATCAATATCTGAACTGCATCAGTCGCAGAAAAAACTTAGAAAGTTGGCCAAGAGTCATTTACCTGAACTAGGAGTTCCAGCTCCGGTCATCAAGAAGATGTACTTGACATCTTCTCTCAGATATTTTAATAGAGATTTTAAAATGATTTATTTTCTCACCCACCCTTCAGCTGAATCAATATCTGAACTGCATCAGTCGCAGAAAAAACTTAGAAAGTTGGCCAAGAGTCATTTACCTGAACTAGGAGTTCCAGCTTCCGGTCATCAAGAAGATGTACTTGACATCGACGGCCCTCCGTCATCTAAGAAGAAAGACAAATGATGGTCAGCAAGAGTCTAGTGGGCTTTCACAAGGTTAGAGGGTCCCCATGCTGGATGACGGCAGGCACACTCCTCTGGGCAAAACCTCCCCTGGGAGCTGGAGTCTATAAGGCCAAGAAATGGCAGGATTGGTTCATTCATTCATTCAAAAATATTTATTGAACATTTTCTATGTGCCAGGTACTATTTTGGGAGCTGGTGCATAGTGGCACACAAGACTAGGTATGTGCCTGTTCTCACGGAGGTTAACATCTTTATGGGGGAGATGTAAAATAAACTAGCAAATGCGTATATAACATAATATCAGGTGGTAATAGTTCTTCCTTCTTCAGTCACTCTTCAATAATTTTATCATTGTGCATTAGGGTCACAGTTCAGTATCTGGTCTCTGCCACCTCATAACTCGTTCCCCTATTTGATCACAGGGAGGAAGCAACCACCCCATTGGCAACTGAACTTGATTTCTGTGTTAATCATGCCCTCTCCTCATGTATGACTCTAGTCCCTACAGAGCTATCACTTATGTTACAGGAACCCTGGAGATAAAAGCTCAGAGATGAACTTGACCTCTCACCCTTGTGCCTTTCACCAATAACAGATCTGTACAATAGAAAGAGCATCTTGGCAGGCAGCAGGAGACCAAGTCAAGTCTTAACCATGCTGGTTATTGGCTGCAGGACTTTGAACAAGCCTCTGTTCATCTCTGCACCCCGATCTCAGTTATTAAAACGAGTAGGTGGGCCCACTGGGAGCAATGGTAAATGTTTAACAACCAGTTTTCTCGAAGGAAAAAGCTTTCAGAATGCTTCCAAATTTGTAGCATTTGCTGGAGCCCTGGCATCATCCTCAAAGGAAATCCTCTGAAGACCAAGCTTTCTGGGAGATGTTAGACAGCCACCATTCTAACCAAAAGACTCTTGCTGCTCTAAGAAGCTTCACCACGTCTGATTTCAAGCAACTGTCAGGACAACATGCAGAGTGTTTCTAACAGACAGAGACAAAACACACCACCTCCGGGTAGAATGGTGCTGGGAGAGGGCAGGGAAGCTCCATGCCTCTCCCCCATAACTTCCCTATGCATTTCTTCTATCGGGCTGTTCCTGGGTTTCATCCTTTTATAATAAACCAGTGGGGCTCTCCAGGTGGCTCACTGGTGAAGAATCTCAGTGGTAAGAACAACAACAATAACCAGTAATCTAGTAAGTACAAACAAAACAGGAAAAACCTAATACATACCACTTCAAGAATGGAGATACTAGCAAAGGCCAGTAAAATAATTAGGATGTGTTAAATTGATTTATTTAGTTATTATAGTATCTATTAACTTTGTTTCAACATAATTTATTTAACTATAAATTTATATAATTTAGTGTTAATAATGGCTATGTTTTACAACTGAAGTACAGAATTCCTGAAAAGATAACAACTATGCTCACAAGTGAATACGAGCCACCCCAACACAGCTGCCTGGACCAGAAGACTCCAAGATTCCTTCCAGTCTTTGGCTTTACATATGGCTGTAGCCCCCACTGAAGCCACCTTCTCTTTCCCCAGCTATCAGCCATGTCATGCAGACCCAAAGGAAAGATGAGCATGGACTGATTCCAGCCTTGCCTCACTTCATGGGCATCACTGTACATTCTCAGGAGCATGTCCTCCAGGAAACATGGAGAAGGCAGCCTCTTCTCTCCTTGCCCAGCCCGGCTTCTTCCCTGACCACTGGCATGTGCGAAGCTGTTGTCTATTCCTACAAGAGAATTCTTTCTCCTTCCTTCAAAGCAGCCAACCAAGTCATAGTATTATTTACGCTTCCATCAAGTCATATTGTCACTTATAGTTATTCATAAGGCTATGATTCGGCCATAAGAAAGGAAATCTAGCCATTTATGACAACGTGGACGGACTTGTAGAGCATTCTGCTAAGTAAAATAAGTCAAGACAGAAAAAAATACTGTATGATCTCACATATATGTAGATTCTAAAATAAACCAATGAAACCAAAAAGCCATGAACTGCTAGATACTGGGAACATGGTGGTGGTTGCCAGAAACAGGAGAATGGGGGGCGGGTTGGAAATTGAGTGAAGCTGGTCAAAGAGTACAAGCTTCCGGTTAAAATAAATAAGACTTGGGCATGTACTGTACAGTCTGCTGGCTATAGTGAATAATACAATATTGTATATTTGAAAGTTGCTAAGACAGCAGATATCAAAAGTTCTCATCACAAGAAAAAAATTTTGCAACTTATATAGATATTAACAAGACTTATTCCAGTGATCACTTAACAACATATACAGATATCAAATTATGCTGCATGCCTGAATATAATCTTATAAGCCCACTATATCTCAATTTTTTAAAAAGGAAAACTTTTACAAAGTAAATAAAAAACTTGACTGGAAAAAAAAAATCCATCAGCTTCATTTCAATCATTGCCCAATCTAAGTTCAAAGAAAGCTACTATAATTTTAAATTATGCTAAAATATATGCTGCCATACCAAAATGTATAAATGATCCTTTTAACAAAAAAGAGCACCCAAAATGTTCACGTTTCAATAGGACAGCTGACAGCCACTGCACAGGCATTTTGGATAACATTTTAGATATTCAGCAATTCAGTTCTTATTAGGACGAACTCAAGGTCAACAGAGAGGGAGTTCTAGGAAGGCGAGTGCTACAACCATCTTGAATATGATTTTGGAATTCCTTTGAAAACATTTATTAGTATTAATTGTTGAGAAAATTTTCTGAAGGGTGGGGACAACATTTTTTAATTTTTAAATTTATTTTAATTGGCAGATAATTGCTTTACAATGTTGTATTGGTTTCTGCCATACAACAGTGTGAATCAGTCATAAGTATACATATATCTCTTCTCTCTTGAACCTCTCTCCCACCCTCCCCATCCCATCCTATCCCCCTAGGTTGTCACAGAGCACCAGGTTGAGTTCCTTGTATTATACAACAACTTCAAAGCTAAGGACAATTTTAAGGAATTTTAAGAATTCTGTTTGTCCCTTCCACATATAAAACACAAAGTTTTGAACTTTTTATTGTAAATGGTTAAGGGTATAAACATGTTCTTGAGCTACTTACTCACATTCTAATAAGTTGTATAAAAACCAAGGAAAATTGGTATCCAAGAGACATTACTATATAAAATAAAGTTCTAATCACAGCCATAAAGAGGTAGCCTTATCATTTTCCTCAAAATATTTCCAAACTTGCAAAGTATGACATGACCCTGAGTTCATACCCATATCTAAAGTTTGAGACTCTCATACCTGAGTCTTATTTTCATCTGAAAAATACATTTCCATTCCCTGTATCTCATCTTATCTGCTCAGACATTTAAAGAAGTAGCTGTACATTCAGATCTTAAGATCTACCCAAGGATCTTCCAACTTCATTCTTCCCTTAAACAAAATCTCACAACTAAATCTTGGGGGATTTACAAGCACACTCCCTATTCTAATAGGAAATTTGGTTCCCTGGTGGCTCAGACGGTAAAGCATCTGCCTGCAATGTGAGAGACCCAGGTTTGATCCCTGGGTCTGGAAGATCCCCCGGAGAAGGAAATGGCAACCCACTCCAGTATTCTTGCCTGGAAAATTCCATGGATGGAGGAGCCTGGTGGGCTACAGCCCATGGAGCTGCAAAGAGTTGGATATGACTGAGCAACTTCACTTTCCCTTTTGGAAGGCAAACTGCCTCTGAGAAAAATACGCACAGGGAAGTGAGTCTAAACAGAAACTCAACTTTGAATCATCATGTTTTTGAAAGCACAACTTTCTTTTGACAGCACAGCTGTGGCTCTTTTTTTCCTCAAAAAGGAGACCTGTTTGTAGTTCCACATGGAGGGAAATTGGAGCATCCTGCTTTCATCATCAGCTGAGAAAAGGTTTGCCATCCTGGGTGTGTGTAGAGAGAGAGCGGCTGGACATCTGTAGCTTTGTCTGGCTTCCCAGGCACAGTGCAATTTTCTTCTAAATACTAACAATTGCAAACTAATACTGCTTTCCTTGTTCTCATTTTCAGCTGCTCAGGCACAACTGGAGGGCTGGCATTACCCTCAAAGGAAATCCTTTCGGAGAACAAGGCTTCTTGCAGATGTCAGCTGGCTACCTCTCCAGCCATGAATCGACTTGTTACAGAACAATTCTATACCAAGCAGACGCCTGCCAAGTGCACTGTGATGCTGAAGGATACACAGAATAGTGTTATTTTGGAAATAAGGTGCCCGTTCCATTTATCCAACGTTGCTGTTAAGACACACAGTGAATCATGAAAACTGTGCACAAACATGGAAATGCGTGCATGATACAAGCTTAAGTGAACACAGCAGAATATGAAATGTGTACTATAAAGGTAGCCAATAAAATTGTGGGAATTAAGAGGCAAAATAAAATAATTGATGTGCTGGGATAGTAGGGTTATGGGTGGTCCTCCACCTCCACCCAAATATGACCTCACATCTTTTTTTCTTTTTCAGTTAAAAAATGTAAAAAAGAAACTTTATCTGGAAAAATGAAGGACTCTGCTTGAGGTCAGCTATAGGAAATGGAGCTTGAGAGGCTTCCTTCTCAGCAAATTCATTTTAGATAGCCTGTGAGATATTAAAATTAATTTTTAATTAGAGTTTGGTTGATTTACAATGTTGTATTAATTTCTAATGTACAGCAAAGAAAATCAGCCATACATACATCTACTCTCTTCTAGATTCCATTCCCATATACCTCATTACAGAGCACCGAATGGAGTTCCCTGTGCTATACAGGAGGTCTTTATTAGCTATTTTACATGTAATAGTGTGTAGACATGAATCCCAATCTCCCAATTTATCTCTCTCCACCCCTTGGTAACCGTAAGTTTGTTTTCTACATCTGTGACTCAATTTCTGTTTTGTAAATAAGTTCATTTGTACCAATTTTCTATGACTTTAACATACCAAGTCACACTAATTAATGTACAAATGAGAATTACAATGGTCACAGACATTAGAACTGTTAAGACTGAAGGTCTCCCACCTTTCTCTTCTTGCAGGAGGGAACTTGACTGTGACCAGAAGGGGTTCAGGGAACACAGAATGTGAAATGGGGGATTAGAAGTATCTGTGTTTGAGGGCCTCCATCCACCAGAGCCTTGACATATTCCTGATGGCAGAAGGGGTCTGTCCCAATATGACAGAGGGGTCCCCTCTGCAGGGTCTTACTGAAAAACAACTACCTAACCAGCGACGACAAACTCCCCCAAAGGCTGATTTTGAAGAGCTTTACATGAAGAGGTACCAGGTACTGAGTTCATCATGTGAAAACATGTTTTGTTAGGAATATTTTCTCTTCAAATTCAAAACGAAGTAAATCCAGATTCAATATTCTTCTCATTATCACCTTTTCCTTTACCTAACAGCCCCTCTGTCTCTCTGAGTCATTTCTTGGACGTCCCCTCTGCCCTATTCTTGTCACTTTTCAAGTAATGTGTCTACTATGCTATGCACACCACAAAGAAATAACCCTAGTCCCCCTGTTAATAATATTTTCATAGAAAACTAACGATATTGTGCCAAAGATGGTAGGGTAACAGATCTTGAACTCAGAAAAACATATGCTTTTAAAAAATTAAAATAAATTAACACATGTTACCATGATATTTCCTGAGATTAATTTATACTGGAACTGTTACCACTAAGACACTGGGGGCTGGGGAGAGTGTAGGGAGCGTGAGGAGAGCTAGGTTCACAGTTACTACATGACTACTCGTTCTGTGCCTAGTTAGTTACCACGTTGCAATTCATATTCATTCTAGAGATAATACTTTATGGAGCAATAAAATAAGAAATATTAAAGACTCATTGGAATTGCATGAAACAAAGGAATTAACATTTCCAAGGCACACTTAGGAAAACTATCAATACTCCCCCAAACACCCTGAAATCTTATCCTTTAAAACATTATCATCGGAACTTCCTTGGCAGTTCTGTGGTTAACGCTTCACCTTCCAGTGCAAGGAGTGTGGGTTCAATGTCTGGTTGGGGAACCAAGACCCCCACATGCCACAGGGCCAAAAAACCAAAACATAAATCAGAAGCAATATTGTAACAAATTCAATAAAGAATGGGGCATCCTAAGGATGCCGGAAGCATGACAGCAGCACCTCACAATCTGCCCTCTGACCCAGGCCCCTCTGTGGCTCAGAAGGAAATTCCAGATTCATGACGATGAGTTCCCAGGGCAACTCACTGTTGGAGCATCTGCTCTCTGGGTCACCTCAGCCCCTCAGTGTCACATCCCTTCAGTTTCCTCTGCAGACAAATCAAGACCAGGGACTCACTTAAGTACCAGAAAGTCACAGGATCCCAGAATCTCCAGAATTATGAAGCTGTCATACCCAGGAGATGAATAAACACAGCACATCCACAGCGGCCTGGAGAAAGTCAACCTCATAGTAAATAAACTCACAGAAAGGATATTAAACAAATTAAAAGTTGTTTAAAATATCCATAGTTGGGACTTCCTTGGAGGTCCAGTGGTTAAGAATTCACCTGCCAATGCAGGGGACATGGGTTCAATCCTGGTCCAGGAAGATCACATACCATAAGGCAACTAAGCCCATGGCCACAAGAGAAGCCACCACAATGAGAATGTCACACACCACAACTCTGCAACTAGAGTCCCTGTTCCCTGCAACTAGAGAAAGCCCACACACAGCAACAGACACCCAGCACAGCCAGAAATAAATAATTAATTTTTTAAAAGCTGTTAAAAAATATTCATCCATCTGCTACTCACATCTAAACTGTGCCATGGAAATATCAGATATAATAAGCTGTTGTAATATTATAATATAGTAAAAGTGCATGAGGAGCCTCTGCCCGCAACCTTTAAGAAAAATTGAAAAGTATATTGTCCTTTTTATTATAATTTTTCCTCTGTCTGATTTATCTCATGGTTACCATTTTTGTCTTTAAATGACACTGTATTAAAATCAAGAAGCTAATGGAAAGAAAGAAGATACCAGGTACTAGACAGCAGAAGCCCGATTCAGGGAGAATAACCTTGTCCTGACTTTGCTCCATGACTTCTGGCAAATTATTTCACCTCTGTCTTAACTATGAGTCTCTGAGGTACAGAAGGACACACACAGGCATGTCCTTGAGGTTCTTGGCTGCTGAATACAGTCGGAACTGATCAAACCCAGATGAAAATGATTAAATGTGTGTCTTTATTAGAAACAAATTCATGTGGCAATGCAATGTAATGAGAACTGAAACAGCCTAGCATTCTTCAAAGCTTCAAGTGTGCATTTGATGAGGTCATGAGTGTAGTCAGTGGTTCACTGGAGGATCTTTGGAAAGCAAATTGTGGTGGTGGTGATGCTGCTGTCTGGGTCTCTCTGCCTCCAGCAAAAGAAAACTGGGTTTTCTCTGGTAATGCAGGAAGAGAAGTAATGGTGTTGTGGAGCACTAAGGGCTAGGGGACAACAGAGAGCTGCCGTGACCCAGTGTATCATAGGGAAGAAGAAATCTGACTCCATATTGGATCTGTTTCTTTTTCTTTAACCTTTGTATTCTATTGCTTGAAAGAATGCTGCCTACAGTCTGAAATATACAGGACACCCCATTCTCAAGGCTCTGACCTTTAAAGGTATAATTTTTCTATTAATATAGAGATAAAAAGTTGGAAAATAGAGAAGAACATTTATCTTGTTGGAGGTTTATAGCCAACACTGTGACCAGAACTATGGTGACAGCTGCAAGACCAAAGGATTCCAACACCAGGAAGTTGGCCACAACCAACCACACCCCATCTCCGTCAGTATAAAAGAAGCCTGAATTCTAATTAAAGCAAGCTGGTTCTTTTGGACATGAGTCCACCATCTCTTTGATTTGCTGGCTTTCTGAATAAAGGCTGTTCGTTGCTCCAGCAACTCATCTCTCAATTTATTAGACTGTCATGCAGTGAACAGAACAAGCTTCAACTTGGTAACAAGTGGACAATTTTAGTCCCCAATTCTGCTGCCCTGCAGACCACTGCTGTGTGTAATCAAGCCAGGAGTCCTTCTGGATCATCATTTCAATCCTCTCCAGATGGGGCTGCAGGTGAGAGGGTCAAAAAATTCATTATCAATCTTGGAGCATAAAGTTGAGATAATAAAGGACAGATGTAGAAAGTCAAAGGAGAGAACAGCCAGACCTCTGATGGGCTCATGTGATCCCAGTGAGGAGCTCCCAGCCAGAGCTTTGTTGTAGGATGTAGGGAAGGAGGGGACTTTTTCTCTTCTAGCAAGACACTGCAATTTGAGGACAAGCTGTAGACATGGAGGTCGGACAGGTGTGTCTCAGATCCAGAAGGTCAAGGCCCAAGATGGGCATTTCAGTCCAGGGCTAGAGTGTGACAATCAGACTCTCCTGTCTGAGAGCCAACTACATAGTCAGGATGAAAAGGACACTGGGAAAGCCACACGCATGGACCCTGTCTATGCACCACAGACACCCACTTAGTAAAAGAAAGTGAAAATGAAAGTCGTTCAGTTGTGTCCAGCTCTTCGCGATACCATGGACTATACTGTCCGTGGAATTCTCCAAGCCAGAATACTGGAGTGAGTGGCCGTTCCCTTCTCCAGGGGAACTTCCCAACCCAGGGATCGAACCCAGGTCTCCTGCATTGCAGGTGAATTCTTTACCAGCTGAGCCACCAGGGAAGCCCAGACACCTGCTAGGTGACCATGGAATAGTGATACTACGGTTCGGTTAACAGACATGAATGGAAGTGCAGGTGAGGCGTTCAGTTCCTGGAAGGCAGCAGTACTTTCTGAATTACATTCTAACCAGCTGGACACTGAAAGAAGAGTGACCTATCTGGTCATCACACTTGGTTCCTGCTGCTGCCAGAGCATCTTCCGAAGACAATGATTTTCTTGACCAACATTTTGAGATTAGCAAGATCTCAATCTACTAATGCAATCCAAAATACATCTATTAACACATGTTCACCTCATTCACAGCACATCTACAGGAAAGCTTTTGCTTTCTACCCAAAAAAGTTGTTTCCACACAACTTTGGTGCTGCAAGCAGAACAACTAAGTCTTTAAAGATCCACGGAGATTCCAGGCTACTTGACGTTGTATTATTATGATTATTATTTGGAGAGGGCTGGGCAAAAGGAATACAGCTTTCTCATAAGTGAAGATGAGTTGGGAGTTTCGACATGAGAGGGAATCCTGAGAAGTCTGGAGAGAGGATATCTGGAACAGACATGGGGATGTGCAGACAGCAGGATCCTGAGCAGATCTGGACAGAAGGCCTTGGGGAATAAAGACCCAAGAAGGAGATTCTTGAGGAGGTTGTAAAACATCTCTTCTTGATTACACACTGTTGCTACCACTTGTGAGAGACTAATACCTGAATGCTGGATCAAGAGCCCTCTAAGATCTGGCCTCATCTCACTAGACCTGTTTTTTTTTTTTTTTCCAAATGCTCTCCTTCCTCCCTAACCCCATCCCCACAATTCCAAGACCAATCCAAGTCCAGGACTCAGCTGCCCTGGACTTCTGTTCTGTTCCTCTGAGGGCCACCCTTGCTTCCAGGTCCAGCCCATGCCGTCTCTTTGGCCTGGAACCACTTTCTCTTCCCTCATGTCCCCAGAGGACAATCCCTGCCTGCCTGCTCCAGACTGCACACAGAGCCAGGGGCTGGAGACACAGCAGTGACCAGAGGAAGCTCCATCTTGCTTCTCGGAGGTCACTAGTTTAAGGAAAAGATGGACCTGACTTTCACTCATTCTTCCGGACTCTATGATAACGCACAAGCTTTCTCCACCCCATTGGTGGGGGAGGGGGTGATTTCCCAGCCCGGTCTGGCAGTTCTGATGCCAGGCCTCGAGCCTCCCCTTCCTCTGTCCTCCCCAGGTCACTGTGCCAGGGCTTACAGAAGATGGGAGGAAGGCTTTGGGGCTGGACCACCTAGGTTTGTGTCTTACTTACCCCAGCTTCACCAGGGGCTAGCTGGGTATGAACCCACAAGAACTTCACCAACTTGTGCCTCACTCCTCAGTCTCTGAAATGAAGACCACCCTCATGCCAACCTCGTGGGGCTGCCAAAAGGAATAACCAAGTTAACGCACACCGTGTGTGGAACTCTGCTTGGCACAGAAGGCTCTAGTTTGGGAAGGTGACGTTTGTCTGATCAGCATTGTCAGACAGATGAAAGACAATGCGTCCTGACCCGCAGCATGGAATCCTGTTTTCATCAGTGATCCACACACTCCTCCCCTACAGGCTCAGGATGGCCTTGATGAGGCTGCAACTTTTTGCCGCTCACACTAGGCTGTCCATTACTGTGGCTGGGTGGAAGGGGACGATGGGCCAGGTGGGTATCTTTTGGATAGCTATTCCCTGCACTGAGTAAGTACCAAGCCTTCACAGAGCAGAGTCCCTGGGGCCCTGGTCATGTGTCAGCATCCACAGAGAGCTGATAGAAGGCACGTCAGAGCCAGTGAAGGGACGGAGGTTTAGGGGTGTTAGTAACCCATGTTGAAATTAGCAGGGACCACAAGAATTGCTGGGCAATACACAGTCTATTATCAGGGGAGGAGGTGAAGCCCACCTGTTGCCAAAGAGACCCCGCCTGATTCTCTCAGCAGATTCAGGGTGTTCTTTTTTTTCAGGTGTTATTCTTACTGACAACTGTTTATAACACGGTGTCCATGAAGACATCCTTCAAAGGTGACTGGGAAGGTATAAAACCCAAAGAAACAAAACATGCAAAGGAAGCAGCAAGAACCCTTCTAACCCATCCAACATTCCAGGGTTCTCCTTGAAGTGAGCAAAGGAGAAATAAAATGACACTTGTGCTCAGGCAGGTGGAGTTCTGACTTCAGAGTTTCAGAGGTAAGAGTGGTGGTGGACCTGAGGGACGGGATGGGGAGGGAGGTGGGAGGGGCGTTCAGGATGGAGAACACATGTACACCCGTGGCTGATGTATGGCAAAAATCACTACAGTACTGTAAAGCAATTAGACTCCAATTAAAATAGAATAATTAATTAAAAAAAGAAACCATAAAAGTTATAAGCAAAAAAAAAAAAAAGGGTGTTGGGTGGAATGGAGATGCTTCTTCCACAGGAAAAGGCAAGTATCTACATTTTCCTTTGTTCTGATGACTGTATTTGGATTTTTTATAGAAATGGACTGATGGGCATTCCTAAGGGGGCCCCAGACTCAAGGAAAATGGTTTTAAAGTCCAGAAAAAAAGATGAGGTTGACTCTGTGAATCTGCAAGAATATCATTTGCATGAGATCAAAATTTCAATACAAAAACTTTAAAGATAAAACTAACACAATAAAAATAAAATTGAATGAGAAAGTGAAGATTCTGACATTCAAAGAACACAAAGTATCTGCATGAAGAATTCACAAAGGGATTTAGTATAATATATAATCTAGTATATTTTAGTGTAATATATACAACGTGTCAAGGGCATGAAATACGTTATATATGTGATGGACACAGATGAGGAAGTGTCACAACCATAGAGGGACAGAGCTGGAAAACGGAGACAAAGGTTTAAAACGAGGAACATCTGAGGACAATAGAAGAGCCTTTAAAGATACATCCCGAGAAATAAGAGGGAGGAAAGGAATGTTTTCATTGTTTGACACCAATAAATCTTTGTTAAAAGATGAGCTGCTGGACCACTTAGATCCTGTTTCATTTCAATCGCCTCACCAAGAAGGTACATGGTAGGACTAATGACTGAAAGAATGTAAATTGGACTTACTTCCCCTGCGGTCCAGTGGTTGAGAATCCACCTGCCATTCCCGGGGACGTGGGTTCAGTTTCTGGTCTGGGAAGATTCCACATGCTGTGAGGCAACCAAGCCTGAGTGCTACAACTACGGAGCCTGTGTTCTAGAGCCCGTGTGTTGCAACAACTGAAGTCCACACACTTAGAGCCCATACTTGGCAACAAGAGAAGCCACCACAGTGAGAAGCCCAGAACCACAACTAGAGAAAGCCCACACGCAGCAACGAAGACCCAGCACAGCCAAAATAGAATTAATTAAAAAAAATTTTAAGAATATAAACTGTACTTCTTTTCCCAGAATAAATTCCAAGTGGTTCATACAGTGAAATATTAAAATAGACAGGCTTATCATGTTTTTTTAAGTATAAAAGCAATGGATGGGCCAAAAGGGAAAAATGCATACATTTGATTACATTTTAAAATTCTTTTTCAAAAAACTAATTTTACTCTGTAAATTACCATAAGCAAAAAGTAAAAAGCAAATGCCAAGTTGGTATGGTTAACAACTATAAAGTGATTAATATGTTAAAGATAAAATTATTTAATTATTAGATGATTATAACTTAAGTGGAAGACCACTAATATCCTACTGGAAATTAAATTGCAAATGGCTGAAGAGTTCACAGGCTTCCCTGATAGCTCAGCTGGTAAAGAATCCGCCCACAATGCGGGAAACCCTGGTTCGATTCCTGGGTTGGAAAGATTCCCTGGAGAAAGGGGTAGGCTACCCACTCCAGTTTCTTGGGCTTCCTTGGTGGCTCAGATGGTAAAGAATCTGCCTGCAATGTGGGCAGATTCACATTGCAGAGTTCATCTCCTTTGATAATAATTTCTCCTCTAGAAGAGATCTATCCATCTCTCTAGTAATCCAGGGAGTAAACCAGTGACCAACCCTCATGAAATAAGAGAAATGAGGTTAGAAGATTATACATAGCTGTGTCCATCATAGTATGTGTTCATCTGCAAATATTTATGGCACATAGTGCTGTGCCAGGCATCTTATTTAATGATGAACACAATTTTGTTCCTATATTTAATGAGCTTCTATGTTCAGCAGAAGTACCTAAGTTAACAGGAGATTACAGTGTAATGTGTGACAAGGGGGTGGGCATAAGATGCAATGGAGCAGAGAGTGGGGGGACCCTCACTCACACCTGGGAGACTGGTGAACGCTCAGGTGAGGAAGTGCCGTTGGAAGAGGGGACATCCAGCAGAGATGACTGATGTAACAAGACCTGGATGGGGGAGAACATGGTGTGTTCTCAGAACATCAGCTGGGCAGCAGAGCTGAGGCAGAGGGTGGCATGTGCGTACAGAGCAGTGAGAAGTACAGCTGGAGAACCCTCTTTACAAGAGGAAGGAGCAGCAGCTTCTAGTCAAGAGTCTGAGGATGGCTAAATCACTGATGTATCTACTGGACGATATTTTCACATCAATCCAATTCTAACTGGTGTAAAAATGAGGGGAGTATAGAAAGAGACAGGCAATTAAACACTTGTCTAATTGCAAGTGTTGAGGCTAAGTGCTTTAGAAAAGATACAAGCAGTTGAAAAACTATAAAGAGATACTATTATAGGGATTTCCCTGGTGGTCTAGTAGCTAAGACTTGGGTGCTCCCAATGTAGGAGGCCCAGGTTCAATCCCTGGTCAGGGAAATAGATCCCACATGTCACAAGGAAGATAAAAGATCCAGCATGCTGCATCTAAGACTCAGTGCTGCCAAATAATTACATACCTAAATATTTTAAAAAAGAATGTAGGTGACAAACTATAGTTTGTCTATATATACCTGTGACCTTCAGATCAAGAAAATCACAGATATTTTCATGTCATAAAAAGAGATGCTATCAAAAATATAAGCTCTCAACATCTGCACGACGCCCTTACAACTTATAACCAGACAAAGAAAGTGTGCCAACCACACTTACAGATGACAAGAGGCTTGTTTAGATGGTAACTTCAACAGCTACAAAGTGAAGTCATATTGTTTATGGTTTCAGGTCCTGTTCTCAGTCCACATGCTAGAAGTACAGCATCCCGAATAATGAAATCAGGATGCCTCCTATATCCAACTACAGTTAACCGTGTCTGGAAATCTGTGTTGAATTCTGAATACTGTATTTTAGGTACCAAATTAAAGAACCTGGAGCAAAGCCAAGGAAAGGTAATCAGAGGAGGTAAAGATCTGGAGACCTTGTCTTCCCAGGGCTGATGGGAAAGCTGCACGTGGGCTTAAACAGCAAAGACTCCATTGACAGGGTGACCCTGTCATCTACCACCTATGCATGACCCCCCAGGCCACCTGCCCTCATAGAACCGGCATGGGATGCAAACCGGCATGGGTGGCACGTGCCACCCATGGCTGAGTCTGGGGGCCCAGTGCACAGACGCCAAGTCCTCCAGGTTTGGAAGGCAGTGCTCCAGCCCAAGAACTGATCCTTCCGAGACTGAGGCTGAAATCAGACCAAATTTCCAATGGCATCACACACCGTAGACCCCGGGGCACACAGTCCTGCAGGGTGGTCCCAGCTCCGGCAGGAAGCAGCGAGCCTTCACCCCTCCCTGGCCCAATGCCGCCAACACAAAGCTGCAGAGAGAACTTGAGAACCTGGAGCTTGCACTGAGGGCCGTTTTCACAGCTACCTTAGGCTGGGTCGGCAAGGGGCCATCCATCTAGCCTGGAGGCTGACGCCTGGATGTTTACATAACCGAGTTGTCTGGAAAGGATTCGGCTGGAGTGTCGCTGGCAGGAACTGCTCTCTCTTGCACGAGCTGTGCTGGCAGGGTTCACCCTCCATTCATCTTGTCGGAGGTTGCAACGCTGGCCGGCTGCCCTGTTTGCCACCCCAGACGCCTCCTGGAGATCTGCTCCCCAGCCTCCAGGTTCTGCTGCGGCAGTGCTACAGACAGAACAGGAGCCCCCGTTGCCAGTATCATTTACAAACAAGGGTGCGACATTAGGTTGGGAAAGACAGGGAAGTGGGGGGAGGGAGAGGGGCGACTGCAAGACCAAAAGAGGACTCCCCACTCTTTTCACCCCAGCCTCTCAGTGGCATATTATTTTTTATAAATACTTATTTGTTTACTTGGCTGTGTTGGGTCTTGATTGCATTAGGTGGGATCGTTTGTCGTGGCGCACGGACTCTCTAGTTGCGGGCTTAGTAGTTGCAGCGTGCAGACTTAGTTGCCCCGTGGCTTGTGGGATCTTATTAATAGTACCCCCGTGTCTCCTGCATTGCAAGGTGGATTCTTAACCACTGGAACACCGGGGAAGTCCCCAGGGTGCATCTCATTGAGAGCAGTCACAGAAATAAAGACAGGATGCCGGATCTATCACTCAAATCAAGAATTCTAATTGGACACGGAACGATTTCTCCAAGCTTTCAGCAGGTGGTAATTACTATCCTGCCTACACACAGGGAAAAAGGGGGAAACAGAGCTTACTGTTTGGGCTGTTTCCATGCAGGAAGCAACTAGAGAGAAGTTTCTGCTTATATTGGAACCGATGAAAAGATGGCAGGGTTCCTGACCTTTCCTCTTTCCCAAGTTAACCAGGAACGCAGGTGTCAAACAGTTTACACATGTCATTCCAAAGCCTTTGGTAACCAAATTTGAGTGTACTTCCAGCAAACGTTGGAGGAAAGACCTGGAAATGAGTGTACAATGCAATAACTCTTTAGGGAAAGGCAGCATTTTAAATTTGAACAAACACACAGGCAGGGAGCAGTGATTTCATCTTTTATCCTTCACAGTGCCCAGCATGGAGCTTGAAACACACCAAACTCTCAGTAAACATGATTGATGAAAATATGGAGTTATAATTCTTGACTGTGGTGATGGTTTCATAGATGTGGCCATATGTCCAAAGCGAGAACCATCCCCCTAGACCAACCAACCTGCCTGCAGGTGTGGACATATGCCTAAACTCTTTAAACAGTACACTTTAAATATGTGAAGCTTATTGTATGTCAATGGTACATCAATAAATCCGTTTAAAATACAAAAGTCAGGAACTTCCCTGATGACCCAGTGGTTAAGAATCCAGCTTGCAATGCAGGGCACTTGGGTTCGATCCTTGTTTGGGGAACTAAGATCCTACATGCTGGGGGAGCAACTGAGCCTCTGCTCTGCAACTAAAGATCCCACATAACACAACTAGGACCCAACAAGCCAAATAAATAAATAAAATATAAGAGCTAGAGTTATTCCTTTTGTGCATTAAAAAAGGGACAGACCATCAAGCTGATATGAAAAGTCCAATTTGTTTTTGTTGTTGTTATCACTGCTATTCCTCTAAATTGTATTATACTCCCACCTGGTATACACACACCACACACCTGTCACCTAAGGAATGTTTGCTGAGTGAATAAGTGACTGAAGAGTCCAATGTGTGCAACTATATATCTCAGCAGGGTTCTTCGCACTTGGAGGGGAAATTACTTCATTTTTATATATTACATTTACTTTTTCTCTTCCCCCCCCGCCCTACATGACCAGAGGAAAGACCATAGCTTGACTAGTAAATTGAACTGGATTGGATTTAGTGTCTTTTTCTCAGATGTTGTCACATCCAGGACTGAGCCACAAAGTCTTTAAATATCAGCTCTACTTGGCTGAGTCCCATGTTGTGTCTCTGCCGGGACATCCTCCTTTCCCGGGTTTGTACATGATGAATGCAAAATGGCCCACTCAGCATCTCCTTTTGGATAGCTGCTAAATATCTAAAAAAAAAAGTGAACTACTGACCTATCGTCTACAAAATGGCAGTCCATTCTAGTATTCTTGCCTGGGAAATCCTATGGACCAGGAGCTTGGTGGGCTACAGTCCATGGGGTCTCAAAGAGTTGGACACAACTCTATTACTGAGCAGGCATATACTTCTTCCGCAAACCACCTTCACCCAAAGCTTTTCCCTCTCAGCTAACGGCTACTCCAGCTCTCCATCAGCACGTTCTGTCCTCTCACAACCCACATCCAGCTCACCAGAAAAATCTCCAAATATCCAGACCCTTAAGCCTGTTCATCATTGGCACTTTATCACTTGCCCCATTCCTGTGATGGCCACCCAACTGGCACCCCAGCGGTCCCCTCTGCCTATCTCACAGTCTGGTCCCCACACAGCACCCAAACCATCCCTGTGCAGCCCAGGTGGGATCAGGGTGCTTCCTAGATCCACACTCTCCAGCAGTCACTCCCACTGCCCCCAGTACAGACACCTTCCTACCTCTTTCCTCCACTCACTTCGTCTGGTGTTCCACCCTCATCTCCTTGCTGTTCCCAACAAGCCACTCTTTTCCACCCAGGGCCTGTGATGAGCTCTTTCCTCTATCTGGAATGTTCCCACAAGACACCCACGTGGCTCACCGCTTCACAGCCTTCAAAGCTTTGTTCATGTCACCTTTTTATAATATCACATCCTGAGTTTAAAACAGCAACCTTGCCATGCTTCCCGCCTCTGCTTCGTTTTCCTTACAGCAATCAGCACCTTCCAGCACAGGATATAATAATTTATTTATTCATTATGCTTCCTGCCTGCCTCTTCCTTGTAGAGTGCAAGCTCCCGAGGGCAGGAAGTTTGGTCCGTTTTGTTTGCTGACATATTCCCAGGACAGAAGAGGCACATAAGTAAGTGTATCAGTCAGAATAATTGACTGACTGACTAAAGGAATAAATGAAGGAACTGGATGTGCAGGCACTTCCTGCCTCTCTGCCAGCGGGGGTGCCAGGCTCACCTTCATATGAAGGACACAGCTGTGCTGCACCATTCTTGTTCTGTTCCTCTTTACTCTGTGACACAGACACATGCAGATGGAGGAGGGCTGACAGGTGAAGGACACTAGGCTTAAGCACTAAAAAAAATTAGTTCCAGCTATATGCAAACAAGGAAAGAAATGAGAAACCACAAAACGTGCCAAATAATCACTCATTTATACTCTTGAGCACCCACCAAATGCTGGGCACAATATAAGATGCTTTAGGATCAAAGACAAATAAAGTGCAGCCACTGTGGAGAACAGCATGAAGGTTCCTCAGAGAACTAAAAACAGAACTACCATATGATCCTGCGATCCCATCCCTGGGCACAGAATCCATAAAGAACTATAATTTGGAAAGATATACACACCCCAGTGTTCATTGCAGCATTATTTACAATAGGTAAGACATAGAAGCAAGCAACCTACAATGTCCATCAATAGATGAATGGATAAAGAAGATGTAGTATATATACACAGTGAAATATTACTGTCGCTAAGTCACTTCAGTCGTGTCTGACTCTGTGTGACCCCACAGACGGCAGCCCACCAGGCTCCCCCGTCTCTAGATTCTCTAGGCAAGAACACTGGAGTGGGTTGCCATTTCCTTCTCCACAGTGAAATACTACTCAGCCATAAAAACAATGAAATAATGCCATTTGCAGCAACAAGGACAGACTTACTTATCGTACTAAGTAAGCCAGACAGAGAAAGACATATACCATAGGGTATGTAACTCATTATTTCTTCTTTTTTTTATGTGGAATCTAAAAAAATGATACAAATGAACTTACTTACAAAATAGAAACAGACTCACAGACATAGAAAACAAACTTATGGTTACTAAAGTGGGAAGGAGAGGGGAGGCATAAGTTAGGAGTTTGGGATGAACAGATACAAACTACTACATATAAACAAGATAAATAACAAGGTCCTACTTGTTGGGAACTATAGTCAATATACAGCTCAATATATACAATTAAATATCTTGATCGATAATGGAAAGAATGTGAAAAAATATGTATATTTATAAGTACATGTGTATAAAGAATCTGCCTGCCAATGCAGAGGATGCAGGCGATGTGGGTTCTTCCCTGGGTTGAGAAGATCCCCTTGTAGGAGGGCATGGCAACCCACTGCAGTGTTCTTGCCTGGAGAATCCTGTGGACAGAGGAGCCTGGCAGGCTACAGTCCATGGGGTCACAAAGAGACATGACTGAAGCGACCAAGCACACATAGACATATGTATACATGTATCTGGACAAGGCAATGGCACCCCACTCCAGTACTCTTGCCTGGAAAATCCCAGGGATGGAGGAGCCTGGTAGGCTGCAGTCCATGGGGTCACTAAGAGTCAGACATGACTGAGCGACTTCACTTTCTCTTTTCACTTTCACACATTGGAGAAGGAAATGGCAACCCACTCCAGTGTTCTTGCCTGGAGAATCCCAGGGACAGGGAAGCCTGGTGGGCTGCCGTCTATGGGATCACACAGAGTTGGACACGACTGAAGTGACTTAGCATAGCATAGCATAGCACATACATGTATCTGAATTGCTTTGCTGTACACCAGAAACTAATACAATACTGTAAATAAACTATATTTCAATTAAAAATAAAAAGATACAATCCTTCCCTTAGAAGCTACAGTGGGAAACATATACACAAACGGGTCATTTGAATTTGAGATCAAACTGGACAGACACCTGGTGAGGCTGGTGCAGGAGAACAGAGGAGAAAGACGTGCTCCACCTAGAGGAACAGGAGGAGGTGACACTGCAGGCTGGACCTGAGGAACAGGTAGGAGAGTCCAGGCAGAGAAGGGACTGGAGGGGCCTCTTAATGTGAAGGGTGAGTCACAAGAGACCAACGTCCAGCAGAGGTCAAATGCGCGTTGGAAAGGTAAGGGTGTGTGGGTGTATGTGCACAACAGACGGAATGCCTGTGTCCCTCCAAAATCCATATGTTAAACCCTTACCCCTCATGTGATAGTATCAGGAGGTGGGGTATTTGGAGGTGATGAGGTCATGAGAGTGGAGCCAGCATGAATGGGATTAGTGTCCGTAGAAAAAGGGGGTCCAGAGAGATCTCTCACCCAGTACAACAGTGTGGGGGACACAGAAGGTGCCATCCATGAACCAGGACGTGGTCCTCACAAGACACCAAATCTGCTGGTACCTGGACTCCCCAGTCTCCAGAACAGTCAGAAATAAACGTGGGTTATTTATAAGCCACTGAGTATCTTGTTACAGTTGCCTGAACAGACTAAGCGTATGAAGGATAAGGGGAGAAGAAGTTTAAGAACTAAGAAGCTGGACTTCCCTGGTGTGGTCAGTGGTTGGGAGTCTGTTTCCCAAAGCAGGGGGCACGGGTTTGATCCCTGGTCCAGGAATATCCCACATGCCTTGGGGCAGGTAAGCCTGTGTACCACAAATACTGAAGCCTACATGCCCTGGAGCCTGTGCTCTGCAAGAAGAGAAGCCACCACAAAGAGCAACCCGTGCACTGCAACTAGCAAGTAGCCCCTGCTCGCCACAACTAGAGAAAGCCCTCTCATAGCAACAAAGACCTAGTGCAGCTAAAAACAAATACATACATAAATAAATTTAATAAAAAATAAGAAGCTTCCAGGTTGTGGTGGGGCCTTTTATTCCATGTTAAGGGCTGTGGTCTACAGAGAATGAAGGGAGGAGGGCAAGGAGAGGTAGAGAGGAGATGTTTGTATGCGTGTATGTGTTGTGTGTGGTAGGAAGATGGTAAAGGGACAAGTTGTAAGGACTTTACAATAACTCAGGAAGGAAAGAGGAGGCCTTGAACCATCATGGCAGTGGCAGTAGGTACCTCAACCCAAAAGAACTTGGGAAGAAAACATACGAATGAGGCATTGGAGAAATTGATGGTAAAAGGCCAGGAGAGCTTGATGCTAGTAACGTAGCAAAAAGGAAGAGTTAGGCAGGTGTGGTGAGTCATTTATCACAGGACAATGAGTTTTAAACCTTAGGAGGAAGAGGAATGGGGTAATCAAAAAACCAGGTGGAACTAGTAAGAACAGAAGGAAGTGCAGCAAAGCGTTGGCTAACTCTGGACTACTAGAGGAGAGAGGTTCCTCAGGGGAATTGTATTTCCCAAACATTGGTAATTAGTCAGACAGAGTCTCTGGAGTTTCAAAGCCAGTCTGAAAGGCAGTCTTACCAGGCAGGGTCTGATGAGGTGGGGTGGGCAGATGCCAAGCGATTATCAGCCTCACTTTCTGGGCCACAGGAAAATGATGGTAACTCGAGCTGCCCTGCTCCCACCTTTCCACAAACAAGAAACAAGGATGCTCACAAATTAACTTTTCTCTATTTCCACCAGAAAACTCAAAGCCACAGTACAAAACTTAACAGCTTCTGGATTTTTTCAGTTGGGTTTTGTTCGTTCTTTAGGCATATGATCAGACCTACTGGCAAGACAAAAAAGAACTCTGCCATTAAAAAACCCAAAGGACTGTGGTTTGGGATATTATTCTTTGGAATACTGGATAATATGATCATGATATATTTGAGTATCTTTGCAAGTTGGACGTTATAGACTTCTATATCTCAAGGGCACAAAATCTCCATGGATAAAGTCAGAACCTTAGGAACAGGAGGGCAGAGAAACTCAACTGTGGCAGGCTAGAGAAACCACACTTTCCACAAGAAAAGAAAGACGGAACCACAAACAAATGGCAGTTTATAATTTCTCCATAAAATGACAGACACACTCCACCCTGTCTAGGCAAACAGAGCCCATAAGCTGTCCCTGAAGATCCACCAAAATATACCCTTGTTCTGGATGTGGCTATTATGGCCTATAAATACTTTCCTTGTTTAATGCTTTTATTCTGTTGCCTGTTTGTGTGTGTGTTTAATCTGTCTCCAGAAGTCGGACAACCTCTCATTCTAATTTATTTTATTTACCATCTCAAAGGTTATTAGGTGCTTAAGTAATTTCTGATGAATATTCTGCAAATTGGGATGACAGAGGATGAGATGGCTGGATTGCATCACTGACTCGATAGACGTGAGTCTGAGTGAATTCTGGGAGTTGGTGATGGACAGGGAGGCCTGGTGTGCTGCGATTCATGGGGTCGCAAGGAGTCGGACACAACTGACCGACTGAACAGAACTGAACTGATTCTGCAGATTGGCCTGTTGACTTCGACTATGAGGAAACTCTCGCAGTATTTTCAGAGCGGTCAGATGGTGGGTTCAATTAAAAAACTCACATGAGCATCTGGTACACTCAAGTTCTAGGCTTATTTCTGCCATTCACTTGCTGCATAAAGTACTTGGGTGAAATATAAACAAGAAAATTGGAGTTGAAAATCTTTCTAGTTGATGACCATGAATGGAAAATTTATATAGTGATTAGATTGTTTTCTTTGCTGTTAAGAAACAGATGACATGAACAGGCTCATGAAAAGATGCTCCACATTGCTAATTATTGCTGCTGCTGCTGTTGCTGCTAAGTTGCTTCAGTCATGTCCGACTCTGTGTGACCCCATAGATGGCAGCCCACCAGGCTCCCCCGTCCCTGGGACTCTCCAGGCAAGAACACTGGAGTGGGTTGCCATTTCCTTCTCCAATGCATGGAAGTGAAAAGTGAAAGTGAAGTCGCTCAGTCATGTCTGACTCTTAGTGACCCCATGGACTGCAGCCCACCAGGCTCCTCCGTCCATGGGATTTTCCCCAGCCAAGAGTACTGGAGTGGGGTGCCATTGCCTTCTCCGTTGCTAATTATTAGAGAAATGCAAATAAAAACCATAACGAGGTACCACTTCACACCGGTTAGAATGAACATCAACCAAAAGTCTGCAAGTGACAAATGCTAGAGAGGGTATGAAGAAAATTTACATTCCCACACTGTTGGTGGGAATGTAAATTGGTGCAGCCACTGTGGAAAACAGTATGGAGGTTCAGAGTTGCTATATGATTCAACAATCCCACTCCTGGGCATATATCTGGAGAAAACTCTAATTCAAAGAGATATATACACTCTTATGTTCATAGCAGCACTGTTTACAATAGCCAAAACATGGAAGCAATTTCAATGTCCATTGAGAGATGAGTGAATAAAGAAGATGTGGTATATACATACAGTGGAGTAATACTCAGCTATAAAAAAGAATGAAATGTGGATAGACCTAGAGATTATCATACTAAACTAAATAAGTGAGATGGAGAAAGACAAATATTATATGCTGTCACTTATATGTACAATCTAAAAAATAATACAAATAAATCTATATGAAATTGAAACAGCACATAGACATAGAAAACAAACTTATGGTTACCAAAGGGAAAAGGAGGGAGAGGGACAAATGAGGAGTATGTAATTTACAGATGCAAACTAGTATACGTTAAATAGATAAGCAATAAGAATTTACTATATAAAAAAGAGAGTAATATTCAATATCTTGTAATAACCTATATTGGAAAATCATCTGAAAAAGCACATATATAACTGAAATCACTCTGCTGTACACTTGAAACTAACATAATATTTTAAATTGATTATAGTTCAATTTTCAAAAAAAAGAATGATATAACCATTGACTGACATACTCTTATTTCTATTGGAGAGTTTTTTTCAAGATAAAAGCCTTAAGAGCTTTCTGATCAATCCTGAAAACTGAAGAATTTCAGAAAGGTAGGGTGACAGAATCCATTAGTGCAAAGGTGAAATCATATTTCTTCTCTCTCTTCCCCTCCCTCAACCAACCCTCACCGGATGAGTGCTCCTGGATTCGCTGGAGACTTGCTGCAATGCTGCAGGACACCGCCCCCCTTCTCTGTAAGCCTGTTCTGTCCCACCAAGGTAAGGGTCATTCCAGTGATGTCTTTACCTGCAGAATCCTTTCTGGAAGGATGGGTGACTTTTATGGAATATCAGAGTTAACAGGGTTTTTCTCCTTACATTACTTTGTCTTTATAAAATTCATTTCAAGACAGTGGGTGAGGAGTCCGCTTTTACTTCCATAGTACGATGGAATGGTACACATGGCCCACTTCCTTGACCAGTGGCCTTTTTACACTCCATGTGTTCTTTTTTTTTAAAAAAAGAATTATTTGGCTGTGTTAGGTCTTAGTTTTGGCACATCATTTTCAGATCCTTCATTGCAGCCTGTGGGCTACACTGTTCCGTGACATGTGGGATCTTAGTTCCCCAAACCAAGGATTGAACCTGCACCCTCTAAATTGCAAGGTGCATTCTTAACCCCTCAACCACCACGGTAGTCCCCATCTTACATGTTCTAAACCTCCTGCAGTTAGTATTGTTGGGTCTTCCAGGGACACAAGCAAGCCAATAAGGGAGGGGAAAATGCAAGGATACAATTTCTGATTCTAGAAAAGTTCCTTATTATTTTGTGCTGGGTGCTTCACAGATATTATCTCATTGGCTCCACTGAATATAACTTTTCTGATAATTAAGAAAACTGGGGCTCAAAGAGATAGAGTATTTCACCCAAGTCCTCACAGCCAGGAAGGGGTAGAGCTAGAAATCCAAGCCACAGTGAGGTGAGATGACTCCACAGCCCCACTCCTTCTTTGCCAAAACACACTGTCAGGAAGTCGGGACTCTAGTCTTGGCCCTGCAACTGAGACCTCAGCAGGCAAGGTCCCTGAACCTCTGCGAGCATCTCCTAATTTGTAAAAATGACCTATATGCCCCCTTTCTTTCCTCAAGCTCCATCTGAAATGTCCAACTCAATGGAGAATCCCCAAATCTCATATGTGCGTGGTCCACAGTTTGAGCTCAACATTTAGTGTGACTGCAGCTCTCTGCTGCTTTGCTAAATCGAGGTCTCTGCTCTCCTGCCAAGACCTGCAGGCTACATTTGTACTACTGGACACTCTGTAGCTACTCTGTTACAAAACACTCAAGCATCCCAATAAAAGGGGATTGAGAAGGCAGAACACTGCCCTGCATTGTGTTCCGCTCCAATCTGGTTCTTGTCCTCATCACCCTCCCCTCTTCTCTGCTCTCTCTCTGAGCAACAGAGAAATAAGTATCCAGGATCTCTAGTGGGGTAGCCGAAGGGAGCAGAGAAATTGGTAAGCCTGCACCGTACTACCCACTGTTGTAGGTGTGCTGCCTAGATCCAGATGGCTCCACTCTATTAGGATTTCCCAGTTTGGGTTTGTCACATTTACATACTTCTTCACAGGCATGTGGGGAGGGCATAATTGTGCATTTTGTGGTTATGAATGGCACAGCCTGGCAACTCTCCGATTATTATTTCCATTTGCTGTCATGCATTATCAATCTAAGATCCATTACACACTGTTTTTTTCATGCATTCCTCATATCGCAAGGACAAAGAAAGGCAAAAAGCCTTGCAAAGAAGCCTTCATCACCAGAAGAATGGGCTAATTCTGATGGAAATGATGGAGTTGGTGTCCAAGACTGAGATGACAGCCTTTGGTTAATTCAAAGTGAAAATTACTGTCAAAAATTTTGGTATCCTGCATGAGTACCAAAAGGGCAAGGTATTGCTAAATGGTAACAAGGGGCCATACCACAGAACAGACTTGTTTTTAAAAAAGTTAGATACAGGACAACCTAAGAGGTTCCAGTTTTCTTTAGCTCACTGGGTTTTCCAGGTTTCTGAAGATGCTGAAATACATTAGTGTTGGGATTGGTATGAAGAGTCACTCTGTGATTTTCTTATTCAAATAGGATCTACTGAGTGCCTGTCATGAGCAGACAGTAAATTTAGGGAGCCTTCAGTGAACAGAAAGTATGCAACAATTATGGATTGGCAAATAATCACTAATAAGATAGCACGCATGAATGTAGTGAGAATTTGAGGAGAAGGCTGTGCACACAAAACTGTTCGTGATCACACACAGCTCACGTCTTCTTGTACTGTATCAAGGAATGGCCAGAGCTTCCATTTTAAAACACAAAACCAGCAACCACCACGTATGATGCAGATTAGCCTCCCTAACAAGTTGGATCCTATCCGTTCCATCTATGACCTGGAGTTAGCGATGCTTGAACATCTACAGAGAGGCTACCCATTCAGTTCAAACAGAACCTACCAGCTCATTTTCTCTTGATCGTTTGATAGTCATAAGGTCACTGAACTGAACCAGACCCCTTAGATCCCTTCCAACAAGCACAGCCTTTATTCTTAGCAGTAATTTCCATCTTTAAAGATAAAAGTATTTCTCTTTTGGAGGAAAATACCTAATTTCCACTGATACAATTAAGAACTGAACATCTCCTTTCCACACATTCACTCAACAGCAAACAGCACCCAAAATAAGCATTAATGCAGCTCACTAAACAGTAGTAGTAGCTCTGATGATCTGAGAAAGTAAGAGAGGCATAATGCTGGATATTTTTTGGACAATGGTGCTAGTGGTGGAGCTGGTAGCCTCAAAAGTGTCTAAATTATTCCTTATAAGAATAAAAGGGTGTGTCTAAATTATTCCTTATAAGAGAAAGAGATGCTGATTCCACAGGGCAGGGGAAAGGGTGGCAGCTGATGGATTTAGGGAACCAAAAGGAAAGTGCTGTGGGGAGAATTTCTGATAAGCTGGATTTATGCTGATTCAGAAAACTTGCAAAAGAGAGTAGTAATACCAACAGGCTTTGTGTGTGATGGTGACGCTGGAGCCCAGAGTTTCAAAAGCTGTTGTGCCAGCTCTGGAGGTTAAATGTCCTGGGAAAGCCAAAAACAAAAATGGAAAATACTGCCAATACACTTCAGTCTGACCACGGCTAGAATGAACAGAACAAGGTAAAATACTCAAATTTCACCCTTCTCCAACAGGTTCAACTTCTAGTGGCCACTTTCCCCAGATTCTTTATGTCTTTGCTTTTTGCTTATTGTAGGAAATGTTCAAGCACCTATGTATTCTATGTAACTGATGGAATAATCCTTTCTCTTCCTTTCCTCACATCAACTCCTACCTTTTAGGAGACATCCAATGTTTACTTTTGTTACTTTAATTACCTATGTAGAGAGCAATAGATGGCAAGGAGTCAGAAATGGGCAAGATAGAGAGAAAGGTTAACCAGTGTCCTGGGGAGGTTACGAATACATACTCAACCTATAAGGCAGTCCCTGTTTTGCATCTTTAGCTCAAGAAGAATGGTGTTTTTAAAATTTAGATAAAAGATCTTTGCCCATGGCTTGTCTCCCTATGAGGTCTCAGAGATCCTTTCTAATAGAGACACTGGAATTTTTTACAATGAATACATTCAAATAGAGAATTCCTGCCACAGAGCTTACTGACATATCAGCTGATACTCAAAAATATAACCTGGTAGCCCAGGGGTTAAGAATCCCCTGCGGATGCACATGACATAGGTTCACTCCGTGGTCTGGGACGATTCCACGTGCCACAGGGTAACTAAACCCATGTCCCACAACTACTGAGTCTGTGCTCTAGAGCCTGTGCTCTGAAACAAGAGAAGCCACTGCAATGAGCAGCCCCTGCTTGTCACAACTAGAGAAAGCCTGCACAAAGAAACAAGGACCCAGCACAGCCAAAAATATATAAATAAATAAAATTATTTAGCATTGAAATATGTATAATATCATATTTGAAACGAGTCGCCAGTCCAGGTTCGATGCCTGATACTGGATGCCTGGGGCTGGTGCACTGGGACGACCCAGAGGAATGGTATGGGGAGGTAGGGGGAGGGTTCGGGACGGGGAGCACATGTGTACTTGTGGCGGATTCATTTTGATGTATGGCGGGGGCAATACAATATTGTAAAGTTAAGCAAAATAAAATTAAAAAAACAATAATAATCTTAAAAATAAAACAAAACAATTTTTAAAAGATATGAGACAAGTCTTAAGAAATAAAAAACATGGATGAAAGCCATTGGTGAATCTAGACTTACATATTCTGATACTGTGTAGAATGTGGTTTAAACTAACTTCACAACCTATTTAACTGTTAGCATGTCTTTCTCATTTCCCCTAGTTTAAATGGAAATTCTCCAGAAGTTACACTGTTTTTTTTTTTCTTTTTAAAGAAGTATTGAGCCATGCAAAAATTTCTTAGAACAAAACTTGAGCTTTGAATGTGCCTGATCATATTTCAGTCATTTGGTATGTCAGGCTACATGAAACTCTTATAACTGGTGAATATATGACATATGAATAGAACTGGAAGTTTTTTTACTTAAGACACACATGCTAACATTAATAACATGAGCACAAATGGTGTATTTATGCAGTAAAGTTGGTAACGATCTCCTCTGGAGTCACGTCCAACCCCACATTTACTAAATGACCAAGGTACCCTGACAGGTCCCCCTCAATACACTATTTCCTGGACCTTTGATCTCCACTGCCTCTCCCATTACAGATGGATCACACTCTCCCATCAACCCATCAAGCCTGACTCAGGAGCCCTTTCCTTTATAACTCTGGCATCCCCACTAGTCCACAGAGCCTTTCCCCAAGTTCCAGGACCCATACAAGGACGCATTCTTTTGTTTGTTTGTTTTTGCCTTACTGTGTGACATGTGGGATCTTAGTTCTCCATCCAGGGGTTGAACCCATGTTCCCTGCATTGGAAGCTTGAAGTCTTAACCACTGGACTGCCAGGGAAGTCCCTCAGACTCATTCTTGGTTTATCTTTTGATCTCAGACTATAACCTGGACATTACAATAAAGCTGAGCACAACCACATCTGGGAGGCAGTTCTCACAGATTATGAAATCAGCAACTCACTGAACCTCAAGAGAACCTCACTGAACCCCCCACAACAAGATAATGCTAATAGCACTTGCCACCTGCCAGGCTGTCAGGGGACTTGGCAATGATGTCTACAAATAACAAAGCAGCCCTATGCCATAAATAACAAGTCTTATTAATAAAATTAGTTCAAGTGCCAGAAAGAATACTAGCAACAGCAGTGGCAGATCACACTTGGTCAGAATAAAAGTAGGTGGAGAAATTTAAAAATGTGCACAAGATCTAAACAGACATTTCTCCAAAGAAGACATACAGATGGCCAAGAGGCACATGAAAAGATGTTCAATGCTGCCAATTATTACAGAAATGCAGATCAAAACTACAATGAGGCATTACCTCATTCTGGTCAGAACTGCCATTGTTAAAGAGTCTACAGACAACAAATGCCGGAGAGGGTGTGGAGAAAAGGGAACCCTCTTCCTACCCTACACTGTTGTTGGGAATGTAAATCGGTACAGCCACTATAGAAAACAGTATAGAGGTTCCTTAAAAAACTAAAAACAGAGCTACCATATGATCCTGCAATCCCACTCCTGGGTAGATATCTGGAGAAAAATGCAGTTCAAAAGGATACATGCACCCCAGTGTTCATAGGAGCACTGTTTACAATAGCCAAGACATGGAAGCAACATAAATGTCCACTGACAGATGAAAAGATAAAGAAGATGTGGTACACACACACATATATATAATGGAATAATACTCAGCTATTAAAAAGAATGAAATAATGCTATTTGTAGCAACATGGATGGACCCAGAGATTATCATACTAAGTGAAATAAGATAAACACAATATATGATATCATTTATATGCAGAATCTGAAAAAAGAAAATGGTACAAATGAATTCATTTACAAAAGAGAAACAGACTTGCAAACAGAAAACAAACATGGTTACCAAAGGGGAAAGGCAGGGAAGGAATAAATTAGGAATTTGGGGTTAATATATACATACTACTACATTTAAAACTGATAACCTATTAGGTTATCTACTCTACAGCACCAGGAACTATATTCAATATCTTATAGTAACATATTACAGAAAAGAAGCTAAATAAGAATATATATATGTGTGTAAACACATATTTGAATTACTTTACTGTATACCTGAATCTAATAAGATTGCAAATCACTTGTATTTCAATAAAACAATTTTAAGTGGATGGAGAGATTTTTCTGATCTTCATTTCAACCAACATTGATCCCTTTTGACACAAGAAGAGTTTCATGTTGTTATTCTAAAGGTTACTTCTACAACACATCCAGCATCACTTTTTTCCAAGTTATTTGGAGGGAACATTGTATTCACTAACAGGACAATAGTGTTGATTTCAAAGCAAGTCCAAATATTACTTCCCCTAAAGTAATTATAGCTATTTAACTCCATTGACAGAGGAGCCTGGTGGGCTAGTCCATTTGGTCACAGAGTCGGACACAACTGGGCGACTAAAAAGCACATACAACCTTTCTGGACCAAAGAGATTCATATCTATTTGCAGCAAGACCCCCATTCCTGGTGTTCCTTAAAACACCCAGATTTCATTCACAGCAGAAAGGATCCCTCGGCCAAGGAGCAGAAGAGGCTCATCCTCCGGCCCTCTGGTTGCAAGAGATGAACACTTGAAGAACCAAAGTCAGATGTCTACTGATTGAACTGTTTTTGGTCTTCCCACCTTGTCCAAGTCAGACTCCAAAAGGAGCTAAATGCTATGAATGAACTTGAAGCAATTTAAAAACCAGAAACAATGAAATGTTTGTCTTCCCCAACTCCCCACTTTGTGGCACATTGAAGAGATGGCACATGGAGCTAAGTTCTACCTAGTACAAGGAACAGATTTCTGCATCCAACTCCTGAGACAGTGCCCCCAGGGTCAGTGGCAGCTTCCATGAATGAAGTCAGAAGTCTGCCCCTGGCTCTTTCTTGGACTTGTGCTCTCCAGAACATCACAGCCATGCTTTCAGAAAAAAACCACAGACTTGCAGATGCTGAGATGTCAGGGGGATGTGAATAGCTGTTCAAAACTCACTCAGGTAAATAAAAATCAAGTCAGCCTGACCAGGAGTCTAAATGCAGCTGAGTCTATGCCAACATTTAATATAAGCCATCCGCCCTGAACAGCTCACGTTTAGAAACTGGTGCTTGGCTTAGGTGTTCTGAGAATCCCTTTCATGAGATGCTGGGAGGATTTACACTGAGTGAAGCCACAACTGCGGTAGCAACCTCTATTGGGATGTTCCATTCATAGGGGAGAAAGAACCTCCTCCTTTCACGGTGGGGTCAGGGAGTCCTTTATTGGCTTGGATCGCCTTTTCGCAGCAAGCAGAGCTTCCGGGGGACGGGCATAGCCGCATCATTCAGAAGGAGTGTGTCTATTAGGAAGCCACAGCCAAACCTATTATTAGAATAGCCATCCCTTGGAAATTCTCTCGAATCTACTGAGCAGTTACTCTGCTAACGAGGTTAGAACCGAGTTCCTGATGACACACGGGCAGCTTGCACACAGCTTTCAAAGTACAGGGACGGTTCACCTTTCCTATATGCACTATGCACCCACGTTGGGGCAGCTGCTTGCAATACAGAAGCACGGCTTTTGGTCATTTTTAAATGACCCCGTCCTGAAGGGGCTTCCCTCCTCCCCGCCTCCCGCTGTCTCCCTGCATCGAACTTGCTGCAGCCATTTGGAATGTGACGAGCAGTCCATTTTAGCAGATCCGATCTGCAGCCTGCCGCCTGCCCCGAAAGAAGGACTATCCTGTCACTTCCAGACAAATGAGTTTTTAAAAAATATCCCGCCCAGGTCTGCCCGCAGCAACGTCCTTTCCTTTCTCCCTGGGTTAATCCAGCCTGAGTGAGGTCAAGGTGCCCAAGAAAGTGGGTGTGGGGGGAGGGAGCAGAGTCTGTTCGCACGTGGGGTGTGCACTGGAACAATGTCACATCTTCAGCATTCAGTGCTCTATGTCCTCAGTAAAGCAAAAGTGTCATGCCCCTCTCACCGGCCAGACATGGACCCAGAACTGCTGCAGAATCTATCTCCTGCCCGCAATCGCGGACGGGAAACAAAGACACATTACCTTTTATTCGTGGAGCTTCCCGGGGAGCCGAGGAACTTCAGGTTTGCAGCGGCTGATCCACCGAAACGGGAGTCCCATGCGCCCCGGGTGCGCAGGCCTGGGCCTACCCGGCGGCATCCGCGCCCGGCGCCCTCCCCTCCGCCTCCGCCGTGCGGCGCCCGCAGCCGCCCCGCCGGCCCCGGCGCCCCCGCCCCCGCCGCCGCCGCCGCCGCCGCCGCCCCGCCGCCCCCGCGGGTCCCCAGTCAGCCCATCGCCCGCTCGCGCCGCTCACGCCGAGCCTGGCCGCGCGCCAGGGCGCACCACCGCCGGCCCGCCCCTCGCCCGCGCGCCGAGCCCCGGGCCGCCGCGCCCAGCCCGCCGCATACTGGGCGGCCCCGCGCGGCGGACCCGGGCACGACGAGCGCGCTCGGGGCGGCGGGAGGCCGGGCGATAGACTGGCTCCGGCGAGTCCCCGCGCGGCGAAGCGCGTCGCCGCCTCCCGCGCCCGCCGCAGGGCCCCGGAGCGCCGCCCGCACCGAGACAACAATGAACGCGCCCGGCCGGGCCCGGCCCCAGCCCAGCCGGGAGGTCCCCGGTACCGCCGAGGTGGCCGAGCCCCCGGTTCCCTCTCTGCTTCGCAAGCGATCGGGACAAAGTTAGGTCCCGAATCAGCCGCCGAACAGCAGAGGCTGTGCGGAGGAGAGCGGGGATTCCGGACCTGAGGACCCCGACTCTGTCCCCAGCAAATCTCACCGAAACCCACCGCAAGAGGCGCCCCCCTCCCACCTGGTAGACCCAGGAAAAGGCTACCTTGGTTAAACTTGGCTGAAGGGGGTCGGCTCTTCTCCCTCGATCTAGTCCAGTTTTCTTGCATTAATCTCCCCTCAACTCTTTGGAAATGGAAGTTCCTGTGAGATAACCTCGTCGTGGACTATTGTCAGAATTCGCAACAATTACTGCGGAGGGGAGACTCCCCTTCAGAGCCCGGGGAGGAAGACGGCCTGACACGGTCTCTCTTCAGAAAAAGAGAAGCAGACTGGGAGACTATCCCGACCGAGAACAATAACTCAATTCACATTGTATGTCTAAATGTTTATTACTTCAGGAGCTCAATTTGCCTTAGACACGTTTTCTTTTCTTTTTTTTCTTCAGGAATTGTCAAAACACGGTTGATGAAATAAAGGGAGAAGCAGACAGGAGCACCCGCTTAGTGAAGGTGGAAAAGCCAGCTTGTCTCAGAGGTAAAATCTTTCTCTAGAACTCACTCTTCCCTTGAATTCCCAGGATCCATCCATCCATCCACCTATCCATCCTTCAAGGGAGGGGCTGGTTCCCCATTCACCCTGGTTTGATGGGGACTCTAGTGTACTGGCACCATTATTTCCAGGGCACTGGCAGGAGTGAAAACTTACAAACTTTATGTTATAATGAAAAGAAATCTCACACATCCTGTCTTCCAACTGATCTTACCAGACACAGCTTGTGTCTTCTCTAAAGATCTCTGGGAAACATATCTGACAGCTTGAGGTCTGTCGATCAACAGAAGGTAAACTGTGTGTACAGATAGTGTTGGAGGGAAAGTTAACACCTATGATAAGGACTACCCATCTTATTTCAAGCTGTGGTGATCACCATGCTCCTGGGTGGAGGATTTGATTGTCTGAATCTGAGTAATGGGAAGCTGAAAAGGATGTTTCTGTACTTTTGAAGTCCTTGGGGATTGTTCTTAAGCAAAGCACAGTTCTTTCATGCTGCCACTGAAACCCATCTCCTTGTGTTCTGAAGCCCTTAGGGAGATATTATTCTTCAGAAGCAGGGTATTTCTGGTGCTGATTTGTTTAGACTGCAACACCTAGCAGGTGGCGATTAAGGAGATGTTCAAAGGTAACATTTCTCTTCCAACTGTTAGTTTGCATTCTTAGAAAAGAGTCTTGGGGTTCCATCTACATCTACCTCCTGCCTTTGCACTGTGGCCATCGGAACTCTCAGTTTGTCCTGAACTCAAGTTGACCCACAGGCAAAGCCTCTTTCCAGGTTCCCTATCTTACAAAATAGCATCCTTCCTCTCCCCTCAGGGAGAGAAGGACCTTTCCTCTCCTTCCTTTCCTTCATTCTTCACTGTCAAGATATCACCAAGCCTGTCCTCATAAAAAGCTCTGCAAAGTCCCTTGAGACCAGCCCCTTGTCTCACGTGTTCCAGTGCCTGGTGCCGGTGGTTAATCTTTGTGGCACGTGTAACCCATGCCCTGGCCTTGGTTAGTGAGTATCACCTATCACTGTTGTGTCTCTAGAAGCCTCCAACTGGATCCCAGTCTTGTCTCTCAGACACATTCTCCACACCACCCAGAGTCATTCTGCTGAAACCCACATCTGATCACAGGACTTCTTTGCTTAAACCTATCTAGGTTTCCCTGGCTCTTAGGAATGAAGTCTTCACTTCTTCAGAGGCCTGACAAGTCCTGAGCACCAAGTCTTCCTTATCCATGCATCCTTGTCTGTTGCCACCAGACTGCTCTCTGCTTGAATTCCATAACCCGATTCCAGGTCCCCTATGTTCCTGGTTCTCGCTCGCCCTGTTGTTCCCCCAGCAGCCAGGGACTGTAGAAGCGACTCAGATCATGCCTTATCTCTGCTTACAACCATCCGGGCTTCTCACTGCTCCTGAAGCATACACCCCATCGTCATCCCATGTTATTCTCCAAGTCCCTCGCTATGTTTTGCCACCCAGGCCACTTTTCTGCCTGTGAATGGCTCTTTCCTATTCTTGGCTTTTGCGTGTCTTGTTTCTCCATCCAGAATGCTCACCTCCACCCCCCTCACTCTTTGTATTGCTGGCTCCTTGCCATCCTTCAGGTTTTAGCTCAAGTGCTGCCTCCTAAATAGCCTTCCCTGATCAGCACTTGGGAAGTGACCTCCCCATCTGCTCTTTGTATCATCAGCCTGTTTATTTCCTTCTTAGCTAAGGTTGGTACTCATGGCTGCATATTAAAGGCACAGACTGATGTCAGACTTCCAGACTTGGCTCTTGCCTCTGACATCTGATAGCTGTGCAATCTTGGGAAAATGTCTTAACCTCTTTGCGCTTCCGTTTTCTCAGCTATGAAGTGGGACTCATAATACTACCAACCTCAATGAGTTGTTGTAAGGATTAAATGAATCAGTATATGTGAAAACCTTAGAACAGGACCAGGCAATATTAGTGTGTACATGTGAGGGCCTCTATGGGTTTTATTCTCACTCTGACCCCAAGGCCTGGGCTAGTTCCTGATGCAGGCTCTCTTTACCCCCTAAGTGTTTTGTGTTTGGACCCCAAACTGAGAATGGATAAAAATTTAGAAAAGGAAAAACTACATTTGGAGAACTTAAGTACTGAGAGAAATTGGCCATGGTTAAAGTAGATGAATGAGATAAAAATTTTAAGTTAAATTATCTGGAGGTTAATGAAAATATGAAGGGAATCTATCCTCTCTTTCATCAGCAGTGATCCTTGGAGTTAATGGATGACAAGCTTTGCCAGTCCAAATTCTATAATGATTTGTTTTCCAAAGAGAAGCCAATTCCAACACTGACGATTCAGGCAGTTTCTTACAAAGACATAAAGAATCAAAGGACCTTGGCAAAGCGTTGGTCCGTCGGCCAGCCCTAACCTGTGGTTGTGATGAAAGAATAGAGAATGTTTCCATTTTAAGCTCGAATGTGATGCTTTTTGAAGCATTAAACTGAAAAAAAGAAACGTGGAAGGCCAGTTTCTGGACATATGCCTTGGTGTTTTGCTTTCAGTACCAGGGAAGATTCAGAAGGAAGGAGAAATACTTTCCTGTGGTTCTTCCTCAGGGCAAGCAGGGTTTTGAGACCTGATAACGTGGGATTCTCATACAGAGCTAGGGAGCTTTGTGTTGAAAGGAGGTGAAGTCTCCAGTAGAGGAGAGGTGCTCGGAAGCTTGCAAATGGGGGATGGAGAAAAGGGTGGAGAAAGGCAATAGCACACCAGGAAGAAGAAAGGGGTGCCACCAGCAAATGCAAAGGCCCTTATTGCATGTCTACAGAGTGCCTCAAGAGGGCGCTGCTCATCTGCCAGGGTAGCATGGGGACACTGGTAAAGGTAGCAAATTCTAGGAGGTGTGTCTTAGGCACAGCAAAGGATCTTAGGCATGGAATCTTTGGCTTTAAAAATGGACCTCAGCGGGACTTTCCTCGTGGTAAAGTGATTAAGAATCTGCCTTCCAATGCAGGGGACTCAGGTTCGATCCCTGGTTGGGGAACTAAGATTCCACATACCACTGGGAAACTAAGCCGGCGTGCTGCAACTACTAGAGCCCATGTGCCACAACTAGAGAGCCCACACACCGCAAGGAAGATCATGCATGCTGCAACTAAGACCTGACGCAACCAAATAAAAAAAAGTAATATAAAATGGAGGCTTCCCTGGTAAAGAACCTGCCTGCAATGCAGGAGACCCCGGTTCGATTCCTGGGTTGGGAAGATCCCCTGGAGAAGGGAGAGGCTACACACCCCAGTATTCTTGGGCTTCCCTGGTGGCTCAGATGGTAAAAAATCCACCTACAATGCGGGAGACCTGGGTTCAATCCCTGGGTTTGGAAGATCCCCTGGAGGAGGGCATGGCAACCCACTTTAGTATTCTTGCCTGGAGAATCCCATGGACAGAGGAGCCTCATGGGCTACAGTCCATGGGGTTGCAGAGTCGGAAACGACTGGGCGACTGAACAACACAATATAAAATGGACCTTGTTCTCAGGTCCTTAAGCATTTCAGTGGCATCTCTGCTGGACCAATGACAAGAGACCCTTTTTATGTCGTGAGGTCAAATGTGAGTTGGGGGAGAGAAGAAAATGAGTAAATTCCTGCCACCTTGGTGAGAAAGGACATAATTGGGCTTAGAGGAGTAAACTAATGTGACTTTCCTTTTTTAATGCCCAAAGTTGCAGAGCAAAAATTATACACTCTTCACTAATAGAAAGTACCTGGTTCTTAACTCCGGGATCTGAAGTCATAGCTTTCCTAACAAGCTCGGGGCAATACATGGAGAAGTTAGGAGAAGATGCTCCAGCTTGGATCTAAGAACTAAGCTCGGGGCAATACATGGAGCCGTTAGGAGAAGATGCCAGCTTGGATCTTAGCCAGAGTAGCACAGATAGTAGATAAAGATGGGCCCCACTCTTTCTTTTGTGTATCTGCCCAGCTGAGGACACACACCAGTGTGGGGTGGATCTGAGTCAGGGCTGCATAATCTTTCTGTAGGAACCTGTAACATGGAACAGCCCTAGAATCCTGCTCTGAAGGTACAGTGTGACCTTGAACAAGTCTCTTAATTTTTTGGTATCCATTTCTTCACCTTTAAAACTGGCCTGATAGGGACTTCCCTGGTGGCTAAGACTCCTCACTCTCAATGCAGGAAGCCTGGTTTCCATCACTGGTCAGGGAACTAGACTCTACATGCCACAACAAAAATCGAAGATCCTGTGTGCCACAACTAAGACTCAGCACAGCCAAATAAATGTTTTTGAAAAACTGGCCTAATAATCATTTCTCTCTCTAGCCTTATTAAGACCATGGATTCAATAGATATCAAATATTTTCAAAACCATACAACTGACCACAATTGATAGCTAACATTATTTTGAGTATATACATCCTGTGCCAGGCACCATGCTAAGAACTTTCCAAAACATTCGTTAATTTGATCATCACAAGAGTCCTATGAGGTGGAAATTATTTTCTTCTCTCTTCTACAGATGAGGAACCTGGGGTTTTAAAAGGTGAAATAAGCTGAAGGGACTGTGTTGCTCATAATTGAACCCAGAGTCATCCTTTTGTGACTCTGAGCTCTTTTCTTCCAAGCTTGATCATTACATACTAATACACATGACATATACGGGCAATCTCAGTGAGCAGGGCCATGCACTTACTTTGATATACACTTTCAATTGTGGATTGAAGGACTTCCCTGGCGGTCCATTGGTTAAGAATCTGCCTGCCAATGTAGGGGACATGGATTCAATCACTGGTTGCTGCAGAGCAACTAACTGGTTGGATCACTTAGTTGCCGCAGAGCAACTAAGCATGTGCACCACAACCACTGAAGCCCACACCCTCTAGAACCCGTGCCCTGCAACAAGAGAAGCCACTGAAACGAGAAGCCTGTACACCGCAACTAGAGAGTAGCTCCTACTCGTCAAAACTAGAAAAAGGCCACACGTGGCAATGAAAAGCCCCATTCACTGCAATGAAGGCCCAGCACAGACAGAAATGAATAAACTTAATTTTTAAAAGTTATGCATTGAGTCACACTTGAAAGGCATCTAGGAAGAGGGTAGTATGTTGTATTGTTATATTAGTTCCTAACCTGTACCAAATAGACATTGTTTTACATTCGATTCATGTTTCTGGAGAACAAAAGTGGCATGTTTTCTTTCTACACTTTCACCAGATTTTGAGAATAAAGCAAGACCCCTTTGGGGGCGGGTTAAAGTCCTTGACTGGCTCTAAGTAAACCTGATTATATTTTTATACCCAATCCTTTTTTCTTCTTATCCCAGGTCAATTAAAGGCAATTCTGAGCCACTTCAATCAAAAAGAAAGAATTATATCTCCTCTCCTGGCCTGACAGCAAGCACTTAAGTCCACAGTCCCTGGGGTAGATGAAGAAATCATCTAATAGCTGTTTTATGTCATTATTTTTTTTAAAATAGCAATGCCATTTAAAAATAGCTATGTTTTATAAACTTGTTATGTTCTCATTACATGAAATTTTTGCTTATTATTTTTTCCTGTTCGGGAATCCTGATTTAGATTGCCTCAACTCAGGGCAGCAAAAACCCAGGGCAAGTCTTTGTGAAACACAGACAAGAATCAATCAAAACATCACAAGCTAATTAATGTCATTTGGAGCCCCAGGAGCAGCTGTATCACAGTGAGTACCATATTATAAAATTGGTGTACATCAGAAGTACACTCAAGGACGTAAGTTAACTCTCTCACCAAACCCTTTCTGTTTATTTGCTCTGAAATATGTATTAACAATAGTTAAGTCTTGGCACTTAATGCCAGATACTGCTTATGCACTTTACATATAACAACTCATTTAATCTTTACAACAACCCTGTGGGGGTCAGTGCTATTACTAATCCCATTTAGAGGGAAAGGAATAAGGCAGAGATGGTTTATAACCCACCTCAGATCCTACAAAGGACAAGTAAGCAACAACCAAATATCAAACTTAAGTGGTCTGAGTTCAGAGTTGAGATTATTGACCCTCACTCATCTCACCGTCCAATGGCCAAGTATTAAATTAGGAGGCATTACTTCCCTTATTCCTAACACAGTGTCTATCAGCGGGAACTTAGTATTTGTTACTTATTTGTGGGCCCATCACCGCATTATGAAAGGGCATTAAGAGAAATATTTGTAAAATTGAACAGAAAAAATTTTCAGCAAGTATTTCTCTTTCAGTTGAGACTTCTAATAGAGAAGGCTTTTGTGCAGGTGATGTCAATCATCAGTCTCTCAAGCAAGCAAGAATAATGGATTGGAACCATGAGCCAGTGTTGGGGGAAGGGGCCCAGGATTTAAGAGAACAGAGGCCCCTGTGCCCCAGGGGAGAAAGTAACTCAGTTTCTTGGAGTTGAGATGGGGCTGAAAACTGTCATTAAGTGATGACTTATGATATAATGACTTTTTTCTGCCATCAAGTACAGATCTACCCTAAGTTATAATGGCTAAGAATTCGCTATAATTCATGTCCTAAATAAAGTGGGCTCAGTGCAGCAGATTTCTAGGGTTCTGATTCAAACAGGAAGTTGGTTAGACTGTTTGCTGAGATGGGAACTGGATATGCAAGATTAGAACTCAAAAAGATATATGGGTGGAAAAGGAAAAAGATTGGCAATGCCTGTACACAGAGGAAGGAAATCCTAAAGGAAATCAGTCCTGAATATACATTGGAAGGACTGATGCTGAAGCTGAAGCTCCAATACTTTGGCCACATGATGCAAAGAACTGACTCATTGGAAAAGACCCTGATGCTGGGAAAGATTAAAAGCAGGAGGAGAAGGGGATGACAGAGGACGAGATGGTTGGATGGCATCACCGACTCGATGGACATGAGTTTGAGGAAGCTCCAGGAGTTGATGATGGACAGGGAAGCCGGGCGTGCTGCAGTCCATGGGGTTGCAAAGAGTCAGACATGACTGAGTGACTGAACTGTACACATAGGGTGTTTAAACCTATGGCACTTGATGAGATTGTCCAGAAAAGATACCAGAGTGGGAAAGAGGGCTCAGGATCTAGCTCTCAGGTAGTGGTTCTCAGACTTAAGCCAGCATTGGGATCACCTGGAAGACTTGTCAAAGCCGATCCCCTGGGTCTCACCTTCTCCAGCAAACCACCATCCCCCTACCACCTCACAACAGAGTTTCTACTTCATAGATCTGGGTTGGGGGTACAAGAATCTGCATTTATTTTTTTTAACTTTTTATTTTGTATTGGGGTATAGCCTGTTAACAATGTTGTGATAGTTTGAGGTGAACAGTGAAGGGACTCAGCCATACATATACATGTATCCTTTCTCTCCCAAACTCCCCTCCAATCTAGGCTGCCATACAACATTGAGCAGAGTTCCAAGTGCTATATGGTAGGTCCTTGTTGGTTCTCCATTTTAATTATAGCAATGTGTACATGTCCATACCAAACTCCTTAACTATCCCTTCTCCCCATCCTTCCCCCCGGCAATCATAAGTTTGTATTATGATTTCTGATCGGTTCCCAGGATGTTGATGCTGCAAGTCAGCAAGCATCACTCTTCTGCTACTGCGGCCTTGGCTTTGCTCCAGGCACCCTGGCCTCTCCACTGTTGTTCTGACCCCTCAAACTCCATCTGTCCCAGGGCCTTTGCATGGCCTGCTGCCTGGAATGTAGCTCCCCAGATATCAATGCAATCAAGTCCAAACCTTTTTCAGGTCCCTGCTCAAATATCACCTTCTTAAAGAGAGACCTTCTGACCATCTTTTTTTTTTTTCTAGTAATGAGACATGGAAGCAAGTTTTCTTTCTTTTTATTAGTGGTGATTTAGTTTTTCAAATGCCAAACTCACTATGATCTATGACTATCTTTCTTAAGAAAGTAACTCCTCTCACTCACTCCCCTGCTTCTGCCCTTCACCCTCATCCTTTCCCTGTTTTTTTTTTTTTTTTTCCTCTAGGTTGCCCTTCTCATCTTCTAACAGACTATATGACTTATTTACTTGTGTGTTTTGTTCATTATCAGTCCTTCCCTGGAGAGGAGGGATCATGTCTTTTTTTTTCTTTTTTGCTGACTCTCTCAAGCCTAGAACTGTCCCTGGCACATATCAAATGTTCAATAAATATTCATTAAAGGATGAATTTAATGTAGGAATAAAGATTCTTGCATGTAGAATTGTAGTTTTAAGAACTTAATTCTGGGACTTCCCTGGCAGTGCAGTGGTTAAGACTTTGCTTTCCAATTAAGGGGGTGCAGGTTTGATCCCTAGTCAGGGAACTAAGATCCCACGTGCCTCCTGGTCAAAAAACCAAAATGTGAAACAGAAGCAATGTTGTAACAAATTCAATGAAGGCTTTAAAAATGGTCCATATCAAAAAGAACCTTTAAAAAAAAAGAATTTAATTCTGATAGAAATTCTTCATAAATAGTTTCTTTCATATCAAAAATGAAATATGATCATGTTGTTCCATTCTGAGAGAAAAAAAAATCTCCTCTCATACCTGGGGGTAAAGTCAAAGATCTTTGATATATTCACCAGTAGGCACTGGTTGGGCTGGGACATGACAGGGAACACACTCTGAGGTAGTTCCCATCCTCCTGTTGTCTACCTGGTTAACACACTCTTGCTCTATAATAAACACCTGGTTAACAACACTCTCTTGCTCTATAATGGCCTATGCATATCTCTACCCACTTAAACCATTTCTGCATTTGTCTGCATGCCTCACTCAGGATTTCCTCCAAGGTAGGAATCATGGTGGTGCTCATTTTTTGTTTTATTTGAAGTCCTCCAACTTTGTTCATCTGTATACAGTATACTTAATGTTCCTTTATCACTGTTTTTTGGCTAAGCATTATGATCATTATCTAGTAGATTTTTAAGTGAATCCATTCAGCTAATAAAAAACAGAAGAAGCATCTGTGATGGTAGGAAACAGCATTTGATCAGTGTTTATATGCAATTCCCTATAATTGTTTTAATAAAAGTGGCCTAAATTATAGTCAATCTTAAGCTATAAATGAGCTCCGTCGCTCATAAATGAGCCAGGGCGAGTTGTGCACTCTGTATGCACTGTTGGCAGTGCGGAACTTCTGCACTGTGTTCTGAAGATTCCTAAAAGCATTCATGGAGCCCTGATGAAAACACTTAGTAATCCTGCAGCTGTAAATTCTATCTTGAAATGGATATTTTTCCATCTCCCCTCTCAGTCTCTACTTAGTAAACTCTAAACCGTTTTGATGTTGACTTTCCAAAACACAAGGTTATTCCTTGGTTTATATTCTTTTATATTCTTCTTGAATGGGGTCTTGGGAAGACCCTTAAGGGTGCTTTCTTGGATTCCACCCTCTTTCTCACTCTTTCAAAAGTGCAAAATAAAGAAATAAACACTGTGGTCAGAATAGTTGCTCTCAGGCAGAGCTGAGGATGTGAAAGTCACTCAGTCATGTCTGACTCTTTGTGACATCATGGACTAAACAGTCCATGGAATGCTCCAGGCCAGAATAGTGGAGTTGATAGCCATTCTCTTCTCCAGGGGATCTTCCCAACCCAGGGATCGAACCCAGGTCTCCCACATTGCAGGCAGATTCTCTACCAGCTGAGCTACCAGAGAAGCCTGAGGTGAGGATGCTTGAGGGCAATTTTGGTCTTGAGTTCTCAGTAGAAGAGTGGATACGGCAGAGACAAAGGAAAGTACCTTTAGAATCTTCAGAGGATGCCTTCTGTGCTATTTGCAAAGAAAATTCCCTTGGAAATGGTTATAACCTAAACTGGGATCAGACAATAATAATAATAATGGCTATTATTTATTGAATGGCACCAGGAACATTATGTGAATCATCTTTAATTCCTGCAGCAACACTGCAAGTAGGTGTTGAGTCCAGCCCCAAGGCCACAGGTGGGAGGCCTTGCCCCAAGGCCACAGAAGCAGAGCCCAGAACCAAGGCCACCTCTGAAGGTGGCTGAGCCCCTTTGTAACTGTTGCCAAAAGCCCCCTTGACCATTGCCAGCAGGCTTCCTGACCCCAAATTAGGCAAAAATGCCCACCCCAGTAGTCACTCTATGGCACCCTAACCAATCACCTACTGCCAACCTTCCAGCAGGAATTTTCTTTGTCTTGAGGTTATAAAAATTGGTTATTAACCCACGAAAAATGGTTGACTCTCCTTGGTCTGTCAGGAGGTTGGCCCACTGCACTAGCAGTGCCCACATTATTTCTTCTGTTTGTTCTTAATAAACTCACTCCCTTATGAAATGCTGCATGTCTGAAAATTCTTTTCCAATCTGTACTTGGATTGCTTCAACAGTAGGTATTATCAATTTCCATTATATAGATCCAGAAAATGAGGCTCAGAAACATTAAGAAACTTGCTGAAAGTTCATACCCAGAAAGAGGCAGATTTGAATCCAGGCATCCTGGAATGCAAGGTCAAGTAGGCCTTAGAAAGCATCACTACAAACAAAGCTAATGGAGGTGATGAAATTCCAATTAAGCTCTTTCAAATCCTAAAAGATGATGCTGTGAAAGTGCTGCACTCAATATGCCAGCAAATTTGGAAAACTCAGCAGTGGCCACGGGACTGGAAAAGGTCAATTTTCATTCCAATCCCAAAGAAAGGCAATGCCAGAGAATGCTCAAACTGCCGTACAATTGCACTCATCTTACACACTAGCAAAGTAATGCTCAAAATTCTCCATGCCAGGCTTTAACAGTATGTGAGCCATGAATTTCCAGATGTTCAAGCTGGATTTAGAAAAGGCAGAGGAAACAGAGATCAAATTGCCAACATCCACTGGATCATTGAAAAAGAAGAGAGTTCCAGAAAAATATCTGCCTTATTGACTATGCCAAAGCATTTGACTATGTGGATCACAACAAACCATGGAAAATTCTTCAAGAGATGGGAATACCAGACCACCTGGCCTGCCTCCTGAGAGATCTGTATGCAAGTCAAGAAGCAACAGTAAGAACTGGACATGGAACAACAGACTGGTTCCAAATCAGGAAAGGAGTACATCAAGGCTGTATATTGTCACCTGCTTATTTAACTTATATGCAGAGGACATCATGAGAAATGCTGGACTGGATGAAGCACAAACTGGAATCAAGATTGCCAGGAGAAATATCAATAACCTCAGATATGCAGATGACACCACTCTTATGGCAGAAAGTAAAGAAGAACTAAAGAGCCTCTTGATGAAGGTGAAAGAGGAGAGTGAAAAAGTTGGCTTAAAACTCAATATTCAGAAAACTAAGATCATGGCATCTGGTTCCAGCACTTCATGGCAAAAAGGTGGAGAAACAATGGAAGCAGTGAGAGACTTTATTTTGGGGGGCTCCAAAATCACTGCAGATGGTGACTGCAGCCATGAAATTAAAAGACGCTTGCTCCTTGGAAGAAAAGCTATGACCAACCCAGACAGCATATTAAAAAGCAGAGATGTTACTCTGCCAACAAAGGTCCATCTAGTCAGTTATGGTTTTTCTAGTAGTCATGTATAGATGTGAGAGTTGGACAATAAAGAAATCTGAGCACCAAAGAATGGATGCTTTTGAACTGTAGTGTTGGAGAAGACTCTTGAGAGTCCCTTATACTGCAAGGAGATCCAACCAGTCCATCCTAAAGGAAATCAGTCTTGAATATTCATTGGAAGGACCGATGCTGAAGCTCCAATACTTTGGCCACCTGAAGTGAAGAACTAACTCATTGGAAAAGACCCTGATGCTGGACAAGATCGAAGGAAGGAGGAGAAGGGGATGACAGAGGATGAGATGGTTGGATGGCATCACCGACTCAATGGACATGAGTTTGAGTAAGCTCCAGGAGTTGGTGAAGGACAGGAAAGCCTGGCATGCTGCAGACCATGGAATTGCAAAGAGTTAGACACGATTGAGCGACTGAACTGAACTGAACTGATGGCAAATAACATAATTTTTTTTCAACAAAATATAGAAATATTCTTATTGAGCCCAACAGCCACTGGAACCAGTAAATAATCATATACACAGCTGGGCACCGCCTGTGACAAACAGCTGTATCACACCATTTCACCCTGTGCCTGCACCAGTAGCCACTGTATCATTTATCAAGAATGCTCTACTTTTGAGCCTCTGGAAGTTTCATGGCAAAAATCTAGTAGTTTTAAAATTTGTGGATTTTTAAGAAAACTTTAAGAAAAGTAAAAGTGTCTCGGAAATTTGACTTTTAAAAAGAATAGCTTCCTGAGCATATCTTTTCCCTCAGCCAGAGAAAACTGCTGGCTGAAATTTTCAAACTCAGAGATGAATTGTTAGTTTTCTTCATGAAATGCAAATAAAAACAAACAAACGTCCCCCTCCCCAAACTACAGCCTTTAAAGGGAGCCCTAGTACATTGTTGGTGGGAATGTAAATTGGTGCAGCCATCCTGTCCCTCCACTCATGAAGCTGCCATTCTAGTAGAGGAGCCACGCAATAAACAAATAAGTGAGTAAGTACTTAGTTTATGAGATGGGAATGGCTGTGGCCAGGAGGGAGGTATATTATGTGGAAGTTGGATTGTAGAGAGAGAGGGCAGAGCCTCCGAAAGGCAACTGTAATGAGTGGGTAAAGAAGTCTGGAAGGTGAGATGAGGCTTGACCATATGTATACCCAACACCTCTCTACCTCCCTGGGGCACATTTGCATCCTGCAAAAGAGAACGCTGAAGAATTGATGCTTTCGAATTATGGTGCTGGAGAAGACTCTTCAGAGTCCCCTGGACTGCAAGGAGATCAAACCAGTCAATCCTAAAGGAAATCAACCCTGAGTATTCATGGGAAGGATGAGTGCTGAAGCTCCAATACTTTGGCCACCTGATGCGAAAAGCTGACTTATTTGAAAAGACCCTGATGCTGGGAAAGATTGAAGGCAGAGGAGAAGGGAGAGCCAAGCATGAGATGGTTAGATAGCATCACTGACTCAGTGGACATCAGTTCAGTTCAGTTCAGTCGCTCAGTCGTGTTTGACTCTTTGTGACCCCATGGACTGCAGCATACCAAGTTTCCCTGTCCATTTTACCAACTCCCAGAGCTTATTCAAACTCAATGACATGAATCTGAGCAAACTCTGGGAGATAGTGGGGGACAGAGGAGCCTGGTGTGCTGTAGTCCATGGGGCTGTAAAGAGTCAGACACGATTTAGCAACTGAACACATCTGGGGGAGGGATAAATTAGGAGTTTGGGATTAACATATACACACTACTATATTTAAAATAGATAACCAACAAGGACCTTCTGTGTAACACAGGGAACTCTGTTCAATGTACTATAATAACTTGAATGGGAAAAAAAGTTGAAAAAGGATATATGTATATGTGTAACTGAATCACTTCATTGTACACCTGAAACTAGCAACATTGTTAATCAACTATGCCCCAATATAAAATAAAAATGTGAAATAAAATAAAAATTAAAACAGGAGTATACCCTTACCATGGGCAAGTTCATAACTCATAAAATAACCATGTGCAAAGAATGTCAATTAATGAAATCATATAGTAAATATTAAGTAACTGTATTATGAGAATGATGGACTTAACAACAGGAAATATGATTTTAACCAAACCAACTACATATACATAGGATGAAAAAAAGCAGTACTAAAAAAAAAATCCTGAATTTTGTTGACGACACACTTAATTAGGAACCTGGAGTGTTACAGGGTTGGCTCAAAATCTAGTGCAATATTAGTACACAAAGTAAACCAGAGTGTTACCAGAAGGGTTTATAGGACCTCTATATTCAGAACATATGCGAATTACTGAGTTTAATTTCACGGGCTACATTTTAAGATGAATGCTTGCAATTTTAACTGTGTCAAGATGAACATAATTAGGGATGCAAAGCTTTCAGAGCCAACTTCAGTGATTGAAGGGAACAGTGATGCTTAGTCCTTGAAAGAATAGCTCTGGTGAGGGAAGGCAGGAGCCAGCTTCCTGGAGAATTGATTTCAGGGAGATTTGGTGTGTTAAGTGCTGGTACAGGAAACTAGATCCCTGTGGGGACAGAGGGGCTTTAAGAGTGCAGACTTTACTGTGACTTTGTAACTCAGAGCTGCTAACCGATGGGGCGGCCTCCTTGTGACACAGTGGGTGGGGCTAGGCACCACCAGTGATCCTGCAGGTGAGAAGCCCTCCCTGGGTGGGCAAATGGACTCCTGACCCTGAGTTCCCTCTGAGTCTTGGAGTCAGGGAGCAAGAACCACCAACGAAGAGTTCCATTTGAGTGGCTGGCTCAGGCGCTATGAGTTCCCAACACTAGTAATTTGTATTCAGAGAACAAACGTAACATTGTCTGACTTTAAGCAGCGCTAAAGGCATGGACTTTGAGAAGTAAACACTATCTGGAATGGTGCTGACTGCAGGTCAATTAGAAATGCAGAGCCCTCCAAGATAGGAGTCTGCTGTTCATTTATTGAGTTCCTCATCCTCAAAGGCTGCCTGACCTAGCTTGGCCTGGAATCCTCTAGAAGGTTTCATCCTATCCCCGCCCTCCCCCCGACCGCAGACTGTTTCAGAGAGCCCCTCTCAGTTCTCTCAACTCAACCACACACTTCAAGCTGCCTGGTCCCCGCTCCAGGCTCTTCACTCTGGTTTTGCTTTCTGCCTTCTGTCTTGGGTTTTCTGGATGGTTCCTCACTTCTTGAGGCTGCTTTCATCCAGCTCCTGGACCTCATTGCTCCTTTGGCTGCTCTTGGGGTTTAGCCCTGTCCACCCCCTCTGGCTTTGGGAGCTTGTAGCCCAAGTCCAGTTCTCATTGCCCTGGAGGAAAGGGCCAACAGGTGTATAATTGGCATTCAATAGCCCTGCAATAATTCCATTTATTGACTATCTATTTATGTGCCAGACATGTAATAGTCTATGTCTCATTTAATTCCTGTAATGACATTTCAAAGCAGGTGTTATGCCCACTTTACAAAAGAAGAAACTGAGGTTTAGTGGCTAACTTGCATAGGTTACTCAATGAGAAGCAAAACTGGAATTCAGACCTCTCCATCTGCTTCCCACATCTATATTTTTCTCTAGTTTTGAGTCAGCACTTTAATAAAATGATGCCAGGTTTTCAGTAAATATTTGTTGATTAGTGCTTTTTTTTGTTTGTTCACTTGCTTTTAGGGGATGAAGAAAAACATTCTCTTCATTTTCATTAAAAAAAAAAAAAAAAAAGCAGGCCATGATCTTAGGACTCTCCTGAAACAGTGGTTGAGTGGATTTAAAATGAAAGCTCTATGTTTGACAAATTTGCTGTGAGATTTCATACTTGGATAATTCTAAATGGGAAAAGAATCATCTCTGTGGGCCTACTGAAGTTTCAGCTCTCAAAACTTAATTGAAATTATAAATGAAATTTTAAAAAATTCAGTATAGCAGGAATGAGTCATACTATCTGATAAAGACTCTCATCACCAAGTAGTGCCTTGAATTTAATGAATAACAAGTCAGGCGATGGCCCAGATGACAAATGTGTGTGGCACCAATTGTGGCAGATAGGGCCTGATTCAAAATTTATAAGTATGGGATGGATTGTCGGGAAATTCTTTGATTTTACCCAATTCCTCTCTTTTTTTGTATTTTAATACTCTGAACAAAACATTTTTTTTTAGTAATAAGCACACATTGTACTTTTATTCCCCCTAGGGAAGAAAAAAATCCAAACCCGGAAACTGTAAATATCAAACTTCAGGAGGCAGCAACTCTGAGCAGAACAGAAACACACCATTACAGGCTTCCTTGGTTCCCAAGTTGGCAGGAGTGACGAGATGTACCCTTCATACCACAGGCAGATGGGACAGGAGATCCAAGCCAGCACCAGGCACCATCCTCACTGGATGTATGGCTCTGGCTAAAACTGTTTAACCAGCTTTGGACCCTCAGTTTTATCATCAATAAAAAGGGAGATAAATTAAGCAAAACGTACAAGAGAGCATAGTAAACTATAAGCACTTTATGGAAAGTGATTGCTACTACTTTAGATCACAGTATTCCAGTGGGGAGAAATCAACTCATCTGCTATTAGAATTTCACAAAATAGAAACAAAGTCATGGATGTAGGAAACAAACTTATGGTTACCAGGAGGGAAGTGTAGTGAAGTCAGTCGTGTCCGATTCTTTGTGACCCCATGGACAGTAGCCAACCAAGCTCCTCCGTCCACGGGATTTTCCAGGCAAGAATACTGGAGTGGGTTGCCATTTCCTTCTCCAGGGGATCGAACCCAGGTCTCCCACATTGTAGGCAGACGCTTTACCGTCTGAGCCACCAGGGAAGTCTACCAGGAGGGAAAGGGAAGGATAAATTGAGAGATTGGGGTTGATATACTTACACTACTACATATAAAATAGGTAACTAATAAGGACCTACTGTATAACATAGGAACTCTACTTAATACTCTGTAATGACCTATATGGGGAAAAAAATCTAAAAAGGAGTATATATATGCAATGGCACCCCACTCCAGTACTCTTGCCTAGAAAATCCCATGGGCGGAGGAGTCTGGTAGGTTGCAGTCCATGGGGTCGCTAAGAGTCAGACACGACTGAGCGACTTCACTTTCACTTTTCACTTTCATGCATTGGAGAAGGAAATGGCAACCCACTCCAGTGTTCTTGCCTGGAGAATCCCAGGGATGGGGCGGGCCTCGTGGGCTGCCGTCTCTGGGGTCGCACAGAGTCGGACACGACTGAAGCGACTTAGCAAGTCACTCAGTTGTGTCTGACTCTTTGCGACCCTAATCCTATACAGTCCATGGAATTCTCCAGGCCAGAATACTGGAGTGGGTAGCCATGCCCTCCTCCAGGGAATCTTCCCAACTCAGGGATCGACCCAGGTCTCCTACATTGCAGGCAAATTCTTTACCAGCTGAGCCACAAGGGAAGCCCAAGAATACTGGAGTGAGTAGCCTATCCTTTCTCCAGCAGATCTTCCTGCCCTAGGAATCAAACCAGGGTCTCCTGCATTGCAGGTGGATAATTTAGCAACTGGGCTATCAGGGAAGTCCAAATGTCCCCTAATTCCCAGGTTCCATTCTACTTGGTATCTTTATAGCTCATTTATAGATATCTTGCTTTGGGTGGCTTCGTATTAGATTTAGAAGGTTTCTCTTAATTTCCAAAGTGCTATTTGATTGGGTGCTGAAGAGGAAATACTGTATTCTCTGGTTTCTTCCACACTTGCTTAGGAAATGGTTGCAATTACACTAGATATGTGTGTGGGGGGGTGCACAAAAATTTAGGTAGAATTGATTTTGTGATATTAGATATTGATTACACATTTGTTTCTATGTACACATAGAAAAATATGACATTCTTTGAAAACCTCTGCCTCTCTAATTTTTTTTTTTGTAAAATTTTACTGTTTGATAATTTAGTTGTTGACTTTTTAAAAAATTTATTTATTTATTTTAATTAGAGGACAATCACTTCACAACACTATGGTGGCCCCTGCCACACATAGTCACGAATCAGCCACAGGTGCTGAAAGTTAATATCTACTTTACAATGAAAAGGAAATAAAACAAAAACTTCCAAGCAAAGCAAAACTTGAACTTCAGCTTATTGCCAGCTTTCACTGAAAAGGCTATTGATATTTGACTTATAGAAGCAGGGGAAAGTTTTGAGTGTTTTTTCTTTTTTTCACTGCAGTATGCTTCATTTACAAAGTTATGCTGGTTTCACATGTACAGCAGAGTGATTCAATTATATATATATACATGCATGCATTTATCCTTTTTCAGATTCTTTTTTCATTATAGATTGTTACAAGTTATTGAATATGGTTCCTTGTGCTATACAGTAGGGCCATGTTGTTTTATCTGTTATATATATTAGTATGTATCTTAATCCCATACTCTGAATTTACCTCTTCCCCCCACTTTCCCCTTTGGTAACCATAAGTTTGTTTTCTGTGTCTGTGAGTCTGTTTCTCATCTGTAAAGAACTTCATTTCTACCTTTTTTTTTTTTTTAACATTTCACATATAAGCAATACCACATGATAATTTGTTTTTCTCTAACTTGCTTCAGTTAGCATGATAATCTCTAGGTCCATCCATGTTAAATAAATGGGTTTAAAAGATAACATTAATGAATAAGGTTGATGTGCAAAAAACAAAACAAAACAAAACAAAAAAGTCCCTTAGCAAAAAAGATTAAAAAGGAAATCCCTGTTCTAACGTGGTGACTTTTAAATAAGCCGGTGGTCGGTGACTTTGTTTACACTGCAGTTGGGGATCACTTTACTTAGGAAGCTGCTCATTCATCATTGTACTAATGAGTTAATAAGCAACTAGATTCCTGTTTTTTCCAGTTGTGTGCTGCTCCACTTTACTTCTGGGCAGCAATAGCATAAACAGTTTCAAAGGAAGGGTTCGAGAAGGAAAGAAAACTTAGAGCTAGAGACTTTCAGAAATATGCTTGCAGAATATGTATCTCAAAGAATAATGCATTATTGCTAGACTTAGAGTGTAGAAAATGTGTCACAATGATGTATATTTATATACAATAAAAGTGCCAATGAATGAAAAAGTAGCAATTAAGTGGAAGAGTATCTCTTTAGAAATCTTAATTTTTTAAAAGTCTGGATTGAAATTCTGCCCCCAAATGTACACCTGACTATCAAAGAGGCCACTGAAAACTCTCCCTCCACAGTCCCAAACCTCTCTCATCAGTCAGGAGGGGAAGGGCGGGGGTTTAATTGGTCAAGTTTACAGCAATGGGAGAAAGACTTCAAGGGAAAAGCAATTTCAGAGTCACAGCAAATCTATCTGAAAGCAGTTAGATGAAGAAAAATAAAGTCAGGCATTTTAGCATTCCTCTAACATCTAGGCACTATTTTGGTGGAAGCAAAACTATGTAGCTACTGATGTAATTTCCATCCAAACATTTGGGTCTTGTTAGGACAACACTGCAGTGCTGTCCTTAAGGTCATGACAAGATTCTTTAACTGAACTCCTACATCGCCTCCCTCAAACCCCACCTGCCCTCACCTACTCCTACTCAGTTATTTAGACCCAATTATTTAGTATATTGAGCTCATTTTTCCAGAATGAGATTCTGGAAAATTCTTCAAGGTGATTATAGGTATTCTTTCTAGGGTGTTAGGACCTACAGTACAACATACTCTTTTGTTGCACTCAGATTCAGACACATTATCAGAACTTGAGTTTTAATATAGTGGATGTGTATTGGAAAACCACTGTACCTAAGAGTATTTCCCCAACAGTCCTAGGAAGTCAGAAATCAAACACTGGTTCTCCCCTGGGAGCGCTTTGTTTTAGGCAAGTACTCTTCATTATTATTCCAAAAATTTTTTTTACACGCATTATGTTTAAAAGGGCCTGGGAGCCAGTTTCTACATTTAATGCATTGTTTTCTTTCTCTTTGCAAAATCCTTCTGTTGCTCTTAGAATGGGAGGAGTTCTGTACAGAAGCTTCAATCGCAGAACTGTAACAAACAGATGTAAATTCTTGCTGAGGTCAGGCGTTGTGCCAAGCACTCTATTTATCTTAAGTCACTTAACACTTTATCCCCATTGTACAGATAAGGAAAAGTCACAGAGCTGGTGAGAGCCGAGATGAAATTCAAACTCAGACAGCATGGTTCCAGTGTCCTCACATCATTCCATATTGTTTCTCTAGCAAGCTTTGCCTCCTTATGTTAAGAATTCAGAAATTTTGTATGGCAGCTGCTATGGACTGAATTTGTCCCCCACCAAATTCATATGCTGGAGTTTTAACCCTCAATATCATGGGGTCCTTGGGAGGTGATTAGGGCTGGATGAAGTCATGAGATTGACATTAGTGCCTTTCTAAGAAGAGGAAGAAGGACGGCTCTGGTGATCCCGTGGCTGAGACTCTGCTCCTGATGCAGGGAGCCCGGGTTTGATGCCCAGTTAGGGAACTAGATCCCGCTTGCCACAACTAAGAGTTCACCTGCTGCAATTAAAGATCCTGTGTGCTGCAACTAAAACTTGGCACAATCAGGTAAATAAATAAAATATTTTTTAAAAAAAAGAAGAAGAAGAGGGAGAGACATCAGAGCTTCCTCCCTGTGACGTGAGGACACAATGAAAGGGTGGCCATCTCCAAACTGGGAAGAGAGCCCTCACCAGATAACAACCTGCCGGCACCTTGACCTTGGATTTGCTGGCCTCCAGAACTATGAGAAATAAATTTCTGTTGCTTAATCCATCTCATCTAGGGTATTTTTTTTTTTTTAAATAGCAGCCTGAACTAAGACATGGCAATTCACCTGTCCATCTTCTATCTGCCTACCCCTGATATTGATGATACGCAGTGAAGAATAAGAAGTTAAGGAACTATGAAAGTAAGCAGATGGGCAGTGGTCTTTAAGAGCAATGTTAATCCATGCGTTATAACAGCAATTAAAGATATTTATGGAGCCAGAAAATCTGTTTGCGAATATGTGGTCCAACTCTTGTTATTTTACAGGAGAAGGTAGAATCCAGAGAGGCTAAGCGACTTGCTCAAGGTCACACAGAAGTTAGAACCAGGTTATTTATTTTGTGGGATTAGAGAAGATTGATTTCTGTCTATAGGGTAAGTGGAGTCTGCTCTAAAATACAAAGCTCTCATTCTCCTCCCATGTTGACTCACAGTAGTAGATGCAATTCTCGTTTTATTATTCTAATGACAAGAGCACACTGCTTCTGATTAGAAAAAGCCAAAATACGAGACACAATTAGAATCAGATGATGCTGCTTAAAAATAATTCAGAAACCAGCAAGTTCAGTGCTTTGTCATTTTTTTTCCCCTCTTTCTAGGATAGAGTCAATAGAACTGAATCATTACAATGAAGCATGTGACAGAAATGTTGACTATTTCTGCCCTGTCTGTCTATTTACAACTTCTTTAGACTACAGCAATTGTCAGCAATAAATAGATGATATTCAAACAGTGGACTGATTTGCTATGCAGTATTATAACTAACAGAGTAGTTCATTCTTTGGCTAAATTATACTTGTAAGAACTGAGAAAATGGGTGAAAAAAATGCACTCCATCCAAAATGATAACCAAGGGTCATTGTGTATTTTCTTGAAAGAAATAACAAGGTACGCACATTTTAGACACAGAATAAATCAGAGTAGAAGACTGTGGGAGCGAGTCTTTCCAGGAGCAGTTTGATATATCAGAAAAAAAGTCCATCTGTTTGAATTTTATAAACTTGCCAACATTCCCTTGAAGGGGATACTATAGTGTAATATTTACATGTATACTATACATGTAAATAAACCACTTTCTTCCTCAGGTGTTTACCAAGACCAGGGCCAAGTGAAAAGGTCAAGGACACAACACACCAGCCACCAGCCTGGTGTTCCTGAGTGTGGACTTTTCAGCTTCCAAATTACTGGCATCACAGTTTCAGTCAGGCTGTGCCGGCTGGGCCAGCAGTAGTTAGAACAGTTCTTTTTTTTTTTTTAATTTAAATTTATTTATTTTAATTAGAGGCTAATTGCTTTACAATATTGTATTGGTTTTGCCATATATCAACATGAATCTGCTACAGGTGTACACATGTTCCCAATCCTGAACCCCCTCCCACCTCCCTCCCCATACCATCCCTCATAATTTCACAGTTTGTATGGAAATACAAAAAACCTCAAATAGCCAAAGCAATCTTGAGAAAGAAGAATGGAACTGGAGGAATCAACCTGCCTGACTTCAGGCTCTACTACAAAGCCACAGTCATCAAGACAGTATGGTGCTGTCACAAAGACAGAAATATAGATCAATGGAACAAAATAGAAAGCCTAGAACAGTTCTTTAAAGTCATAAGCCCCAGCACATTATGTATCAGCTCACATTCCTCTAATACTTACCATCTGATTCAGAGTAAAATCTAAAGCATATACACCAGCCTACAAAAAAAAATTAACATTATCTGGAACGCTTTTTCCTGACTCTCATTCATCTCCTCCCACTGTCCTTCTCTCTCCCTCCCTTTATTCCAGTCCCTGGACAAGCCATGTTCCCTGCTCCTGGTCATTGCACTTACTGTTCCCTCTGCCTGGAACTCTCTTTCCCCGGATAGAGTCTGGTGGTGTATATAGGGCTTCTCTCAGGGGAAAGCCGTACGGATCACCCAGTCTAAACCACATCCGTTCCCCTGCTGCCTCTCTTTGCCCTCCCATGCTGCTTTACTTTGCTTTGTGGCATTGCCCATCATCGGATACAGTACAGGTGTGTTTATTTTCTGCTACTCTGTTCCACACAAAGGGACTCCCATGAAGATGGGGATGGGCATGTTTTGTTCTCTGCTTTATCCCCAGCATTTGGACAAGTATCTGGCATATCACAGACACTTGTTGAAAGAATGACTTCATAGAGAACTCAACTGAACTATTTCTTCACTGACTATTGGCTGCATGTCTGCCCGGTGACATCATTGGAGAGACACTGCAGTCCCTTAGAGAGACTACCAGGTCAGCTGAGACTGATCATGTCCCTGGTCAGGATTGAGATTCAATCAAGGCACCTAGGATAGGGCTTGAATTTGACCACTGGGACAAGAGAGAAAGAGATGTAAACATCATAGGAAGAATTTCCTCTAAGGGCAGTTTTTATTATCAGCCAAAAGCATTTGTATGCTTACTTTTGTGAATAAAGATTCAGCCTTGCTAATCTGATCAGTTCCCAATTTATTCCTGTTTATTCAGATCATTGCCCCAAGAAAGTTAATTTTGGCAAGAGAAGGATGCCAATGTTTTTAAATCTTACCCTCCTCTTCATTGTATGTGTGCATATACACTCAGTTATGTTTGACTCTGTGCAACCCTATGGACTACAGCCTGCCAGGCTCCTCTGTCCATGGCATTCTCCAGGCAAGAATACCGGAGTGGGTTGCCATGCCGTCGTCCTCCAGGGGATCTTCCCGACTCAGGGATAGAACTTGGGTCTCCTGCATTGCAGGAGGTCTCTTTAATGACTAAGTCCCCAGAGAAACCTATTTTTAGTTTAACACTATGAAATTTTCCATTGTAGTGAAAGGTGTTCTTTTGTTTGTTTGTTTTTATAAATATAAAAGTGTATCTGTAAGTGTATCTGATTGATTGAAAGTGTACATGGTAAAAATTGCTGCTCAAGGAAATCAACTTTGATTTCTTACATTTGGGCATCTGGTTCAAAAAAAGAAATTCTTGGCTGCAGAGATCTGAAAACCAGAGTGAAGGGGTATATTCACTTTTGACCTGTTTCTCCTTTGGCGTTTTGGGCACTATTGAGAGTCATGTGAAGAGACAGAAGAGAGAGAAAGCGAGGCTGTACGTCAGGAAACGTTTCTCAGTCTGTGATCACAGATCCTCAGAGAGGCGATCAGAGCCTCCTTGTTGGAGTCGTTTTCAGCCAGACTGGTCCAGACGCTGGAGATGTAGCGAATAATCCTGTCTGGACACCTTACCGCACAGGGGAAGGAGGGGCTAAGATGATCTAATAGGTTGTTCCCTTTTGTACTGGGTATTGATTAAGGCCAAGGGAATACCCAGAGCAACTCTTGTCCATAGTAAAAAAGCAACACAAACTTACAGCTGCCAGAGGGGAAGGGTGGGGTAGAGATAGGGAGTTTGGGATGGACAAGGACACACCACTATACTTAAAATAGATAACCAACAAAGACCTACTGTATAGCACAGGGAACTCTGCTTAATGTTATGTGGCAGCCTGGATGAGAAGGGAGTTTGGGGGAGAATGGATACATGTATATCTGAAACTATCACAGTCTTGTTAATTAGCTTGACTCTGATATTAAAAAAAAAGTTAAAACACACACAGATACAAGCAACACAACAGCAGTGCCAATGACCAGCCAGTAACTTTGAAGCCAAAAGTAAAGATCATAAACCTGGATACTGATTTGCAGGCTTTTTAATGCCACCTCCTCTAAACAGTAGCATAAACACAATATTTTCTTTGTGGGCCCCCCGTTGCTGTTGAAAACAGCTTTGACTCTAGCTGTAAGAGAGGATGTTTGCCTCACTCATAGCTCCCTGAGTGCGTGGATCTTCATGTGTCCTCCTTGACTTAGGCAATTTCCTCACATAGATAAATAGGAAAAGTGTGCTGAGAATGTACAAGGATGCACAGAATAAAGGATACACAGAATACACTGAGCATCAGGTAACTCCAGAACAGAGAAATAAACAGCCACTGCAGGGTCACTTGGAAATTTCTGTCTTTACTCCTACTTAACTGAATCCCTCACCTTTCCAAAGAATTCAAAGAGTTCAAAATAAATCTCTATTTATGATTTCTATTTAGAATGATGCCCAATGTCATTCATCATCCTCTCCCCTAGCATGTAAAACCATCTGTTTAGAAAGACCAATTCCATGATAATGGAAATCTGTTCAGGGTTCTATAATAAGTACCACAAACTGGGTTGCCTATAAAAAACAGAAATATATTTCTCAGAGTGCTGGGGGCTGGAAGTCCCACATCAGGGTGCCAGCTTGGTTGGGAACTGGTAAGAAAGTTCTGGGCTACACACTGTCAACTTTCTTCTGTGTCCTCACATGCTGGGAGGGTTCAGGATCTCTCTGGGATCTCTTTTAAAAGGGCAGTAATCCTATTCATGGGAGCTTCACCCTCAAGACCTAATCACTTCCCAGATATCTCACTTCCTAACACCATCACATTAGAGGTTAGGTTTCAACATAGGAATATTGAGGGACTAGGACCATTCAGACCATAACACTAGATTTACCCTATATTCATGTATGCCCATGAATTTCTGCTTGAAGATGGATTTTTACAGCATCCTGTAAATCATATATTGGTATCTGATTTTCTCACACCACTGAAGAAGTAAAAAATCTGAATTTCAATTGGGTTCAGTTAGTTTCTTCCTTCTGTCTGGATACAAGGAGCAGCAAGATAATTTGTGCTGTCTGCTCAGTCGTGTGGATTGTAGTCCACCAGGCTCCTCTGTCCATGGAATTTTTCTGGTAAAAATACTGGAGTGGGTTGTCATTTCCTACTCCAGGGGATATTCCCAACCCAGGGATGGAACCTGTGTCTCCTGCATTGGCAGGCAGATTCTTTACCACTAGCACTGTGCGGGAAGCCCAAAGATAATTTAAAAATAGCTAAGAAATACTGCCAGTAGCAGGAAAAGATCAGGAAAAGTTTAGTTATTCCATTAGGCTGTCTCTTAAAAGTGAAGCTAACATGACCACAAATGTAAATCCTCTGTAAACTCTATACATGGGGAGAGAGGTCAGTATGGAAGACAGGCTGTAACTTCGTAACAACACATGAAAAATGAACACAATTTGATTTTTAAATTCTAAAATAGTTGGCAGTGTTAGAAGTCCAAGAAATTTAAGCTTTTTTGGAACATGTACATTAAGCTGGAGATCCTAAGAAATGAAACTGATTTTTGGAATTCCTAGTATATTTTTAGAGTACATTTTCACAAAAATTGTGTTCAGGATTCAAAATGATAACTCAATGATCTATTTTAAAAAGTAGAAATTCATCCAGAAGAAAAAGGATGGTTCTATTTAACATATAGTTAGCTGATTTCACAAGTGAGTCTGTTTGTCTCTTCTACTTACAATAAAATAAAATAATTGGAAATAAAATCAAAAATGAACAAATGGGACCTAATCAAACTTAAAAGCTTCTGCACAACAAAGGAAACTATAAGCAAGGTGAAAAGACAGCCTTCAGAATGGGAGAAAATAATAGCAAATGAAGCAACTGACAAACAACTAATCTCAAAAATATACAAGCAACTTCTACAGCTCAATTCCAGAAAAATAAATGACCCAATCAAAAAATGGGCCAAAGAACTCAATAGACATTTCTCCAAAGAAGACATACAGATGGCTAACAAACACATGAAAAGATGCTCAACATCACTCATTATCAGAGAAATGCAAATCAAAACCACTATGAGATACCATTTCACGCCAATCAGAATGGCTGCTATCCAAAAGTCTACAAGCAATAAATGCTGGAGAGGGTGCGGAGAGAAGGGAACCCTCTTGCACTGTTGGTGGGAATGCAAACTAGTACAGCCACTTTGGAGAACAGTATGGAGATTCCTCAAAAAACTGCGAATAGAACTGCCTTATGATCCAGCAATCCCACTGCTGGGCATATACACTGAGAAAACCAGAATTGAAAGAGACACCTGTTCCCCAATGTTCATAGCAGCACTGTTTGCAATAGCCAGAACGTGGAAGCAACCTAGATGTCCATCCACAGATGAATGGATAAGCAAGCTGTGGTACATATACACAATGGAGTATTACTCAGCCATTAAAAAGAATACATTTGAATCAGTTCTAAGGAGGTGGATGGAACTGGAGCCTATTATACAGAGTGAAGTAAGCCAGAAACAAAAACACAAATACAGTATACTAACGCATATATATGGAATTTAGAAAGATGGTAAAAAATAACCCTATTTACGAGACAACAAAAGAGACACTGATGTATAGAACAGACTTTTGGACTCTGGGACCGGGAGAGGGTGGGATGATTGGGGAGAATAGCATTGAAATATGTATAATATTATATCTGAAATGTATTAATTGTTCAAACTAAACACTATCATGTTACAATTTGTTCATACTAGATGTTTGTAATGTTTCTGATAATCAATAAAAGAGATTCTTGATCAAAAAAAAAATAATAAAAATAAAAAAAATAAAAAATACAACCTAAAAAAAAAAAAAAATAAATAAAATAAAATAAAATCCTGAACTGAACTGTGAATTTGAATCAATCAAAATCCAATTCTTTACACAAGTGTTTGGATTGGCATTTGTATCTTGGATTGAGGCAAATGATCTAAGGCATTGTTTTTAACCTGTGGAATTGAAAAATAAAGACTCTGGGACTCTCCTGGTGGTCCAGTGGTTAAGAATCCTCCCACCAATGCTGGGGACACGGGTTTGAACCCTAGTCCAGGAAGATTCCACATGTTGCAGAGAAACTAAGCCCACACCACAGCTACTGAAGCCCATGAGCTCTAGAGCTTGTGCTCTGCAACAAGAGAAGCCACCACAATGAGAGGCCTGAGCACCTTCACTCTGGCTCAAGAGTAGCCCACCTTCACCACTACTAGCTCACCCTCACCACAAGAAGCCCATGTAGCAATGAAGACACAGTGCAGCCCAAAATACATAATTAAAAATAAATAAAAATAAAGACTCTTTATAGAAGACTAACGGAGAGGGCAATGGCACCCCACTCCAGTACTCTTGCCTGGAAAATCTCATGGACGGAGGAGCCTGCTAGGCTGCAGTCCATGGGGTCGCTAAGAGTCAGACACAACTGAGTGACTTCACTTTCACTTTTCACACATTGGAGAAGGAAATGGCAACTCACTCCAGTGTTCTTGCCTGGAGAATCCCAGGGACGGGGGAGGCTGGTGGGCTGCCGTCTATGGGGTCACACGGAGTCGGACACGACTGAAGTGACTTAGCAATAGAAGACTAACAGTTGTGTGTGTTTTTTTAATTTTAGTGGCTCCATTTCATTTCTTTTTATATTCAGTGATAAATGGACATTATATGTTTTCTTTAATAGCCCATTCTGTGATTTCACACAAGCACTGAGGCCAGCAGGATGGCTACTCTGAGGATGTGTGGCCACGTGGCAGGGTAGGAGGTGTGAACTTCTGGGAATGAGGCCCTATCACTGTTGAGTCCACCCCAGGGCTGGAGGACCACATGGACACTCAGCCACTTAGAAGGTCCAGTGTGTATAAACTGCAGGGAAATTTCTCCAATGCCCTTGCCTCTTCCTTCCACTTTATCAGAGATGTGTAACAGAATAACAAGAAGCAGGAGGCCTATTTGGAATAGTGTTACATGGAGATTTTATGAAGCCATGCCTCTACTATTGTGCTTAGTTGCTCAGTCGTGTCCATCTCTTTGCAACCCCATGGACTGTAGCCCACCAGGCTCCTCTGTCCATGGGGATTCTCCAGGCAAGAATATTAGAGTGGGTTGCCATGCCCTCCTCCAGGGGATCTTTCCAACCCAGGGATTGAACCCAGGTTTCCCACACTGTAGGCAGATTCTTTACCATCTGAGCCACCAAGGAAGCCCAAGAATACTGGAGTGGGTAGCCTATCCCTTCTCCAGGGTACTTCCCAACCCAGGAATCAAACTGGGGTCTCCTGAATGCAGGTGGATTCTTTACCAGCTGAGCTACCCATTTCAAATATGATTGAGTGTTTGGTGACATATTAGAAATTGATTTGAAAGTAATGTTTGGGGGGGGGGGGGGGGTAGACATGCTTGGGATCCTTTTCTTCCTGCGCCAAGCCATCCTGTTAGCCTCACATTTTATTTCCTTATTATTTGTAGAGTGTTTGGCTGCACAGCAAGCTGCACATTATTTGTGGGACCGTAGCCTGCAGCAGATTTTTATTTTTAAATTACGTTACCGCTTGACACACAAAATGTAAATTTCTCTTGTCTAGTAGTAACAGTGACAGCCCCATGTTTCACAATTTGTCCAGTCTGTTCCTCTCCATACGGAGTAATTAGTGGGCTGTCTGTAAGACTTCCTTATATGTTCTCCAGGATGAGACTATGCTCCTGGGCTATAGGTACCTGCCCTTGGCACCAAGCCTGCCCACGCCTTGGGTCCCCTGTTCACAGGAATGAGGTACATTTAAGGTTTTCAATGGTCAAGTCTGGAGGGATGAAGTGTCATCACTTTCAGAGGGAAATCAGTTTCTGAAGATGAGAAATACAATCCGTTATGGAAGGAGAACCCTGAACTGGAGAAATGGTTGGCAGGCAGCCTAATTCTACCACCTGAATAAAAAGAGGGGAGGAGACTAGAGCTCCCCAAAGTGGGAAGTCTAGTTTCTGATATTGTCCCAAATGGGAACTGATGCCAACTTAATATAACCTTTGGCATTGAAATTCTCAGCAGGCACAATGGCAATGAGGTGCAGTGGTACAAAAGCAAGATCTGGGGTCAACCTCTCCAGATTTGAGTCTTGACTGAGCTACTTCCCAGCTCATTAATGGGGCAAATTAAACTATACAATCTGTGTCTCAGTGAGCTCATCTATTTTTTTTTTTCTTTTTGGCCGCACCATGAAATACACAGGATCTTAGTTCCATAACCAGGGATCGAACCTGTGCATCTTGCAGTGGAAGTGTGCAGTCTTAACCACCGGACCGCTGGGAAACTCCCCAGCTTATCTGTTAAAGAGAGACCACATCTGCCTTATAATGATGTTGGGATTAAATGAGATAGTCCATGAAAATCACACAGACAAGCCCAGTAATAATTAGCAAGGAATAAATATTAATCACACTGATCATAATAATTATTAATCTGGGCCAGGACAGAGTGTGAGAATTAATCTTTTTCTGCAAGAAAAAGACTTTGAATTTCCATCAAGAAGAGATGAATGTGATAAAGCTGAATCTAAAACTTAGAGGCAGAGATGACCTTACAGTTTCCCAGAACTACGTGTGTCGGGAGCACGTCGGGCTAAAATCCCAGTAGGTGAAGTCAGGTCTTTACAGGGCAGATTTGACGCTGCTTCTGTCACTCATGGCAGCCTGCTTTGTTCAGAGAAAGTTCTCTGGATTTCCTGGCTTACGGGGCTCTGGCTGAGAAACTTAACAGAGGGGTGATGAGTGAGCAGTGGGTAGGTTCCTGCCACTACTTGACTTCCTTGTTGAGTGTTTGATAATGCTGGTTTCTGCTAGATAAGCCACAGGGTTCCCTGTCCTGTGTGAGTCTTCGTAGGAATCAGAGAGGAAGCCGTCAGCTCCACGGGCCAATTGGTGCCTGTGGAGGCTGGTGAATGACCTGTGGATAGTTTTGCAGCAGGGCATGGTTTGTTCCTACAGGGTACAAGATGATTCTCTCTAATCAACTGTAAAATCCAGTCACAAGCAGAGGATCATTGTGAAATATTCCCAAAAGGGGTGGGGGAAGAGACAGATGCAGGGATTTCAACTTTAGGGAAAAATGTGCTTTGAGTGAGAGAACACTTAATTATGGAACGTCACAGGGCAGAGTTAAGAATAATAAGTAAAGGGGGCCTTTAATTAGCAGCAAACCCCAGCGCCTGTTCTTTTTAGGCTTTGCCTAAATGATACCCGTCCTGGGAAAACTGTCTAGCATTTTAACCTGAGACCCGAAGTGTGATGGGGCCATTTAAAGGTCAGGGGAGGAGAGAAGGTTCGAGACAATTTAGCCTATCAGCATGATGCCAGCTCCCGAGAGCCCAGGGAGCTCAAGGCTCCACAGCTAAATTGAAACCAAGGGAGGTCTAGGATCCAGGTCACTTGACCCCTCACCAAGGCTCAGGTCGTTTGTTTATACACCCCACTCACCCCTTTAGGACTGGGACGGCTCCAGCCCGGGCTGAACAAATTCAGTCTCCCTCCCTGATGTATTTCTGCACCCCCAGGGGACTGATGGCTGATGAATTCTCCCACCAATACCCCTGGCCCATTTCAGAGCTAAGATTTCAGCACATTATTTCCCCAAATGGACTTTTCTGACCACCACGTGCTGGCTGCCTGCTTCTCCGTGCTTCTAAATGCCTAGGACCCCTGATCACCACATATCTCACACTCGGGCATAATTGCCTGTTCTTGAGAGAGTAAAAAAAAAAAAGACATTGAAATAGGAACAAACAAGTCCAGAATTAAGAAACAATAAGACAAATAGTGACTGACCAACAAACCTAACCAAACCATATGCCCTCCTTGGAAAACCTTTTCTCCTGGTTCCACTACAACGAACTCCAAGTTTTGTGAAAGCAGTGACAAGGCCCTCTCTCCTGCCTGTAGTGTCCCTTCCCTGATACACAGAAAGTGTTCCAAAAATGTTTATTTAATGAATATTGAATGAATACATTAATTGTAAGTAATGACAGATAAATCACACCCTTCCTATGTCTTTTCTTCTTTAACCTAACATTTTTTTTTCTGTTTCTCAAAAGAAACGCTTCCAGACTCTTTATCACCTGAAAATCTCTCCTGGGCAAACCACAGGTTCTCAGAATTCTGTTTATCTGATGATTAGGCAGAGGCTACATCGTGCTTGAGGTACAGAGTGCTGGCCAGTCTGGTTCATCTTCCCTATCTGGACCTGTGATTCTATTGTTGTTGTTGTTCAGTCGCTCAGTCGTGTCCGACTCTTTGCAACCCCACGGACTGCAGCACGCCAGGCTTCCCTGTCTCTCACCATCTCCTGGAGTTTCCTCAAACTCATGTCCATTGAGTCGGTGATCCCATTCAACCATCTCATCCTCTGTCGTTCCCTTCTCCTACCACCTTCAATCTTTCCCAGCATCAGGGTTTTTTCAAATGAGTCAGTTCTTCACATCAGGTGGCCAAAGGAGTTTCAGCTTCAGCATCAGTCCTTCCAGTGAATATTCAGGCCTGATTTCCTTTAGGATTGACTGGTTTGATCATTTTGCCATCCAAGGGACTCTCAAGAGTCTTCTCCAACACCACAGTTCAAAAACATCAATTCTTCTCTCTCAGCTTTCTTTCTGGTCCTCTTCTCACATCCATACCTGACTACTGGAAAAACCATAGCTTTGACTATATGGCCCTTCTTCAGCAAAGGGCTGTCTCTATTTTTTAAATACGCCATCTAGCTTTGTCATAGCTTTTCTTCCAAGGAGCAAGCATCTTTTAATTTCATGGTTGCAGTCACCATCCGCAGTGATTTTGGAGCCCAGGAAAATAAAATCTGTCACTACTTCCACTTTTTCCCCTTTTATTTGCCATGAAGTGATGGGCTCAGATGCCATGATATTAGTTTTTTGAATGCTGAGTTTTAAGCCAGCTTTTCCTTTTTCACTCTCCTTTTCACCCTTATCAAGAGGCTCTTTAGCTTCTCTTTACTTTCTGCTATTAGGGTGGTATCATCTGCATATGTGAGGTTGTTGATATTTCTCCTAGCAACCTTGATTCCAGCTTATGATTCATCCAGTCCAGCATTTCACATGATATACTCTGCATATAAGTTAAATAAGCAGGGTGACAATATAAAGCCTGGTCATACTCCTTTCCCAATTTTGAACCAGTCCATTGTTACATGCCTGGTTCTAACTGTTGCTTCTTGACCTTCATAAAGGTTTCTCAGGAGATAGGTAAGGTGGTCTGATATTTCCATATCTTTAAGAATTTTCCACAGTTTGTTGTGATCTGCACAGCAAAAGGCTTTAGCATAGTCAGTGAAGCAGAAATAAATGTGTTTTTTTTTTTTTTCTTTTCTGGAACTCCCTTACTTTCTCTATGATCCAACGAATGTTGGCAATTTGATCTCTGGTTCCTCTGCCTTTTCTAAACCCAGCTAGTACATTTGGAAGTTTTTGGTTCAGACACTGTGAAGCATAACTTGAAGGATTTTGAACATAATCTTGCTAGTACCTGAAATGAGTTCAATTGTTCAGTAGTTTGAACATTCTTTGGCATTGCCCTTCTTTGGGATTGGAATGAAAAGTTACCTTTTCCAGTCTTGTGGCCACTGCTGAGTTTTCCCAATTTGCTAATATATCAAGTGCAGCACTTTAACAGCATCAAAGGATTTCAAATAGGTCAGCTGGAATTCTATCACTTCCACTAGCTTTGTTTGTAGTAATGCTTCCTAAGGCCCACTTGACTTCACACTCCAGGGTGTCTGGCTCTAGCTGAGTGACCAAACCATAGTGGTTATCCTGGTCATTAAGATATTTTTTGTATAGTTCTTCTGTGTATTCTTGCCACCTCTTTTTAATCTCTTCTGCTTCTGTTAAGTGCTTACCATTTCTGTCCTTTATCATGCCCATCCTTGCATGACATGTTCCATTGATATCTCCCATTTTCTTGAAGAGATCCCTGGTCTTTTCCATGCTATTGTTTTCTTCTATTTCTTTGCATTGTTCATTGAATAAGATTATCTCTCCCTGCTGTTCTCTAGAACTTTGCATTCAATTGGGTATATCTTTCCCTTTCTCCTTTTCTTTTCACTTCTGTTCTTTCCTCAGCTATTTGTAATGCTTTCTCAGACAACCACTTTGCATTCTTGAATTTTTTTTTCTTTAGGATGGTTTTTATCACTGCCTCCTGTACAATGTTATGAACCTCTGTCCATAGTTCTTTAGGCACTTTCTCTACCTGATCTAATCTGAATCTATTCATCACCTCCACTGTATAATCATTAAGGGATTTGATTTAGGTCATACCTGGATTGCCTAGTGGTTTTCCCTGCTTTTTTCAATTTAAGTCTAAATTTTGCAATATGGAGCTCATGATCTTAGCCATAATCAACTCTAGGTCATGTTATTGCTGACTGTATAGAGCTTCTCCATCTTCACCTGCAAAGAATATAAATAAATATGATTTCAGTATCGATCATTTGGTGTTGTCCATGTATAGAGATGTTTCTTGCATTGTTGGAAAAGATGTTTTCTATGACCAGGGTGTTCTCTTGAAAAAACTTTGTTAGCCTTTGCTCTGCTTCATTTTGTACTCCAAGGACAGTCAGACTTGTGTATGTTTAAAAGTTTTCTTTCAGTTTTTCAATAGGTAAGGATAAATTTCATTGTTTTTGTTTATATTTTGGATGATAATGGCCAATATGTATTGCCTGCCCCCTGCATCTCTTCCCCAGGGGGTACTGAGGCACAGAAAGAAAGGACTTGGCATCCCCTTGGACTTGGGCAACAGATGAGGGGGAGGCAGGTGATGAAACAGACGTGGAGGAGAAACTCATTTATGTGAACCATCAGGTGAGCTGAACTCTGAGAATAATGGAGCAAAATATAGAAACATCACCCTTGTAACTGTGTAGGGAAATAAAGAATCCTTGACAGCTCAATAACTATTATGCAGAAATTAGCAACTGCCAGAATCACCCAGGATTGCAAAGGAACCTTAAAACTGTTATGAATGAATGTCTAAAAGATGTGATCCAAAAAAGCACTATGGGATTTGGCAAACACCTGTATGCAGGGTTAATTAAATCTTCACACTTTGGAAAAAATATATGAGTCCTGCTGCTGCTGCTGCTAAGTCACTTCAGTCGTGTCCGACTCTGCGTGACCCCATAGACGTCAGCCCACCAGGCCTCCTGCCCCTGGGATTCTCCAGGCAAGAAAACTGGAGTGGGTTGCCATTTCCTTCTCCAATGCATGAAAGGAAAAGTGAGTGAAGTCGCCAGTCGTGTCCGACTCTAGCGACCCCATGGACTGCAGCCCACCAGGCCCTCCATCCATGGGATTTCTGGGCAGAGTACTGGAGTGGGGTGCCATTGCCTTCTCCATATGAGTCCTACCTATCCCCTACCTATCCCTAAAATTCATCGATGAGGACAGCATCCAGGGTAGTGAAAAATATGGAAGGAGGTCTTGAAAAAAGTCTAAAAGAAATTCAGTTTTAGGGACTCATTAAGCTGATTTCTTGTATCCAAAGAACTGCTGGAACAAGGAACAGATCCTGGTAAGATGTAGACAATCCAGCTTCCGGTTCTGCTGGTCAGCAGTACAGAGGAAAGTATTTGTTTTCGACATGTGGACATCAGATTTTGGAGAAAAATCAGAATTATTTCCCTCAACAAATATCTGAGGATCCACTTTATTCATTTAATTGCTGGAGAAGACAGGCTTACGTTTAGAGCTAGAAAAACAGGGTTCTCAAAGTGTCCTTGCCATCCATCAAAAAGTCACAAATAGTAAGTGCTGGAGAGCGTGTGGAGAAAAAGGAAACTTTCTACATGGTTGGTGGAAATGTAAATTGGTACAGCCACTATGGAGAATAGTATGGAGGGTCCTTAAAAAAGTAAACATAGAGCTACCATATGATCCTGTAATCCCACTCGTGCACATATATCTGGGGAAAAACATAATATTATCTGTAGCACTATTCATATTTGCAGCACTATTCATAACAGTCAAGACGTGGAAGCAATCTCAACGTCCATTGACAGATGTGTGGATAAAGAAGACGTGGTATATATATGTATGTACACACACACATATATGTATACACACACACACACATATAAAATGGAATATTACTCAGCTTAAAAAAATGAATCAATGCCATTTGCAGCAACAAGGATGCAACTACAGATTATCATACTAAGTGAAGTCAGACAAAGACAAATATTGTATGATATAACTTATATGTAGAATACAAAAAAATTATACAAATGAACTTATTTTCAAAACAGAAACAGATTCACGTACATAGAAAACAAGTTGATCATTACCAAAGTGGAAATGGTGGGAGGGGATAAATTAGGAGTTTAACATGTTCACATTACTATATATAAATTAGATAACCAACAAAGTTGTACTATAGAGCACAGGGAACTGTAGTCAATATTTTATAAAAAACCTTTAAGGGAAAAGAATCCCACTGGTTTGTGTGTGTGTGTGTGTGTGTGTGTGAATTATTTTTCAGTACACCTGAAACTAACACAACATTGTAAATCGACTATGCTGCTGCTGCTAAGTCACTTCAGTCATGTCCAACTCTGTGCAGCCCCATAAATGGCAGCCCATCAGGCTCCCCCATCCCTGGGATTCTCCAGGCAAGAACACTGGAGTGGGTTGCCATTTCCTTCTCCAATGCATGAAAGTGAAAACTGAAAGTGAAGTCGCTCAGTTGTGTCCTACCCTCAGCAACCCCATGTACTGCAGCCTACCAGGCGGCTCCATCCATGGGATTTTCCAGGCAAGAGTACTGGAGTGTGGGATGACATTGCCTTCTCCAAAATTGACTATACTTTAATTTAAAAAAAAAAACACTTTTTAAAATTGGGAGTTGACTGTTTTTTTATACTCATTTACCCAAGGACAGAGGAAAACAAAGCTTGGAAACCGTCCCACTTACATCTGGTTACTAAATATTGATGCTTCTACAGTGCATAAGCTTTGTCTCTACACATTTGCTGGAATAAAATGGCCCATCTCTTTGCTGTCAATCAGTTGAAGAATGTTTTTGGAAGTACAGCATTAGACTAGGATGCTAAGTTGTATTTTTGCTTTCCTGCAGAGAAACTAGAAGTGAACCCCATGATAATTACCTTACAAAAAATTCAATATCAAGTTATGATGAGAACTGTGTAGATTTAGGACCAGAACAGAGGCTCTTGCTCTGGAAATGATAGCCATTGATGGATGATATTCAAGAAAGTCCCAGGATGATGCACGAATAATGTGCTAACTGAGAATATTTTTATATAAAGGGCACCATATGTTTCAGGAAATGGGTCAAAACAAGTGGATTGTCTCTGATTTGAGTTTTCCAGAGAGGAAGTGAAGAAAGACCATCAGGACAGAAAAGCCACAGGGAGTCTGTCCTGAACATCCCCTACATTCCCCGAGGTGAATGTACTCTTCCCACTTGTCACTCTTCCCACAATGGACTATTCCCACTTGTCACCCTGTTGCTCTCTTGCACCAGCCATGACCCCTTAGGTTCTCCTCCTTCTTACAGACTGAAATGGAGGCTCAGGAAGTCACCTGATTTCCCTGTAGAAACGCATCTTTCAGGTGGAAAAAGTATGACTCGGATCACAGTCGGTCTGCTTCTCAAGTTCAAGTGTGCTGCACCAGCTTGTTCTGATCAGGATTCTTCTCTCTTCTCTGCTCCCTTTGACACCTAGCCCCTTGGCCCCATCCCAGCAAGATTTGTGTAAATATGGGAAATGAGTTTGCACAAGAGGAGGTTTTATATTGATTCAAAGCCGGGGGGTCAGACACTGCAAACAAGATTTAAGGAAATGGATGGAACCCCTACCCTGACCTGCTCGTACACAAATAACCATAACACAGACATACACATCCAGGAAGGCTTCATGGAGAAATCAGCAAATGAGCTTAGGGGAAAGTCAAGAACTTCAGCTTGTCTCAGGCTGTACAGTAGTCACAGTTTTAAATCACAGAGGGGTGGTGGAGAGCCAAGAATGGCCCAGGGCTAGAATCTGAACATCCCACTGGATTCCTTGGCCCAGTCTCTTCCTGTGGGTGGGCTGAGAATGGCTCTTCATTGTAAATGAGGTGGTGAACCCAGGATGCCTGTGTTGCTTTGAGTCCCAAATATCTACAAGTCTTTGTTCTTCTTTGATTAGAAAGAAAAAAACATTCTCCTCTTGTTAGGCTTTCATCACTTATGCTGTACACTCATGTGTTAACTAAGCATTTCCCCTTAAATAAATTGTTTTGACATTTCTTTGTGTTGCTTCTGATCCATTTAATAAATGCAGCTGAGGTCTCTGCTGCCCATGGCTAGACAGGCAGAAGGAACAAACTTGGCCAGGCTAGCCCAGGGAGCCTTCACTTCTCAGCAAGATGGAAAGATTCCTGACAGCAAATAAGAGGTTGAAAAAGGCCTCCAGGGGTGACATTTTTGCAATCTTCTTGATGGGTAACCCCCTTTATTCCTAGAAAGCATGAAATGCTTGCCATTTCCAGAAGTTACGCATCTTTGGAGAAAGCAAAGAGGAGCTCTCATTTTGCTAATAGCAAACCTCAGGTGAAATGTTAAGGGACTTCTGATGACAGAGGTGCTTCCAGTAAAGATCTGGAATAATTGACCCCATGGAAAATGTACTTAGTGAAGCAGAAAGGACAGGTAAAACAATAGATAGCAGATAACTGGAGAAAACAACTTGAAGTTTATGTGCTGATAGCTACAAACTCTTTAAGCAGTGGATGCCAAAATTCTTCCTACTGCAACCGGGTGCCAAGCCTTTCCATACGTCATACTTGGGACTTTCCTGGTGGTCCAGTGGTTAAGACTCCACCTGTCAGTGCAGGAGACGCGGGTTAAACCCCTGATCCAGAAAGCTTTCACATCCCATGGGTAGCTAAGCCCATGTACTGCAACTACTGAAGCCTGTGTGCCTAGACCAGCACTCTGCAACCAGAGAAACCACTGCAGTGGGAAGCCCACACACCACAACTAGAGAGTAGCCTCCGCTCGCCACTCCTAGAGCAAGCCCTCGCGCAGCAACGAAGACCCAGCACAGCCTAAAATAAAAATAAATAAATAAGTGAAATTTACCAAATACATCCTAATTAGGGTGCTGTTCCTTTAAATGTGGTCCTGGAGAAGGAGGGGTGTCTTTGCTTTAGCCCCGCTTCAAATTGAGTAGCACATTGTCAGGCTCTTTCACACTCATGCTGCTTTTGGTGAACCACGGCAGTGATATTTATTATTCTTTGTGAGAGGCTATGTTGAGGCCCTTTGGGCATCGTGCTCATAAATTAATATTTATGCTGAAGATTAATAAAACTGAAGTGAAAAAGAGTGGACTTAAAATTAAACTTTAAGAAGCCCTTCAATCTGTAAATCCATTTCCAGTGAAAGGGATGGAGGAGCAGTTAGTAACATGCATGTTCTGAAGCATTTATCTGCAGGCCAATCTCTTAATTGTAACCATTATATTCTGTTATGAACAATCCACTAATTCCTCAATTTCATTCTCCACTGTTTCTCATTCAAGCTTATTCTTGGTGTCTTTTTTCCCTCTCCAAATGCCTAGCTCTTCAGTTATAGAAGGGAAAAAAAAAACCTTTTGCGAAACAATCTACTTTTCCTTTTTTCCTTTGTATTCTTGTATACTCATATCCTTTCGGTTCCATATGAAAGAAAGTAATCAAAAAATTTTAAAAAGGACTTTAAGCAAATTCTATTCTACTTACATGCCCTGACCTAAACCAACTACCTACTAGTCTTCCAATCGAATTTTCAAAGATCTTCAAAGAGTCACACTGGATATATATCATAATTAATGACCCTCAATATTACAAAAGTTTTTTTCTGAAAGTACTCCTGTTGTGGCTTTAATGTATATTCTTTGCTCTGTTGCAGTACACCCTCCATAGATAATAATAACATATATTCACACAGCACAAATTCAGGTTAATTCTTGACAAAGCTTCCTTTTGGGCACGGAGGGGACAACAGGTTCTCAACAGTGGGGTGAACGCTCAAGGGATGTTTGACAACATCTGGAGACATTTTTGATTGCTACAACTTGAGAGGTGCTACTGACATCTGGTGGGTAGGGGCAGGGATGTTGCTAAAGATCTTAAAATGCACGGGACAGTGACTGCAAAAGAGAATTGTTCAGACTGAAGTGTCCACAGTGCCCAGGTTGGCAAATCCTGGATTTGGAAGAATAAGGGCTGCAGGGTAAGGAGAGAACCTTGGAAACAGCTACAGGAAATTCAACTCCAGTATCAACTGTGCGGTTTAAATGGTTCAGCGTCTCATGGGATTAGTCAATGCAGAATGAGTTTAGGGACAGAAACCAGCCTGGAGATCATCTGAGGTCTTGAGAATTCTTACCCACATGATTTTAGTTATACTTTGGACCTACTCTTTACTTTATCGTCGGATTACCAACCCAATTTGCCTCTATTTTTCATCAGGTAAAAAGCTGTAATTCACTATTTGGGAATTACATTTTGGCTTGGCCAGCTTCACTGTCAGCCTCTTGACATACTTCCCTGGCATAACGTGTGGGATTTATTTGTAATATAAACTTCTGGTTGGTTAGTCCCTGGCTCTGGCTTTAGAAACTGCCACATTTGGGGAGGAGCCGGTTGGACTTTCCCAACATTAACAAGACAGCTTGAATGTTTTTGTCCGCCCAGAAAAATGTCTATGTGTCAAATGTCAATGACATAAAAGTATTCCTAATTTCATAGCAAGCATGACTAAATATAGAATGGAACGAAACCTTCCAGTGGCTTTGTGGAGCCAAGAACAATAATGATCTGTGGTACTGCAGAGTGAGTGTCCTTGCCTGACAACTTTTAAATGTATTGCCTGTCTTTTCAGCAGGATGGCCACAAGGGGAGTCGGTGCAGAACCTACATTAAAACAGATTTCCCATCCTGGCAGCAAAAAGATTTTCCCATCTCATCGCTGAGGTTGGAAAACAAGGTTCCATGTCCTGATGGGCAGTTGGAGCACTTTGTAAACCTTGGAGGGATCCACACTTGTAAGTCTTACCAAGATATTAATTTCCAATTGTTGGCAGAGAAGACAGTGCAGGCCTTTGATGGAAATAAATACAGGAAAACAACTCGATACTTGTTGAAGTCTTGTCCTACAAGCCATTTGGCCCTAGGAGTTAGAAAGCAAGAACTATTACTACTGCCCAGGTTTTGCTGGGTGAATCTGAAGGAGTTATGAGCAATATCCTTCCTTCCCTGTGGGTCTGACACTGTTTCATGCAGAAGAGCGTCAACTGAGGTCAAGGTCATGGGTTGACTCCTCCCATGGAAGCCAGTTTCTTCGAGTTTTGTGACCAAAGCCAGCCATGGCAGCCTTCCCTAGTGTCCACTTACGAGTATGAGATTGCCACTATCGGAAGGGGCAAAAATGTAGGATTACTCCTGGTCCCCTCCCGTAAAGGACATTCTTTAATGTCATACTGATTTCATTGAAAAAAAAAAAAAAAAAAGACAGGAGCCTTTGCATTTAATGTGATACTATATATGTCATTTCTTGTTCCATTGAAAAAACTATCTGTTAAAATTAGATGTCTGCATCGTGTCCATCTAAAACCCTGGGAACCTTTCTTTTTCTCAGTCACCTGTGAGTCTGGAGCAAAAATGACTCCGTTTCTGCTTCCTCACACCCCTGTTAATGTTCTGACCTGGTGGATTCTGCAGGGGCTGAGGAACAGAGGGTGATATGGGTAGTGATGAGAAGCAAAGCCTGCCGGGGAAGGGTCTAGCTGATGTCCTGGGAAACAGCTGCAAGATGAGGATGATCTGTTTGGCATCTCCAGGCAACCTGACCCTGTTGTCTTATCCACAGACTCATGCAAGTTTGCAGCCCCGCATATCCTCAGTCCTGCCCTCCAGTAAGCTGTCAGAGTGGTTAGCCTGTCAATCATGACATGGCCAGTCATTGGCCAGGATGGGACCAGGCCTCTACAGTGCCAGTGCCACTGACAACAACATGAGAAAGTAGGATGGGAGAATTCCAAAGAACCTACGAGGCGGATGAAGAAAGAACCTTGGACATTCCAGTGTCCAAGGACCATGTGTCAAAAAAGTTCAATTAAACAGTGCAAAGTGCCAATGGAATCAGTCTGCTGAACACCTGAAACAAACACAACATTGTAAATCAACTATACTTCAATTTAAAAAAGAAAAACAAAGTCAAACTAAATTAAACTAAAAGGTGAGAGAAGAATCTCAGTAATCTGACAGGTTACCTAGGGGAGCTTTTCTGCTATCTACAGGCTCAGGCTGGTAGACCTGTAGTTAGGATGTGTGCTTGCCCTTTAAGAGAAGGTGACCACAACCTCATGACTGTCCCTGGAATGGAGCGAACCTCTCCTGCTATTTCAGCAGGATCAGTCTTACCCTGGTCTAGACTCTCTCAGGGCGATGTTTCTGGTTGGATGCCCACAGGAGAACCAAATGGCAAAGTGTGATCCCAGAAAAGTCTTGAGGTCTTCTGGGACATTGACTCTAGCTTGCTCCTCAGGGATTCCCTGAGGACACTAGACCGTGTTCCAAGCCTGTTTTCGAGTCTGGTGGGATCATGGGACGTGCAAGTTAGAGGCCAGCAAGCCCAGCTTGCACCCATAGCCTCCTGTTCAGGTGAGCCCAGAGCCGAAGGCTGGTGCCTGGCCTCCCCAGGCCGGCATGGCGACCTCACGCTGGGTGGTAGCATGTGTTCATCCCAGCCTCTCCGGGATGCGTGGTTACCCACTCTGCAAACTGGTCTATGACAGAGTAAATGACTCAGAAAGTTTCTGATTCAGCCGCAAATGAAACCGGAGAAGGCTCATTAAAGGCACTAACGAGTTCTCCCTTTCACATCGCTCCCTGGCTCCCTGCCTGTGCTATCTCAGCTTCTCTATTGCTCTCTCCCTGCAAGGCTGAGCCCCTGTGCCCTTCACAGGAGAGTGACCTTGCTAAAGCTGAGCTCTGAGAACCCAGGATGCCTTTAGGCCTGAAAGGCATGTCCAGCTTGAAGGCATCTGATTGAGATCAGACTCCCTTCAGGCTACTGAGGCTTCACCAGGGAAGGAGTGAGGATGGTTGACGGCATATCTGGGTTTCCACGACGGGAACAGTGTACAGGACATGTCTGTGCTCTCCTCCCCCAAGTCATGTCTTGAGATCTCATCCTCAGTATGATGGTGTTTGGAGATGGGGCTTTTGAGTGGAGTCCTTGTGAATAGGATTAGTGCCCTCCTAAAAGAGACCCCAGAAGCTCCCTAACCCCTTCTGCCATGTGAGGACACAGCGAAAAGATCATCAATGAACCAGGAAGAGGGTCTCACAAGACTCCGAATCTGCTGGCACCTTGATTTTGGAATTCCCAGATTGTGAGAAGGAAATTTATCTATTATTATTAAGTCTCAAGTTTTGTTACAACCTGAACTGGTTAAGGCATATGGCTTGATTTTCTGATTGTGATACCTAGAAAAGATGTGAGTGAATTTTGCTGAGGCCTCTGAATTTTCTGCAGAAATGAAAAAATCTTCCCGTATAAAAAGAGTTAAAAAAAAAAAAAAAGCTGTGTCTTCTGCTTTTATTTGCCTTGAGAAAAACAGCTGTGTTGTGGTTTATGTCATAATGTGTCTGATCTTATACAGAGTGGGGTGGGGAATGGTTTCGTGAATTATAAAACACTGTCAAGTCATTCTAAAACTATGGGTTATATATTTCATTTTGCAAATTTCTATGGCATTTGTGAAGAGCTGGGCTGTTTCCCATGGCAAAACATCCAGCATGAGGACGCAAAAGCCAGCTCTTGATCAAAATAGATGATTTGATGAAACATAGACTTAAATCCAAAAGTAATGTTTTTGGTGTAATTATAAAGCCAAGACTTTTTAATTTCTTTTAGATAATACTAATATTCAATATATTTTATGCCTTTCCTAATACCTGATAAGGTAGTAGGTTGGTGTTTGTGGTTAAATTGGTGTTGAAAGTCTGACTCAGGAGGTGCTGGAGTGGGAGTCCTGTTTGAAAGATGGGAAGGCAGGCAAAATCCACGGGGCTGTTGGAAGAGATAAGGTCTTACAGAATCCAGACATCAGGAGGAACTTGCAATGTTTCTTCCAAGTAGAGGAAGCAGAGTGAAAACTTGGCGAAACCAGGAGAGGCCTTCTGTCTAGGAGCCCCCTCCCCAGCAGGTGAATACTGAAACCATTCAGGAGGTCTGTTTTGTTTCTTGGGGATCTTTTATGAGTCATGGACACCATTAGCGAGGTGGACAGAGCACAGTAGTGTTTGGCCTGCTTAAATATTCAAGGTGTTCTCCCTGGCACTGGACAGAAAACTCCCCTGTTCAGAAGTTCATAGCTATTAATATTTTTGGAGACAAGTGCTGTCTCAGCTGCTGACGGATTGTTCTGGAAGCTTCTTTTGTGACATGGGAAGGCTTGATAAATACCTCCTAGTGCTGTGTCCTCTCCACTTGTACCCACAGCAATATGCAGAAAGCAACTCTTAGCCCTTCAATCAGGAACACAGAGTATCTGAGTCTTTGCGAGATATCTGAGTATCTGAGTCTTCGGCCCCCTGAGGCTGCTGGGGACAGTCCTGCAGTGTGGCCCTCATCCAGGAAGGTCAGTGCTATCAGGTGGAGCCTTGCTGATGAGATGGTATGTGGGTGGACATCAGCATCAGTTCTTCTGGAGCGTTTCTGTCATTATAGCCCCTCACGCCTCTCTACCAGCCTTGGCATGCTGAGAGTAACACCTGAGAAGCACGTCTTAACTGGAGGGTGGCTGGGCAAAGCCTAACCTGGACCCAATAGGCACACGTAGAGTAAATAGACAAGGAGATTTTTTAAAAAGGCATTTCTAGGGTGTGGCAGATGAAAACTGCCAAGTCAGTGTCTTAAACATTTTCTGTCCTGTAAAATTTTAATCTTCTACCCTGGGATGAGCTTTGCGTGGTTAGGCTTCTCTTAAATATGGGTCCAGCCACTTTGTTTGCTCATATAGTTCTTTTGTTTTTCTTTTTTAAAGGAATGGTAAGTTTTTCGTAAGTTTCTTTCTTTTCTTTCCCTCCTACAACAGATCTGGGAAAGAATCTTAAAACTAGAATATCATCAAATCTTTTATGAAACATTTGGGGCTAATTACCCTTGCTGGAAGTCTCAGGATATTTTTTTCTTTGCCTATCCCCCCACCATCTTTTTTTTTTTTCCATTTTAATGGAACACAGTTCAAGTCTCATAAATGCTTAAATATCGAGTTGTAAAGTTTGAGATGTCTCACGGACACCACTGTCTGCAAATATGCCAGGCAGGGCTCTGGGGAGGTTCAAATTCAAACCGGTTTCCACCTCTGGAACAGTGCGTTAAGTAAACCAGGCTGGGAGAACTTACATGCTCAGAGTGACAAGCAGTTCAGTAAAGCTTGCTCAATTACATATTCAGGGTCAGTCCTAGCAATCCTGCCACCTCCACATTTAAATGGGGGGAGGGGAAGCTCTGCATTTGGCTGTCCTTTCTTTCTCCTTATCCAATTATCACCAGCAACTAAGTCCTTCACTTTTTTGCTTACTTCGCAGGCGTTGAGGAAGAAGCCAGACCAGGCCAGGAAAATGCATCAGTTTTACCTTCCTCTGGCTGAAACCAAAGTCATGAATCAGAGCCCAAGCATTATTTATGCATCCCTACGATTTGCCTTCCTCACTCGCAGAGTGATATACCAAGTGGTTTAGGGCTTCCCTGGTAGCTCAGATGGTAAAGAATCTGCCTGCAGTGCAGAAGACATAAGAGACCTGGGTTTGATCCCTGGGTCAGGAAGATCCCCCTGGAGAAGAGAATGGCAACCCACTTCAGTATTTTTGCCTGGAGAATTCCATGGACAGAGAAACCTGGTGGGCTACAGTTTATGGGGTTGCAAAGAGTTGGACATGACTGAGAAGCCAACACACACAGGTGTGGAATAATTTTGGGGTGCACAATGATAAGTTGGGATCCAAAGGGGCAAAGGAAGGAATCAGATCTGCTTTGAACTCTGCTTGATTGTAGTCCTGCCCTGACCCAGTGTGCCTGACCACCAGGCAGCTGGGATAACATGGTGGATATTTCCTAAGCTCAGGGCTAGAAGAATTAACTCAGCTGGACTTTCCAGACAAGTCCTTCCTAGAAATCAAGGAGCACATTTTATGGGTTGAAGGTCTGAGGCTGAAACCAAGCAGCTGAGATGCAGAGCTTTCCCCAAATCCCCTGTTCTCTCTACCTTCTTCTTCTCAGAAGCTAGGTGATACTGGAGGTACCTTTTGACATGGCAGAATTTTTCCTCCTCATCACACAGAAATTTCGGGTGCTCTAGGTGGTGTTATGGTCACTTGTCCATTTCCCTCATTTCCCCAAGTCACATAAATGTGTCTTTTATTCATGGAACAAACACGCTGAATCTCCCTTGAGCCCCTCTAAAGACTCTAGTGGCCACTGACTCATTTCTTAGTGCAACTTTAGTGCATTTTACCATGGGAATAGAAACCAGTCTTCTTTCTCATCTTTTCTTTTACATCCTCCAATCTGTGCTTCTTTTCTTTTGCCACCTTTCTCCGGCTGAGCTATAAAGTGATCAGTTAAAAATCAGCATGTATTTTAAAATAATGAACTTATTGCCAAAATATAAAAAGATTCACAGACATAGACAAAGGGAAAGTGGGGGCTCAAGAAGGGATAAATTAGAAGTTTGGGATTAGTATATACATGCTGCTACATTTAAAATAGATAGCCGAGGACCTACTATATAGCAGTAGGACCTACTGTATAACATAGGCATCTACACTCAATATTTTGTAATAATCTACAAAGAAAGAGTCTAAAAAGGAATGTATAAATATGTATAACTGAATCATTGTGCTGTATACCTAAAACTAGCTGAGCACCAAAGAATTGGTGCTTTTGAAATGTGGTGCTGGAGAAGGCTCTTGACAGTCCCTTTGACAGCAAAGATATCAAACTAGTCAATCCAAAGGAAATCAACCCTGAATACTCACTGGAGGGACTGATGCTAAAGCTGAAGCTCCAAAAGTTTGGCCACCTGATGCAAAGAGCTGACTCACTGGAAAAGACCCAGATGCTGAGAAAGACTGAAGGCAGCTGGAGAAGAGGGTAACAGAGGATGAGATGGTTGGATGGTATCACCGACTCGATGGACATGAGTTTGAGGAAACTGCAGGTGATAGTGAAGGACAGGGAAGCCTGGTGTGCTGCAGTTCATGGGATTGTAAAGAGTCAGACACAACCTAGCGACTGAAAAACACCACCACCACCTGAAACTAACATGACATTGTAGATCAACTAAACTTCAATTTAAATAAGAGACAAACAAACCCACAAGCAATCATTTTGATCCCCCCCCCACCCCCAAAAAAAAAAAAATCAACATGGACAGTCTATCATGGTTGTAGGAAAACAACCAGCAAGCCAAACTATGAGACAATAAAAAAGATCAGGTGCTTTGGGCAGGGGTTAGGGATGAATAGACAGAGCAAAGATTTAGGACACTGAAAATACTCTTATGATATTATAACAATGGATACACATCATTATACTTTTGTCTAAACCCATAGGACGTACAACATCAAGAGTGAACTCTAAGGTACACTGTGTGCTTTGCACTGTGTGCTTTGGGTGATTATGATGTGTCAGTGTTGATTGATCTTTGGTGAAAATTGCACCATTCTGCTGAATGAGGACACCCAGGGCAAAGAAGTTGTTGACTTTGGTATGGGGGGATTTGTGAGAGGAGTTTCATCTTGTTCTAAATTAGAAGTTTTCTGCATTTTCTAAAACTACATTTTTTTTTTTTTTAGGTTGAGCTTTGCTTACTTACACAGTAATTTAGTTCACATAGGAATTAACACATGACTTCAGAAGAGTTTTCTTCGTGTACTCATCTGCCTGAGATGGGAAATACGGGTCCTAGCAGCTCAAGTCTAGTATCATATTTCATCAAAAAGAACATAATGCAGACAAGAATGATACCGCCAAGATTGTTCCAAAGTTTCAAACATACTCAAACTTTGTAAGATCTTTTATGATTCACAAAGCTTGTGATCTTCACATCAACTCTATTGGGTAGATCTTATAAATCCCTATTTTTGTGTACAAGATACTGAGTCCTAGAGTTGGTGACAGTTAATAACTACTACCAGGCTGGCTTCTCTGGTGGCTCAGTGGTAAAAGAATCAGCCTGCCAATGCAGGGGACATGAGTTTGATTCCTGTGTCAGGAAGAAACCCTGGAGGAGGAAATGGTAACCCAATCTAGTATTCTGGAAAATCTCACGGACAGAGGAACCTGGTGGGCTACAGTCCATGGAGTAGCAAAGAGTTGGACACAACTTAGCAACTAAACACAACAACAAACACAATACCACCAAGCTAATAACTGAACCTGGGTGTAACATTGTGATTTATCAGAAATAGATATTTGGTCTTCATCCCTGTTCCTAGCACGGAGCTGCTAAAACCCTCAGATATCTTCAGTGACAAGAGTGATGAGATGTCTTTTGTTATTCATAAAAAGCCCCTTTCAATCACACCTGAGTTTATGTTAATGGAGTGGCTTTTGGAAAGCCCCTAAGGAAGGGGATCACCAACTTGAAGGACATGATTTTGAGCAAGCTTGGGGAGTTGGTGATGGACAAGGAAGCCTGGCATCCATGGGGTCGCAAAGAGTCAGACATAACTGAGCGACTGAACTGAACTGAAGGAAGGGGACTGATTGCCAAGGAAAATACTGTGAGATTAGAGGGTTGAGACCTCTAGGAAGTGGAGAGGGGCTGGAGGTTGAATCAACCACCAGCCTGTCATATGGAGTGAAGTAAGTCAGAAAGAGAAAAAAATCATATTAATGCATATATACAGAATCTAGAAAAATGGTACTGCCTGAACCTATTTGCAGGGCAGGAATAGAGATGCAGACATAGAGAACAGATGCGTGGACACAGCAGAGGAAGAAGAGGGTGGGACAAATTGAGAAAGCTGTGTTGACATGTATACAGTACCATGTGTGAAATAGATACCTGGTGGGAAGCTGTTTATAGCACAGGTCTCTGTGATGACCTAGAGGGATGGCGTAGAGGGTAAGAGGAGGGAAGGCTGGCTGATTCACCTCCTTGTACAGCAGAAACTAACACAGCATTATAAAGCAATTATAGTGTGTGGCTCAGTCGCCCCCGACCCCGGGGGAGTGGTGCCCCCAATTAAAAAAATTGTCAATGGCCAATGATTTAATCAATTATGCCTACACTTTGAAGCCTCCATAAAAAACATCAAAGCATGGTGTTTAGAGAACTTCTGGGTCTGTAAACATGTAGGGCTGCTGGGAGGGTGGCGCCTAGAGAAGGTGTGGAATGTTTTCACCACCACCCCACATACCTTGCCCTATGCATCTCTTCAATCTGGCTGTCCATGAGTACTATCCATTTACGATAAACCAGTTATCTAGGAATTAAACAGTCAATCCTGAAGGAAAGCAGTCCTAAATATTCATTGGAAGGACTGATGCTGAAGTTGAAGCTCTAAAACTTTGGCCACCTGATGCAAAGAACTGACTAATTGGAAAAGACCCTGATGCTGGGAAGGATTGAAAGTGGGAGGAGAAGGGGACAACAGAGAATGAGATGGTTGGATGGCATCACCAACTTGATGGACATGAGTTTGCGCAAGCTCTGGGAGTTGATGGACAGAGAAGCCTGGTATGCTGTAGTCCATGGGGTCACAGAGTTGGACACGACTGAGTGACTGAACTGAAACTGTTTTCCTGAGTTCTATAAGCCACTCTAGCAATTAATGGAACTTGGGAGGTGGTGGTGTAACCTCTTATCTGCAGTTGATCAGATGCACAGGTCACAACCTGTATTTGCAGCTGGCATCTGAAAAGGGTGGTGGTGGTGGGGATGGTCCTGTGAGGCTGACCTCTTCACCTGTAGTATCTGATGCTATCTCTTGGTAGATAGTGTCAAAACTGAGGTAGATAGTGTCACAGAACTGCCTGATGTGTGGAAAACCCACACTTGTGGTGTCAGGAGTGAAGCAGTAATGTAGCAAAGTCCTCCCTGGTGGTGGGTTCAATCCATGAGTCAGGAAGATCCCCTGGGGAAGAAAATGGCAACCCACTCCAGTATTTTTGCCTAGGAAGTCCCATGGACAGAGAAGCCTGGCAGGCTACAGTCCATGGGGTCTCAAAGAGTTGGATGTGACTACGTACTGAGAATAAAGGTGCAATGTGAGTATTTTCCCTTTACACTCAGTTTTCCAATGCTGAGATTTCTCAGCATCTTGTTTCAGAAGCAACGGGTATGGAGAAAAGACATTCACATCTGTGTATCTTTCTCTTTGGAATGCATGAAATGAGATGCTAGTCATTCTCCATGTTATCAAGAGTCAATACTTCTTATGACAGATCACAGCATCTCAGAAAACATTTCTTTAATTAGCTGAGTTACTGACTTTGCAACACACAGACGATTTCCCCAGGAAAGAACCCTCTGGGTAAATGCAGTGTGACCCGATCCTGTGTGAGGAATTCTCCTCCACCCACAGCTGGTCCCGTGGAGATGAAAAACAGGCACACACCCTAACATCTTGCCCCAGATGAGCAGCTTTGGGGGATGCTGAATTCCCAGTCAGGCGGAGGAGAAAAATAAAAAGCCGGGGGCACTTGCTTTAGTTGTTCTGGCTGAATTTTAAACTGATGTTTCAGTGTGATGTTATTTCTGGCATCATCTTGATTAGTGACTCAAAGACTGGTTTTAACTTGAGGAAAGGCTGAATCTGAACAGATTTCATCTCTGTCTTTCCTTATCTCCTTCACTGAAATTCAACTAACTTAACACAGTGTTGATCTAGCATCAGAGAAGATAGGAAAAGAAGCAAGATCTGATTTTCTCACTCAAGATTGGATACAAGACATTATTTAAACAATGCTGCTTGAAGGTAGGATGATAGCAGTAGGTGACACAGGTACGACCCCTGTTCAGGGAACTAAGATCCCACATGCCAGGCAAAAGCTAAGTCCCTGGCTACAGTTACTGAGCCCAAGCCCCATAACAAAGACCCGACACCACCAAATGAGTAAATGTTTTTTTAAAATTAAATTATATCTGAGAACATACAACCTCGTGTCTGACATATGGGAAGCACACGTGTCCTACTTTGGTCATAACACTGTTTTCTACCTGATTTTTCAAAATGAATGTTCTTTGTGAAATGGGAATTCCTGTGTCTGAAGGGTTGCGTATCCTATTTTTGTTCCCATATACCATCACCTCGTGAACACTTTCCTGTAACGTGTGCAGCGCTTCCCTTTCTATTCTACAGTGAGCTATGGCAAGTTTTCCCCCAAGAAATGAAAAAGCTACATATTGTTGTTACTCTGGCAGCATCAGCAACTTTTAGCCTTTGTAAAATCTCAGAACTCAGCCTATCATAAAAGAAGTTCATTTTGAAAGAATAACCACAAGGGAGCCACCTGTCCTCACTCCTTCTTTACAAAAAAAAAAAAAAAAATCTGGAGCAAAAAGGAATCATCTAGAACTGTGCTAGGAGGTCAGGGCAGAAATTGACTCAAATGTATGGAGTTTTCACTTCTCCATCAATTCTTCACTGCTTTTCTCTGGGTTTGTACAGAAATAAATAAGATACCTCTTTCAAAACTCCCTATAGTGCTTCACGGCTCTGGCTGCTCAAGAAATGGGAATGGGTCTCTAGGTGAGAAGCGTGGCCCCTCAACCATCAGAGCCCACTTAGATGGGGTGTCACAGTCCTATGGCAGGACAACCCCATCTCCTCCTGCTGGCAGCCTGTGTGATGCGGTCCTCAGACAGGCTCCTCCAAGGATGCACCTGGAGTATATCACAGACTCCCAGGGTTCAAACCCCTGCATCAAATTCACCCAGAGCACCCACGTGAAACCAGGGGACTATGCAATCTGATTCTGTTGCTACCCTTTGAGCTTGTGCTACTTTAGTTATCAGGCAGGCTAGAAATAATCAGCACATTGTCATTAAAAGCAGTTTTCACGCACCCCAATGTTCATTACAACACTATTTACAGTAGCCAGGACATGGAAACAATCTAAATGTGCATCAACAGAGGAATGGATAAAAAAGATGTGGTACATATATAAAGTGGAATATTACTCAGCTATCAAAAGGAGTGAGATTGGCTCATTTGTAGAGACATGGATGGACCTAGAGACTGTCATATTCAGTGAAGTAAGAGAGAAAAGCAAATATCATATATCAACACATATATGTGGAATCTGAAAAAACTGGCATAAATGATCTTATTTACAAAGTGGAAGTAAGGACACAGACATAGAGAACAAATGTACAGACACCAAGGGGGAAAGGGTGGGATGGTGGGATGAATTGAGAGATTGGGATTGACACCTACATACTACGGATACTGTGTAGAAAATAGATAATTAATGAGAACCTACTGTATAGTACAGGGAAGTCCACTGAATGCTTTCATGACCTAAATGGGAAGGAAATCCAGAAAAGAGGGATATATATATATATATATATATATATATATATATATATATATATATGTATAGCTGAATCACTGCACTGTACAGGAGAAACTAATACAACACTGTAAAGCAAATAAACTCCAATGAATTTTTTTTTTTTAAGCAGTTTGAATTTTCTCCTAATAAAGGACCTTGACTTTGATTCTTTTAGCCTTAGCCATGATTTTCTTTCTTGGACTGGCTTCATTTTCCAAACGCCATGGATCTTAACAAAGCATACATCACTTCCAAATGTGTAAGGTAGTCATTCTATCCAATTGAAATAATTTTGCTCCTAAATGCTACTTAACCATCTACCGTCCTTTAACCCAAGTTCCTGAAATGTAAACACGTGAAGAAGAATCTGGTGGCTGGTGAGGCTGAAACAGTGCAGGAGTGGAGAAGGCGCTCTCTGGTTCAAGGACCTCCGGTCCCAGAAGAGTAGTACTATTAGCCCGCGGGCTTTCACATGGGGCTGGGCAGTTCAACTTGAAGTCCAGGGCTGCAATTTCTTCTTTAATTAAAGACACACTGTAATAGTGGAGGTGTCACTTGATGCAGGCTTACTTGCCAACTGGGATCCACTGCCCTGCTGGGGTATATTTTGTTTTAGAATTTCTCATGTATTAAAGATCCTACTGAGAAACTGCTTCGTAGTGGAGAGACTCAGCCTGCCAGAAAGGCACCCTTGGAGGGAAGAGGAATACTGATTCGTAGCCAGTGTTAGGAGGGGAAGGACATTGTTCTTAAATACAAAGTAGTACATCCTAAGAATATTTCTATATTTTCCAGGCTTTCATGCTCTTGGTTTGAAATTGGTAATGCATGTGAAAAACAAAAACGTGGTTTTTATGTTGTTGAGCCCTTTCACATTTATCTCTAAAGCTATTTCAGAGGGCCTTTCTAGCAAAGATGGATTTCCAAGAATGCTCAAATGATGAGTGAATATCCAGGCAAGAGTACTGGAGTGGGTTGCCATTTCCTTCTCCAGAGGATCTTCCCAACCCAGGGATCGAACCTGGGTCTCCTGCGTTGTAGGCAGATGCTTTACCATCTGAGCCACCAGGGAAGTTCAGTAATGAAACAGCTACCCTTTATTGAGCATCTCCTATGGGAACACAATATGCTGAATGCTTTAGGGAGGATGTCTTATCCTCAAAATAAGCTTACAAGAAATTGACTGTTACCCCCATTTTACAGAAGAGGAAACCAAGTTTCAAGACAACTATGGAGCCTGCCAGATTCGTGCAACAGGTAGATGATGGACCCATGTTTGGTGGAGACAGGTAATTTGGACCTGAATCAGTCTGACACCAAGTCTCTGCTCATCAGGTACACCATGACGCTAATCTAAAATTACAAGTGGCTCCCATGTTTACTCCCATTATTTACAATGGCCAAGACATGGAAGTAAGCTTAAGAGTCCATAGTGATGGATATATACATAAAGAAGTTGTGGTATACATACACAATGAAATATTATTCATCCATAAGAAAAGAAGGAAATCCTGCCATTTGTAAAAACATGGATGGACCTTGAGGGCATTGTGCTAAGTGAAAAGAGTCAGATGGAGAAAGACAAGTAATGTATGATCGCTCCTATCTGTGGAATCTGAAAAACACAACAACAAAAACCCCACCAACTCATAGAAAAAGAGATCATGTTTGTGGCCACCAGAGGCAGGGGTGGGAGGTGGGAGGAATTGGATGAAAATAGTCAAAAGGTATAAATTTTCAGTTATAAGATAAATAATACTGGGGATGGATGTAATTTAACATATGTCATGATGACTGTAGTTAACACTACTGTATGAGAAGGAAATGGCAACCCACTCCAGTGTTCTTGCCTGGAGGATCCCAGGGACGGGATGGGCTGGGACGGGATGGGAGCCTGGTGGGCTGCTGTCTATGGGGTCGCACAGAGTCGGACATGACTGAAGCAACTTAGCAGCACCAGTACGCTATATGAAAGCTGTTAAAAGAGCAAACCCCAAGACTTCTTATCACAAGGAAAAACATTTTTTTCCCTTTCTCTCTCTTTTTTTTTTTGGTATCTTTGCAAGATGATGGGCTTTCCCAGTGGCTCAGTGGTAAAGGATCTGCCTATAATGCAGGAGTCACAGGAAGCACAGGTTCAACCCCTGGGTGGGGAAGATCCCCTGGAGGAGGGCATGGCAACTCACTCGAGTATTCCTGCCTGGAGAATCCCAAGGACAGAGGGGCCTTGTGGGCTACAGTTCATAGGGTTGCAAAGAGTCAGATATTACTGAAGCAACTTAGCAAGCATGCAGGATGATGTATGCTCACTAAATTTACTGCAGTAATCACTCAACAGTATATGTAAGCAAGTCATTATGTTGTACATCTTACACTGATACAGTGCTATATGGCAGTTACACCTCAAGAAACTGGAAAAAAATAACCAGCTGGAAAAAAGAGAAATAATTGTGGATGTATGGCTGTTTATTTTTTTCCAGTGGCACAGAAAATGCATTTAGCAGTGTACAAATAAACTGACATGCATTTCTGAGCATTATGAATGATTTGGAGAACTGTACAAGGTTGGAGGAGAAAAATAAAACAAGTGGATTCTCTCTGAGTCTTGGCCTCATCAAGTGTTTGGGAGGGACGGAAAGCAGGAGACTTTGAGCATTTTTGAAAACTGAGATTCACAATCAGTTCCATGTTCAGCTCTGACTCTCCCTCCAGCCCCCACACTGGGTACTTCCTCAGTTCCTGAGAACTGAGTGTCTGTTTTATCCAGAAAATTCTTGCTAAACAACTGGCTTAGAAAGTCCTGGAAAGAGTCAGAAGGACCTGAACCAGAGAGTGACCCAAACAGTCGGTTAATAACAAGATCAGTGCTCTCTCCTGGGGTGGCCCTGACCCTGTATGGACGGGTGTGGGAAGGCAACTTGTCTTTAAGCTGAAAGATTCAACAAACAGGCAGGCTCCTTTGAAAGGCTCTTCTGCCCGACTGTTAATGTTTATAAATCTTCCTGCTTCTCTTTCTCATAAGCAGAGTCTAAAGAAAAAGGAGGGTACATAAGCCTTCCTTTGCTGGGGGAAAGTGTCTCATATTGAGAATCTAGCTGGGAATTGGGAATCCTTGGTGTTATTTCTGGCTGCAATATTAATTCATGGGGTTGAGTAAATCACTAGCTTTTTTGCTCCCTTCACTTCCCCATTCCATTCAGTCCTATTTTGGTCCTTGTATCTCTCTGGCCCCAAACTCTCCCTCCCTTCCTCTATACTGCTAGCCACTTAGAAAGTTGATCATATATGGCAACTGTGAATACATCGGATGTTGTTTCTCCTACATCTTTTCCAGCATTTGTAATAATTTTTCTATTTGGGAAACTTGCCTTCTCCTACAGCCTAGCTAAATCCTGTCTGGTCTTTGTCTTCCTCCCTGATTCGGCTCTGAGCTCTTGTCCCTTCTTTCTCTGAAATCCCACAGGATTTGTTGTCTGAACTTCTTACTTGGTCTCTATCTGCTACTGCCACACATCCCTAGTTATCTTTTTTCTACTTACCTGACTGATTTACGCAGCTGGTTTGAAACTTGTAGCAAATACCTTATGGAGGCTTTTGTTTTTCTCTCAGTATTAGTACACTGACTGTTGGAACTTCGTCAATGTTTGCTGATTCAAATGCAAAAGAGCAACATTAACAATGGCAATGGGTGCATGCTAAGTCACTTCAGTTGTGTTCAACTTTTTGTGACCCTATGAACTGTGTAGCCTTCCAGGCTCCCCATGGGATCCTCCAGGCAAGAATACTGGAGTGCGCTGCCAAGCCCTCCTCCAGGGGATCTTCCCCGACCCAGGGATCAAACATGAATATCCTAGGTCTCCTGCATTGGCAGGTGGGTTCTTTACCACTGAGCCACCCCAATAATGGCAATGAAAATGTTCGTCACTCAGTTGTGTCTGACTCTTTGTAACCCCATGGACCGTACAGCCCACCAGGCTCCTCTGTCCATGGAATTCTCCAGGCAAGAATACTGGTGTGGGTTGGCATGCCCTTCTCGAGGGGAATTCCCAGCATAGGGATTGAACCTGGACAGATTCTTTACATCTGAATCACCACAGAACTTTCTTTTATTGAATGTTTCCTGTTCACCAGAATGATGTTAAGAGTTTTATGTTAGTATCTCACTCATGACAACACAATTGTGAGGTCTTATGTATCCCATTTTACAGTGGAGAAAACTGAGGCTCAGTAACAAGATAATGGTCACATAGCTATTACTTGTTAGAGCGGAGATTCAACAAGTTCTGTAAGTACCATGCTGCCCTGCTCCAGTTAAGAACTATGTCATGAATGAAACAAGCCAAGGACATTTGCATTTATGGTTAACATGGCTATAAACAAGGTGACTGTGAAAGTGAAACAGAAGCAACAAGGAGGTGATGCAAGGATTCCACGAAAACAGATCTGCAATCAGCACCCCAGCATCAGCTACAGTGCCTTGTGGTTCAGATTCTGAACTCTGAAGTCAAACTGACTTGGTTTGAATCTTGGCTCCACAGCTTGCCAGCTGTTTGATCTTGAGTAAGAGACATTAAGTTCATGGTGAATTAGCTACATTAAGTTCATGGTGACTCAGTTACCTCGTGTATAAAGGTGGACTGTAATGGTACCCTCTCGTCTGGGAGCCTTGAAGATTAAGTATAAACCTGTGAAAGGCACATATAGTGAAGTGAAAGTCGCTCAGTCATGTCTGACTCTTTGCGACCCCATGGACTATACAGTCCACGGAATTCTCCAGGCCAGAATACTGGAGTGAGTAGCTTTTCCCTTCTCCAGGGGAATCTTCCCAATCCAGGGATCGAACTTAGGTCTCCTGCATTGCAGGGGCTTCTTTACGAGCTGAGCCACAAGGGAAGCCCCAAAAGGCACATATATGGATCCTTAAGTAATTGTCAGCTATTATTATCAAGAACCTCTTAGACCAAGGTAATAGAATCTAGCCCAGGAGGCAGAAATTGCTGTGTATTTCACTGGATTTCAGGCAATGGAAAACAGCTCTGTTTTTATCCTTCAATCCCAAACATAACAAAGAAACTGCAGATAGGGAATTCTAGGAGACAAAGGCCACCCAAGGACTGTATTGCAAGGACTATCAAATATACCAAGACATGGTGACCCAATACTCATCACTCAAATGGCTGTGGGAGCCAAGGGTGGCAACATAAGGGACCTCCTTAAGGTAGATGGCTAGTAATGCAGAATGTGAACAGGTGATTTCTACAATCACTAGATACCTGGCCTCTGCTTGTTTCTTAGGAGTTGCAAGACCTTGGGTTGGGTGACCTAATCTCCCTTTTCTTTCCTGTAACATGGGATAATAATAGTAGCTATGTTAAAGGATCATGGAGAAAATTAATGTATATGTAAAGCACTTACAGGACTTCCTTGGTGACTCAGCAATAAAGAATCCATGTGCCAATGTAAGAGATGAAGGTACGATTCTTACATAGGGAAGATACCCTGGGGAAGGATATGGCAACTGACTCTAGTATTCTTGCCTGGATAATTCTATGGACAGAGAAACCTGCCAGGCTACAGTCCATGGGGTTGCAAAAGAGTTGGAAATATCTTAGTGACTAAACAACAGCCACAGCAAAGTGCTTGGAGCATAACTCAATAAACAACTCAATAAACGATCACTTTAGTTTCATAGTCACCACCAGTCTCAACAAGTAGTTTCCTTGGTTGCTTGCAATATAGCCTTGGCAGAAGAGAAGGAATTACTCTTGACTAAGTTAACGAGATTCCCCAGCACTCCAAGTATTTTATTCTACAAAGTGGCTTAAATAAGGGAAATTTATTAGACAACAAGGGCTGGAATTTTCACTATCTTTTCTCAGCAACCTCTTCTCTCAATGATAATCAGATAATGTCTATCTACCTTCTTCAAAAGCTGGTTTTGTTTTTTTTTTTAAGATTTGATCTCAATACCCTGCAGTGACATTTAAGAGCAAGGCCAGCTTGTGACACAACAGCTGAGCCAATTTTTTTTTTCCACGGGTTTAGCTAAGGTTTCGTGGGCACAGAAGGAAACTAAATGTAACCTCAGGGGTTCAAGGAGGTCATATCTACCTCATCAGGATCCTCTAGACCTGCCTCTGAGCACACCACGAGAGCTGGCACGTGCTGCCTCTCTGCTGCTATGCCTGGATCAGAGCCCTCACATGAAGTGTCAGGTATAATTTTCACCCCAGGCCTGGAGAGCAACAAGGACAGCCTCTTGCTTGGAAAATGCTGGGGGTGGGAGGTACCCTGCCCTCTGGACTTGGCCAAGAGAGAAAGCAAACTGCAGGTAATTTGGCCCAAACCAGCAGATGCTGCTCAAAAAAGCCACAGTGCTTGGCCTGAAACAGAGAAATCGCAAAGCAAAATGCTCGCCTAGAAAGCACAAACAAAGCTGCTTGGTATTGGAGAGGCAGCCCCCATGCTTGGATCCAGGCTTGGCGGGGAGGATAGATCAGAGAGCCCTTCAGATTTCTAGGAAACACCAACCTTGGGACTCTCATTCAGCGCTGAGTCCCCAGAGGCCACCACTACCGAAGTTACCAAGATTGCCTACTTAGAATCTTGGGTCACAGCTTACTTCCTGACATAACTGTCTGTCAAAAGACTTCCTTAAATTATCCTTGGAAACTGAAAGGAGACTCATGAAGAACAATCTTGTACAAATTTTGGAAATTGAGTATTTTTTCCCTTCATTTAGAATGTAAAGAATATTGTTTTATATCCCCATTCATTTCTCAGAGTAGATGATACAAAAGGCTCAGGCACCTTTAAATTTGCTCTTATTTTATAGCAAATGAATAAATTAATAATAATAGCTTAACATCTATTGAGCTGGTAATATTTATCATACTCGCTCTAAGTATTTTATATGTAATGCCTCATTCAATTCTAAAGATAACCCAGGTCTCCTGCATTGTAGGCAATTCTTTACCATCTGAGTCACAAAGGAAGTCCCCTAAAGATAACAGTAGGTGGTAAATAGAGTTACTTGTTTCCTGGATGAGAAGATGTGCTCTGGGGATTGGGATTTCATACCTAGTTCACTGACTCAGGGCACATGCCCTAAGCCCGCTGCAATAGGTGGGCCAGGTACCCACCTACCTGTTCTTCCCAGCTTTCCTAGCAGGTGGGGGTGGTCATGTGACCACCTTCTGGCAAATGTTATGTGAGTATAAGGGAAGAGTTCTACTTCAAGGTCTGGACCATTAAAACCTCTAAGGGTGCTTCCCTGCCCTGTTCTTCTTTATTAAATAAATAGGCCACTGAGATCCTAGAAGAGGGACAAGTCATGAGATGACCCTGAATGATTCTGGGGAGGGCTGTATGCAAACGAGAACAAGTTGGACTTACTATGAGTGAAAACTACATTTCTGTTGTGATAAGTCACTGAGATTTCCAAGGTATCTACTGCAGAAGCCCCAGTTACTTTAATTCATGTAGCTGGTGAGGAAAATGAATTGATTGTCTACAGTTAAATTGCTATTGGGACTTCCTGGTGGTCCAGTAGTTAAGACTCTGCACTCTCAATGCAGGAGGCCCAGGTTCAATCTCTGGTCAGGGAACTAGATCTCACACGCCGCAACTAAAAGATCCTGTGTGCCACAACTGAGACCTGGTGCAGCCAAATAAATAAATATAAAAAACCCATTACTATTAGTGGACCCTTACGGCAGAACTGCCTAGTTCTACACTGTATGTTTTCTCTCAAAATGCAGGGTGTGCAAACATAATGAGGAAATTCTCTTCCAACTTAGAAAGATGATAAAGAGATCCCATGCCCCGCTTCCATCTTCCATCTTCCAAAGAGAGCTAGCATGACGAAAATAATCAGATTGCACAATCATCATTTATTAGGAACCCATCTGGTGTGGGGATGAGCTCATAGCCTTGAGAATAAAGAAAATTTCCAGCTAAGACTGGATGGTGAGGCTTCTAACACAGGCCAGCTGGTTTTCAGAAGGTCCAGTGCCAGGTTAGAACAAGGCTCTGTGAAGAGCAGCCAGTGGTTAAGCAGTATGGACATCATTACTGCAAATGATATAAATCACATTACACTTATTACATAAAGACGAATGATTGTTAGCCTAACAAATTCAGTCTAGTTGTGCTCCTTTTCGCTGCAGCAACTTTAAGCTGGCACATTGTGTTGTTTCTGCTCATTCCCTTTACCTAGTTCATACCCACTCGTCTTTATTAATAAGACCTCTGCTCATCTACTGTCTTCTCAGGAAGCCTTCCTTGATGTCACAGAACAAGTAGGTTTCCCAGTGAAACCCTCTCAGGCCCTCAGGTAACTTGTCCTCAAAGCACTGACATTCAATTTTAATTTCCTGTGAGTTTGCATAATTATTAGTTCTATTGAGTGGGTGACTGTCAGAACTCCACCACTGTAATATAATCTGTTAACAAATACGGTACTGTGTTCAGTTTTGTTCACCATCCCACCTCTAGAACTCAGCACAATATCTGCACATGGCAGGTGTTCTTTCATTATTTGTTAGACGAATGAGCAAACACCTGAATAAATGAAAGAATGAATCTTCATTTAGTGAAGAAACCGTGGTAGAAATATGTCATACCCAGATTTATTGGTAAAGATAGGAATATATTTTAGAATATTGGATTTCTGCAGCTACTACTGCCCATCATCTTTCAAACTACTCTGTAGAAAGAGATGCCTTCAAATTGGGTGACGCTTGCATAGGTGACCATCACTTCAGAACAAATGTTGATAACACAGATGCTGAGATCCTATCTCACTGGAGGCTAGTCACTGACTTCTCTGAGCCTCAGTGCAGTATCCTCATTTATAACGCACCCCTCCCCGCCCCGCACTGGCATTGAGAATCAAAAATAAGAGAATTTCTTTGACAATACCCTATTGACTCTGTGCATGTATGTTTTGCTTAAAGTTAGGAAGTTTGAAAATTGTCTCTCGATGGGATTTTTGAAAAGACATTGTTTTGTGAAGAAGACAGCATATTGAGGATATTAGGCAAAGACTTGCCATTTAGTTAAATAATCATTATTTCCAGGCAATGGCAGAGAAATTAGATCTCTTACAGTTTCCATCAGCTTCAGCCCTAAGACCCTTAAACAATCATACAATTTTACTAAAAAATTGGCTACTCTCCTTCTGTTGGGATGACTATTTCCAAAGCCCAACCTGAGTAGAAATTTAGAAGCCCTCATTATTCAAAGGTAATGTGATATTTGTCAAAAGAGAAACTTCTGAGTTGATTTCCACAATGCTTTCAAAGCAGATTAGCATCTGTTGGGAGGGACTGGCCCAAAGTGAGCATTACTTGATGCAGTAACTGACAGCTAATTTTAAACTTTGAAGTATTATTTTCTCACTGGAACCAAGGAAAGTGCTTTCAAGAAGGATGAAAATCTACTTCATGTCAGACTCAAAAATATTTTCTGAACAAAGAAAAAACTGAGATCCTACTTTGCAAATACATTGCTAGAAAATTCAAGAATGAGCTTTGCAGATTCATGAGGTTCTATTGCAAAGACGTGACTCCTATCAATGTAAGAAAATGCAGTTGCAAAGACATGTGTGTAACATTCAAGCACATCAGCAGAAATGCATTCATATAACCCTTTACCAATGAGCACGAATAGCTGTAATGAGTGGCAGCAAAGGTTGATGTAAACAAATGCACAGACTTGACAAAAGGTAGAAAGAAATAGAATAAATTTGGTAATTGTTTTGCTTGGTGCAAACCTATTTTTTTCCCCTTTAACTATAACATATGTTGTAGATCATCGGAGGAAAGGCTCAGCCCCACAGCATATGTAGGCACTAAATAAGACAAAAAGCGCAACCCCTGGAAAACATACATTGCCGGAATGAAATGATGAAAGAGGAACAGCAAAAATAGCAAATTGAGCATCAAAGCCTAGCTTTGCACATGTGGGAACGTTTCCTGGAATCATGGCATCATCCATTGGTCCCAGACTGGTTGTATTAGTTGCTTTAGAAGATACAAATAAATCATTGCAAACCCAATCCCCTTTTAGAGAAATTATTCATCATTAGAAGAATTTACCACTGACATCATTATAACTCATCATACAGACAGTTGATAAAAATGCAGTTTCAAAATCATTCCTATTTCTAGAACCTCTCAGTTTCAGAAGCACAATTCCTATTAAAAGAAAAACACACAAGCCATTCTCTGTGACTGTAAACTCCATCCCAGGGTGATAAAGCAGTCTCCTCTGTCGTTGACTTCTTTGTTTTTGTTTGTTTTTCTGGCAGTGTCTGTGGGAAATTCAGTACATACAGGTCAATGTAGGGCTGATTCTGTGGGCCACATAGAGGCAGTGTCAGAGCACTGGGTTAGAACCTCTCAGTATAAATAAAAAAGGACTCTCCAAAATTCCCAACACCTGGGTGTCACTCTGGCTCCTGGTCCATATTCTCTTCTAGAAGAAAGTGATGGATGATTTTAAATACACATAAGAAACCATACTCCTTAGTGGAATGTGGGAACATACACTGGAACATTTTTCCACTCCTAGTTTCTCCCCCACAGCTTATATCCTAAAGTCAGGAAGAGCAGGTAAATTTCCTCTTTGGACTTTATTCAGCAGCCTTAAAAGATAAAAAACAGAAACAAAGCTAACAACTCTCATGAAGGGTGCCATTTCTGCAAATAGACCAAAAATGAAGAAATTTAAAAAATGAATGACATCCAACTAAAAAAATAAACTAAAACAGACTCACATATGCCATGCATATGTGTTCTTCATCTTTGGAGCCAGAAGCAATTTATGGCACAGCAATAATTTAGGTTACTGGTCTTATTTATCTTATTTCTCCTGTAGTTCATACTTATGATAAGCAGTTGGGCAGGAGGAAAAAAAGGTGGCTTCATCATGATGTTAATGAAGCTTAAACTTCAGGGCCTGTCACTTCTTGGGATCCCTTCTAGGGCTCTAGGATGATTGCTGGTAATATGTGTACACAGTCACAGTTGCATAATGGAGCTATTATAATTGCAATCAGTTATGTCTACTGTCTATTTCTGCACTGACCTTCCCTCTGCTAAACTTCCTTTCTTGATCACATAGCATTGGAATGGCCATGGACACTTTCTGGAGCTCAGCTCAGGGGCAGTTAAGTTGCGATACACGTAGTTTGGGTTAAAAGAATACATGTTTGAAGTTCCCGGTCATTTCCATGTATCTATGAAAAGATGGGACTACCTGGTGGCTAAGATGGTAAGGAATCCACCTGGGTTCCATCCCTTGGTTGGGAAGATCCTCTGGAGGTGGGCATGGCAACCCACTCCAGTATTCTTGCCTGGAAGAATCCCCATGGACAGAGGAGCCTGGCAAGCTACAATCCATGAGGTCGCAAAAAATTGGACACGACTGAGCGACTAAGCACACATGAAAAGATGGAAATGGATGATGCCATTGAAGGATTGGCTTTCAGTCATACTCCTCACCCTCAAGTGTTGACTTAACCTGTATTGTCCATAAAGATACAGGGCCTGGGGTCTTATCCAGATATTACTACATCTTACAGCACCTGGTTATGGAACTATGTGGCCTCCACATAGGATAAATCAGGCTTAAAATGCAGGAAGCCAAATTTCAGCAACATGATTATCATGATCAAGATTATCACACTAAGTGAAGGAAGCCAGACAGGGAAAGACAAATGTCATATGATATTGCTTACATGTGGAATCTTAAAAAAAATTATACAAATGCACTTATTTACAAATCAGAAATAGACACACAGGCACAGAAAATAAACATCTGCTTACTATCTGACAGTGAAATGAGCTTCCTTCAGCTCAGAGGCTCTTCAGCTGGACTGCACAATAAATATCTAGAAACCTTAAAAAACATACGTACATAGGCTCCAGATCAATTAAACGAGAATCTCTGGGAGTCAGACCTGGGCATGGGTGGCTTTAAAAGCTCCCTGACAGAATCAAAAGTCCAACCAGGGAATGATAGCCATCACTTCAGGCAATGGAGAAACTGTCAACCATGAAAGCATTGCGATGAAATAATAGAAAAAAGAAGTTATATATATATAGGTCTCTATCTTCCATTGCTGGCACAGAGCTCCTTAAACTCCTGTAATTCTTGTTTAAAGAGAAGAGCACTGGGAGCATTTTTTGTTCTTATATTTGGACTTCAACCCTGGTTCCTGACACAGAGCTCTTAAACCCCTTAGAATTCCTGAGTGATATGAATGTCTTTTGTTTTAATGAGGTGACTCTGTTGGGCTCTTGGATGGCTTCAGAATGGGGACTTGTCACCAGAAAGATCAAGCCATGATTGTAACTTAAAACTTTCATCTCCATCCTCATCCTTTGGGAATGAGAGAGGGGCTGAAGACTGAGTTAATGATTGAGCATGCCTACATGATGAAGCATCCATAAAATTTCAAACATACGGGGTTCAAAAAACTTCTGGGTTGCTAAACATATCCATGTGCTGGGATAATGTGCATCTCAGTTCCACAGGGCTAGGAGCCTGCACTTGGGACCTTCCCAGACCTTGCCCTACGAATCTCTCCATCTGGCTATTCATCTATGTCCTTTCTCATTTCTTGTATCATGTAATAAACTGGTAAATGTATTTTCCTGAGTTCTGTGAGCTCTTCTAGAAAATGACCAAATCCAAGGAGGGGATCATGGGAACCTCCAATTTGTAGACAAGTCAGCCAGGAGTTGTGGGGTAAATTGAGGATGTGTGGTTGGTGTCTGAAGAGTAGGGCAGTCCTCAACCTGAGCCCTTAACCTGAACTTGTGCTGCCTCTAGGCAGTTAGTGTCAGAATTGCTTGGTGTGGAAAATCTACCCACACCACAAGCATTGTGAGTGTAACAGCAGCATGAGAGTAAAGGAAAACAGAGAGTTTTCCCTAGACAATTGCCTAAACAAAATACATAAAAATGGCCATTCATCACCTTACCACTAGTAAGTAAAGGCAATCTTGATGAATTTTTCCCAAGATAAAAAACAATAATAAAATACAGTATATTAAAAAATATGAAAGAATAAGAAAGCTGTGGTACATATACACAATAGAGTATTACTCAGCCATTAAAAAGAATACATTTGAATCAGTTCTAATGAGGTGGATGAAACTGGAGCCTATTATACAGAGTGAAGTAAGCCAGAAAGAAAAACACAAATACAGTATACTAACGCATATATATGGAATTTAGAAAGAGGGTAACAATAACCCTGTATATGAGACAGCAAAAGAGACACTGATGTATAGAATAGTCTTTTGGACTCTGGGAGAGGGAGAGGGTGGGATGATTTGGGAGAATGGCATTGAAATATGTATAATATAATATTTGAAATGAATCGCCAGTCCAGGTTCGATGCCTGATACCAGATGCCTGGGGCTGGTGCATTGGGACAACCCAGAGGGATGGTATGGGGAGGGAGGAGGGAGGAGGATTCAGGATGGGGAACATGTGTATACCTGTGGCGGATTCATGTTGATGTATGGCAAAACCAATACAATATTGTAAAGTTAAATAAAATAAAATAAAAAAAAATAATCATTGTTCATTGTTGTGCATTGTTGTTCAGTCGCTAAGTCATGTTCAACTCTTTGTGACCCCGTGGAGTGCAGTATTCCAGGCTTCCCTGTCCTTTACTATTACTAAAGGCACTCACTCTTGATGAATTTTTCCCCAAGATAAAAAACAGTAAGGACACAGCATATTAAAAAAATGATAATGAAAAACTAAAAATAGAACTGCCATATAATCCGGCAATTCTACTCTTGGGTATATAGTTAAAGAAAATGACAACACTAATGTGAAAAGATACGTGCACCCTAACATTCACAGCAGCACTATTTACAATAGCCAAGACATGGAGGCAACCCATCATCAAAAAAGAACACAAATAACAAACGTTGGTGAGGACGTGGAGCAAAAGAAACCCTTGTAGATTGTTTGTGAGAGTGTGAATTAGTGCAGCCACTGAGGAAAACAGTATGGAGGCTTCTCAGAAAACTAAAAATAGAACTACCATGTGACCCAGCAATCCTACTCCTGAGTATATATCTGAAAAAACAAGAACAACCCACAATAATGTGAAAAGATACACGTACCCTAATGGTCATAGCAACATTATTTACAATTGCCAAGATATGGACGCAATATGTGTCCATCAACAGATGAGTGGATACAGATGTGGTATGTATGTGTATACACACACACACACACACACACACACACACACACACAATGGAATACTACTCAGTCATACAAAAGAATGAAATTCTGCTATTTGCAACAATGTGAATGGATCTAGAGGATAGTATGTTTAGTAAAATAAGTCACACAGAGAAAGACAAATACTGTACGATATCACTTATATGTGGAATCTAAAAAATAACACAAATATGAGAGAACAGAAACAGATTCACCAATACAGAGAAGAGAGCAGCGGTTATCAGTGGGGAGAGGGAAGGGGGCAGGAGCAAGAAAGGAGTAGAGGATTAAGAGGTACAAATTACTATGTATAAAATAGATGAACAACAGGGATATACTGTACAGAACAGGGAAATACTGCTATTATTTTGTAATAATTTTAAATGGACTATAATCAATAATCCATAATAATATTGTCATTGTGATGTACACTTGAAACTAATATAATACTGTAAATCAACTATACTTCAATAAAAATAACAACAATACTTTCCATTTGTATATACTTCAGCAGTTGCAGCACACTTTCACAATACTTCCTTATTTTACCCTTACACTTTTTAAAAAAAATTAACTTATTTATTTTAATTGGAGGCTAATTACTTTACAATATTTTAGTGGTTTTTGCCATACATTGACATGAATCAGCCATGGGTGTACATGTATTTCCCATCCTGAACCCTCCTCCCACCTCCCTCCCTACCCTTACACTTTGGCTCCACTATAATGGAGAAGGCACAGGCTAGGAGAGAAAAAAGACTGTTCGAAAAGTCTTTCCTGAGCAAAATTAGTTACTTTCCACTTTTCCTTTGAAAACTTGTTTTTTGACTCTTCCCCAGGAGGCTGTGAGCTTCTGAAGACAGGCAGGTATTTTGCTTTGCGTATCCATTTAAACCAAACCTGCTTGCCAGTGTGAATGGGCCTGGGAATAGATGAAGGTGCCCAGGAGATGGTATGTCTTGTTTGGGATTCCTTCAGTCCACCTCCATTCCCTCAGTTCCAATCCCAAAAAAGGCAATGCCAAAGAATGTTCAAACTACTGCACAACTGCATTTGTCTCACATGCCAGAAAAGTAATCCTCAAAATTCTCCAAGCTGGGCTTCAACAGTAGGTGAACTGTGAACTTCCAGATGTTCAAGCTGGATTTAGAAAAGGCAGAGGAGCCAGAGATCAAATTGCCAACATCCATTGGATCATCGAAAAAGAAAGAGAGTTCAAGAAAAACATCTACTTCTGCTTTATTGACTACACCAAAGCCTTTGACTGTGTGGATCACAACAAACTATGGAAAATTTTGAAAGAGATGGGAATACCAGACCACCTGACCTGCCTCTTGAGAAATCTGTATACAGGTCAAGAAGCAACAGTAAGAACTGAACATAGAACAACAGACTGGTTCCAAATAGGGAAAGGAGTACATCAAGGCTGTATATTATACTCTGCTTACTTAACTTATATGCAGAGTACATCATGAGAAACGCTGGGCTGGATGAAGCACAAGCTGGAATCTAGACTGTGGGGAGAAATATCAATAAACTCAGATACGCAGATGACACCACCCTTATGGCAGAAAGTGAAGAAAAACTAAAGAGACTCTTGATGAAAGTGAAAGAGGAGAGTGAAAAATTGGCTTAAAACTCTATATTCAGAAAACTAAGATCATGGCATCCAGTCCCATCACTTCATGGCATATAGATTGGGAAAAACTGGAATCAATGAGAGACTTTATTTTGGGGGGCTCCAAAATCCCTGCAGATGGTGATTGCAGCTATGAAATTAAAAGACACTTGCTCCTTGGAAGAAAAGCTATGACCAACCTAGACAGCATATTAAAAAGCAGAAACATTACTTTGCCAACAAAGGTCTGTCTAGTCAGGTCTATGGTTTTTCCAGTAATCATGTATAGATGTGAGAGTTGGACTATAAAGGAAGCTGAGCACCAAAGTATTGATGCTTTTGAACTGTAGTGTTGGAGAAGACTCTTGAGAGTCCCTTGGACTGCAAGGAGATCCAACCAGTCCATTTTAAAGGAGGTCAGTCCTGGGTGTTCATTGGAAGGACTCATGTTGAAGCTGAAACTCCAATACTTTGGCCACCTGATGCCAAGAGCTGACCCATTGGAAAAGACCCTGATGCTGGGCAAGATTGAAGGCAGGAGGGAAAGGGGACAACAGAGGATGAGATGGTTGGATGGCATCACTGACTTGATGGACATGAGTTTGAGCAAGCTCTGGGAGTTGGTGAAGGACGGGAAAGCCTGGCATGCTGTAGTCCATGGAGTTGCAAAGAGTCAGACGTGACTGAGTGACTGACCTGAACAGTCCACTCAGGTCCAGTACAGTTGTCTTTGGCTCTGAGTTATGCTTTCTTTTCCAAGACCCTTAGCCTGGCTCTGCAGACAGCTAACTGGTCAACGTGGTCTCTTAGGTCACTGAACCCATTTAGACCTGCTGCCCTTGCTTTCCCCTCCACAAATGCCTTTCAAACCCACCTGTGGGAATTACGCTGAAGACAGGCTATGTGGGTCATAGACAGCTGACCTCTAGGCTGACCATTTTGGCTTGGCTGGCCAGTCTGGCATGGCCAGAGACAAATCATGGACAAGCATGAGGTGTGATTAGCTTTTGAGTCCCAATTGCCTCCCAAGGGCCAGGTGTAAAACTGCTATTCAGTAAGTGTCTGATGAATTGAGTTGAAGTTGAAGCAGGAGGAAGGTGTCTTCCAGGTCTGGTGGCCAATAATTTCCATGTTCTCTCCAGTACACTCATAACATGAAGGAAAGTAAAAAGCCCACTGACATGGGGCTAGTGCACCCTGCTCACTTGATTTAGAATCCTGATTTTTATATAACTTAATGAAACATAAAGTGAGGAAAACAGGAGAGAAAAGAATGCGGGAGAAGGACTTTCCTGGAGATCCAGCGGCTGGCATGCTTCCACTGCAGAGGGCATGGTTTTGATCGGTTGGCGAACAAAGATCCCACCTGCCCCACAGTGCAGCCAAGACATAATAAAAATTATAATAAAAAAGAAAGTGGAAAACAGAAGTAAGAAGCCAGGACTCCCAAATTCATTTGTAATTAGCAACAAATAGGACAGATTCATCTGGTTTAAGGAATTAGCCTCAACACCAAGCTGTTGAGATTTGACTCTAAAACCAAGGTTTTTAAAAAATCCTCAAATGGACAAACCAGCCATGTTAGTTTCTGTTTGTATCTCCCATCTGGGTGATTCCCGCCCCCCACCCCCCACCCCCCCACCAGATGTCTTTCAAAATCACAATTTGTCTTGGGAAACACTGTAAAGACTTTTCAGATTCGTGTCAAATTTGGGAAGACTTCTTTCAAGTTTCTTTTATATATGATCTATTACAGACATAACCTTATTTGCTGCTTATAGCAAAACTATAGGCATATGCCTTTCAAACACAAGAATTCTGGGGGAAAAATCCTCATTTTTAGAAACGATTTGAATGGTCTTCATCCTGTCTGCCAACAGGCAGATGAAGAAGTAGAAGGAAGGGGTTCTGAGAGTGCTGTGTCCCTCTGTGAAACCAACCCAGGGCGCCTGGGCTCATCTTCCAAGGAACTTCCATTCAATGCAAGTATGGACAGTCCACCGGGAGGGCTGGGGGGAAGGGTGGCTACAGGGTCCTGTGTTTAGCCACTATGGTTCATTAAGAGATTATATGCAGCCAAATTATGCTTAAGAATACAAAGGCCAGCTGTGCCTGCTTGCTTCCAAGCAGTGTGGGAAGCAGAGAGGGGGCCAACACCTCTCAAGCTAACTTAGTGAAAGAAACAGCACTACAAGAAAACATTAACTGGGGCCAAGCTAGTGACACCTGCCTCCAAGAAGTAGGCAGGGGCAGAGCTGGCCCTTTGCTCATTTGCCTTCATCTCCACCAACCCTGTGAGTCAGTCTGGATCCTTCTTCTCAGGCTGGGCTGGGCTATCAGGACTGAAACCCCCATGGTCGGCAGGGACCTGGCTTCATGCCACCAGTCTGGATGGATGGGTGGGAAAGCAGACCCTCTCCCTTTTAAGAGCTCTGTGTCCCCAGCCAGTGGGCTTAGAAGGGCCACCCAGCTGCAGAAAACTTTCCCCATTTCTCACATTTGTGTGGGAATGTCTGAGAAGGGAAGCTACCAAATGGGAGGGAGGGGAAGATGGGGAAGATGGGGACTTGATGCTGCTGCTCAGTGCTCGTCGCTCCTCACCTCCTGGCCTGCTAGCCAACACCCCGTATCAGGTTTTCGCCACCCCTATACACACATACACACTCTTTGAGAAAATAGCATCTCTTATGAGAGGAGCATGAACTTGTGGGGAAGGCATCCTCATCTTTGTAGCCAGAAAAACTTGGGTGCAAATCCTGGAGCTCTGTCATTTATCAGCTGGGTAACACTGAACATCTTATATCCCTCCCTGAGTTTTAATAACCTTATCTCCAAAAGGTGCCACAAACACCCATTTTTATCAGGTTGTCAGGAAAACTGAATTAGATCCTGCTTACAGCACACCTCTCCCATTGCCTGGCACCTAGAAGATGATACCAGATGAATGTGGATTCCTCCCCATATTACACATGATACAGAAATGACAAGAGCTGACGTCCCTTTCCCACCATTCCCCACGAATTTCTCATGCTACAAAGAAACAGAAGAGGAGCTTCTGGTCCCACCTGGTAGACAGTCCTGGAGATGCACCATGGTTTCAGCATCAGTTGCAGGACCCGCACGTTTCTGCCTTGGCACGTCCTCAGAGCCCGGCAAGTCAGGCCCCACACCGGCCGGTCCCAGGCATTCGGCAGGTTCTCAGAGCCCAGCGGCCCCGCAGCCATGCCAGCCAAGGCCCCGCCTCTGCCCTTCTGGTCCCAGGCCCCATATGCAGGGCTGTGTTCTTTTCCTGACGCCAAGTTCAAATGTCACTGAGATGTCATCAGACCAGGAAAAATGCAGTCCAAATAACTCTGCCTCCACTGGGGCCTCTGTCCTAGCCCCTACCCTGCCTCCCCAGCACCCTCACTAGTCTTCAGAGACTGTTTCCCCACAAGGACGAGCTAACAGCTCCTAAATGAGAATGTTTTCTCCCTGCCTCCGGAAAGTCTCCCAGGACAAGGTAAAAATAAGCCTCCCCTGCAGATAATAGCACTCGTTGGACCTCAGAGGACACCCAGCTGACTTTCTGGGCAGATCAGAACAGAATTTTAGAAAGAACGTGGACCCGGATCGTCACTGTGTGCTCATGGTTCCGGGATTCTATCCAGGGTGAGAAGCAAAGGGGATGGATTTTCAGCCTCCCGCCAGCATTCCCAAGGCATTCTGTCCAGACTCTTAACTCTTTAAAACTTCCAGAACCAGAGTTTCTGCATGACAAAGCCAAAAGGCCAGTTTTTTTTTTCTCCCCAAAGCAACACTGGAAAAACTGCTATATCTGTCGACAAGTTGTAAAAATCCAGGCATTTACTTTGGAAATGTCCCAAGTTTAGGTTAGGAAGAGAAGGGCAGTAAGAAAGCTTATCTGCTAGATATAATATCCACATCTGAGATTTTAGAGGAGAGGGGATAAGGGGGATAAAGGTGGCCTATCTGCTTTTCCCCATGATGGGTCATTTTCTATAAATGCTCTTGTGACTTTATCATGTATTAAATAAATCCTGTGGCAACCTTAACTCAAGGAAGGGCATCCAGTTAAACAAGATAAAGCTCTTTGAGATGTCAATCAAGTTATTTTGAGTTTTGATTTTTTGTGATTATTATTATTATTATTTTGATTATTTTAAACCATGTTTCAGAAGGGCATCTGCATCTAGTTCAATAGCGTACTGACCAAAAGACAAGATTTCAAAGTGAGAAGGGGAGGGAGGATTAGCTCATAACACAACCTGTACAGTTAAGGGAACAGCATGTTTAGTCTTAACATCATTTTGAGTGTTTGGTAGTCACTGAGGCATATTTGCCTTCTGCACATCCTTTCTATTGATTGATTATCTTGTCTCTTCAACTGGAACCTTTACTATCATCAGAAAAGAAGTAGAACATAACCCATGGAACTCCTAACTCACTACCTCCTGGAGTGTCCTGATGCGAGACATAACTGAGTTTGAATTCGGCCCTACCACTTACTGTGTGACCTCAGACACATTGACTTCTCTGGTTTATTGTGTTGGCCAAAAAACTCGCTCAGGTTTTCTCATAACATGTCATGGAAAATATCTGAACGAACTTTTTGGCCAACCAGAGTAGTTCTTTATCTCTCAGATAGAAAGCATACCAACCTCACAGGGCTGTTGTGAGGATTACGTCAGGGGATATACTTAAAGAGGATAACGCAGGGTGTGGCATGTACCTGATTTTCATTTTTGGGGAGTGTTTCCCATGATCAAGTAATTCTAGGATACTATCCACCACTGATAGTATAAAACTCTTGAGATCATTCCCAGATCTGTGTTTCTCTGAATCACCTTTTTGGAATCCCTTTTGCTATGGATCCATGCACTCATTCTTTTAATGAATATGTGAAGATCACTTTCACCAACAATCTTCTTGGATGATTTTTATCATTTTCCTGTGGGTCATGGCTCCAGGGAAAAACTGCATGATTTTATTCCTGTATATTATTCCTTTATTTTCACACATCCCAAAATAAAAGGTGGTGGTGGTAGGTTTATGAAGGAATCCTGTCTTTCTACAAAGACATCAGCAGAGATAGTTTCACTTTCAAGTAAAAGAAAGAAAGAAGGAACAAAGGAAGGAAGAAAGAAAAAAAGAGAGAGAAAGAAGCTAAATTAATTTTTAAAAAGTAGTATATGGAAAGTGACTGCTCCATTACCATTAGCTAACTGCTTTGGTATTTTCAAGAAGAAACAAAGGCAAGCGATATCATAGTTAGCTGTTGTCTATGTCCCCAAGCTCATACATCTCCATGGGGATTTTGGCCGTGAACCAGGCTCTTATTCAGAGCATGTAATTATGGAAAGGATAGGGACCAGTTTAAAGGTTCTGTTTTAAACAATTGTTAAATAATGTGATTAAAACATTTCTTTATAGTTAAATATATATTTAGCTTATAGTCTGGGAATCTTTGAAGTCTAAAGGTGCCCTAATAAGCTTTTTAAAAACATGCCTGAATATAAACATATTAATTCCTGAGAACAGCAGGGCCCAATCACACTGCACTGAAGTCTTTGGTGCACACAGGGGCAGGGCTGTCCTCTGCAGGGACTAGCTCAAGGGCCTGCAGCTTGAGCCTGGTCATGCCAGCAGATGACTTTGAGCCTGAGGAGGCACAGGTGGCAGAGACAGGTCATGCCCTAGTGCCTGTGGAGGATGCTACCTGGTTTCACTGGCTCTGTCTTTTCAATCATATCTGATTCTGTCCTAGACTTTCAGTTGTTAATTCAGACTTTCACAGGGCAGCTTCCCTGATGGCATCTGAGGATATGCATGCAAATGCCACTAGCATCAACCATGATGCCCTGTGTCTTTAAAGGGATTTATGATGCTCAAGCCTATGACTATGTGGATCACAATAAACTGTGGAAAATTCTGAAAGAGATGGGAATACCAGACCACCTGACCTGCCTCTTGAGAAACCTATGTGCAGGTCAGGAAGCAACAGTTAGAACTGGACATGGAACAACAGACTGGTTCCAAATAGGAAAAGAAGTACATCAGGGCTGTATATTGTCACCCTGCTTATTTAACTTCTATGCCGAGTACATCATGAGAAACGCTGGGTTGGAAGAAGCACAAGCTGCAATCAAGATTGCTGGGAGAAATATCAATAACCTCAGATATGCAGATGACACCACCCTTATGGCAGAAAGTGAAGAGGAACTAAAAAGCCTCTTGATTAAAGTGAGAGTAGAGAGTGAAAAAGTTGGCTTAAAGCTCAACATTCAGAAAACGAAGATCATGGCATCTGGTCCCATCACTTCATGGGAATAGATGGGGAAACAGAGGAAATAGGGTCAGACTTTATTTTTTTGGGCTCCAAAGTCACTGCAGATGGTGATTGCAGCCACGAAATTAAAAGACACTTACTCCTTGGAAGGAAAGTTATGACCAACTTAGATAGCATATTCAAAAGCAGAGACATTACTTTGCCAACAAAGGTCCGTCTAGTCAAGGCTATGGTTTTTCCAGTGGTCATGGATGGATGTGAGAGTTAGACTGTGAAGAAAGCTGAGCACCAAAGAATTGATACTTTTGAACTGTGGTGTTGGAGAAGACTCTTGAGAGTCCCTTGGACTGCAAGGAGACCCAACCAGTCCACTCTGAAGGAGATCAGCCTTGGGATTTCTTTGGAAGGAATGATGCTAAAGCTGAAACTCCAGTAGTTTGGCCACCTTCTGCGAAAAGTTGACTCATTGGAAAGGATTCTGATGCTGGGAGGGATTGGGGGCAGGAGGAGAAGGGGACGACAGAGGATGAGATGGCTGGATGGCATCACTGACTCAATGGACGTGAGTCTGAGTGAACTCCAGGAGCTGGTGATGGACAGGGAGGCCTGGCATGCTGCGATTCATGGGGTTGCAAAGAGTCAGACACGATTGAGCAACTGAACTGAACTGAATTGAACTGATGATGCTCAGAGCAGTTAGATATAAGTGTGTGTATGTTTGTGTGTCTCTGTGTGTTTGTATGTCTTTGTACCCTCATATTACAGAGGAGGAAATCAGAATGACCTGTCCAGGCCACATGGATATTGTGTAGATATCCAGGGCTCACCAAGCCAACAAATGACCTGGATTTGTCTTACTACTCCTAACTCCATTTAATCACTTTCTTTATTCTTTCTTTGAAAATGATAGAAAAGTTTGCTAGGTGGTTTATCCCTTAGACATTTGATCACCAAGCCTCAGGAATAGTGAAGTGGTGAACCGCTGGGTGTCGAAATGGAGAGTAGCACCATGAGATGCTGGGAAGACATAGTCAAGATCCATCCTGCATCACCCCTCCTTTCACAAACTTCTTTGCTAACGTTTGGGGTAAAGAGTCCAAGTCTTGAGTTAGTTGGCAGAATTGGATCAGTTGCTGTGTATCTGCCTGCTATCTGCCCTGGGGAAACATCACTGATAAAACTGGTGTCTTAGTCCTATGGTTCCACCTTTAGGAAGGGAACCGATTCCAGGGGGAGGCAAGGCTGGTGAAGCCAGGAGTTCCTGCATAGAGCAAAGGCAGGAAAATGTGGGCAGGACCTCCCTGGGAGTGTGGGGCGGAGAGCAGGGCTCTGCCTGGATCCCCTCCTCCATCTGCTCCACCCTTGCTCCAGTTCTCTCCATCCCCATGCCTTTTGGGTATTCTATCTCTGCTCCTAGACTCTCCTCACTATTTTTGAAAAGACAGAGGGATTTTTTTTTAAAGCAATAATTGCCTTTGCCTGACTCAAGGGATGTTTTCAGACATAATTACTACTTTGAAAAGAATTTGGAAAAACTCAAGTTGGAAGTAATGCCTAGTGTCATTATGAACAAAATTTGCAAGTATACAGAGACACAGGAAATGGCACACAGGGGGAGAAGTCTATTTATAGCCACCAAAGAAATATGTTCAGAAATGCAATCTAATTAACCCTTCTTAATTATTCACTGATTATTTAGTGACAACTATTTTAGAAAATGTCAGCCAGAAGATTGACTGGCTATACTCTATGTTAGGTTAAATTCAGCTACCGGGAGGCATAAATAGCCATTTTTAAAAGATTCTCTTAGATGAGTTATGTTATGCTTTGCTGGTAGAACCAGAGGGGAAAGGTCAGTTTCTCCAGCATCAAGGCCCAGTTTGGTTGAGATCCAATGCATTTCAGCCAGAATTAACACCTTATTAAAGCCACATCCACTTCCTTGGAGGAACTAAAGAGGATCAACAGGCAACTCATTCCAAAGTGCGCCTGAGAAGATGAGAGTGAACAAAGGGACCCACAAGAGTGAGGCGGGAAGCAGGGAGGGTTCAGAAACACAGCAACTGTACCTTCAGGTTCTGCACAGAGCAGATTTCCATGGGGTTTTGAGTACAGTTAATGTTTCTGTGTTACAGACTTTATCAGCCCTTAGCACTAATTCTTATTTTTATTCTATGTTCCCCACACTCCCTCCCACCCCGGGTTCCAACACAGGATCAAACAGGCTGAAATCTACTGCACATTTAGTTCTTTCCACCAATTGAATGCTTTTGTTTTTAAATCTTTATGTGTAACCAAAATGCAAGTCTGGGTAGAACTGGAAGCTTCATTCTTTACATGAAATTGGCCCATCATTCTTTGTCTTTTGGACTCTGTGGGAGAGGGCGAGGGTGGGATGATTTGGGAGAATGGCATTGAAACTTATAAATTACCACACGTGAAATGAATCACCAGTCCAGGTTCGATGCATGATACAGGATGGTCGGGGCTGGTGCACTGGGATGACCCAGAGGGATGGTATGGGGAGGGAGGTGGGAGGGGGGTTCAGGATGGGGAACACATGTACACCCTTAGTGGATTCATGTTGATGTATGGCAAAACCAATACAATATTGTGAAGTAATTAGCCTCCAATTAAAATAAATAAATTTATATTAAAAAATAAATAAATTACAAGTAAAAAAATTAATATCAGAGAAATTGTGGATTCAGTTCAGACCACCATAATAAAGTGAATATCACAGTAGAGAGAGGTCAAACAAAATTTTTGGTTTTCCAGTGTATATAAGAGCTATGTTTATACTATACTGTAGTCTATTAAGTGTGTAATAGCAATGGCACCCCACTCCAGTACTCTTGCCTGGAAAATCCCATGGACGGAGGAATCTGGAAGGCTGCAGTCCATGGGGTCGCTGAGGGTCGGACACGACTGAGAGACTTCACTTTCACTTTTCACTTTCATGCATTGGAGAAGGAAATGGCAACCCACTCCAGTGTTCTTGCCTGGAGAATCCCAGGGACGGGGGAGCCTGGTGGGCTGCCCTCTATGGGGTCGCACAGAGTCGGACACGACTGAAGTGACTCAGCAGCAGCAGCAGCATTATGTTTAGAAAACAATATATATATAGTAATAGAAAGAATATTTTATTGCTAAAAGTGCTGCTGCTGCTAAGTCATTTTAGTAGTGTCTGACTCTTACGACCCCACAGCGGCCGCTCCGCCATCCCTGGGATTCTCCCCACAGACGGCAACCAGGCTCCTCCAGGCTCCTCTGTCCATGGGATTTTCCAGGCCAGAGTACTGGAGTGAGGTGCATTGCCTTCTCCGCTAAAAATGCTAACCATCATTTGAGCCTCCAGCAAGAGTTGTAATCTTTCTGCAAGGGTAACATCTAAGATCACAGATCACCATAACAAATATAGCAAAAATGAAAAAGTTTGAATATTGCATGAATTACTGAAATGTGACTAGAGACACAAAATAAGTAAATGTTTGTAAAGTGTTGGTGATAGACTTGCCTGACACTGGGTTCCCACAGAACTCCAATTTGTAATAACCAAAATATCCACAGATCAGATCAGATCAGTCGCTCAGTCGTGTCCGACTCTTTGCGACCCCATGGACTGCCGCCAGGCCTCCCTGTCCATCACCAGCTCCCGGAGGTCACTCAGACTCACATTCATCGAGTCAGTGATGCCATCCAGCCATCTCATCCTCTGTCGTCCCCTTCTCCTCCCCCCATCCCCCCAGCACAGAGTCTCTCCAAGAGTCAACTCTTCGCATGAGGTGGCCAAAATACTGGAGTTCAGTAGCACACCCCCAAGAAATCCCAGGGCTGACAGAATGGAGTGGATCTTCTTAAAAATGCAACCATCATAGAGCCTCCAGCAAGATTGTTGAAATCTTTCTGCAAGAGTAACATCTCAGCATCACAGATCCCATAAAAATATAGCAAAGATAAAAAGTTTGAATTTGCAAAATACTGAAATGCGAAAATGTAAATGTAAAGTTGGTGATAGACTTGCCTGACACTCTTACCTTTTGTTGGGTTGTACCACCCCAGATTTTTACTCTCACTTTGGCATTAGTAATAAAGCAGAAATAGATGTTTTTCTGGGCCCGCAAAATATCCACAAAGCACAATAAGTGCAACAAAATGTTAAATGCAACAAAATGTGTTATGACCACAGCTTTTTCTTGGACGGGAGCAGGGTGATCAACGATCGGATTCTGAAGCGAACCGAAGTTGGACAGCCTGCGGGGTGAGCCCGCCCGGAGCCTGGAGGTGTGTCTGGCTCGCCTCCAGGGTCACAGGATGGGGTACTGGCCACCGACTGGACTGGATGACCACTGGCTTGTGTTCGGTGCCAGCTGCGTGGGCTCCAGCTTCGTGCGTTTTCCTTGGAATGCTCGGAAACTCGGCGAAGACTAAGGAGATCCCGTCGGAATTTGCCGGGCGTGCTGGCACCGGGTAAAGCACTCGCCCGCTGGCCTCGACTCCAACCCCCTTTAGCCAGAAGATGGCAACTTTGCAGTGTTCCACTAAAGATACCCCTCATCCACGGTAAGGAGCAGCGGCTGCGCTTTGCTGGAGGAGCCATGAAGAGATACCCCACGTCCAAGGTAAGAGAAACCCAAGTAAGACAGTTGGTGTTGGAAGAGGGCATCAGAGGGCAGACACACTGAAACCATACTCACAGCTTTTTCTTAACTAGCAATTTTAAAAAGAAATGAAAAATTCTTAAGAGCGATTCTTCATTTTAATGGAAATTATGACTGAATTTCATCAAGTGGTATGATGTGTCCTTTTGGATTTGAGTAAATATTACATTTAACTGGATTATGTGTATCACTATTTTGAGACAAAATTATGTATGGTATGGCCCAATAAGCATATGCTTGTTAAGTGCACATTGATATAATAAATTTTTTTCACCTTTAAAAAAAAAAGAACCCTTGATTGAGATATATTTTACATACCGTACACTTCATTCATCTACAGTATACAGTTCAATGGATTTTAGTATATTCACTGGGTTCTATAACCATCATCACGATCTAATTTGAGAACATTTTCATCATTCCCAAATGAAACCACATACCCATCAGCTGGTACCACCACTTCCCATCTTTCTCCCTCCTTCCCCCAGCCACCTGCAACCACTAATTTGCTTTTGGTCTCTATAGGTTTGCCTGTTCTGGACATTTTATGTAAGTATGATCTTTGTGCCTGGCTTCTTTGACTGAGCAAGTTTTCAAGGTTCATTCCTGTTGTAGCTGGTATCAGCACTTCACTTCTTTCTCTTACTGAATAAAATTCCATTGTGTAGAGATAACACATTTTGTTAAACCATTTATCCACTGGTAGGCAATTGGGTTGTTTATACCTTGGGGCTGTTATAAATAATGTTGTTATGGACATTCATGTACAGGTTTTTGTGTGGATGTACATTTTGCAAAAAAGCAAAATGGCTGTCTGAGGAAGCCTTACAAATAGCTGTGAAAAGATGGGAAGTGAAAAGCAAAGGAGAAAAGGAAAGATATACCCATTTGAATGCAGAGTTCCAAAGACTAGCAAGGAGAGATAAGAAAGCCTTCCTCAGCAATCAATGCAAAGAAATAGGGGAAAACAACAGAATGGTAAAGACTAGAGATCTCTTCAAGAAAATTAGAGATACCAGGGGAACATTTCATGCAAAGATGGGCTCAATAAAGGGCAGAAATGGTAGTGACCTAACAGAAGCAGAAGATATTAAGAAGAGATTGCAAGAATACACAGAAGAACTGTACAAAAAAGATCTTCATGACCCAGATAATCATGATGGCGCGATCACTCACCTAGAGCCAGACATCCTGGAATGTGAAGTCAAGTGGGCCTTAGGAAGTATCATTATGAACAAAGCTAGTGGAGGTGATGGGATTCCAGTTGAGCTATTTCAAATCCTGAAAGATGATGCTGTGAAAGTGCTGCACTCAATATGCCAGCAAATTTGGAAAACTCAGCAGTGGCCACAGGACTGGAAAAGGTCAGTTTTCATTCCAATCCCAAAGAAAGGCAATGCCAAAGAATGCTCAAACTACCACACAATTGCACTCATCTCACACGCTAGTAAAGTGATGCTTAAAATTCCCCAAGCCAGGCTTCAGCAATATGTGAACTGTGAACTTCCAGATGTTCAAGCTGGTTTTAGAAAAGGCAGAGGAATCAGAGATTAAATTGCCAATATCCGCTGGATCATCAAAAAAGCAAGAGTTCAGAAAAATATCTATTTCTGCTTTATTGACTATGCCAAATCCTTTGACTGTGTGGATCACAATAATCTGTGGAAAACTCTTAAAGAGTTGGGAATACCAGACCACCTGACCTGCCTCTTGAGAAATCTGTATGCAGGTCAGGAAGCAACAGTTAGAACTGGACATGAACAACAGACTGGTTCCAAATAGGAAAAGGAGTACATCAAGGCTGTATATTGTCACCCTGCTTATTTAACTTCTATTCAGAGTACATCATGAAAAAATGCTGGACTGGAAGAAGCACAAGCTGGAATCAAGATTGCCGAGACAAATATCAATAACCGGTCAATAACCGGTTAATAATAGTCGGTTGGATGGCATCACCAACTCGATGGACATGGGTTTGGGTGGACTCCGGGAGTTGGTGATGGACAGGGAGGCCTGGCATGCTGCGGTTCATGGGGTCTCACAGAGTCAGACATGACTGAGTGAGTGAACTGAACTGAACTGAACATTTTGTATGTCTCTTAGGCAGCTACCTAGAAGTGTCATTGCCATGTTATCTCCATGTTTAACCTCTTAAGGAACTGACAAGCTCTGTTCCATAGCTGCTGCACCATTTTACATTCCCATCAGCAGTGTGTGAGGGTTTTCATTTCGCCACATCGTTGCCAGCCTTGTGAACATCTGTCCTTTTGATTACAGCTGTTCTGGTGGGTCAAGCATTGTGGTTTCCTGGTCGGGTTCTATGACACAGCCTTTGCATAAGGTGGGGCACAAGGACCAGCAGGCAGTGCCCACCTTTCAAGGGCTGGCCTGCCGTCTTTCTTGACTGAGCCCCAAGCATGTGAATGGGCTCTGGGGACACAGAGGCAGAAGTTTCGGAAGAGCCCAGAATTTCCCCTCCCCCTCCTTCTCCTTCTGCTCCTGACACTCTCATGCTTACCATTTGGGGCAAATGTCCGAACACTTTTGGAAGTTCCCATTTGTCACTTTATAATCCCAGTGCCAGTTCTTTGGGAAAAGGATATTTAGAAATAGTGCTTGTCTGATGAAGTGAGTGGGCGACATGCAAAACCCAAACCCAAACAATTTTTTGAAATTCTGAGGCATTTCAGAACTGCTCACTAACACACTGAATTCTGTATTTGGGTCTGGAAAATGTCCCAGCTCTGACAGAGTCATGAGTGAGTCATTATTCTTCAACCTGGGAATAAAATGCTAGGGAACGCATTCTGATCATTTAGGGGTAGGAAAATTATTTAAAAAAATGCTTGGCTGTGTACATGAAAATATTTTGAGTCTCTGGGAAAGTAGCAGAGAGGCAGGACTGCCCTCTGGTTTAAAGGGCTCCAGAGCTGCACGCCAAGAGCTATATTTAGAAATATTTCCTCTAAGCACTAAAAACCATTATGCAAGGGATCCTAGGGCCGTAAAAGTGATGTCATCCTATCAATTACTCTGGTTACTAAAGTTAGTTCTCAGATACATGCCAGGCCCCTATAGAAATAAAATCAGGGCTGCCTGAACCAATCAGTCCAGACCCTGAAGATATATTAAAGGTCCCACCTCCTCCCTTTGTTAATCTCTCTTACTTGGTTTCCATGGAACTCAGTGGCCAAGGATGTTTTTTGAGCATATATTTTGCAAGCCTGTTTTATATGATCACAGCCTCAATGTGAAAAAATAAATGCATTGTTTTGTTTAGGGGTTGTAAGCAGTTGGAAGGGTCTGGAGCCTGTTGTGAGTGGAGTTATAAAGCTGGGGCAGGGTCTGCTCTTTCTTCTCACTGGAGAAAGAAATCTCCTCTTTCTTCTCACGGAGGGGATTAAGATGAGTTACTGCTCAGAGGAGAGCTCCGAGAGATAACTTTCCCTCCAAGGGGGAACCAAGAAGACGTTAGAAAATCTGTGTCTAGAAGCTGTGAAGAGGTTTGAGGGAAACTCAGTGAGGAGGAAGTTAATGTTTATTCCTCTAATGGAAGGCAAGTAGAATTGATAAGTGGTAAATCAGTAAAAAAATTTTTTTTTTTTTACCGATAGCTTAAATTCCTTTGAACCCTTGCCCTGACTGTGGACTTGACATTCTTTATACTATTGTGTTGTTCATAATATATTAGGTTTAAAAAACTTGTTACTCATTTCTAGTGAAGTTTGGTTCCTCTTTAAAATTTCTTCTAATTTAGCAAATCCACTTAAAAAAACCCTCAGTGTCTTGAGCTTAAAGAAATGTTGGAAATGGCAGAGAAAGAATAAAAGAAATGGCAAAGAATGAATGAAAATGTGTCTCTTACATAAAAGCATAGGCTTGTGGCTCTTCCTGCTGCTCTTGGGTGACATGCCTTCATAAAATCTACCCTGGAGTAGCTTAAGCTCTATAACAGGAACTTCTGTGGTTCTTGCTCTGGTTTCTCAAAGAGTAGGTGTACAGGGTTAGCCCTGCATCCCTTTTCTTATTGAGTAGTGAGGACACAACACACTATGACAGTGATGATGCTGGAGGCTTGATGAATGTGGATGGAAGGGCCTTGCTAAGGGAAGTGGGGTCAATGCCGCTTTTGTAGATCAGATGCCATTTTGGTGAGATAATGACTTTGGGAAGCTGTTCTCTAGGCTACGTTTCCCCCTTGCTTTCTTGGAATGCTTTTCCCAAGGGGAAAAGAAAGCAGAGAAATAAAGGATATCTGCCATCAGAAGAACCCAGCTAGGAGACTACGTCCTGACCACCCGGCTGGGCTACCCTGGGGCTCTGTATCTTCATCCTTAGTACCACCTAGGCCAGAAGTACCACGGTTATGCCTGGTTCCAGAGACTGTATTCCTACATGGTTGTGGCAATAAATCTGTCTGTCACATTTATTCTAGTCTGTCACATTTTCTAGAGTTAATAAAAGTCCTCTTATGAACAAGATCCATAGTAATGACAGAAAAACCCCAAAACACATAAAACAAAACAAAAAAAATAACCATGAGTTCTTTAGTAGAGTTGATCAAGAGGCGTTGGATCATTCCAAGAACTGGATGTTTGTATTACAAAATTGAAGTGAGCCAAGAAGGAAATCCTTTAATATATACAAAATCAGGCGTGTTTTAGGCTCAGCTTCTTAATGTAGTGAGTTGCCTAGACTACTGTTGAAGAATTTACTACTATACTTTCTCATTAAGATCTCTTATGGATAAAAATATTTATTTGGAGTGCTGCTTTTCAGAACCACTTAAATTAACCTGATTCTGGGTGGTGGGGTCTCTTCTGCATCCTTGACTGACCAAGTATAATAGAAATGGCTTAGGATTTAGCAACAGAGCTTGGAAAACTAAGTACTATATTGAGGTTGGAGATCTAGGCAAATTATGGCTAGGAAATCATGTCAGTGGTCACAGATATTCAGAGTCACCAAGAGTTTAAAGGCCAAGGGGAACCAATGAGTTCAAAGTGGGAAATCAAAATATCTGCACGTAATAGGTTAATGAATGCAGAATTCGAGGAGGCCAGAAACTAGGTGGGCTGAAAGCAAACAGATCAAATGATATAAGGAAAAGTAAGTCAAGGCTTCACAGCTGGACATAGCGCTGGAGGGAAAAACCCTCCTCCCTCTACCTATGGCCAGGGGATTTCACAACCGTCCCTTTACAGCAGCGGTCAAGCTCCTAGCAGGGCATCCTGATCTGCAGGTACAAACAGGTGAGTTTGGATCTGTCAAAGTACAAGTGCACAGATGAGAGGGAAGTAAGGCTCCAGCAGGTACCTATATCCACCAATCTCAAATTCCTTTTACTGGGACTTCCCTGGTGGTGAAGAATTTGCCCTGCAATGTGGAGGATGCAGGTTCGATCCCTGGTCATGAAAATAAGATGTCACATGCCATGGAGTAACTAAGTCTGCCCGCCACAGCTAGAAAGTCCAAGTGCCAGTCTAGGCGCCATGACGAAAGAACCAGTGTGCCACAACTAAGACCTGATGCAGTCAAATAAGTAATTGAAAAGAAAATTCCTTCTATGTCTTCGCAATTTCTGACAGAGGCCAAACAGCCCATATAAGTGAAACACTTAATCCAAGGCTCACATAGTGAGCCTTGCAAGGACCTAATTTGCAAGAGGTCCTTCTCCTCAATTGGCAACCCTAAAATTGCACAGGCAGGAGGGCCAGGGAAACAGGTGATGGAAAGAAATGTAAAGCCCTTTAACAATGCAAGAGGAAAAAATATAGTAACACCCACCCAGGCCATGAAAGCATCTGAAAATCTATAAGGAAAACTGGCTGAGACTTTATTGTTTGATTTGTTATGAAAGATATAATGAATTCTTTCCTTTTTTTCTAAAGAAGTCTCTGTGTGGTATAATTTGAGGTAAATTTCCACAAGAGAGGGAGGAAATTGGATTAGGGTGGTTATTACTTGTTTGATGCAGAGATAAAGGTGATGATTTAGGATTTGGCTGTGAGGAGGTGCTTAGGAGCTCAGTGCCTTCTGCTCGTGTCTCTTAATAAACCCAGGACGATGGCCTCATTGTACCATGGCTGGGAGCAGGCGTCTTGTCAATTAAGCACCCGTAATGGGCAGGTCTGTGATCTCCTTTGTGAGTTTGGCCACAATTAAGCAGCCTGAGACACTGTTTTGAGGAACCACTCCACCTCCCCCACTCCAACTCACGCTGGATTTCAAAATGTGGAAAACAGAGCAGCCCACATAGCAGGGATTTCATGAAATTGAACATGTGTTCAGAGCCCAAACCAGGATGACCACCCCCTGCTCATTTCCTGTGTGAAGCATGGAAGCATATACCTGTTGGGTATCACACCCTCCAATCCTCTAGGTTACAAATACTGATCTTTAAAAAAATATATTGCAAAATATGCATGCATGCTGAGTTGCTATGTTGTGTCTCTTTTGCAACCCCATGGACTGTAGCTTGCCAGACTCCTTTGTCCACTGAATTCTTCAGCCAAGAATGCTGGAGTGAGTTGCCATTCTCGTCTCTGGGGATCTTTTCCACCCAGGGATCAAAGCCACATCTCCTGCATTGGCACATGGGTTCTTTACCACTGAGCCACCTGGGAAGCCTTGTAAAATATACATAAACATGAAATTTACCATCTTGACCATGTTAAGTGAACAGTTCACCAGCATTCACACTGTTGGGCAATCATCACCATCATTCCTCTTTTAACTACAAAATTGAAATTATTATCCAACATACAACTCCCCAGGGTCCCTAGAAACCACTGTTCTGACTCTATGAATTTGCTTATTCGAGATAGCTCATGCAAGTGGAATCACACAGTATTTGTTCTTTTGTGACTGGGCTTATTTCATTTAGCTATTTTCAAGGTCTATCTATGTTGTAATCTGTGTTAGAATTTGCTTCCTTTTTAAAGGCTGAATAATACTCTACTGTGGGCTTTGCTGGTGGCTCAGTGGTAGAGAAACAGAAGTGAGTCAGTCATGACTTTTACTTTTTATAGTTTCATTCTTGGACACCTTTTCATGCTAGAGGCTAGTGAATGACCTTTATCCCATACACAGAACGAAAAATCAACACTTAAGGACCTTTTACCCAAAGATTCCTTGCCCCCGGCGCAACTGCCCCCCAAATAATTCAATTAGTTAAAATAATTATTTTGTTAAAAGGATTTTCTTCCCACCATGAGAACACACTTGTTGACTTGAAAAGCCTGACTCTTAGTAATGCGCCTTTATTTTTAAATTAAAATGGTTTCTTACTAATGTGATATTTCAGGACTTGACGCCCCAAATGCAGGGATGAAGCACCGAAGCTGAGAGCCTGAATCACTTACTCCTTTGTCCCTGTGGTCAAGAGGGCAGAACGTTTCAGAGGTTAAAATCCACGTCAATAAAGAGCATTTAGACTCTTGTTTTAGAAATGAGTGACTCATCTTTGGGTCATTTTCATGTCTTTCTGTCCTCTCTCTCTCTCCCCTAACCACGAGGAAACTGCATGCAAAACACTCTTCTTTATCTCAACACACAAAGGACACAAATGTTGCTGATCTGGAAACCTGACTTCCTGTTATTAAGGAGGACATCCTACAATTTCATGGAGCGAGATTTCTAAGTAAAGAAGAAAGTCGAATGATTTCCGAGTTTGCTCACCACCTACAATTAACTAGGTCACAGCTGTAAAGGAAGAGGGGGAAAAAAAATCCAAATCATTTCAAGGCAGGGGCCCTCAATATCATCTGTGGCTAAAAAGTAAACACTTGATTTTAGTTTTTTAAAGGAAAAGCAATACATTTAACAGAGACAGGTACATTGGAGGATGTAATAAAAAGTGAAAAAAAAAATCTCATAGGATAGTAGGCTGAGGGCTGGTGTCACAGGCCTAATTATTTTATTTATTATTTGGGCAGAGGGAGATGGAAACAATCTCCTTCATACATATAAACCCTGATCTGCCTTTAATCTGTGTAGAGGACTTCTTAGGATTATGCAAAACCCATAAAGATTCCCATTTGGTTATGCAAGGGTTAAAGACTTTTTAGGACCGAGAACTGTTTCAGGTCTGTTGGACTTCCAAATTTGGCAAATGTAAAATTCTCACAGTGGACTCTTTGACTGTGATAGGACATCAAGGACAACATAAGACTATTTCAGAATGGATTAGTTATTTAAGAATTTACACTATCCAAGGAAGGAATGCTTCTCAGAAATGAAACATCACAATGTGCTGTGTCCTTTTCTTCCTCTCTTATGACCCCCTGGCATCATGGGGCTTTGTTTGCTCACTGAGTGGGCAAGATTTATGTGAATAACACTAACCCATCGACCAAAAATAATTTATGTGAATAACACTAACCCATCGACCAAAAATAATTTTCTTTCTTTCCTGCATCTCAATATAAGCAAATCTGTTCCTAGAAGCCTTGCTAAAATGTGGTTCCTCATTCCTAAATATGGGTATACACACACACACACACACACACACACACACACACACACACACACACACTCCCCTTTCAAGGATGTGCTGTGGAGTGGGAAACTATGAGAGTCCCAGGTGAGATGTCTGTACAAAACCAAGGGCTTCCCTGATGACATAGTTGGGTTTCTTACTTGTTATATTTCAAAGCAATGTTTCACTTAGAAAATGACTCTAGAGGGGATCTTCCTGACCCAGAGATTGAACCCGTGTCTCCTACATTGCAAGTGGATTCTTTACCACTAAGCCACCTGGGAAGTCCTGAGATGTCCTGAGTGTAACTGAATAATAGAAAAGAGCAGAAAGAAAACCAGTGGAGGTTCAGCCTGACACCGAGGTCTAAAGTCTGATGTCTAGTTCTATCACAGTCACTTCTGCTGTTCTGTTAAAAAGAACCTGAAGAGAACCAAGAGACACATCCAGAGTCTATCCTGATCAGCAAGGGGAATAAAAGAAGGTCAGTGTCATCTGCCTAATAGCTCTTAAACACCAGATGGCAATTTCCAATTAGAGTTTGGTACATACAGAGCATGACCTGGCAGATGGTTTTCACCTGACAGAGAGGTAGAGCACTTTCTCCTGGCAAAAGGCCCACAGGAACATTTCATAACAGCACAGTGACTTGGGGATGCCTCACTCTTTCTTATATATATATTAAAAAACTTCCATGACCTTCACCTGCAACAATAGCATGAAATCTCACTCTGAAGACTCATAAGTCCCCAGTCTAAAGAAAAGAGATCAAGCCCTGAGCCTTTAGAGTGGGAGCACTGACTCTAAGACCCTAGACTACCAGAGAACTAACCCTAGATAGATAGTGAAGTCGCTCAGTCATGTCCGACTCTTTGAGACCCCATGGACAGTAGCCAACCAGGCTTCTCCGTCCATAGGATTTTCCAGACAAGAATACTGGAGTGGGTTGCCATTTCCTTCTCCAGGGATCTTCCCGACCCAAGGAATGAACTTGGATCTCCCTCATTATAGGCAGACGCTTTACCGTCTGAGCTCACCAGGGAAGTCCAGGGGGTATCAAATAGTGAGAACTCACTCAAAGGAAACCACTTGAATACAAGACCTGGCACCACCCAACCACCAGTAGAACACTGGGTAGGATGCCTCATCTAAACAACAAGCAAAACAAAAATACAAACCCAATCATCAGCAGACAGGATTACCACCTCACTCAGCCTTGCCCATCAGAGGAAAAAACAAACAAAAACTCAGCACAAATCTCACTCTATATGAAGCTTACACAAACCACTGGACCAATCATAGGAGGGCAGATATGAAAAGGAAGAAAGAACTCAACCTTGAAGCCTGGAAAAAGGAGACCTCAAACACAGTAAGTTAAAAAAAAAAAATAATGAAAAGGCAGAGCAATACTACACAAATGAAGGAACAAACTAGAAACACAGAAGTCCAAATAAATGAATAGGAAATAGACAAACTACCTGAAACAGAATTCATAATAATGATAGTAAAGATGATCAAAAACCTTGAAAACAAAAAGGATAAAATGCAAGAATCAATTAAAAAAAGACCTAGAAGAATTAAAGAATAAACATGCAGAGACAAACAACACAATTACTGAAATTAAAAATAGTCTAGAAGGAATCCTTAGCAGAATACCTGAAGCAGAAGAATGAATCAGTGAGCTGGAAGATAAAATGGAGGAAATACCTTCTGAAGAGCAGAATAAAGTAAAAAGAATGGAAAGAACTGAGGATAGTCTCAGAGACCTCTGGAACAATATCAAATGAACCAACATTAGAATTATAGAGGTCCCAGAAGTAGAAGAGAAAAAGAAAGGGTATGAGAAAATCTTTGAAGACATTCTACTTGAAAATTTTCCCAACATGGAAAAGGAAATAGTCAATCAAGTTCAAGAGACACAAAGAGTCCCATACAGGATAAACCCAAGGAGAAACACACAAAAACACATATTAATCAAACTAACAAAGACTCCTCCATCCATAGGATTTTCCAGGCAAGAGTGGGGGGGGGGCGCCCCCCCCCCCATTAAAAACACAAAGAACAAATATTAAAAGCAGCAAGGGAGAAGCAATAAGTAACATACAAGGGAAACCCCATACACTTAACAGCTGATCTTTCAGCAGAAACTCTGCAGGCCAGAAGGGAATAGCAGGATATATTTCAAGTACTGAATGAGAAAAATCAGCAACCATGATTACAATACCTGGTAAGAATCTCATTCAAAATTGATGGAGAAATAAAAAGCTTTTCAGACAAGCAAAAGTTCAGAGAATTCAGTACTACCAAATCACCTTTACAACAAATGTTAAAGGGACTTATATAGTCAAGAAATACAAGAGAAGGAAAAAGATCTACAAAATTGACCCCAAACAATTAAGAAAAAGGCAATATGAACATATATATCAATAATTACCTTAAATGTAAATGGACTAAAATACTCCAACCAAAAGACACAGACTGGCTGAATGGATGCAAAAACAAGACCCATATGTATGCTGTCTACAAGAAACCCACTTCAGACCTCAAGACACAGATAGACTGAAAGTAAGTGCATGGGAAAATATATTCCATGCAAATAGGAAGCAAAGGAAAGCTGGAGTAGCAATCTTCACAGCAGCCAAAGTAGACCTTAAAATAAAGCAGATTACATGAGATAAGGAAGGACACTACATAATAAAGAGATCAAACCAAGAGGAAAACATAACAATTGTAAATATCTATGCACCCAACATAGCAGCACCTCAATACATAAGACAAACACTAATAGACATAAAAGGAGAACTGACTGTAACACAATAATAGTAAGAGACTTTAACACCTCACTCACACCAATGGACAGATCATCAAAGCAGAAAGTTAATAAAGAGACACAAGTCTTAAATGATGCATTAGATGAGATGGATCTCATTGATATCTTCAGGCCATTCCATCCAAATGCAGAAAAATACACCTTCTTCTCAAATGCACATGGAATATTCTCCTGGATAGACCATATCTTGGGTCACAAATCAAACCTCAGTAAATTTAAGAAAATTGAAATTGTAACAAGCGTCTTCTCTGACCACAACGCTATGAGACTAGATATCAATTACAAGAAAAAAAACTCTAAGAAGCACAAACACATGGAGATTAAACAACACATTTCTAAAAAATCAACAGGTTACTGAAGAAATCAAAATGGAAATAAAAAAATTTCTAGAAATAAATGACAATGAAAACACAACTCAAAATCTATGGGATGCAGCAAAAGCAGTCCTAAGAGGAAAGTTTATAGCAATACAAGCCTACCTCAAGAAATAAGAAAAACATCGAACAGACAACCTAACTTTACACCTAAAACAACTGGAAAAAGAACAAAAAAAAACCCTCCAAAATTAATAGAAGGAAAGAAATCATAAAGATCCAAGCAGAAATAAATGAAAAAGGAATGAAAGAAACAATACTAAAGATTAATAAAACTAAAAGTTGGTTCTTTGAGAAGATAAACAAAATTGACAAATCTTTAGCCAGACTCATTAAGAAAAAAAGAGAGAAGAATCAAATCAACAAAATTAGAAATGAAAAAGAAGAGGTTACAATAGAGAATGCAGAAATACAAAGGATTATAAGAGACTATTATGAACAGTTCAGTTCAGTTCAGTTACTTGCTCAGTCATGTCTGGCTCTTTGTGACCCCATGAACTGCAGCACACCAGGCCTCCCTATCCATCACCAACTGCCAGAGTCTACCCAAACCCATGTCCATTGAGTTGGTGATGCCATCCAACTATCTCATCCTCTGTTGTCACCTTCTCCTCCTGCCCTCAGTCTTTCCCAGCATCAGGGTCTTTTCCAATGAGTCAGCTCTTCACATCAGGTGGCCAAAGTAGGAACAGCCATATGGCAATAAAATGGATAACCTGGAAGAAATGGACAGATTCTTAGAAAAGTTCAATAAAGTAGGAAGAAATAGAAATGATGAGCAACCTAATTAACTACAAGCACTGAAATTTGAGCTGTGATCCAAAATCTCTCAAAAAATCAAAATCCCAGGACCATATGGCTTCACAGGAGAATTCTATCAAACATTTAGAGACGATCTAATACCTAGCCTACTAAAACTCTTCCAAAAAATTGCAGAGGAAGGAACACTTCCAAACTCATTCTATGAGGCCACCATCACCCTGATACCAAAACGAGAGAAAAAGGTAACACAAAAAAAGAAAACTACAGGCCAAGTTCACTGATGAACATAGATGCAAAAATCCTCAACAAAATTTTAGCAAACAGAATTCAGCAACACATTAAAAAGCTCATATGCTATGATCAAGTTGGGTTTATTCCAGGAATGCAAAGATTCTTCAATACACACAAATCAATCAATGTTATACACCATATTAACAAACTGAAAGATTAAAACCATATGATAATCTCAATAGATGCAAAAAAAGCATTTGACAAAATTCAGCACCCATTTATGATTACAACTTAAAAAAAAAATGGGCATAGAAGCAACCTACTTCAACATAGTAAAGGCCATATATGATAAGCCTACAGCAAACATTATTCTCAATGGTGAAAAACTGAAAACATTCCCCCTAAGATCAGGAATAAGACAAGGCTGTCTCTTTTCACCACTATTACTCAATATAGTTCTGGAAGTCCTAGCTACAGCAATCAGAGAAGAAAAAGAAACAAAAAGAATCCAGATCAGAAAAGAAGTAAAGCTCTCACTGTTTGCAGATGACATGATACTGTACATAGAAAACCCTAAAGATAGTATCAGAAAATTAGTAGAGCTAACCAGTGTGTTTAGCAAAGTTGCAGGATACAAAATCAATATACAGAAATCACCTGCATTTCTATATACTAACAATGAAAAATCAGAAAGAGAAATTAAGGAATCAATCCCATTCACCACTGCAACAAAAATAATAAATATCTAGGAACAAACTTATCTAAGGAGACAAAAGAACTGTACACGGAAAATTATAAGACACTGATGAAAGAAATCAAAGGTGACAAACATATGGAGATATATTTCATGTTCCTGGGTAGGAAGAATCAGTATTGTGAAAATGACTATACTACCAAATGCAATCTACAGATTCAATGCAATCCCTATCAAATCACTAATGGTATTCTTCACAGAACTAGAACAAAAAAATTCACAATTCATATGGAAACACAAAAGACCCCAGATAGCCAAATCAATCTTGAGAAAGAAGAATGGAGCTGGAGGAATCAACCTACCTGACTTCAGATTATACTACAAAGCTACAGTCATCAAGACAGTATGGTACTGGCAAAAAAATAGAAATATAGACCAATGGAACAAGATAGAAAGCCCAGAAATAAACCATGCACCTATGGGTACCTTATTTTTGACAAAGGAGGCAAGAATATACAATGGGGCAAAGACTGCCTCTTCAATAAATGGAGCTAGGAAAACTGGACAGCTACATGTAAAAGAATGAATTTAGAACACTTCCTAACACCATACACAAAGATAAACTCAAAATGGATTACAGACCTAAATGTAAGACCAGAAACTATAAAACTCTTAGAGGAAAACATAGGCAGAACACTTGATGACATAAATCAAAGCATCCTCTATGACCCACCTCCTAGACTAATGGAAATAAAAACAAAAGTAAACATGTGGGATCTGATTAAACTTAAAAGCTTTTGCACAGCAAAGGAAACTATAAGCAAGGTGAAAAGACAACCTTCAGGATGGGAGGAAATAATGCAAATGAAACAACTGACAGAGGATTAATTTCCAAAATATACAAGCAGCTCATACAACTCAATGCCAGAAAAACAAACAACCCAATCAAAAAGTGGGGAAAAGACCTAAACAGCCGTTTCTCCAAAAAAGACATACAGATGGCTAAGAAACACATGAAAAGATGATCAACATCGCTCATTATTAGAGAAATGCAAATCAAAACCACAGTGAGATATCACCCCACACTGGTCAGAATGGCCCTCATCAAAAAGTCTACAAAGAATAAATGCTGGAGAGAGTGTGGAGAAAAGGGAACGCTCTTGCACTGTTGGTAGGAATGTAAATTGATCCAGCCACTATGGAAGACGGTATGGAGATTCCTTAAAAAACTAGAAATAAAACTACCATATGACCCAGCAATTCCACTCCTAGGCATATACCCTGAGGAAACCAAAATGGAAAAAGACACATGTATCCCATTGTTCATCGCAGCACTATTTACAATAGCTAGAACATGGAAGCGACTTGGATGTCCATCAACAGATGAATGGACAAGAAGTTGTGGTACATATACACAATGGAATATTACTCAGCCATAAAAAAGAACACATTTGAGTCCGTTCTGATGAGGTGGATGAACCTAGAACCTATTTTACAGAGTGAAGTGAGTCAGAAAGAGAAAGATAAATATCATATTCTAACACACACATATGGAATCTAGAAAAATGGTATTGAAGAATTTATTTACAATAATTTCTTGCAGCAGTGGAGAAACAGACAAAGAGAATAGACTCATGGACATGGGGAGAGGGGAGGAGAGGGTGAGATGTACGGAAAGAGTAACATGGAAACTTACATTTCCATGTGTAAAATAGATAGCCAATGGGAACTGCTGTATGGCTCAGGAAACTCAAACAGGTGCTCTGTATCAACCTAGAGGGGTAGGATGGGAAGGAGATGGGAGGGAGGTTTAAAAGGGAGAGGATATGTGTATACCTACGGTTGATTCATGTTGAGGTTTGACAGAAAACAGAAAAAAATAAATTAAAAAAAAAAGATTGTATTCAAGATGATTCTTCTGTTAGGATTATTTTCCAGTGTAACTTCACCATCAATAAACGGCATAAAAGAAAAAAAAATGAGTTAGTGACATTCACACTGATCTTGCCAAAACATCTGTATAAAATAGTCATGGTAAAGATTACTGATTGATAGACACAGAGATATATAGATACAGATAGAGGACAGAGGGCTAATGCGTGAAACAAAGATAGGGGGAAAAAATCTGTGTCTGTGTACAGCAGTTAGGGTGTTCTCCAGGGGATCTTCCCAAACCAGGGATTGAACCCCTGTGTCGGCAGGCAGGTTCTTTACCACTAGTGCCACTGGGGAAGCCCAGACATGTTAGCGCACCAGTGTTATTTGGGAGCCTATTAGAAACGCAGAGTCCCAGGACCCACCCCAGAACATTTGAATCAGAATCTGCATTTGACGAGATCCTCAGATGATCCCTTTGTTCACTGATACTGGAGAAGCACCGCTTTGAGCAGCCTAGAACAGCGATCTTTAGTAAATGTTGCTTTCACTTATGGAAATCTTTGCCCAAGTGGCACTGAGGGTGGAAACATATATTTTACAAGCACAGCTCCTCTGGTTGAGTCAGGGGCAAGTTATCTAAGTCTTCTTGGCCCCCTAGTGGCACCTCCCACTGCTGCCAGTGGGTACTTCTATAGGGGAAACAAGGGTGCCCAGTGCTTGTACCCTAATGTCTACTGTCCCAGAGGGCATGAGCCACCACTTTCTGAACAACATCTAAGCCCCGGCTTACTATGGGAGCTCAAGCAATAATCAGTCATCTCTAACAAGTGATTTTGAAGCAAGGTTATGTGTAGAAGCACAGAAGGACATAAGAAAAATCAAAGAAAGCAGGCAGATAGCACATTTAATATGAAAGCAAGATAAGACAAAGAGAGAAATGAGAGTAGCCCTATAGTCAGAACTGCCAGACAAAATATAGGATGCCCAGCTGAATTTGAATTGCACGTAAACAACGTGAGACAGACTTATACTAAAGCACTATTTGTTTGTTATGTACCTGAAATTCAAAATTTACCTGGGTATCCCATATTTTCACTTGCCAAATCTAGCAATGCTCATTCCTCCCTCAAGGACACTTTTCTCCCAGTCTCAGGGCCCAGGAGTCTCCTTTCAGATTGGACTCCAAGCAGATTCCCCTCAAAGAGGTCTCTGCCTGGGTTCAAACCCTGGATCTGCCAATGGTGGCAGCTGTGGAACACTGGGAGAATGATTTAATCTCTGTCTTACTCTTCTGTAAAGCAGGGAGGCAGGAAAACCTATCTCACAGGACTGTCTAGGGGCTAAAGGAGAAGGTATCTGTAAGTCAGTGTTAGTCACTCAGTTCAGTTCAGTCCAGTCACTCAGTCGTGTCCGACTCTTTGCGACCCCATGAACCGCAGCATGCCAGGCCTCCGTGTCCATCACCAACTCCCAGAGTCCACCTAAACCCATGTCCATCGAGTTGGTGATGCCATCCAACCATCTCATCCTCTGTCGTCCCCTTCTCCTCCTGCCCTCAATCTTTCCCAGCATCAGGGTCTTTCCCAATGAGTCAGCTCTTCGCATCAGGTGGCCAGAGTATTGGAGTTTCAGCTTCAGCATCAGTCCTTCCAATGAACACCCAGGACTGATCTCCTTTAGGATGGATTGGTTGGATCTCCTTGCAGTCCAAGGGACTCTCAAGAGTCTTCCCCAACACCACAGTTTAAAAACATCAATTCTTTGGCACTCAGCTTTCTTTATAGTCCAACTCTCACATCCATACATGACCACTGGAAAAACTATAGCCTTAACTAGATGGACCTTTGTTGACAGAGTAATGTCTCTGCTTTTGAATATGCTATCTAGGTTGGTCATAACTTTCCTTCCAAGGAGTAAGTGTCTTTTAATTTCATGGCTGAAATCACCATCTGCAGTGACTTTGGAGCCCAAAACAATAAAGTCTGACACTGTTCCCACTCTTTCCCCATCTATTTCCCATGATGATGGGACCGGATGCCATGATCTTCGTTTTCTGAATGTTGAGCTTTAAGCCAACTTTTTCACTCTCCCCTTTCACTTTCAGCAAGAGGCTTTTTAGTCCCTCTTCACTTTCTGCCATAAGGGTGGTGTCATCTGCATATCTGAGCTTATTGATATTTCTCCCAGCAATCTTGATTCCAGCTTGTGCTTCTTCCAGCCCAGCGTGTCTCATGATGTACTTGGCATATAAGTTAAATAAGCAGGGTGACAATATACAGCCTTGACATACTCCTTTTCCTATTTGGAACCAGTCTGTTGTTCCATGTCCAGTTGTAACTGTTGCTTCCTGACCTGCATACAGGTTTCTCAAGAGGCAGGTCAGGTCTCTTTGTGACCCCATGGACCGTAGCCCGCCAGGCTCCTCTGTCCATGGGATTCTCCAGGCAAGAATACTGGAGTGGGTTGCCATTTCCTTCTCCAGATCTTCCTGACCCAGGGATTGAACCCAAGTCTCCTGTACTGCACGCAGACTTTACCATTTGAGCTACCGGGGAAGACTGATAACTGTAAAGTAAAGCACAAAGTAGGAGCTCACTGAATAAAAATGTACTTTATATTGTTGTCTATCAAGGTCTTGTGGGTCTCAGCACCTTCCTTTCTTTCTAAATTTGCTGCTGGTCATTTCCTTGGAGAACTGAGATTAATCTGTAGGGGGAGGGGAAGGGAAAAGAGGATGTGGTGCTGGAAATACTCAGAAGGGGTTGCTTTCCCTCATTCTGAGGGGCCTGGCCTGGCCAGCCCACCCTGGTCCCTGCATTTCCGTTCTAACTCCCCCAGGGGCCGTGCTGGGGGATGTGCTGGGGAAGGAGGGAGGAGAACGTGTCACTTAACATTTGCTCCTTGATTGACCCCGGCTGACCCAGTTCATTCACTGCAGGATGGAAGGAAGTGCACTTGGGAGCCCTTCCTCTGCCAGAGCTTCTTGGCCGGATGTCTCAGCCCTCAGGGAGTGAGATTCTGCCTCTTTGAGAGTGAGCTGAACAACTGGCATTCCCATAGCCTGGCCAGGTGGACTAGCCCAGGACAATGATACCTGACATCTCAAGGTCAGACATGCCCAGAAAACTGCTGAGCAACGGAGCCCGCATTTGGGAAGTGTTATTTCTTCTTCTGGGAGTAAACCTACATGGAAGCCACATCACCTCCCAGCTTTTGTTTTCATCTTTGTTCCCATGAACGCCAAGATCAGAGACTAGATTCTGGTAATGAACTGGCCTTCAACATTAAACAAATAAAACAAGAAAGCCAAGGCATCTGGAGGTGGAGGCGGAGTTTAAAGTCTCCTCCCCCCAAAGAGAAGATATTGAGGCCAGGTTTCACGGTTGCTTCAAGCCAGCATCCCTCACGGAAATCAAACAATTCTCCTGAAACTGCGATCTGAAAGCTGCGGTTCCCCTGAAACTGTCCCAGGCTTTCCTCCTCTGCTTGGCGCTGACCCATTGCCTGCGGCAGCATCACTTTCCCAGGAAGCTATTATTATTTGTGTATCTGATGGTTGACAGCAGAGCACACTGACAGCAAAATTTAGACAGGCAAAGAAAAAAAGAAGCAGAGGGTGAAAAGGACAAAAAGGAAGCTTCCAGCATCCTGGTGGGAACTTGAAAGCAGACACACCTTTCTTTTAGCCCTCAGCACAGCAAGTTAGGGCTCCTCAGAAAAGCCATCCTCAGGCAGAGTTACACCTGGCTGGAGGGTGGGCGTTGGGCATGGAGACACTGAAAGAGGCTGTGCCCCTCTGACCCTCCCCTGGGACTACCGTCTGCCGTGTATTCTCTGACCTTCCCCCAGAATATCCCTCCAACCGCCACGGAGGGGCTGCATTAAGTCACTGAGCCACATGGCACACAATGGGGGTGACATGGAGGGGCTCTCTTTCTCAGGGCTGAACATTCCAAATGAATTCATTTCCTTCTGGGAAAAAGCACTGCCTTGTTCAGAGCACGAAGTTCCCAGGGCTCGGCTTACCTGGCAGCATTTTGAATACACCTGTTGGGATCTTTGGCGCTGCCAGGAGAAGGGATGCTGTATGCTTTGTTCTACTTTCTACTCCCATCTGACTGTTTCCAGTGTGTTGATTTCCCTGACAGAATCTAACTGAAACAGGGTTTGGGTTAGGACTCCACGCTGCTTGGGAGGGAGCAAAACAAATGCACACAAATATACAGCAGACCCTTCAACAACATGGTTTTGCACCATGTACACTCCCTTATATGGGTTTTTTTTTTTTTTTTTTTCAGTAGAACACTACAGTACTACCTAATCTGTGGATGGTGGATTCTCAGATATGGAGGAATTTTGGATAGAAAAGAACTGCAAATCTAGATGACTAGACTAACTATAAATTACACATGGGTTTTCCACCGTGTCAAGAGCTGGTACCACTATGTACTACATTGTTTAAGAGTCAACTGTAGGGACTTCTCTGGTGGTCCAGTGGTTAAGAATCGCCTTGCAATGCAGGGGACCCAGGTCTGATCCCTGATCGGGGAACTAAGATCCCGCCTGCCTCAGAGCAACTAAGGCTGCGTGTCGCAACTACTGAACCTGTGCATCAGAACTAGAGAGTTAGCAAGTAGCAACGAAAGATCCTGCATGATGCAATGAAGATTCTGTGTGCCACAACTAAGACCCAATGCAGTCAAATAATTAATTAAAAAAACTTTTAAAAAGTCAACTATATACATGGAATATAAGGGTAAACTAGGAAATTAAAAAAAAAATGAAATCCCTCTGTTGTATCCAATTCTTTGCAACCCCATGGCCTGTAGCCTACTGCACTCCTTTGTCCATGGGATTTTCCAGGCAAGAGTACTGGAGTGGGTTGAAATTTCCTTCTCCAGGAAATTAAGGACAATGTAAAAAAAGAAAAAAAGAGAAAATAACAGAAATGAGTTAAATGGAAGAGATAAAATGAAAAGGCAGCCAGAACAAGCAAATTAGCCCTACTTTAGTTCTGAGTTTCCTGGTGGGAGAGGTAAAAAAGGTAATTGAATGGAATTATAAACTTATTTGCTCCAAAAGGAATGAACAGGATGGACGTTACAGAAGGAATACTGAATAACATAATCAACATTATCTTTAACTGTCACTTTGAAAAAGTCCCAGAAGCATTTTTACACATGTTTCTTCGGTCAGCTTTCTGAGCAGGGTGGAACCTCACCCACGCTCTGCTTGTCCACAGTCAAGGCTGTGCCCAGACCTGCCTGTGGCTCTGTCAGTTGTTCAAGGAATTCCTCCAGACTCTTCCTCCTACCTCTGCTCTGAGCCAACTTCTCCTCTGACTTCTCTGGTCTCCATCGATTGTTTCAACCCCGATTTCCCCAGGTCCATCCAATTCTTTCCCTCTCGGGACACACCCACCTGTCCATAGGGCTTCTTTTAGGGATTCCTGCCAATAGTGAATTCTCATTCCTTGCCTTGGTTTTATGTCCTATAAATCCTGCCCACCCTACTCCATGTTCTGCCCAAGTCCTAGCTCTCTTGGCCCTAGCTCAGACCCAGATAGCATCCTGCATGACTGTGAAAAAGGGTATCAGCCTTCAGTAAGGATGGTGGTGGTTTAGTTGCTAAGTTGTGTCCGACTCTTGTTACTCCATGGACTTGTAGCCTGCCAGGCTCCTCTGTCCATGGGATTTTCAGCTCAATAAGAATGAGCTAAATCTTAATTTAAAAAAGTCTCGTCAGGGAGCTGAGAAAATATGATTCAGGTGTGTTGATATTTGATTGTTTAACTCCAGAATGATAAAGTTTAAAGGGATTAAAGTAATGAATAGATACAATCTCCCTCAAGGGATTAAAATAATGAATAGATACAGTGTCCCTGCTCTTCCTGGTCATCCCTAGGAAGACTGGAGTGTGAAGGCAGGCACCACAGTTGCCCACAGCAGAGGTGAAATGGAAAGATCAAATCAGTCGCCAGTCGTGTCCGACCTTGAGACCCCATGATCGCAGCCGCCGGCCCCTTTCACACCACTGGAGACAGGAGAAAATAAAGAGATACACTCTGCTATAGGTCGGAGAGAGGTGCCAGGGGAAGGGACAGTGAATTGCCAGCTCTCTGTTGAGCAGTCACCTGACCCCCAGTAGAAGAGTTTGTGGGTACAGCAGACAGAGAGAAGTTCCTGCTCAAGGAGGCTGAGACCGCCCCCACAAGCGGAAAAGAAGAAATAAATTATCGCTCCGCCACACCAAAAAGATTTTGGGTGACCACACACTGCTGCTCTTGGTGCGAAGCCTCTAGGTGAGGAGTGGGGAAAGTACTTGTCAGGGAAGGTGGGATGATGCCCTAATAAGGTGATAGATCATAGGTTGTGCAGCAGTCCACTAGGTATAAAACCCCATTCTCAGCCAACGGGATGCTGTCTTCCTGTTTCTTATAGCTGAAGGATATTCAATTTATTTTTGTGTGTTTTAAAATTTGCATTTGATCTATCAGAAGAGGTTTTTTTAAAAATTCTCATTTAGTAGTAGGATTATGATGCCAGCTGGAGGGTCTGAAGGATCTATTCCAAGATTCATTTTTTGCATAACCACGTCTCCTTTTTATGATATGCAAGACTGGGAAGAGAGAATACATAGATATTTGGTGTGGGATGGTGCTCATTTTATTGTAGAAGTAAAAAACTGGCAAGTTATGGACCAAATGTAGCCTGTAAACATGCTTTCTTTAGCATGTTGTGTTTTCCTTTAAGCTTAGACTTGTTGCTGGCATATGAAAATTGAGATATTTCACCTCTTTTTCACATACATATATACATACACACATACATATATGTGTGTGTGTATATATTCTTAATTAAAAGAAAATTGCATGAAAATTTTCCTCTGGAAAATCAGAAGATCCAGGAACACCAGCCTCAGTTTTCCCATGGTAAAGCTGAGTAGTAAGTGGCCATTGGCTAAGACACAAGTTCTCCAGTTTGCAAGGTACCACTTTCCTTCTTGACCTCCATATATTTGACCTGCCTGACTCTGGTAGGCATCTGAGTTGTGATGCCCGTGCGGCGCCCTATTTTATAGGATGGCCAGAATGAACAGAGGCAGCCCAGGATTAAGAGGAAGGATGAGGTCCGAAGCAGAGTATAGAAGATGGATAGAAACCCTTGAAAACAGTCTATTTCTGACGGGTGGGTCTCAGAAGGAGCAATAAAAGTCTTGCCTTGCTCAGGCCCTATTCTAAGACGCACAATCCATGTTTCTCTCATGCCACCTTAAAGCCATTCAACTGAAGGAAAAAGGAAGTCATAGACTTGAGAAGACACTTTTGTTTGCTGTTGGCCTTTGGTTCTGTGCTCTCCAGAGGGGACCTCAGAATACATGTCCATGGATGATGCTAGAAATAGGGCTCAGACGGTAAAGAATCTGCCTGAAATGTGCGAGACCTGAGTTAGATCCCTTGGTCAGAGAGGTCCCTGGAGAAGGGAATGGCAAACCTCTCCAGTATTCTTGCCTGGAGAAGTCCATGGACAGAGATTGGCAGGCTATAGCCCATGGGGTCACAGAGAGTCAGACATGACTGAGCACCTAATACTTTGACAGTGATTAAGAATGGACTCTGAGCCTGAGCCAAATGCCTCAGGATAGTGGTATTCACCCCTTCTCCCCACCCCCTGGGTGATAGAATGAGATGGCTCTCAGCCTGGCTTGGCTTCTGCTCCCTGGGCACAGCCCTCAGGAGGAGGACAGAGCTGTCACCAGGGGCCCTGGTGTGAGCTTATTATTCTATGCTACTGATATCAAATCAACGAGTACCCACTCTCATGTGTTTCCAGAGGACTCTTTTCTTTCTTTGGTAGCTCCTCTCCCTAAATGCTCTGATACTTGAAAACTTAGAACTAGGACCCAGTGGGATGGTGGAGGGAAAAGGGGTTTCCTTTCCTTATTCTACCCCTAGGTTGACATCTTAACAAGAAGGATTCTAGATCCTGGCACCTGCATTGCTGCCTATATGTGGATGGACCTGGACATGGAACACAGCAGTGCAAAGCAAGGATATTACTGCACACATGCAGAAGAAGAGCTTTCTTGGTGGCACTGGGGACTGAACTCATCCAAACCCAGACACACCCGATTCTGCTTGAGAAATGAAACAGTTTTAATTCCCTAACATCAGCCCAGAATCATGGGAGGGACTCATCTGCCTTTAAAGTTTTTCTTTCATTAGTTTAGATTTGATGTACCTAAAAGTAAGATGAAAGTGGACGAGGAGAGGAACTATGTATGTGCTAATCTGGTGGATATTTTCAATTGTCCCAGATAGAAACCCTTTGAGCAATAGGATCTACATAAAGCACTATGTTTCCATTACTAAAGGCCTTCACCTTCCTTCAGCCCAACTGGCAGATAAGACCAAGATTTTCTTCTATAAGAAATGCCATGAGGACTCATTGAGACAGAGCCCGATGTCAAAAACATTTCTTCCAGTTCAATCCAAAATCCATCTGCTTTTACAGAATAGGTCTAAACCCCAACACTCAGGGTTCAAATCAGGACCTACTCATTTCAGGCATTTGGTGGCTGCCTCCTCCCTAAATTATACTTTCTAAATCTATTCTGGGACTTGGCTGGGTTATGAAGCTCTGACACATGATAGCAGCAACCCATTTTAAAAACATTTTCAGGAGTGAAACAAAACAAACAAAGCAAAAGAAAAGAGAGATCTTAGGAAAACTAATCGTGGTGGGGTGCCGGCTTTTGACACAGGTGACCAGTGTGAGATGTTGAAATTGGTCTTTCATCTCTTTTGCCTCCCACCCCCCCCCCCCCCCCCCCCGCCACTGGACTAGTTCTAAGGGACTGACTGCAGTTCTATTTTTCTAACAGTGGTTCAAGTTGAGGAGGGGGAGCTGTTGAAAACAGGAGCACTGAGTTTCTAGGATGCTTCAGGGAGGAAGATTCTCTACTGGCCGTGGTTGTTGTAGCCTTCACCCATTAGTCCTCATCCTGGGCTCCACTTGCTTGGCCCAGGACTGACCTCAGGTTGAGTGAGAATTGTCCTGAGAGTTTCTCCCTTTTCCTGTTTCCTGTATTTCCCCTTCCCTGCACTGTGCTCTTTTCTCTCCCTCACTGGTACCTATTATTTTTTTTCTTTCTGATAAGCTGTACTCCCAGGAAGACTTTACATGTGGCCTAGATGGTAAAGAATCTGCCTGCCAATGCAGGAGACACAGGAGATGCTGGTTTGATCTCTGGGTTGGGAAGATGCCCTGGAGGAGGAAATAGCAATGAGTCCAGTATTCTTGTCTGGAAAATTCCATGGAGAGAGGAGCCTGGCTGGCTGCAGTCTGTGGGATCACAGAGAGATGGACACAACTGAAGCCTGAGCACACACATACTTCTGGTACTGTTTCTCAAACTTGAGTCCACGTTACAACCCTCAGAGGTTCAGATTCAGTATGTCTGGCGGGGAGACCATGTATCAGTGGGTTTGGACAACACCTGGGTGACTCTGATGCACATGGCTTGCACACAGGCTTTTTGATAACACTGTGCTCAGATGATTTCCTAGTCCTTACAGTACTCAACTAATGGCAGCACTGGATAGTTCAACATTCCTTCTAAGAGTTTCTCTTCAATTCTCTTTGCACCTCACTGGATGCACCTTATTTGCCTTCTTTGCTGGTTCCTTCTCCTGGGACAGACCTCTAAACTTGGGTCCAGTCCTCTGACATTTCTTTGTGCCACTATTCAGGTCTTGTGGCTATTAACATCATCCTCCAAGAGTGTCCCAGACAATGTTCAACCATTGACTCCCCAAGGAAAATAGCCCCGATTTATAATGTTGGCCAATTTCCATGGTGTAAATTCTCCCATCACCAACCCTTTCAAGCTGCACACTGTGGTCACTGAAAGTGGCCACACATTGGGAAGTGATGCCATAGTCAGCCCTTCAGGGCCTGAGATAAGCCAGTCCTATCAACCCCAGATCACCGTTCACATTTATATCTCCAGTACAGACTCTTGTCTAAACACCAAATGTGTTCTTAATGTCCTCCATTTGCATTTGTAGTCATCCTCTCAGGTTTAACACATCCAAACAGAACCCCTCATCTTCCGGCCCCTGCTGTCATCACCACCCAGCTTGTCTTGCAGTGTTTCCTATCTTAATGTCAACTCCACTCTCTGGGTGTTCAGAACTCCTTCTTGACTCCTCTTTCTCTGTCGTCCAATCCATCAGTCAATCCTGTCAACCCTACATTCTGGCTAAATCCAAATTCATTCATTTCTCACCACCTCCAGAGTCAGCACCTCTCATCAAGATTCTTACACTCATGACCCAGTGAGTCACCCACTTCCTTGCCCAGTTCTCTCTTGGCCTACTAGCAGCAGGGGCTCCTTTAAAAACATGTCAGCTGAGGTCAACCTTCTGTCCCCAAACCACTGGTCTCCTTCTGTCCTGCTTAGAGTAAAACCCCAAAGTCCTTCTTGTGGCTGGTGCAGCCCTCTGTCATCAGGGTACCAAACACTTCCCTGGCTGCTGCTCTCAACCACTTAACCCCACCCCCACTATGTCCCAGCTATCACCCCTTACTCTGGCCCAACCCTGGGTGCCCCCCTTTATTCCTCAAATCCTTCGAGTGTATCAGCCTGCATCACAACTGTGTATTGCAGTGTCCTCTGCCCAGATGGCTGTGTGCTCGGCTCTTACTTCTTCATGCCTCTCCTCCAAAACCACATTAACAGAGATCTACATCCTACAAGATGCAGCACACTCCGCTCCTCTTCTACTATTTATTTCCCTAGAGGCATTATCACCAATTATAGTCATCCCTGAGTGTCTGTGAGGGATTAGTTCCAAGACTCCCCTGTGCTGTGCTGTGCTTAGTCGCTCAGTTGTGTCTGACTCTTTGCAACTCCATGGACTGTAGCCCACCAGGCTCCTCTGTCTATGGGCATTCTCCAGACAAGGATAAATGGAGTGGGTGGCTATGCCCTCTTCCAGGGGATCTTCCCAACTCAGGGATCAAACCCAGGTATCCTGCACTACAGGTAGAGTCTTTAAAATCTGAGCCACCAGGAAAGCCCCCTCTGGCCCCAGAGAATCTTATGAATACTGGAGTGGGTAGCCTATCCCTTCTCCAGGGGATCTTCCCCACCCAGAAATTGAACCAGGGTCTCCTGTATTGCAGGTGGATTCTTTACCAGCTGAGTTACCAGGGAAGCCCTCCAAGACCCCCACATATATTCAAATCCATGAATGCTCAAGCCCTTTGTATAGAATGGCATATTATACTCAGCCTTCTCTATATACAGGTTCCACACCAGCAGACAAAGAGGGCCCACCACAACATGAAAGCAGAGGCTTTTCTACATCCCCTGCGCCTAGAACACTGCCTGACATGTAGTAGGTATTAAAAAATTTTTTGTAAAATTAAAAAATTGAATGTTGGGCCCTAGACATTAGAGTCCTTGGAATATTTATATTCTAAGACTGATTTTGTTTGATTGAACTTGAACCACATTTTCCAGAAATTATTAATATACTTCTAAAAGCCTTATTGGTTTTTCCTGATTAATGTTCCAATAGAGGAATTGGAGGGACCATTGGGGATGCAATCTATCCATGCAGAAATGTGACCTTGGGCATGTTTGAGAAAAGTCAGCAGGCAGTACAGGAAAATGATCAGGGGCATATTTATGGACTATTACTGATTCTGACTGGTAAGGAATAGGGTTGCCCATGCACTCAGAAGGGTTAATTGTGTAGTAGGGTTTCAGGAAGTTTTTATTTTTTTCCACTCTTTTAAAGATTCTTTTCCCATATACTTGATCACAGAGTATTGAGTAGAACAAGAAGATTTTCATGAGTAAGTTCCCTACTAATACAATTAACATCCTAAATTGAGTCACTTTGTTAGAACTGACAATGACATAGATATTGATATGCATAAGAAAGGCAAGCACTTTGCAACCTCATCTTTTGGTTGACAATTCTGTTTGAGTTTTTGATCATGAAAACATTCTTTTTATTCATCTACTCATTTAATAAATATGTATTCATTGAATAAGTATGCTATATATGTGCCAGGTACTGCTCTAGGCTCTGAGACTTAGTAGAAGAATTGATCACATCTTTGAAGCAATCAGTTATTGAGTGCCCATGAAAGGAAGAGAAAAAAAGAATGAAAATCCACAGATGTGGTTCATCCACTCCCAGATTGGAAACCATAGACCCATGGCAGAGTCTTCTGCTATATTGTTTCCTACACATAGATGCTATTATTCTCAGAGGTGCATTGATAAATCAGTACAAATAACAGTGGATTGTTTTCAACCATGCACTCAAAAAAAAAAAAAAAAAAACACACCCTCTTATTTTACACAGGTGGATAGTGTTCACTCTGCTAGAGCAATTTATAAGAGATCTGCTTTCAGAATACCTATAGACAGTGTCCTGAGAATAGAGGATTGGTTTTAGGAACATGGCTACAAGATGGTGGGTTGAAATATACCCAGAACAAACTGTCTCTGCTGCAATGGAGAGCAACTTTGCTGGAGTAACTGGATTTGGGTGTATCAGATCCCAACTTACCTAAAAGGAAGTCCTACATGGTACTAGCCTCTCTGACTTCAGAAGGCTGTGTTCAGTTCTCCAGAAAGTGATCTCACAGTGTTGGGCACTTCATAAGCTGTCCTAGGAATATGGACTCCACTTTCAAAGAGATTAATTTTTCTCTCCTATTGAGAATGACACTCTTGACTAAAAATCCAAAACAACTGACTCATTTTCTTTTATGTGAAGACACAAGAAAGCACTGGAACTAGCTAATTTCTTCAAGCTAGCATCTTGTCCAGACAATCTGTCTTGGCAACAATCTCACCATGGGGCAGCGGTTCTCAATGTGGCCATGCAGTAGAATCACCTGGGGGCTTAACTATGATGGTGCTTGGGTCCCTTCTCCAGAGATGCTGATATTTGTTGACCTGAGGGTACAGCTTGGTTGCTGGGATTTTTAAAGCTTCTCAGGTGCTTCCACAGTGAAGCCAAGGTTGAGAAGCACTGCTTTAGGATGAGGGATGGCATTTGACCCAAAACATTAGCAAGAGTCCTAAGAAGAAATCAGGACCTGGGGACAAGTAGTGTAAAGAGGAAAATCATTGCCTGATTTCATGCTGAGCTTGAAAGCCAAAGTTTGGTGCAGGATGGTGAGGGTCCTGTGGGTCCTGGCCATTTGAATGTTAAATGACCACCAGCCCCATTTTTGCTGGTGGAAAATGTGTCCATGCTTCTCTGTTTCACCTTTCTTCCAGCCTGAGGAATGAGAACCCTGGTGTAGTACCTAGTAAAGGGACAGCCTTTCCACTATGCCATCTCGTTCTGGCCAAGATGAGAAGCCATTGATTTAAACTTGATATGAGCTGCTGTGAGAAATAAAAGCTGGCGCACCAAATTTGGGTCAGTTGAAATTCCATGGAACTGACCCACGGGTACAACCTGGCCTTCAATACAGCCTGTGAACCCAAGAATTGGAAACCCTGATACAATTCATGTTCTTCCTCCTCCAGATATGTGTGTATTTATAGAAGGAACAAAACCTATGCAGGATGAGGGGGTTGGATAATAATATGTGTGAATACACTGATCTGTCTGAACCATTTCTTGGCTGTCTGCTTTCAGTGGTAATAAATATCCACTAAAAGCCATCTGCTGTATGTGTTTTTGGTGAAGTCTTGCACTTCCCTGCATGAATACATTCAGAATGTAAGCACCACACACTCCACGACAGAGACTCTGTTGTACTCTGAATGCCTAAGTTATGCAGCTTAGCAGCTGTGATAATGTAATGGTTTGCAAAATAATAGATGGGCCACACATCAACCTGGAATAACACGTCAAGTAATGAATAATGTGGGTGCAAAAAGGTTTAATTTATACTGTGTTAAAGATACTGCTCCAAAAATACCATACCATTTCAGACTTTCCAGGAAAAAAAAAAAAATCCTCTTTTACTTGGATATTTAAATAATTGCAGTAAAAGAAAATGCTTTCTTATTTATTTATTTTTTCCAATAAAGATATCCAATTTCTACTACTTTGTGAAGAGACAGATACTGAATCTGATCAATTGTTCAGAAACACACGTTCCCCTGCAAGACACATGCTTTGGTCTTAGATTTCAGAATGAATAGGAGAAAAGCATTTGTCTCCTCAGTTTGTATTAACATATAAGCATGGACACATTTTCCACCAGCAAAAATGGGGCTGGTGGCCATATAACATGAGATGTGTGGCTCTTCTTGTTTACGGCTTCATTCTGATCCTCTTCCCCAATTTTCTCCCTGAGGGAAGCTTCTGGCATCTTTCAGATTTCATTCATTCTCTCATCTGGTGAATGTTTATCACCCTCCTGTTAGGAACCAGGGGCCAAGTTGCGCCTCCCGTCTCCAGGAGCATGTCATCACGTGGAGAATGAACATGAGGGAAACAGGCTGACAATAGGCAGATTCAATGCAGTGTTACTTGTGCTATTATAAAAGACATACTACCACTCCAGTGTCCTTGGGCTTCCCTCACAGCTCAGCTGGTAAAGAATCCACCTGCAGTGTGTAAGACCTGGGTTCGATCCCTGGGTTGGGAGGATCCTCTGGAGGCGGTCATGGCAACCTACTCCCATAATCTTGCCTGGAGAATTCCATTGACTGTATAGTCCACGGGGTCGCAAAGTGCCAGACATGGCTAAGTGACTTTCTCTTTGACTTTCAAAGGACATTCAGGGGTTTCCTAGATGGTGCTAGTGGTGACAGAAAAAAAGACTCTTCCTGCTAATGCAGGAGATGCAAGAGACAAAGGTTCCATTCCTGGGTTGGGAAGATCCCCTGGAGGAGAGCATGGCAACCCACTCCAATATCCTTGCCTGGAGAAGCCCATGGACAGAGGAGCCTGGTAGGCTACAGTCCATGGGCCACAAAGAGTCTGACATGACAGAAGCGCCTTAGCACACACACTCAAGGGACATATGGAGAGCTCAGAGAGCCTGAAGGAAGGAAAAACAGTTATTCATAATTGGGGAAGGGATAGGGTACGTGGAAAGGCATCCCATAGGATGTTATCTTTAGGCTGAAGGGTGTGAATAGGGAGTTGAGTAGGTGGAAGGAGAAGGCAGTGTGCATCAGGCCTACAAAGCGCATGCAAAGGCCGTGCGGGAAGGGAGAGTGTGGTAGTCAGAGGAACCACAGATATGTTCAGTGTGGCTGGAGTGTGCAATATCCAGAGTAAAGGGTGGGGGGAGACCAAGCTGGAGAGGGTCTCAATTATGAAGGGCCTGGTAATGATCTTTAGGCATTTGTACTTATTCTGAGGCAGGGATTTTAAGTACACAAGTGGAAGATGATAGGGGCCTGAACTAAGAAATGGGGAGGCGTTAGATGTGAGAGAGATTCTGGAGCTAGAACTAGCAGCATATGGTGAGTGATTAGATGGGGGACCCTAAGGAAAGGGAAGATACCTGTGTTCCTGTGTGGGTGTTCAGGTGGCTGGTGGGGTTGGAGGAAGAGGAACAGAATTGTGGGTGAGATGATGAGTTCCACTTTGAACATGAAGTTTGAAGTTGAATGTCAGGGGTTGAGACACTCAAGAGAAGAGAGATGTCCAGTCCACCCTAGGACACGTGGGTCTGGCTGATAGGATAAAGCAGCAGGGAGATGGGCATCCTTAATAAATGCACACAGTACAGACTTCCCTGGTGGTCCAGTGGCTCAGACTCTGCACTCCTAATACAAGAGGCCTGGATTCAATCCCTGCTCAGGGAACTGGATCCTACATGCCTCAACTAAAAGATACCTCATGCCACAGTGAAGATCGAAGATCGCATGAGACAACTAAGACCCAGAGCAGCTAAACAAATAAAGATTTTAAAGAAATACACACATTAAAGCAATGCAGGACAGATATAGCTTGGCCCACTCTTAGGTTTTGGACTTACAAAAGTAATCTCCATCATGAAACCATTTCTTCATATTATAAAGTCATTGAAGTTTAATAAAAAACATTCCTCCCATCACCAAAGTAAACTCCTCCCCCCACTTAAAGGTCCACACTTGCTCTTTACTTAACTCATTTATACATTATGTTCTTACATTTATTAGAATTTTCCATGAAGTTCAGTTTTACCTTTCCAGCTGTAGAAGCAAAAGGCCCTACAGAAGTCATGCAGGCTTGAATAAGTTGACTCAGTTGGCACTGGTGTGCAATGAATTTGAAACACTCTGGTTTTCATGTTTACACAAAATTGTGAGTCCAAGGAAAATTATCACCAGGAAATACTTCTGCATTGGCTTTATCAAGTGAATGACCCTTAAAGAACCTCTACAGGTAACAGTAAGTGTGACTAACGAGGGTGTATAAAAGGCTATTGGTTGTTAAAAATGTAAGACAAGTGTTCCTCTACTCAAAGGTAAACTTCAAAAATATGCCTATTGAATGTAAATTGGTACAACCATTATGGAAAACAGTATGAAAGTTTCTCAAAAAGCTGAAAATAGAGTTGCTATATGATCCAGTAATCCCAATCCTGGGCATACATTTGGAGAAAACTCTAATTTGAACAGATACATACACCCTTATGAATGGTAAAGAAGATATTGTGTGTGTGTGTGTGTGTGTGTGTGTGTACATGCAATGGAATGCTACTCAGCCATGAAAGAATGAAACAATGCCATTTGTAGCTACATGGATGGGTCCAGAGTTTCTACTAAGGGAAGAAGTCAAAGAGAAAGACAAATACCATATGTTATCACTTATACGTGGAATTTAAAATATGACACAAATGAACTTATCTACAAAACAGACTCACAGACGGAAGGGTAGACTTGCAGTTGCCAAGGGGATGGCAGTGGGGAAGGGATGGATTGGGAGTTTGGGATGAGCAGATGTGAACTATTACCTATAGAATGGATGGACAACAAGGCCCTGCTATACAGCACAGGGAACTATATTCAAAACACTGGGGTAAACCATAATGGAAAAGAATCACTTTCTTGCACAGCAGAAATTAACACAGCACTATAAGTCAACTATAATTCAATAAAATAAAAATATGCCCATCATTAATGGTTGCCTCCTTTCTACATGCCAGGTATCATGGTAGGGTCTTACATACATCACCTCTAATCCTTAACAGCCATCTTTGAAGGTAGACAGTGCAGATGAATAAACCAGGCTTAAGCCTGAGTCACTGCCAAAGTCACACAGTTAGTGGAGAGTGAGGCTCTTCTTTCTTGGGACAGTGTGGCTGCCAGGTCCACCCTTTCTAACCCGCCTAGGTGCTTCCTTCTGCACCTGAATTATCTTCATTTCTAGTTTCTAGTGTGTGTGTGTTAGTCACTCAGCCATGTCTGACTCTTTGTGACACCATGAGCTGTAGCCCACCAGGCTCCTCTCTCCATAGAATTCTCTAGGCAAGAATCCTGGAGTGGATAGCCACTCCCTGCTCCAGGGGATCTTCCTGACCCAGAGATTGAACCCAGGTCTGCTACATTGCAGATGGATTCTTTACCATCTGAGCCACCAGGGAGAAGGGAATGGCTACCCACTCCTATATTCTTGCCTGGAGAATTCCATGGGCAGAAGAGCCTGGTGGGCTACAGTTCATGGGGTTGCAAAGAGTTGGACACTATTGAGTAACTAGAGCTTCCACTTTGGGCTTCCAAGGTGGTGCTAGTGGTAAAGAACTTGCCTGCAAATGCAGGAGACTTAAGAGATGCGGGTTCACTCCCTGGGACAGGAAGATCCCCTGGAGGAGGGCATGGCAACCCACTCCAGTATTTTTGCTTGGGAAATTCCATGGACAGAGGAGCCAGGTGGGCTACAGTCCACAGGGTTGCAAAGAGTCAGACATGACTGAAGTGACTTAGCACACACACATCTCCATTAGTTAACTGTAGCTGGATTGTATGACTATTGTATGCTTTATAACTGTTTCATTTATATAAACCCCAGATCCCTAATCTCTGCTATATTATCAAACACAGGCATTTTAGATGTCTTTTTCCACTCTGCATAGCATGGTGATGGGGTGATGGCAGTCTGTGAAAACATGAACAAGAACCAGGCTTGGTCTCCCAGTCTGAGTGTTTTTGTAATTCAGGATTTGATGGCTGTCAAAGTAGCAGAGTTAGAAATGTGAATTTCTGTTTTTTCACCTCAACATCTAGCAGTTGGAAAACAGAAGCCCCTGTTCTTAATCCTGAACAGTGCATGACTGTCAGTGTACTAGGTCATGGGTTCTCTTTGGTTGCCAGAATCTCTGCCTTCGGTAAGTTTCCTTTTCTGTGAAGTACTAGTGACAAGCTGGGTATAGCCCATTTCTCAGGGCCAGGTTGCAATGTCAAAGCTCTTTCAGGGAGCAAAGGTTATGAAATATGGACTCAATAGCAGGGATGTAATATATCAGGTCCCTGATTGAAGTCCTGCTCTGTCCTTGACTGTATGTCTCCGGAGGGAAGATTAAACCTCCACACGCCTTGGTTTCCCTGTTCATACAGGGCAAGGGCAATAAATAAGCCCAATTCTCTGTGCCTCCCTACAAAGTGCACTGGGCAAAGGTTTTGTAGAAATGCAAGGTTTTACCACCATTAAATATCACGAGGCCATTGAAATCACTGATGTCTGGCACCATGTAAACTGCTGATGTAACCAAGAAAGCTGTCACTTCTTGAATTCAGGGAGTCCCAAGAAAAGAGCACTGGTTCTCAGTGTTTCCTCTGAAAGCAGATGCCACCTCTAGCCTTTTCTGTCCCCTTTTTATATAAATATATGATGCTGATTCTGAAAACTGTCATAAAACCAACAATGGCATAAACTATCCAATTGAAATCGACATGACATCATACGTTCCAGTTAGTCTCCCCCTCCCCCATGGGGGAGGGTGAGTACGGAGCCTCATAGGAACATAAAGGGGCTCCTCTTGTGAGTGATGGGATCTTGGACCCCTTCACTTCACAGCTGGCCATGGAGATTAATAGGACATTTGATGCTCCAATGATGGACATGCTTCTTTTAAGGGCCCAGAAGCTTTCAGATTAGACTCCTGAGACCCTGGCGACACTGGTGTGTCCAAAGGCAGGACACAGGTCTGTGTCTGGAATGTCAGTATACACCAACACATGCAATAGACAAGTTTCATATGTAACACCGTGTTCATATATTGTCAGCTTTTCTTAAACAAATAACAGAAACGGTGCCTGTATACATCTGGACTTCTGAAACATATGTATTTTATTACACCTCCATCTGGAGATTCTTATGGTTAAATAGGTTACTGAGGATTTTGTGTGTATATGTGCAGGATAATGCTCTTGTTAGTTTTGTCAAGTGGTACAGCTCTAGTGTGGGCAACTCACACTTGCATGTGAGTTTTCATGAACAGAACATATTATATAAACTTAATTATGATACAGGTCAAAAAATTTTCACTGGAACCCAAAATCACGTTCAAGATAAGCTACATTTGTAAACATAACAGTTAATTTGTAAATTTCGCTATAACATTTGGTCCTATAATCTAAAGCTCTTGGTATAAAAGGGAGCACACATTACACACTGAATACATTTAAGTTGATGACCCTCATATGCAGCCCAAGAAATGTGTCTCAGAAGAAGGACCTACACACAGTAAGAAAAGGAAGTGAAGTTTTTTCATTGTTATTCAAACGGCAGAAAAAATGTAACTCATAGAAAGTCAGGAAATCAACTCCCTCTGGAAGTCTAGATTGCCCCTCCTACTTTTAAAACTTAAATCATATTTTCCTTAAATTTAAAAATTACTGAGTAGTCAGTATACAAACCAGAAAAAGTCACTTGAATTAGTAGATGCTGCTCTCCTTTATAAGAAGCAGCAGGTTCGCTGATCTATCATGAGAGCAGTTTGGGATGCTCTTTGCCTTATTGATTTAAGATTACACCTTAACCTAAAACGTCTAAGTAGACATCCACAGTTCACGGAGGGGCCTGCCATGATGCAAACGGATTTGGGGTGTTTCTGAGACTTCCCCCCATGTGTGGATACAGGCACTGCCCCCACATGCACGAGCCCCCCACATCCCAAGTATGACCAGATTTGCATTAACGCCAGTCATTCCCCCAAACTGTATTAGTCACTCCAGAGAAGGACAAATCCCTGCTATTGTTTTACAGCATCTTCTCTGCCAGGCGCTACCGTAAAGTAAGCATGTTTTCAGAAAATTAACAGAGCCACCATCCATAATGTTAAAAAAAAAACAAACAAACAAAAAACTGAATGATAGCAAGGTATTTGAAACAACAACAAAACAACAGAGGGGATTGTAATCAACCAGGTGCATCATTTAAACCCTCAAAACATCACAGCTCCTTCCGTCTTTATCACCTCCTTTGAAGACACTGTCACCCAGAAAAGGATGGGGAATTTGCAGCCCTGCTGCACTAACGGATCTGTTTCACCAGAGAAGAAAACAGGTTTTACAGCCCAAAGCTCTTCTCAGCAAACACTTGCATCTTCCATCCTCTTTCCAGAGGGCAATCCCTACCCCAATCTTTCATCTTTCATCTCTAACAGCTCCCACCTCCATGCACAGCCGACCAGAATTTGCTTCAAATTTCTTATCATTATCTGTTAAGAATAAAATTGCATATACTATAGATTTCTCCAGTCCCAGGAATTTGAATTTTTTTAAGGAAAATATGACTTCCAGAAGGGATGCTATGTACAATGAAAAGAAGCCTCTCCTTTTCTTTGGAGCAATTGCTCGGGTGAAAAGCAAACAGCCCGCCACGTTGCTTACCCTCTCCACACTGCGTCTTCTCAGAGATCCATATGGAATTTTCAGTAGGAGTCTCTGGGATCTATTGGGAGCCACTGCAGCTTGAACCACCATAGTGTAGAGCCGTGGGTGAGTGTGTCTGCGTGAGTGTGAGTGAGAGTGTGTGTGTGTGTATCTGTTCCCAGCAAAGGGAGAGATGGAGGCGTCCTCAAAACTAAGTTATGGTCTCCTGGAGGTTTCCCAAATATCAAATAACCGAAAGAGATTTTTTTTTTCCTTCGACCGTATGAGTCAAGATGTGGTGTGTCTGGAGGTGGGGGATGTGGAAAAAAAAAAAAAGAGCCCAAGTTCTGCAACTTCAGCAGCCGCCTGCAGCTCAGCCCCACTCCCTCCTGCCTGCCCCTGCCTGTCCGTCCCTCGGTGAGACTGCACGTCCCAGGAGTGGGCCAGTGAGTGACGCTTCTGTGGGGAGTGATCCTGAAATGTCAACTTTGCTTCCCGCGGCTCCAGACGGTAACCAGGTCAGTTGTCTAATTGAAACCCTATCAGACTTATTATTCACTCTGTCACGTGACTCCAAAGCCCCTCGGCCGTACAGTAGGTCACATGCTCACCTTAAAAAGACTATTTGGAATATCACCATCTGGTGCAGAGATTAATGTGCAATTCTGTATTCTGATTTCACTCTCTTCTGGACACAGGAAAAATATTTGAAGGGCAGTGGTATAACACAGTGGGGACTTGAGGGGGAGTCCCTCTTTGTAGTCATGATTTATACGTATGACCCTGAGTGTCAGACGTGCATATTTTTTTCTTCCTGCTTTCCAACAGATAGAAAACAAATGTAGGCATACAGTTAATTATATATGTGAATGGCATCCACAAAGAGGAAGTCTGAGGGAAGAAAGGAGAAAATGTTTGTATCACATGGTTCAGATGAATCAAATCCAACACACCAGACAGACTCCCATTTGGCATCTCCTCATTTAAATGTTTGTGTTACAGAGCATTGATTTTTATGTGTGCCAATAAACATGACGAAATTATGTTTGATTTTACAAGGCTCTGAAAAGGACTATCTAGGCTCAGACTCACCCATCACACTTGTATATTCTTCTCTAATCAGATGGTGTAATTCTACATCAGACAAGCTTCTCAGAGCGAGGGCACACATGCTCTAAAAATTTAAGTGTCCTGTAATATTTTGTTTCTGACATATTGTTCACTTATGAGACTGCCCTCATCTCTACGCCTCCCTAAACCTGCTTATTTTGATAGCAGACAAAATTACTCAACAGGAAAAACAAGTAAGGGGCTTCTAGGATTGGAGGTATTTTAGGTTTGTTTTCTTTTTAACTTATTTTTGCCTCCACTGCGCTCTGTTGTGGTGTTTTATGAAAGGGATGCCATTTCCTTTGTAAAAATCCCGGGCTTTTGGGTGTTTGCCTAATATCACTCTTATGTTTTGGGAACCAGCTTTTATTTATTCTCTACAGACCCGTTTATTGAAAACGATGGAAAAGAAAGTTTTGTTTATTCTAAGAATCTGATGGGAAGTGGGGGCGGGGTGCAGAGGGGAAAAAAGTGGAATTTTACACTGCTTGAAAATGAATCCGGAAAACACTCTTAGAAGAGGGGGTGCTCCTGGGGGTGAGGGTGGGGGAATGGAGATGTGGGTCTGGTCACCCAACTCAGACACACATTAAGAGGCAGTTAAAGAAAGCATCAAGTTGATGTGGGAAATTCCAAATATACAACAATCGGGCTTTGTTCATAATGGGTTCCATATGTGCAGTTGGAGAGTTAGTGAGAGGCTGAGAGGGAAGTGGCGGGGGTAGATGGGGTGGGGGGTGATGGAAAGTTCTCCAGCGTGACCTGTACAGAGTCTTTGGCAAGGTGGTTTAGGCTAACTCTTCTTCCTCTTTCTCATTTCCTTTCTGCACTGCCTGGTGGAAATGCATCTGGAATGCTACCCAGTAACCTGGCCAAATCAAGTCTCTCTTCCTTGTTGATTCCACAATGGTTTTGAACAAAGGAGAGGCACATTTTCAAAACACTGATCTGACCATAGCCCTGGGATTTCTGTTTGCAAGTGCAGCTTGAGAGGGGGGCCATGGATCAGATCAACAGAGAAGTCATCGTCTCTTCCTGACCCAGGCCAGGGCAAAGCCCCTGGGAGCTGGACTTATTTATATTTGACTAAATGCAGCTTCCTGTTTCCCAGGGGTATTAATGAAGGTTTCAATGCAGAGCTCAAGTCTTTGCAGCATAGTTCAGATTGTAAGAGACACTTTGATGAACTAAGTGCAAATAAAACAAAAACATATGCCTTTGATTAAAGTTAAAATACATATAGGAGAGAATGTTAATGGAAACAAACAAAAAAAATAACCCTTGGCCAGACTCCCACACATTTGAGCCCCACACATTCTACCCTCCTCCCCTAGGGGTAGGGTGTGGGGCCGGATCATTTCTCATATCAGCACTGGCGCCTCCTCCCAGCTAATAGAGAATCCTCCCCAGTCCCCACAGAGTAGGAGGTTTGAACCTCAAACCTTAGAGAGGCTTGAAGGCTCTTAAAGTTCAACTTGTTCAAAATTATCTTTCTGACAGTCTTACTCTAGGTGTTTGTGATTTTACATGTTTTAATTAATTATTGAATCTAATGTATTTATTTTCAGAAGACTATTGTTACACTGTTAGAATACAAATATGTTTCTTAGGAGTGGATATAACCCATACCTTAGCAGATATGACCACTTTAGAGAGGTGAGGGTAACTGATATTTAGTGAATGCTTGGACATTGCCAGGCAACATGCTAGAAGGTTACCAATGACTTGTCTCCGTGGCAGAATTAAGTTCATTATCTCAGTGGTAAAGAATCCACCTGCTGATGCAAGAGACACAAGGGACTTGGATTTGACCCCTGGGTAGGTCAGGAAGATCCCCTGGAGAAAGAAATGGCTACCCATTTCCCAGTATTCTTGCCTGGGAAGTCCCATGGACAGAGGAGCCTGGGCAGGCTACAGTCTATGATGTTGCAAAGAGTCAGACATGACTGAGCATACACAAACATCCATGTTTTACAATTGATGAAATTAGGGCCCAGAGAGGGTTAATAAGTTGACCAAGGTATCACAGCTAGAACTGTCAGAGCTAAGATGAAAACCAAAGTCAATTTGGCTGATTTCAGGGCCTGACTTGGCCCCTTGTACTCTCACCTACCGCAGAGGACTTTATCCGATTATAGCACTTTGGAAATCTAAAAAAGAGATGTATCCACAGTGCCCAGCAGAGGAATGGGAAGACCACTGTCCTTGAAAAAGAGAGAATGTTAATACAGGAAATGGTGTTAGACGGAGCAGTGCTAGTGTCTCTGGAACCACTGCTTTGATGTCCCTTGGAGCTAAGCCTTTGAAATGGGGTACAGCTGGTTACCTCCCACCCCCATCAGTAGATTCAACCAACCTGGAGACAGGCTTTGACCCGCAATTGGTGGAACTTATGAATGTGGCTTTCACAGATCCTGGGATTGGTCCAGGAACGAATCCCCTGCTGATACCATCAAGCGGCTGTATTATTTAGAGCATGTTTTTGCCAGGGTGGTGGACGATAGGGTTCCCTTTGCCTCCAGGGAGCAGCAGCCTAATGCGCAGGGGACAGACTGGGAGGATCTTGCCCCATCAGGTATCAGTGAGCCCTGCTGGGAGATGGTATAGAGATGATAGACCTCCATTCTTGAGTTCCTGAAGCTGCTGCTTCTGGTGCCTCTGGGAACACCAGCACCCACTGTAGGCTGGTGGTGCTTTTTAGTTGTTCATTCTGAATATTTCCTTCCCATGTTAGTGAGAAGTATTCACATTCAAACTCTGGAATGAAAATGCATGGGAATCAATCAAGCGATATTTCAGGAAAATCAATGAAGTAAGATGTATCCAATCAAATGGGAGTTCATGGTCAGGGATAGCAGGGGGAGAGAGAAGGGGGTCAGGGAATGATGGCCTGTCGGGGGAAAGCATTTCCTAACAGCACAGCTAGTGGGAGGCAGGAGGGAAGGTCACCTGGGGTGATGTGTGTGCCTGGGTGCGATGCTGACTTCCACGTCAGGCCATTGACCATGAGGGCACCTGCGAGGCAGCCGTGGAAGGGTGCCACGAGTGATTCCTGGGAGAACACTGGGCACAGAATGGGGACTGATCTTTGTACCCTCCTGTCCAGAGTGAGCCTGACACACTAGAACCAAGTGCTTATCCCCCGTCCTGGCCCAGGGCCTGCAGTTACCATTTGTGAGGCCAGTCCTTTTTGGCCCTCAGCAGGGGCACGGCAACCCACTCCAGTACTCTTGCCTGGAAAATCCCATGGACGGAGGAGCCTGGTAGGCTGCAGTCCATGGGGTTGCTAGGAGCTGACTGAGTGACTTCACTTTCACCTTCATGCATTGGAGAAGGAAATGGCAACCCACTCCAGTATTCTTGCCTGGAGGATCTCAGGGATGGGGTAGCCTGGTGGGTTGCCGTCTGTGGGGTTGCACAGAGTCGGACACGACTGAAGCAACTTAGCAGCAGCAGCAGGGGCATGTGGATGCCAGTTTCACCACCGACTATAACTTACTGGCACTCAATCAATTCATTCACACAGCATGATTTTGTTCATTTGGCAGAACACAAAGAGAAGGGGTTATAGGACGGAGAGTGTCTGAGGGAGGTGACTGAGGGCATGCTGTGTGGGAGGGGAGGGGTCAGAGGGCAGCCTCTATGAGTCTGGGGTCAGGGCAGAAGGTGGTGAGCTGAGAAGTGTCAGAAAGGTGAGCTGAAGTGCCCTTCCAGAAAGAAGGACAGAGTCTATCTGAGAAATGTCAGCCCTGGACTTTTTGGCCACTTGCATCCTTTCTCTGGTGAGAGGTGAACTAGGACTCATATTGGGGAAACAGGACAACAGAAAGCAGGCAGTTGAGGTGCTTCTCCCAACGTCCACCTCAAGCCATTATTTCTTGTCAGTTGAGGAGGATGTGAAAGGGCTCTTGCTAAGGTTTATCTGTGGTTTCAAGGCAGCAGGAGCCACCTTCTTCCAACCCTCCTCAAGGGTTTGCGAGGGAGGTTCTGAAGCCCTCAGTTGACCTTCCCTTCAGGCTGTCTGGGCAGGAGGATAAGAGCAAAGGGGGCGCCATTTGTCCCTCACCTCAGACCTGGGGAAGGGACTGGCTGTGGAGTGCCCACAGGGAAGGTGACTGGGAAAGGGGATCGCCTGGAGCAGGCGCTGGAAGCAAAAGGAAGGAGGTCACTCCCACCCCACAGCCTTGGCTCATCCCAGGAGCTTAGCGTGTTGTGTGGAGGAAGGCAGATGGAGGCTGGGGGCAAAGAGAGGGATTTTATATGACCACCTGGGAGAGAGTTAGATATTGTGATCTATAATAAAAAATATGCCTTTGGGGGCTTCCCTTTGAGGGCTCAGTAGTAAAGAATCTGCCTGCCAACACAGGAGACATGGGTTCAATCCCTGATCAGGGAGGATCCCACGTGCCATGAAGCAACGAGTACCACAACTACTGAGTCTGCACTCTAGAGCCTGGGAGCTGTAGCTTCTGAAGCCTGCATGCCCTTGAGCCCCTGTTCCACAAGAGAAGCCACCTCAAAGAGAAGCTTGCACACTGCGATAGAGTAGCCCCCTCTCACCGCAACTAGAGAAAGGCCCATGCGGTAGTGAAGACCCAGCACAACCATAAATAAACAAATACAATTATTAAAAAATAAAAAAGTATATACATTTGGTCTTAGTCTCCTTTCCTGGCACAAAACTCTTAACACTCTTGGAATTTTCTAACCAGTGATAGTGATAGAGGCACTTTTGTTATGTTCATAAGGTGAAGTTTGGAAAGTCCCTAGGACACCTAAGAATGGGGCTGGTCACCTGAGGACCCAGCCTGTGACTGGAGGGCTGCAAATTTTAGCCCTACTCCCTGACTTCTGGGAAGAGGGGAGGGGCTGGAGGTTGAATCAGTCACCAAGGGCTGATAATGTAATTAATCCTCACTATGTAATGAAGCATCCATAAAATCCCAATAGTCTGGGGTTTGGAGACCTTCCGGTTGGAGATGTGTGGGAGATGTGTGCACTCATAGTCTGTCCCATGCTTCTCTTCCATCTGACTGTTCCTGAGTTGTATCCTTTAATAATCAATTGGCCATCTAGTAACTAAAATGTTTCTGAGTTCTGTAAGCTGCTCTAGCAAATGAACCAAACTCCCAAAGAAGGTCTGATTTACAGCCATCTGGCCATGACAACCTGGACTTGCAATTAGTGTCTGAAATTGGGGGTGGGGCAGGCTTGTAGGACTGAGCCCTCAACGCATGGGAAATGATGCTGTCTCCAGGCAGACTAGGACCTTGCTGGCGTCAGAGAATCATTGATGGGAGAACCGCCTCCCGTCCGCCTTCCCTACACGCTGGCACTGGGTTCGGGAAAGTTAAGAGGTATCGCTTGTGCCTGGGAACTGCACTGAGAAATCCCTAGCAGTGGGTAAGGTAGGGGTAGGGAGGTGGGCAGGGACTTCCAGGAATGCACAGGCGTCCTGCGAGGACGAGACTGGATTTAAACCCCCGTCTGACCCAGAGAGAGACTGTCTTGACCTGACCTCTTCTACCTTCCCCACGTCCAGCATCATCGGGCTCTGACTCTTGAATGAAGTGTGGAGTTTTTAACAGCTGTCACGTAAAATGGAGGAGAGAATCCATCAGCTGAGATGGACCCAAACACAAGAGGACAACACATTCCTAACCAATTTGGAAAATTCCTCCACCAGGAGGGAGGGAAGCCCTGTCTTTCTTCAACATTCCAGCACCTTTTCCATCAGCTCCTAACTCAGCTAACTTGGGTGATTCTTGTCACGTCATATTAGAGTAAGCTGTGACTGAGGCTATGCAAACAGAAATACTGCCGACAGTTGTAATTTTCTATTTGAAAAGTGGCTGGAATTTAGGCCAAACATGAAACCCAATATCCCAAAGAACAGAACCAAGATGTGGAACAACACTGGTGTCCCTGGACCTCATGTGCCCAGAGCCTGTGGGATTATCTACAGGTCCCCATGCAGGAGTTTTGGTTTCTCTTGGTTGGAACTAAGGTTTGCCCTGGTGCTTGGCATGGTACCCATTACCCAATGCTCCTCCTATGGCATTTGGAAGAAGCAGTGGATAGGATGGTAGCTAGCTTGACTAAGCAGATGAATTTTTCCTTCCCTTCTTCCCTCTACCCCTTTTCCTCTCTTTCTGTTGCAAGCTTCTTTTATCTAGTTGGGCTCTGTCCTGGGCTTCATGGAACAGATTTTTTCCATGATCATCCAGGCAAAGAAAAGAAGTATAATCCGAATTCTTCAGTTTGACTCGCACTCATCCTTGCTGGGAAAGGGTTAGTGGATGAAGGTGAATCTACTATTTGCTTCTGAGGTGACAATGACATTGTCTGTGCTCTACTCATATTTCATACTAAGCTCCACACTAACCTTACCCTTGTCTAAACCAATGTTGTCTATTTCAGGAACTCTTCTAAAGGTTTAAAAAACAATACAGTCCTTCCCTTAATTCTCACAACACCTTATCAAATAGGTACCCTTGTTTTCCCTGGATGAAGAAACTAAGGTAGGGAGAAGTGGAGTCACCTGTCCAGAGTCCCCGGTAAGTGGCCTCACAGTTCATGAACTGTTATACTCTCCTAGATGTACCTAGAATTGAGGACACAAGAAACCTTTTGTTATTGGAAGAGTTTTCTTTTGTCCCTAAAACTCAGTTCCTGTTCTTGATGAGGGTCTCTGGGGAAGTGAAAGAACGCTGACCTTATACCTGACCTGGCACCTGGAAGGTTACTGAACACCTACCCATCAGGAGAAAATGAAATCATGTTTGTGAAAGGTTTTTGTAAATCACACACACACACACACACACACACACACTCTCTCTCTCTCTCTCTCTCTCTCTGTTTTCCTGTTGCTCCTGTCACCACAACAGCCTTCCTGGGCCTCACCATCTACTTCTCTCCCTCTTCATACAATATCCTGCTATGATGGCCATGTTTCATCCATCTGAATTCGCTAAAGGTCATCCAGCTAAGCTCCACTTTTTTTTGGTGGGGTAAAGATTTTGAGAACTCCCTCTTGAGGATGTTTCGTTTGGGTAGAGAATTAATTAGTCCAGAATAAGACCCTCTGGAGAAGGCAATGGCACCCCACTCCAGTACTCTTGCCTGGAAAATCCCATAGACGGAGGAGCCCAGTAGGCTGCAGTCTATCTCCATCAGTTCAAAGACACACATCCCATCACAAAAGAAAAGATCTCAGTCTTCCAGGACAGGGAAGAAAACATAGCATTTTGCTGATGAAACCTTGCTTACTAACCAAGCATCCCAGAATCTCATTCAATCTTTATGATAGTGATCAAGGGGAAGAGAAGGTCAAGTGGAAGATATTAATGGCTTATGTGGTGGATTAGTCCATATTCGGCCTTAGCAACCCTTGCTTCATGGACATCAAATAAAGGACTCATCAGCATGCTGGCAGGATTATTTCAACTAGTCACCCAGGGAAAGAGGGAACAGGCAGAGCTCCTGGATTGCAAGCAGCTGATGGATCTTATTCCTCCACAGGAAAGTTCTTCACGTGGAACCTGGGTATGATTTGCCCCCTGCCTCCTCATCAGAGCTTCACTTGCCCTTCCCAGCATGAGGCTAAGTCAGGCAATCGATGGCCGCAGCGTGGGATGATGGCTCTTCTGCATGGCAATAATGGCTGAGTGCATGTGCTGTTAGGAGTGATGTCACAGCCAGGTCCTGAGGAATCAATAAGGTTGCCAGGATGCCTGTGTGATTAAGAAGTCAATAAGCTGACCTGTGTGGGACTGGTCATGTAGATTGGCTTTCAAGGCCATTTTGCGAAACCCTTTTTCATGTGCTATCGGTTGTGGATGGATTTTGATAACTAGCATTGATTTGCTATATTTATGAAGTGCTGTTTGTACTGGTTAAACTGTGTAATTGCACCTAGAATGGACAGATAAATAATGTCCTTATCTGTGGTATTGACCACCCAGGATTAGCTGAATATATATGTAGTATACTTCCAAACAGTCAATGGAGGCTGACTTTTGATTTATTTTTTAGCTGTCATATTTCAGTTAAGCATTGGGTGGTAAATGACCCACTCCTAAATCTGCTGCTAATTTCCATGCTTCCTTTTCCCAGAGAGGAGAAGTTTAAAGTGCAATTTTCTTCAATAGGAGAAAGGTTCATCTTGGTTTAAGTGATATCTTTGGTACTGCAAAAAGGGATGGTTTTCTCTTGGGCCATCAGCTTGCTTTCCTTCCTGTGCCCAGGAATGTGTCACTCCTAAGGATAAGTGCCATTTACCCAGGGGTCTCTGTAATAAGCCACATTGTCTGTATTTGCCCTGCTGCTGCTAAGTCGCTTTAGTCGTGTCCGACTCTGTGTGACCCCAGAGACAGCAGCCCACCAGGCCCCGCCGTCCCTGGGATTCCCCAGGCAAGAACACTGGAGTGGGCTGCCATTTCCTCCTCCAATGCAGGAAAGTGAAGAGTGAAAGTGAAGTCGCTCAGTTGTATCTGACTGTTCAAGACCCCATGGACTGCAGCCTACCAAGCTCCTCCATCCAAGGGATTTTCCAGGCAAGAGTACTGGAGTGGGGTGCCATTACCTTAAGGAAATAAAACATTTGAATCTATTAGGAAGTTGGGTGACACATTTTAGGAATGGGGCTTATCTTGAGTGTGCCTTAGAGGGCTCCTGTAAGTCAAAATGCCAAATGTTTTCTCAATATCAAATCATGGCCAACATGAGAAAAATACTTTCAGTGGGCAAATCCTTAGATTTAAACGAGGATGAGTAGGGGATTCTATTACTGTCTGCTTGCATATCCTATACTCTTTTAAACCCCTATAGCATGAACACAGATAATAGACTGTTGTGAAACTTGAATGAGACAGTGAATCACATGTGTGAGGAACAAGGTGGTCACAAATGACAATGAGACCATATTCTGACTTTAATTCTATAGAAGAATATATTTTAGATCTTATTCAATTTGCAAGAAAGAGTCATTAAAAGTTATTTTTGAAAGGAATTATACTACCTTCCTGAATATTTTTAACTTGAGGGGTAAAGGATGAAGGGTAGAATGGACAGTCAAGGTGTGTAGAGACAAGGAGAGAAGCTATAATGTCAACACAACTGTCCAAAGGAGTGATGATTAATTCCAGAACTAGAATGGTGGTGATAGGTTGAATACATGATGTTGGCAAGTTATAAATGCTGGAAGGAAGAACAGTGTTCCTGTCTACTGGGGGTCTAGAGGAAGAAAGGTCCTATAAGTTCAGATAAGTACACAGGAGACAGGGGAAATTTGGAGAGATGATAAACGTAGCTCTGAATGTACAGAATTTTTGGTGCATGAACGTTTTGACCTGAAACTAAAGAGGGAAGTCAAGCTTGGAAATGTAGGTCTGGATTTCAACAGCAGACACATAACCACAAGACAAGCTATTAGTCAAGTGTGAGGGAAGACATTCAAGAACAAAAAAATTTACTTCTTATGCACTTTTTCTCAGGAGCTTACTGGAAGACGATCTCCAGGAAAAGAAAGTTAAACCTGCAAAGAGGAGAACCTGAGTTCCAAGAAAAGGCGCATGAATCACAGGACAGGTGCAAAGGGAGTCCCAGAATAATGGTGAAGAAAAGGGAGCCTCAAGAAGACAATCATTTAGGAGACTTAGAGAGCTAGTTCAACTGGTGTAGGAGGATGGAGGGATCTAGGAAGGATGCATCAAAAAAAAAAAAAAAAAGAAAAAAGAATAGGTTGAGTGGCAAATAATGAATTTTGCCAAATTGAGAGGAGAGACACAGCTCTATTGAAGATCTTAGAGAAAAATACTTGATGGGCATAATAGAATATTAAGTGAGCGAATAATTAAATAAGGCAACTATTAATTCCTGGAAAAACATAAAGTTGGAAAATCCAGGCTATGTAATGATACTATACAATAGTTTTAAGCTGTAATCAATACCTTGATAGTCATAATAAAAGTGAATTTTGATTTAAACTGTGATATAGATACTTTGAGAAAATAGGAAAAGAGAATGTGTGAGCCTGTAGGGATGTGGAGTAACAATTGAGGTAAATTTTAAGCCTCATCTTTCAGGGTGGCAGCATAAAATGCCCAAAATTGAATGATTAAGAATTCACAGTATAAACAGATGATCTAGAAATCTGGCATTAACTACCAGAAGCAACAGTTGAAAGAAAATGTCCATGGCGCCCCTGGGGAGAGGGACTCAAGAGATGAAAAGAAGTGGAAATGGAGCCTGCTGTTTGTGTTTATAAATCTTCTGGTATTCTTCAACTTTAAAATGCTATGAAAATTGCCATGCACACGTATAATTTTGATAAAAATGAGAAACTGTCACGAGAAGGAACAATGTTCAAGATAATTTGAGCCAGATAAGGCCTGGGGGTAGTGAGTGGTAATTAGAAGGGCATTTATGGCCCTGAGAAGGTGTGCGTGGAATGCTGACAGCAGATGCTGGCTGTGGAAGCAGAGCCGGATTGCCAGACCTCTTTCTGAATGGACAGATTTGGGTCCAGATACTGGGGTTATTTAATTCAACGAGTAAATGTTTCAGGAGACCTGCTTCATTTCCTCTGGTGTCTTTTCTTTCAGTGTCTGTTACCGGGTTCTCTATCCATGAATATGCTATTGAAATGGCTGTTAAAAATGACTGATAACTTAAAATGCCTAGCTTTTAAGCTACATCTCAGAAAGAAGCACCATACATCTTTTGAAACCAGATGAAGATAGACAGACAAAAGGAAAAAGACAAATACATCAGCAAAGGCACTGCCATCATTCTGGAGCCAGTCCTGAAGGGTCATTCATTCTTTTGAGTGATCTCACTTTTTTTTTTTTTTTTTTTTAGCTATGCTGCATGGCATGTGGGATCTCATTTTTCCCACCAGGGACTGAACCCACACCCCCTGCAGTGAAAGTGTGGCGTCTTAACCACTGGGCTGCCAGGGAAGTCTTGATCTCACCTTTTGAAGTCTTTACCTCAGTGTTGGGTTGTGTTTGCATGTATGAATGCTCATGCATATACACATGTGTTACTTCCTTTTGTGAGCCTAGCAGCATTGCAGCAGCTACAGAAGCCTCAGAGTGGTGACAACTAATTATGAAACACTACGCCTGATGTGTCCCTTTAATCTCATCTTGCAGAAGCCTTGCATTCCCACGAAATCCCCCAGTGGGTCTTTGTAATCCTGGAAAGGAAGTGTCAATATGGAAACAGCTGTTGTTGAGATAGTTAGATGACATTCTAATGAGCTACGGAGGAAACTCAAGGCTAATGGGACTCGGCTGCAAATATTCTTTCTAGACAATTAGACACACGTGAGAAAGCCTATAGTCCCCAGGAATGCAGAGAGGGGTACACTGGGCTGTAGGTATCACATCCCCTCATTCGTACATGGGCTTTTATCCTCCCAAGCCATGTGGGATGTCTAACACTCTCCCTGGCTCTCTACTGGGAGCTGCAGACTCAGGTCCCTTTCCTAAAAGGCCCCACCAGGGGATCCCAGATGGAGAGCAGAAGCCAAGCACAGCCTGTGCCCAGGGCTCCATCCCCATCTGCTGCTGGGTGAGTTCAGGGTGAGGTACCTACTGCCATTTTGGAAGGAGTCAGGAGAAGTGGCCACAGATTGATGTGATTGAGGCAGGGAGCAAATATCATCCTTCCACAGAACCCAAACCCATGATCATTCAAAGGGGAAGTTTTGGTGATGGGAGTGAGAGAGAGCTTTAGAGGCAAAGACATGGGATATGACCTTTTACCATTAGGGACTTAAAACCGATGCCTTGGGGCTTCCCTGGTTGTCCAGTGGTTAAGAATCCACCTTCAAATGCAGGGGATGTGGGTTCGATCCACGGGGGGGGTCCCTGTTTGAAGAACTAAGATCCCACACGCCACAGGGCAACTAAAGAACCCATGTACTGCAACTAGAGAAGCCTCTGTGTGCTGTAACTAGAGAAAGCCCATGAGCCACAACAAAGACCCAGTGCAGCCACAATTTACAAATAAATAAATGAAATTTATTTAAAAACCAACCAACCAATGCCTTTTCTAGGAGAAGGCCAAGGGAAGAAGATAATTTACTCACCCAGTGCCTCCTCTGCATCAGGCATGGCTATGGGCTCTTGCTCTAAATGACCTCTTTTAAACCTTCACTGTGATCCTATAACCTGGGTAGTATTAGCTACATTTTGATGAGGAAGACAAAGCTCATCAAGATTAAACACATGCAAAGCTGTGATTGAGACCTCAATTCCATGTGACATTGAAGCTCATTCTCAGTATTCTTTAGGGCTGTGTTTGTAGAGATACAGTAGAGCATTCTGTGCTTCTGAACAAGGCTGCCTTCAGGAGAAAATATTTTACCGGAGCCTAAACAGTTGAGGTTGAATCAGAGCATAACCTACTTGCAGGAAGGGAAATGCCAACTCCAGCCCCCTCCATCCATTCTGTCTCGCCTAAAAGGGGGAATCCCTGAGAAGTGCTGTGAAATTCACAGCCTAAGGCCATAGGCTTCTAAAATAGTGAGACCTCACATGCTAAGTGCTATGCTAAGTCGCTTCAGTCGTGTCCCACTCTGTGCGACCCCATCCCTGGGATTCTCCAGGCAAGAATACTGGAGTGGGTTGCCATTTCCTTCTCCAGTGCATGAAAGAGAAAAGTGAAAGTGAAGTCGCTCAGTCGTGTCCGACTCTTAGCGACCCCATGTACTGCAGCCCACCAGGCTCCTCTGTCCATGGATTTTCCAGGCAAGATTACTGGAGTGGGGTGCCATTGCCTTCTCCGTGAGACCTCACACGGGACTATCAAATGCCCCAGTGCTCACCTCACTGCTTCATTGCTAAAAGCCCATTCACCACAGTTCCTTTTATACAGTACATCACGTCCACCATGAAATTACAAGGTTTCCTCAAAAGTGAGAAACAGTTTAAAGATACAGTTCAGTTGAACAAGCATCAGAGCCAGAGTCAGACATGTAAGGCGTGTTGGAGCTAAATCAGACCAGAAAGCAAACAAACAAACAGCAACAAAAGAAGCAATGATTTTTATCCTAAGGGCATTAATGGAAAGGTTAATTATATAAAGGAACAGATGAATAACATAAACAGAGAGATGGAAATTCTAAGAAAGAATAAAAAACTCTAGAGATCAAAAACACTGTAAGACAAATGAAGAATGGCTTTGATGATTCCATCAGTCGACTGGACACAGCTGAGGAAGGAATCTCTGAGCTTGAGGATATGACAACAGAAACTCCTAAAATTGAAAAGCAAAGAGAAAAAAAAGACTGCAAATAAAACCAGAATGGAATATGCAAGAACTGTGGGACGGCCACAAAACATGTAACATATGCATAATGGGAATAGAAGAAAGAGAGAAAAAAGAAAAAACAGAAGCAATGTTTGAAGAAACAATGACTGAGAATTTCTCCAAATTTAGTGTAGGACAAAACATAGATCTAGAAAGCTCAGAGACTATCAAATCAGACAAATCCCCCTACCTATAAAACCCTAAAATCAGCCCCCACCACAAAACCACACACCAAAAAACCCCACAAAAACAAACAAACAAACAAACTACACTTAGGAATATTATTGTTAAACTTCAGAAGATCAAAGACAAAGGAAGAAATCTTTTTTTTAAAAAAAGTATTTTTCATATTTTTCCATTACGGTTTATTATAAGATACTGAATACAGTGCCCTGGGCTATACAGTAGGACCTTGTTGTTTATCCATTCTATGTATGATAGCTTGCATCTGCTAATCCCAAATTCCCGATCCATCCCTCCCCCGTGCCCTGCCTCCTTGGCAACCACAGATAGATTCTCTATGTCTGCAAGTCTGCTTCTGTTTTGTAGATATGTTCATTTGTGTCATTGTTTAGATTCTACATATAATAAGTGGTATCATATGATATTTGCCTTTCTCTTCCTGGTTTATATCACTTAGCATGATGGTCTCTAGGTCCATCCATGTTGCTAAAAATGGCACTATTTCATTCTTTTTATGGCTGAGTAATATTCCATGTTATACTGAATTGAATATTACTATTGGAATACATGCATATATATATTTTCTTTATCCATCCATCTGTCATTGGACATTTAGGTTGTTTCCTAGATGGTTGGCTATTGTAAATAGTGTTGCTATGAACATAGAGTAAAGAAAAAAATCTTGTATGTGTGATAAAGAAAAAATCTTTAGAGAAGTCAGAGGGTAGGTGGGATTCACTGATGAATTCTACTGAACATTTACAGAAGAAAGTACACCAATTCTCAACAGTCTTTTCCAGAAAACAGAAACAGACAGAAGACTTCCTAACTCATTCAGCAAAGCTAGCATTGCTCTAATGTCAAAATCAGACAAGGATATTATTAGAAAAGGAAACTACAGACTGATATCTCTTGTGAACATAGATATATAAAAATCCCAACAAAATATTATCAAATAGAATACAGCAGATATAAAAAGAATTATATACTATGCCCAAGTTGGATTTATCCCAGGCTGTTTAAACATTCAAAAATTAACTAATATATTTCATCATATCAGAAAGCTAGAGAAAAAAATCACATGATCATATCAATATATGCAGAGAAGAAATTAGACAAAATTCAACATCCATTCATGATAAAAAATCACCTCTCAGTAAACTAGGGATTAGAGGTAAACTTCCCCAACTTGATAAAGAATGTCCTCAAAACCCTACAGCTAACATCATACTTAGCAGTGATAAACTTGAAGTTTTCCCTCTAAGATCAGGAACAAGGCAAGGATATCCTTCTCAGCATTGCTTTCAACATCTTATTGAACAAAGTCCTAAATAATACAGTAAGACAAGAAAAAGAAACAAAAGTTATATAGATTTGGAAAGAGGAAATAAAACTATCTTTGTTCACAAATGACATGATTATCCATGTAGAAAATTTGAAGGAATTGAAAAAAATATACTTGGAACTAATAAGTGATTATAGGAAGTTTATAAGATACAAAGTTAACATACAAAAGTCAATGGCTTTCCCACATATTAGCAATGAACAAGTGAAATTAAAAATGAAAAATATATTATCATTTACATTGTGTGTGTGTTAGTTGCTCAGTTGTGTCCAACTCTTTGTGACCCCATGGACTGTAGCCTGCCAGGCTCCTCTGTCCATGGAATTCACCAGGCAAGGATACTGGAGTGAGTTGCCATTCCCTTCTCCAGGGAATCTTCCTGACTCAGGGATTGAACCCAGGTGTCCTTCATTGCAGGCAGGTTCTTTATTATGTGAGCCACCAGGGAAACCCTCCCATTTACATTAACACTCCCCCAGACAAAATATTTAAGTATAATTCTAAAAAAATATGTACAAGATATATATGAGTAAAATGAGGAAACTGTCATTAGAGATACCAGAGAAGAACAAAATAAATGGAGAAATATTCTATGTTCATGGATAGGAAGCCTCAATATTACCAGAATGCTAGTTCTTCCCAACTTAATCTATGTGTTTAATACAGTCTCAATCAAAATCTCAGCAAACAGTTTTATGGATATCAACAAACTGATTCTGAAATTTATATGGAGAGGCAAAAGATACAGATTAGTTAACTCAATATTGGTGAAAAAAACCAAGTCGAAGAGCTGACACTACCTAACTTTGACTTACTAGAAAGTTACACTAATTAAAACAGTATGCTATTGGTACAAGAATAGATTAGACCCATATAACTGAATAAATAGCCCAGAAATAAACCTACATAAATACAGCCAAGTGATATTTGGCAAAAGAGCAAAGGTATTGAAAAGATGCTCAAAATCATCTATTATTATAAAGGAAATGCAAATTAAGACAACAATGAGATACCACTACCTACGTATCAAAATGGTCAAAATCCAAAACACTGGTAATACCAAATGGCGAGAATGTAAAATAACAGGAGCTATCATTCAGTGGGAATGCAAAATGGCACAGTTTGGAAGGCAATTTGGCTGTTTCTTGCAAAATGAAATATGCTCTTATCATATAATCCAGCAATCAAGCTCCTTGGCATTTACTCAAATGAACTGAAACTTATAGCCATAACAGAACCTGCACATGGATGTTTATAGAAGCTTATTCATAATTGCCAATTTTGAAATTAAGTTCTCTTTCAGTAGCTTAATGAATAAACAGACTGTAGTATATCCAGACAATGGAATAATATTCAGTACTGAAAAAATGAGCTATCAAGCCATGAAAAGAAATGAAAGAAATTTAAATTCATATGGGCTTCCCAGATGGTGCAGTGGTAAAGAATTCACCTGCCAATGCAGGAGATGTAGGAGACGCGGGTTCGATCTCTGGATTGGGAAGATCTCCCTGGAAGAGGAAATGGCTACCCACTCCAGTATTCTTGCCTGGGGAATCACATGGAGTCTGGAAGGCTACAGTCAATGGGGTCTTGAAGACCCCATTGGACATGACTGAGCACACACGCCTAAATTCGTATTGCTAAGTGAAAGAAGTCAAGCTATATATTTATGATTCCAACTATATGGCATTTTGGAAAAGGCAAAACTATGGAGTCCATAAAAAGATTATTAGTTTCCGGGCATTAGGGGAGAGAGATGTATGAACAGATGGAAAACAGGATTTTTAGGGCAGTGAAACTATCTTGTGTGATACAGCAATAGTGGATACACATCATTATACATTTGTTCAGACAACACCAAGAGTAAACCTTAATGTAAAATATTGACTTTTAGGGATAATGATGTGTCAGGGTAGGTTCATCAATTGTAGCAAATGTACTACTCTTATTGAGGATATCTGTAGTGTGGGGTGTTGTGTGTGTGGGGACAGGGGTATATGGGAAATCTTTATACTTTTTGCTCAGTTGTGCTGTGAATCTAAAACTAGTGTAAAATTATTTTTTATGAATTAAAAAATAAGAGCGTCAGGAGATTGACCTGGAGATGATAATGGTAGGATGAACTGGAGGAGAAACACTGGATACAACAGGAGAATAATTAGATGCTTAGTCCAACTGAGAGGTAGTAAGGACCTAAATAGGGGCCATGAAATTATGGGTTGCATTTCTTGAAAAGGATGGAGGGTGTGACAGCAATCCTTTCTAGGACCTTCCAAACAAGACAGTGGAGAGGGAAGCATAGGGGTACAGGCAGTTAAGGAGAGAAGGATGATATATTAATGACATCATGGTATTTAGAGAAAACAACTCCTTGTTTAATTTCGGACCCCACCAAACTAAACTCACATCAACTCTTTGATATACCACAGACCGTCCCACGCAAGACCCTGTGGCCACCCGCCACCAGCCCCACCATGGCAGGCAGTGGTGGCTGGATAGAGGATATCAGCCATGAGAGAAACCCTCTTATCCTGCCATTCCATCTCTATTTAAATATACTTCAGATAAGGTAAGGATGCTAGCTGTGGGTCTCCCATCACTGGAAACCCAGAAGGACCCTCTCAGTTCTTGACAACTCTTCTCCTTAAGGCATAATTTCCTGGCCCTATGGCCAGAGTGACCGTGAATCCCTGAGATCCTGGTTCCCAGCCCTGGAAAAGTTGATTCCTTCTGGGAATCCTGCCAGCATCATGTTGCCTCAATTTGAAGACAAATTATAAATTAATAAAAAGAAAACTCCCGAACTCTCACATCTGCCAAAACACACCATTCCCCGAAAGGTTCCTGAAAGGGCTTCAGTGATGCAGAGCACAGAGAGAGCCAACCCTCCGAAAGCCTTTTCCAGATTTGAGAGGCAGGATGGCTTGTCCTCCAAATGCACTCCAGCTGCCTTTTCCCAGGGCAGAGCCAGCGTTGTTCTTGGAAGGTAACCACCTGCATGTTTCACACAGTCTGGAGTTCCCTAAACCCCCACCAAGCAGACAGACCCTATCACCGACAGAAAACCCCCAGGAAAGACAGAAAGACTGCAGCCGGTGTGGCACAGCAACACTGCGTAGGTTGTTACAAACACCAGGGGTTTTCAAAGCCTGTGTTCCTGAGCTCATCAGGGCACAGAAGTTGTCCCTGTCAAGTGCTTTTTCTTTAAAAGAGAGTCACTCAAACAGCCTTCCCTATAAAATCAACTCCTGAGGAAGCCTTAGTAACCTGATACCTATGAAAGAGGAAAGAGGCAGGGATCCAGGCACTGGAGACGGGGCTTCACGCTGCCCTGCCCTCTGCATCTTTCATCAGCAAAGTACACACTTTTCAGGCAACCCTCCCCCTTTTATCTAGAGTGATTGCTTCCCTTTACAAACGAATCTGATTTTCCTAGGCAATGCCTTTTGAAGCTGCTTTGGTCTCTTCTGGCAAACGCTTTTTATTTCTTCATCTCATTCATTCCTACTTCTGCAAGTTATTTGGTTTAAAAAGCCGCTACTCTGCTTTGTAATCCATATAGTCCAATCTGCACAGCTCAGGCATTTAGTGACTTTATGGTTTTCTCCCCCTAGAGGCACAGGAGGAAGAAATTAACAACAGCACAGGAAGGATTGGATGATTGTGGAAGAGACTCAGACTCAGTGATGGGGACACGAAGATCCTGGGGGTGGCAGAGGAGGGTCTGCTTTTACTTACAAACACATCCATGAGCAGGTGTTCCAGTGTCACCTCAAAGTCCTCCAGTTTGGCAGCTAAAGTCATAACGGACGATCCGATGGGTGATCTTGTCCCCTCTGACGGCCCAAACCTGTACACTCCTCGGCTCGGAAAATTTGGTGACAAATTTAATGACAAGGCAGAATCGCCACTAATGGGAAGTAGAAACCCTCAGAAGAGAACAGAGCATTGCAGACTGTCTGGGTAGAGCTTTGTAGCCAGAAATCATAAAGGATTGGGAAAAAAAGAAGCTGTATTAAGGGTTCTGTGGAACCAGTCTGGATATAAAATGATGTCACGCAGTGAAGAATCCTGGCTCTTGATAACTTCAGGGTCTGAGGTGCTGTAGGAAAGGCAGGGAAATCCCGACAGTGGGTGAAAGAGAGAGAGAGAAAGCAAGATGGGGTGAGTAGGGAGAGTGGGGAAAAAATGGACTAAACCGTCTGGCTCTGATATTTATAGGGCCACATGTTTTTGACTCCAGCCCATTTCTCAGTTCATTTGTGACCTTTCATAAACGGGCAAACACACTGGAGCATATTGTAGAGCAGGGGCAGTGGGTCCCGCCAAAGTTGGCTGTGACTGATGCCGGGGCAATTCACACAGACACACCATCAATGGTTCTTTGTAAAACCCCCATCAGACCTTGTTCTGTACACGATGACAGAAAAGCACATAGTCTTGTGAAAAACAAGGAAACGACATTTTTCCTCAGAATATTATTAGATCCTTAGACTCACCCCGGTCCTGTGTCCTCCCCACCCCCTCCTCTGTAAGAGTAGATAAACATCAAGGAAAAAAATTGAATCTCTTGCGTCAACTCCTCAAGCTTCTGCCAGTGGAAGACTATCCACTCAGTTTTGCAAAGGCCATTTCTTCTTTTCTGTCTCCAAAGTTTGCTTCTTCTTGTTTTTACTTAAAAGGTTTTAACTGTGGTAAAATACGCATAGCATGAAATTAATCAGCAAGCCTTCCTCAGCAATCAATGCAAAGAAATAGAGGAAAACAATAGAATAGGAAAGACTAGAGATCTCTCCAAGAAAATTAGAGATACCAAGGGAACATTTCATGCAAAGATGGGCTCAATACAGGACAGAAATGGTAGGGACCTAACAGAAGCAGAAGATATTAAGAAGAGGTGGCAAGAATACACAGAAGAACTGTACAAAAAATATCTTCACAACCCAGATAATCATGATGGTGTGCTCACTCACCTAGAGCCAGACATCCTGAAATGTGAAGTCAAGTGGGTCTTAGGAAGCATCACTACAAACAAAGCTAGTGGAGGTGACAGAATCCCAGTTGAGCTATTTCAAATCCTAAAAGATGATGCTGTGAAAGTGCTGCACTCAATATGCCAGCAAATTTGGAAAACTCAGCAGTGGCCACAGGACTGGAAAAGGTCAGTTTTCATTCCAATCCCAAAGAAAGGCAATGCCAAAGAATGCTCAAACTACTGCACAATTGCACTCATCTCACATGCTAGTGAAGTGATGCTCAAAATTCATCAAGCCAGGCTTCAGCAATATGTGAACCATGAACTTCCAGATGGTCAAGCTGGTTTTAGAAAAGGCAGAGGAACCAGAGAGCAAATTACCAACATCCACTGGATCATGGAAAAAGGAAGAGAGTCCCAGAAAAAACATCTATTTTTGCTTTATTAACTATGCCAAAGCCTTTGACTGTGTGGATCACAATAAACTGTGGAAAATTGTGAAAGAGAGGGAAATATCAGACCACCTGACCTGCCTTTTGAGAAATTTGTATGCAGGTCAGGAAGCAACAGTTAGAGCTGGACGTGGAACAACAGACTGGTTCCAAATAGGAAGAGGAGTACGTCAAGGCTGTGTATTGTACTCTGCTTATTTAACTTCTATGCAGAGTACATCATGAGAAACGCTGGGCTGGAGGAAGCACAAGCTGGAATCAAGATTGCCCGGAGAAATATCAATAACCTCAGATATGCAAATGACACCAACCTTATTGCAGAAAATGAAGAACTAAAGAGCCTCTTGATGAAAGTGAAAGTGAAGAATGAAAAAGTTGGCTTAAAGCTCAACATTCAGAAAATTAAGATCATAGCATCCAGTCCCATCACTTCATGGTAAATAGATTGGGAAACAGTGTCTGACTTTATTTTTATGGGCTCCAGAATCACTGGAGATGGTGATGGCAGCCATGAAATTAAAAGACACTTACTCCTTGGAAGGAAAGTTATGACCAACCTAGATAGCATAATAAAAAGCAGAGACATTACTTTGTCAACAAAGTTCCATCTAATCAAGGCTATGGTTTTTCCAGTGGTCATGTTTGGATGTGAGAGTTGGACTATAAAGAAAGCTGAGAGCCAAAGAATCGACGCTTTTGAACTGTGGTTTTGGAGACTTGAGAGTCCCTTGGACTGCAAGGAGATCCAACCAGTCCATCCTAAAGGAGATCAGCCCTGGGTGTTCATTGGAAGGACTGATGTTGAAGCTGAAACTCCAATATTTTGGCCACCTGATGTGAAGAGCTGACTCATTGGAAAAGACCCTGATGCTGGGAAAGATTGAAGGCAGGAGGAGAAGGGGCAACAGAGGCTGAGATAGTTAAATGGCATTACTGACTCAATGGACATGAATTTGGGTAAACTCCTAGAGTTGGTGATGGACAGGGAGGCCTGGAATGCTGCAGTTCATGGGGTCACAAAGAGTCGGACACAACTGAGCGACTGAACTGAACTGACTATACTGAAGTGGCTAGTTCAGCAGTTTTAAGGACAATCACATTGTTGTGCAACCCACCTCCAGAACTTTTTCATCTTGTAGGATTCAATCTCTACACCTATTAAACAACTCCCCATCACCCCAGCTCCTGGCAGCCCCCATTCTGCTTTCTGTGTCTATGGATTTGATGGGTTGGTACATCATGTAAGTGCAATCATACAATATTTGTCCTTTCGTGTCTGGCTTCTTTCATGTAACATCATGTTTTCAAGATTCATCTAGGTTGTAGCTTGTGTCAGAATTCCTTTCCTTTTCAAGGCTAAAATCTTATATCTTAAGAAAGACTACTACTTTGAACAATTTTTCAGATCTGAGTAAATCTCTCAGGAACACTTGATTGTCAAACCTACAGTGGTATAGATGCCACCCATTCTGTTACTGTCCTATAACAAAAACAGCCTTGGTCTACTGAGTTCTATTCTGTTCCTTAAATAATTGCTGAACAATCCATGCAAATTCCAGCTTCTGACTCCAAACAAGTATGACCACTTAACAGTTAGTATTGATGCCAAAGGAGAAGGTGGCCTACATACAGTGGAGAAGGAAACAAAAATATGAAACTCTCTGGTTTATAATAAAACTCGCCTCCTTCTCATGAGCTCTTTAAAGTGGGAACAGCTGAAACTCTCCAATTTAGTACCTTCCCATGAATTTTAATTTTCCCAAAGGAGGTACAGACCCACTTTACTTGGCATATAACATTTAAGCAAAGCAAGCATAAAATAAAGGACCAAGAAAAGAACTGATACAAAACATCATGTTATTTATAAAGCAGATTTCGAGCCTGTCAGAGTAGTTTAGCTTGACAGTCAGTCATAGATTGTACATAAATGTTCTCTGAATTATAGTTTGATTCTGTTTTCAGGCCTCTAATAGGGGAATTAGAGTGGGCTCCATGACAAGCATCTCTTGTTAGACAAAGGCACCACGGAGGGGGCGACTGTATTGTGATGAATGGCTCTAATAGCCAAGACTGTACAGAAAATATATTTCCCTGATGGGTGAACTCATATTCACAGACCTCCCTATGAGCTAATGTGTTTCCCATGTCTGCAATGCAGGCAAGTACCAGAGCAAACCATGTCAGCCACCAAGACTCAGCACCAGCAGAAGTCCTGCCATGTAGCTGCATCTTTTAAACAGGCAGAGTTAAAACTCTACCTGCCCCAAAGGAACCCCAAATGCCAGGCACCTGCTCTCACCACATCTAAGAGTGACCTGTTGGCCTTATAACCTGGAGACTGCAGGAGAGGCTAGGTGGATACACAAATGTAATACTGTTCTGGTCTCCTGAGACGCTCCGGAGAGCTTTCAAAATCAGGTTTTCTTGAGCCCCTTGTCTTTAGAATTCAATTTGGACAAAGTATTTCAAAAATCTGGGATTTCATAAAAGATATTTATATATTTCTTTAATCCTCTTCCTGGGATGGACAGGGATCAGCCTATCAGATCAGATCAGATCAGGTCAGATCAGTTGCTCAGTTGTGCCTGAATCTTTGCGGCCCCATGAATCGTAGCACGCCAGGCCTCCCTGTCCATCACCAACTCCCGGAGTTCACCCAGACTCAAAGTCCATCAAGTCAGTGATGCCACCCAGCCATCTCATCCTCTGTCATCCCCTTCTCCTCCTTTCCCCAATCCCTCCCAGCATCAGAGTCTTCTCCAGTGAGTCAACTCTTCGAATGAGGTGGCCAAAATACTGGAGTTTCAGCTTTAGCATCATTCCTTCCAAAGTAATCCCAGGGCTGATCTCCTTCAGAATGGATTGGACTGGTTGGATCTGGTTGGACTCCTTGCAGCCCAAGAGACTCTCAAGAGTCTTCTCTAACACCACAGTTCAAAAGCATCAATTCTTCAGCGCTCAGCCTTCTTCACAGTCCAACTCTCACATCCATACATGACCACTGGAAAAACCATAGCCTTGACTAGACGGACCTTTGTTGGCAAAGTAATGTCTCTGCTTTTGAATATGCTATCTAGGTTGGTCACAACTTTCCTTCCAAGGAGTAAGCGTCTTTTAATTTCATGGCTGCAGTCACCATCTGTAGTGATTTTGGAGCCCAGAAAAGTAAAGTCTGACACTGTTTCCACTGTTTTCCCCATCTATTTCCCATGAAGTGATGGAACTGGATGCCATGATCTTCATTTTCTGAATGTTGAGCTTTAAGCCAACTTTTTCACTCTATGCTATGCTATGCTAAGTCACTTCAGTTGTGTCTGACTCTGTGTGACCCCATAGATGGCAGCTCACCAGGCTCCCCTATCCTTGGGATTCTCCAGGCAAGAACACTGGAGTGGGTTGCCATTTCCTTCTCCAATGCATGAAAGTGAAAAGAGAAAGTGAAGTCACTCAGTCACGTCTGACCTTAGCAACCCCATGGACTGCAGCCTACCAGGCTCCTCTATCCGTGGGATTTTCCAGGCAAGAGTACTGGAGTGGGGTGCCATTGTCCTCTCCTTTCACTCTATGGAGAACAGTTAATATTTCTCATTTAAGGCAATCTATCTCCCAGTCTCAGCAATGACTTTACATGATTTTAAGGGCAACCCAAGACATGGCTTCTCTTAAAATATACACAGCAAACTTCAGGGACAAAAAACTGTGCATAATTTGGGGTGTGAGTAATTAATATTCTTGAGCTAGAGCTCTAAGAACGATGTATCAAAAACATCTTACTTTTAGGAGTAAAGCTGCCTTGCTGCTGCTGCTGCTGCTAAATCGCTTCAGTAGAGTCCAACTCTTTGCGACCCCATAGACAGCAGCCCACCAGGTTCCCCGTCCCTGGGATTCTCCAAGCAAGAACACTGAAATGGGTTGCCATTTCCTTCTCCAAGGCATGAAAGTGAAAAGTGAAAGTGAAGTTGCTCAGTCATGTTTGACCCTCAGTGACCCCATGGACTACAGCCTTTCAGGCTCCTCCATCCATGCGATTTTCCAGGCAAGAATCCTGGAGTGGGGTGCCATTGTCTTCTCCAAACCTGCCTTAATGATTTCCAAAGGGGAAAAATGGACTGGAAGAGAGTTATTATGAAGGGAGAATAAGGAGACTGGTAGTGGATTGTGGATGTCACCCATATGAGGTAGTAACTCTAATTGATACACATTTTTGGTAACTATGTTTGTTTGTTTAGTTGCTCAGCTGTGTCTGACTCTTTGTAAACCCATGGAAAGCAGCACACCAGGCTTCCCCGTCCTTCACTTTGTCCTAGAGTTTGCCCAAATGCATATCCATTGAGTCAGTGATGCCATCCAACCATCTCATCCTCTGTCATCCCCTTCTCCTCCTGCCTTCAACCTTTCCCAGCATCAGGATCTTTTCCAGTGAGTCAGCTCTTTGAATCAGGTGGCCAAAGTATTGGAGCTTCAGCTTCAGAATCAGTCCTTTTAACGAATATTCAGGAATTGACTGGATGGATCTCCTTGCAGTACAAGGGACTCTCAAGAGTCTTCTCCAACACTAAAGTTCAAAAGCATTAATTCTTCGCTTTCAGTCTTCTTTATGGTCCAACTATCACATCCATAAATGACTAATGGAAAGTCCATATCTATGGAGAAGTTTCTTTGATGCTTATATTAAGTATGGATGCTTATTTATTCACTTATTCACACAAGCTTTTAACAAATATTTATTCAGCAACTGGGCCAGGTATTGGGATGAGTCCTTGTACTGCTAAGAAGGTCAAGACACAGGTCTTTCAAACACGTGAAAAGATGACATCACTAATTATTAGAGAAATGCAAACCAAAACTTGACAATGGTGTACTACTCACACTGGTAAGAATGGACACAACAAAAAGTCTGTAAACAATAAATGCTAGTGAGGGTGTGGATAAAAGGGTGTGAGGCTGTGAACTCTCCTATGCTATTGGTAGGAATGTAAGTTGGTGCAGCCGCTGTGGAAAATAGTATGGAGGTTCCTTAAAGAGAGAAAAATAGAGCTACCATATGACCCAGCAATCCTATCTCTGGGCATATACCTGGTGAAAACCATAATTCAAAGCTACATGCACCCAAGAGTTCATTGCAGCACTATTTACAATAGCTATGACAAGGAAGCCACCTAAATGTCCATCAACAGAGGAATGGATAAAGAAGATGTGATACATATATACAATGGACTATTACTCAGCCATAAAAACAAGTGAAATTGTGTCATTTGCAGAGACGTGGGTGGACCTAGAGAATGTCATACAGAGTGAAGTAAGTCAGAAAGAGAGAAACCAATATCTTATATTAACATATATATGAAATCTAGAAAAATAGTATAGATGAACTTACTTTCAAAGTAGAAATAGAGACATGGACATAGAGAACAAACAGGAATATCAAGGGGGGATGGGAGGTGTGGGGTGAATTGGGGGGAGTTAGAATTGACATAATATATACTACTATGTCTAAAATAACTAATGAGAACCTACTGTATAGCACAGGGACCTCTACTCAGAGCTCTTTGGTGACCTGAATGGAAAGGTAATCCTAAAGAGAGGGGATATATGTATACTTATAACTGATTCAGTTGGTTATTCAGTAGAAACCAACACAATATTGCAAAGCAACTATACTTTAATAATAAGAATAAAAAAAAAGACATGGCTTTTTCATTGAGACTTACAGTTTACAGAAGACATGGCAAGATGTGCTGGTACAATTTTATAGTATCCTTTTTTGAGAATATGAAAAAAGGATGTATTTCCTTATTGGGGAGCACTGACTCTGGGACTTGGGAGATGAGAGGGTTCATTGATAAAAAGAAAAGAAAGAACATGACTTCTACCCCATGGGAAATAAAGAAGAATGAGTGAGGTGTAGAGCACATGTCCTGAGGATGGGGTTTGCAGATGTAAGTGGCAGGGGTGTGGCTGGGGGCAGTGATGGATCCTGGGGGTCTGAGCCCAGAGACCATTGGATTTGAGAAGGTAGCAGCCAATGTCTCAATATTGGCAGCTCAGGATCCTGACACCATCCCACAGACGTCACTGTGATGGTATACATCTCATTGAGGAAACGAATACACTTCAGTCATTGACCAAAGCCTCATGGCCACCTGAGAAGGATCTGACACTCACCACTGTGTTGAAGCTCATCAATTGAGAACAATTAATCAGCAACACATCTAATACAGTAGGCAAATGCTAGAATCTGCTCTGCACATTTAAATCATAACATTGGTGGATATTTTTTAAAATTTTGAGTTTCTTTCTTTTTGAATCTCATTGACCATTTCCTTCTCCCAAAGTCCATGAAAAAATCTCCTTCAGCAGCCTCAGTATTTTGGTGACAGGACTTAGATAAAAGAAAAGTCCTTGGAAGACGGATTGGCAGGATTCCTTGAACAGACATGAAACCAGCCTCCCTTCAGTCCTCCCTAGGGAAGCTAAGGCAAACCAGTCTTTGAGACAGAACCATGTTATTCTGCAGCTTTGAAACAAATCGTCCACTTCTAGAGCTTGAGCATTGTGCAGAGGTGAGGTTCTCTTGGGGTTCAAGTTATATCAGACAATTTCTATTACATACTATGGTGTGCAAGCAAGAGGCTTTCCAGTTGGCACTGTGGTAAAGAATCTGCCTGCCAATGCAGGAGACTCGTGTTCAATCCCTGGGTCAGGAAGATCAGCTGGAGAAGGGAATCTCTACCTACTCCAATGTTCTTCCCAGGGAAATCCTGTGGACAGAGGAATCTGGCAGATTACAGTCCATTGGGTTGCAAAGAGTCGGACATGACTGAGCGACTAACCCTTTCACTTTTTCACATTGATGTACTTGTCTGTCAAGTTTCTGCCTTACCTTAAAACTAGAAAGAGAGGGATTTTAAGAATACGCATGCTTATGTAAAACAGGCTCTTTTGATGGCCCTACAGACAGCTGCCTGTCTGGGTCTAGTAATAAAGGCTCGCCTGACTGCTCCAGCTGTCACTCAGAGAACAGACATGTTAATTTAAAGGTTTGCCTGTCTAGGGCCTGTGGCAGGCTGACACTGCTGTGGCTCAGGGCAGGGCCTCTGTCAGCAGACCATGGCCACAGTGTCTGCCTCATCTCATTTGTCAGATAGCTCACACAAGCAACCTTGTTTTCCCCACTCACCAAGCGTTTTCAGTTTTGGCAGCCTCTCTGGCAAATACAAAGGCTCTGTCTCTCTGCGTCTGTCCTCTCTACCCCACTCTGGCCCTGCCTCCCATACCCGGATCCCCTAGTCGTTCACAAGGATGAAGTTCAAGACTTTCCAAACCAACAGTCAGTGAAACTCGTGTCAGGCACATGCAGTGGTGCTCTGGGCTGATGATGGAGAGAACACATAAATATTTGTCAGATTTCTTTCAGTCCTGCCACCTGTCACTTGCTCTACCATTTGGAGTAAAAGAAGCTTGTAGAGATTCCAAGTTCACCCCCTGCAGCACACTTTGGGATGTGCCAAGGATAATCACTCCAACTCCACCACCCATAATCTTTCAGGGCACCTTGCTTTCTGGAGTTCAAATGCAGGTTGTGGGAGCAAAGATCCTCATCCTTCCAAATCTTATACAGACATTTTTGATGACTCTTTCTCATCTATTCAAGTGGCACAGGATTTAAAGATTTCCATGTCTTCCAGGGATATTTTAAAAATGAACCCAATACATTTAGATAGAGTGCTTTGAGCTAGTCTAAAATAAGAAGTTGTAGACATGCAAACTATGGGATGGTTACTGCTTGCTATGAACTGAATGTTTGTGTCCTCATTATGTCCACAAGTGGAAGACCTGACTCCAGTGTGATGGCATCTGGAGGGGAGCCTGGGAGGGAAGGTCATGAGGGAGGAGCCCTCATGAATAGGATTGGTGATTAGGTCATGACCACCAGGCCGCCGTCCTGGGTTCTCATGGAAGACCTGGAGTGGGTGCCATTTCCTTCTCCAATGTGTGAAAGTGAAAAAAGAAAGTCCGAGAGAGCTCCCTCCTCTCTTCCTTCTGCCACATGAGGTTATAGCTAGAAGATGGTCATCTATGAACCAGGAAGCAGGTTCTCACCAGCCCCTGAATCTGCTGGCACCTTGATCTTGGTATTTCCAGCTTCCAAAACTGTGAGAAATAAATTTCTCTTGCTTAGAAGACACCAGGTCTATAGTATTTTATTATAGGAGCCCACATGGCTATTTTGACTGTGGCAGGCTGGCCTCCTGTTAGTGTATCTTTCTTAAGAGTTCACAGTGAAGCACTTCACACAGTCAGAATGGCCATCATCAAAAAGTATACGAATGATAAATGCTGGAGAGGGTGTGGAGAAAAGGGAACGTTCCTACACTGTTGGTGGGAATTTAAATTAGTATGACCACTATGGGGAACAGTATGGAGGTTCCTTAGAAAGCTAAAAATATAATAGAACTACAATATCATCCTACAATTCCACTCCTGGGCATATATTTGGAGAAAAACCCTAATTCAAAAAGAAACATATATCCTAATATTCATCTCAGCACTATTTACAATAGCCAAGACATGGAAGCAACCTAAATGTCTATTTACAGATGAAGGGATAAAGAAGAAGTGGTATATTTATGCTAAATGAATATTACTCAGCCATAGAAAAGAATGAAATGATGCCACTAGCTGCAACATGGATGGATCTAGAGATATCACACTAAGTAAGTCAGATAGAGGAAGACAAATATCATATGATATCACTTATAGGTAGAATCTAAAAAGAATACAAATGAACTTATCTACAAAACAGAAATAGACCCACAGACATAGAAAACAAACTTATGATTACCAAAGGGGAAGGCAGAGGAAGGATAATTAGGAGTTTAGGGTTAACACACACACACACACACACACACACACACACAAACACACATATATGTGTGTATATATATGTAAAACCATATGTAAAATAGACAATTAACAAGAATCTGCTGTATAGCACAGGGAACTATACTTAGTATTTTATAATAATCTATAAGGGAAAAGAATTTGGAAAAGAATAGATATATCTCTATGTATAACAGAATCACATTGCTGTACACCTGAAACTAACACAACATTGTAAATCAACTACATATTAAGGAAAAAATAAAAGAGTTCCAAGATGGTCAGCATCCCAGAACTGGTTCTTGGCATTCTCCATCCTTCAGCCAGGAGAGCACTGCATTTTCCACGCTTGATCCCCAGAACTTGAGGAGCACTCTGAGTGCAGCTGGATGAAAAATGGCAGTTGTGACTGGCTCTTGGCTTTTAACCCTCATGAGACTGATATAATCTCATCACTGAGAAAAATGAAGTTTCCACAAGACAAAATAAATATTTTCATAAGAAGTATTGGGTGGGGGGAAGATGATCAGATCCTGGGCTTTGGGTGGGTCTCTACGTATAACTCACAGCCCTAATCAATAGAAAACCCGAGTTCCTCATGCAGCTGACAAATCCCTGTTCAAGTTTAGCTGGAGTATTAACCCCAAAGAGAGAAGAATACAAAATGACCTGGATTTATCTCACTTATGGCAGCCCTGCTCCAGAGACCAGGCCCTGACATTCTCACTCAGGCCAGACCTAAAAGGAGAAAGGTTCATTCCACTAGAGGTGCAATGACATTTCTGCAACAACTTCAGTTCTGGGGGTGATTTCATAGTAGGGAGACTTGCCTGTCAATGCAGGTGTCAGGAGGAATTCTCCACAGATTTTCCTCCAGCTTAAACAGAGCCTGAAGCATTCAGGTGTCTTTGGCTACACTTCTCCTCTGAGACGTTTGCATCACACTGTGCCCTGATTAGGGTGAGATGAAATCTTTTCCTAAATGTGATCAGAGGAATTCCCACTGGTCACACGAAGATCACAGTGCACAAAAGAGGGGGAATTTTGGTAGCACATGCTCTTTCAAGTATATTATTTAATATACTACATGAGTAGGAATTTTTCACATGCTACGTGTCTTGTCTCAAGCTTTTACCGTAGCCCCATGGTTAATATCACTTTTCTTCCTCTTTTTTAGGACCTTTGGCTAAAGATGGAGATAAAATGATCTGAGTGCTTTACCCCATGGATGGCTTCACATACAGCCAGGATTTGCCCTAACTAGGTTTCCATGAGGCTGCCAGGGAGGCCAGTGCTCCCTCTCACCTTGCTTGGAGCTGTTCAAGTACAGCTGAGGCAACAGTGACCCTGAGGTCTCCCATCTGTGACCTGAGGTTCACAGCCTCTTTGGGCTCAGTTTCTGCATGTGTCTAAATCCAGGCTGAGCTTACATAAGGGATTCTAGACTATGGGTGTCACAGAACACAACAATTTGTACATCAAATTAAATATTCAGAGGACCAAGCTAGGGCTTCCAGTATCTTATAGGATAAGTTGGGGCATTAACGAGAACAAATAACAAAATTAGCCTGTTCCCATCTGCCATCACTGAGATTGTATTAAAGGAAAGACATTTTTAACACATACTAAAAATAGGAGAGAGAGAATCTCACAATTTTAAGTGGATGGCATTTAGTTGGATGGAGAACTCCCTCTGTTGTCTATATTTTTTTCTGTGATACAGACTGGTGAGGAGTTTATTAGGCAGGGATTGGTGCTTCCTGGAACCAGAGGAACATCAGCTACGATCAGCTCTTAACATCTGCGATTCTATCTCTGGTTTTCAGTGCATCGTCACACTGCTACTAAAACATAGACCAAAGATATGCAGAAACAGCCCATAGGTGAATCACTGCAAGCAGATCCTCTGTCTTCCTCTCCATGTGTTTATTCTCTCCCACAGTTTCAATGCCAACCCAGGGAAGAGATCATTGGCCAGGGAGAAAAGGGAAGCAGACATAAACACTTGCCTTCAATTTTAAGGGCGTGGAGAAAGGACAAAGCCAGGCCAAGGGAGAGTGTGGCAATCTTATTTCACTTCTTAGTTGACTCAAGTCCTTGCAAAGGTGGTCTGGAAACATCAGTGCTCTCTGGGAACTACTGCTCCTCACCAGGATGAAATTTCTTGCCTATGTGTGTGCTTGAGAATGAACAGCTGATTTCTAGGCACAAGACTGAGCTCCAGTTTTTTGAACCTCTTTTTGATAATGATTTTTATATTGGTAATGTATGTAGGTGGCACAAAATTTAAAACAAAGGAGAACAGGTTAAAAAGTTTCTCTCTTTTATATCTACAGCCATTCAGTTGGAGATGTTTCTGGAGATGTTCTGATCAGATTCAGGCATAAAATATCATAACTTTTGTATGTTATATGTATGTAGAAGATTTATCACAAATATTCACAATTGCAAATAGTACTTCACTATCTCGAATATTTTATTAATCTGCACCCTATTGATGGGGATTTCAATGTGTTGGTAAGACAAGATGAAAATACATTTTGTGTGTGCAGACTTCTAGAGGTGGGACTGCTGACTTGAAGGTCATGTACATTAAAATTATTTTTTTTACCCACCATAGAGTTTGTGCCAATTTACACTCCCCCCAAAATAGAGAGTGCCTGATTCCTGACACTGTCAGCCACATGGTGTGACAAAAACTTTTGAATCCTGGCAATATGACAAGTGAAAAATGGCATCTCACTTTTATTTAAATTTATAATCTCCTTTAATAATTGAAAAAAATGGTTTGCAAAAATTCGCTTATATGAATTCCACCTTTAAAACCAAGTATTCATTGATCCAGATGGGTCCAGCTGTATCTCATGAACATTCTGATAATGGGTATAAACTAATGATTAGCAGCAAGATGTTAGACGCATGTACTTGCTGATATCCATACTTAAAGGCAATATAAGATAATCTTTATTAATGGCTCCCTTAGGCACCTCTGGGAGAAGGCAATGGCACCCCACTCCAGTACTCTTGCCTGGAAAATCCCATGGACAGAGGAGCCTGGTAGGCTGCAGCCAGGGGCGCTAGGAGTCGGACAGACTGAGCGACTTCACTCACTTCACTTCATGCATGGAGAAGGAAATGGCAACCCACTCCAGTGTTCTTGCCTGGAGAATCCTAGGGACGGGGGAGCCTGGTGGGCGCCGTCTATGGGGTCACACAGAGCGGACACGACTGAAGTGACTTAGCATAGCATAGGCACCTCTGTATCACCTATCCCCCAAAACGCACCTGTTAGGATGAATGGAAATTAAAACCATGCTAAGCCAGAACAAAGGGTAATTCATTCCTTCATAAAATTTCCCCTTGACCTTGAGAAAAGATCTCAAAGCAATGAAAAGGCTGAATCTTGAAAGACGTTGGACCATGACACTTGATCAGAGGTGCATAAAATGGATAACATTTGTCAGCTACTCCATTTCACATCTACCAAACTCAGAAGCTAATCTCATTAAGGATCAGCAGCATAGGCAATAAAGATCCTCAGAATTTCTCTATGTGCCAAGATATACGAGATTGTCACCTCCACCAGGTAGAGCTACTGATTCCCTGGTGACTTTGTGGATCAAAGACTTGTGACCACTGACTTCATAAAGCTGGTCCACCTGCCTCACTGAATTTATGACGCGCCTCTATTTTCTATGGTTGCTCATCTCTGTTCAGATTTTCACTTACTCTCAAGATCGCTAGCTATGTTTGAACAAAATGATAATAATATTGATCTTCAGGACACCAGGTCTTGAGCATTTTTGAAAGGGGCAATGCAGATCTCAGTCATTTCACAGACACATAAAAAATCATTACAGAATCACAGCCAACAAACTAAATAATGAATTTAATTAATTTAAAGTAATTAAACATGTTAAATATTTACTGAGTTTGTTGTTTTCTATTGGATTTGCATTGAGGTTATAGTGATTTTGTCATGTGCTATAAGCACCAAGCTATTAATTCTGTGGGTGGAAATGCTTAGACTTACAAATTGTTAGAAGACTATTTTATATAACATAACCCATACTTAGACCATGTACTTGTATTGTTATTTAATGATATCTCTTTTTACTCACATTCATAATGGGGTAGATATATGTACTATGGGTGAGTCAAGTCTTTCACAGCTACAAATTTGAATTTATAGTTTCTAAGTTAGATCTTATGCTTGTTTACTTGCTTATCTATCATCAATCTATCCATATTTCTTTTATTCCTTCCATCCATTCATCCATCTGTCTATCATTTATCTATTTTCTATCCATCCATTTATTATCTATCATCAATTGATCTTTTCATTTTCTTTCTCCCATCAATCCATCCTTTGTCCATCTATCCATCCATCTATTCTATTTCTATATCTTTGAATGTATCTATATCTCTATATATCACCCCCATTTAATCTTTGCCCTGTGCCAGGCATTGTACTGGGCTTCCCTGGTGGCTCAGATGGTAAAGAATCCACCTGCAATGCAGGAGACCCAGGTTCAATCCCTAGGTTGGGAAGATCCCCTGGAGAAGAAAGAAATGGTTACCCAATCCAGTATTCTTGCCTAGAGAATTCCATGGACAAAGGAGCCTGGCAGACTACAGTCTATAGGATCACAAAGAGTCAGACACCACTGACATGACTAACACACACAGGCATTGTTCTAAGTGCATACAAATATGAACTTATCCTCACTATAATCCCATGAGATGGTTATCATTTCTCTATTTTCATCTTACAGATGGGAACAGAAAGTCACTTACTAACAGTCACACAGCCAGTCTAATGGTGGAGTCAGAATCTGAGCCCAAGCCTTCTGGCTCCAGAATCAGTGATGTAACCACTACACTGGGCTATGTGTGTCCAACACCCTAGTTTTGTGAACCATCACTTGTTCCCTGTCACGGAGGGAAAATCATTCTTCTGTTGGATGAAACACAGAGAGTTCTTGTGAAGAAGCAAAGCTGGTTAAAAAGTGTTTGGTGGTGATGGGGCTCACTGGAAAATGTCTGTTATTCATTTACAAGATAATCTTAATAGCATCTCCCTTGTGTAATGGAGAGATTCAATAACGGTACTAAAGAAATTCAGTTGAAATTAGTGTTGGAGCAAAAAGCCCAGAGTGATGCAATTCTTAAAACTGGGAGGAGTATAAGGTTCATCTGAGGCTGACTGTATCTTGGAGATGAGGGAACAAGAAGGGGACTGTGGCCTCAGATGGCCTGACTGCTGGAGACCATCTTGGACCCAGGGACCCAGATCCAGACATAACATTTCCAGGTGCAGTGGTCCCGCTTCAGTCCTTTATTAACCGAACTGAAGACTCCTCAGAGGCCTCACATCAGCTCAGGTATCTCTTTGACCCACTCTGAAATGCATTCATCATGGGCACTGTGAGCTTTCTGGCCTGCAGTGGACACAGTGGAGCGGTGCTCACTCACACAGGTGCTCCCTTTCATGAGGTGATGTTGAGAAGCTGTCTGGACCAGAAGAGGCCAGGGATGAAGAAAGGGATGATGAAGAGGCCAGGAGTCTTCAGGAGTCTTGCCCACAAGCCTGCAGAAATCTATTTCTCAGGGCTGTGGAGTAGTACGTGCCAGGCCTTCAGGGTGGGATAACTGTTTTATTTCCTCTTCATTAAAGGAAAGCTAGGACTCCTTTATGAGAAAGCAAAATGACTTATATGATCATAATGCAGCTTTGGAAATGGCAAATTGCAGGGTGTCAAAAAGTCATAAACAATGTGGAGTCCGATCGATTCCTTTCTTTTTATTGTGTATTTTTGTTTTCATACTGAAATAGGGCAATTTGGACACTTCTGCTTTCCTCAGATAAAACAGAACTCTTTCTGGCCTTTGAATTCTTCAGAGTTGCTTTTAAAGGAAGCTAACTTGGCTTCCTCGTGACATTTTTCAAAAAGCCTTTCTGATGACGCTCTCAGAAAAGACTTGCTTTGCTGTGGTACTTCCGATAGTTCCACATTTTGGTTACAGATTAGCTTTTTGTCATGAAAATTCTAATTGAAATTACTGTCATTTATAAATGAACTTGTTTTCTGCACCAAAAGGGAAGAAACCACACTATAATCTTCATACCTAAGCTATTTATTTAAACAAGATTTAAAGTCAGGGAACATTTACAAATAAACTTCACATCTAGGAATGCACCCATCCTCCAAAATAAATGTCCCATAAAAGTAATTTCCTTCCCAAGTAAGTGTCTATATAAGCACCAGAGGACATGCTCAGGGACTTTCACAGAAGCATTATTCATGACAACTTTAAAATAAAAACAATCTGAATGCCCATCAGAGGTATAACAGATAAATATGTAGTATGTTCCTACTGCAAAATCACTGCAGATGGTGACTGCAGCCATGAAATTAAAAGATGATTACTCCTTGGAAGAAAAGCTATGACCAATCTAGACAGTATATTAAAAAGCAGAGACATTACTTTACCAACAAAGGTCCATCTAGTCAAAGCTATGGTTTTGCCAGAAGTCATATATGGATGTGAGAGTTGGACTATAAGGAAAGCTGAGTGCCAAAGAATTCATGCTTTTGAACTGTGGTGTTGGGGAAGACTCTTGAGCGTCCCTTGGACTGCAAGGAGACCAATCAATCTTAAAGGAAATCAGTCCTGAATATTCATTGGAAGGACTGATGCTGAAGCTGAAACTCCAATACTTTGGCCACCTGATGCAAAGAACTGACTCATTGGAAAAGACTCTGATACTGGGAAAGATTGAAGGCAGAAGGAGAAGGGGATGACAGAGGATGAGATGGTTGGATGGCATCACCAATGAGATGGACATGAATTTCACTAGGTTCCAGGAGCTGGTGATAGGCAGGGAAGCCTGGCCGGAAAAGGCACTGGCAACCCACTCCAGTACTCTTGCCTGGAAAATCCCATGAACAGAGGAGCCTGGCAGGCTGCAGTCCATGGGGTTGCGACAAGTCGGACACGACTGAGGGACTTCACTTTCACTTTTCACTTTCGTGCATTGGAGAAGGAAATGGCAACCCACTCCAATGTTCTTTCCTGGAAAATTCCAGGGACGGCAGAGCCTGGTGGGCTGCCGTCTCTGGGGTGGCACAGAGTCGAACACGACTGAAGCGACTTAGCAGCAGCAGCAGTAGGGAAGCCTGACATGCTGCAGTCCATGGGGTCACAAAGAGTCGGATACGACTAAGCAACTGAACTGACTAATGTTCCTACTGTGTAATCATATAATGGAATAAAATACAGCAACGAAAAGTTAAAACACAACGGAGCTTTACAATCCCTGCTGCACTAAAGTGACCATAGTGATTAGAAACAGTGACACTTTTTTTCTTCATAAAATCTGAAGGTGAAAGCTTGCTAATGTCACAAGAGAGGCCACGAATTTCCTTTTCTATATTCTCATGGGGAATCTTTAAAAACAGTGTATAAAAGACACATGGCAACATGCAAAGCTGTTCTATAACCTTTTGGTAAAACTCTTTTTCCACATCAGTTGAGTCCTTGGGGTCTAAATGACCATGTTTTAGGAAAAGGCAGACTTGGGGGTCCAGTAGGACTCTGAGTTTTCACTGCCATGGGCCTGGGTTTAATCCTTGGTTGAGGAACTAAGGTCCCTAAGACCATAGCCAAAATATGTGTAAATAAATATATGTGCCTGATCCTAGAGGGGCCAAGTTTTTAATCAGCATATCAACTGAACCAAGATCCCAAACAGCAGAACATCATCACAACAAAACAAGACAAAAACAAATAAGAAAAAGAAAGCAGTAGGAAAGAAGAAAGAAAAGGAGAAAAAGAAGCCTTTGGGTTCATTTCAGTTTTTCAAACCAGAGCATATTCAGCTGTACTCATTTCAGAGGCCAAAGGGTCAGGGAGGTTGATATAAATGATCCAATCTTTCTTTGATACAAACTTAAATACTTAACACAGACTCTTAGTGATGGTGAAGATAATTTAAATATTCCTGTGGGTTTCTCTCCTACCTGTTCTGAAAACCCATTGTACTAGTGCTGAATACTCTAGAAAGCAAAACTGACTGTAACAATCAAAGTGAAACCTGAGGATGAGAAGCACTTTCCATCCCAGAAATATTCCCCTTTAAGGGATTTTCAAGTCCAAGAAATGTGGGAGAATGTGACTTCTTGGGGTTTGAATACCAAGGAGTTGTGAGGTACTGGTGTGAAACAGAAAGAAGCCTTGGAGTCAGGCAGAACAGAGAGAATCAAGGCATTGCTGCTTCCCCATTGGGAGACCCGAGATAGACTCCTGAGGTCAAGTCTCAGCTTCTTTCCCCAGCAAGGGGGACGATAGTACCTGCTGTAGGGAGCAGTTCTGACCAGTCAATGAACAATATATGAAGCACTGAGTACACAGTCTGGCACAAGTCACTAGGTAACCGTTAGACATCATTTCTGATTTGTTAATCAGTAAAATCCCAAGATCACAGAGGAGGGAGGTGGAGTCCTTACAGGGGAGGAGGATGAGGAGGGATGTGGGAGTGGGGGGATAGTAACCAAACACCCAGAATCAGGTTGAAAAGTGAACCAGCCTCCTGAGACATTACTAGGATGGACACCAGTTATCTGGAGTCCCCACCAGCCACAGGACTCAGAATCGTCCATGGATGTTCAGGCTGTAGCACACAACTTCTGGGACTGGAATGGATTTGGATGGAGAAACAGGAACTTTGGAAATTCTGGTCAGGGAGCTTTGAGAATGCGTTCTTCATTTCGTTTTCCTCTTAACAGCACAATCCCCTCATTTTGCATAGCTGATTTTTTAAAGCTCCCTACTTATTACATATTCAAAGTGTCTTAGCACACACGCACACACTTATTACCTAAGGGAGCATTTTATAGTAGTAAAAACAATAATGATTTTTGTGAACAGAACAGGCTCTCTCCACTTGTTATTAAAACAAAAATATTTCTCTCCTTCTGGCCCTGGAGACTGCCACTCACTGACTGACCTCCAGTTCTTAGAGTTTGCTCAGAAATGTCAGGGAAGTTGGTCTTTATCGACAGCATCTCTCATCGGCAGAGCATGGGGAAACTCCCTTGTAGTCAAAAAGAATGCATGAAATGACCATGACAAACAGGATTTTGGATTCAGGACCAACAGAGGGCTCGTAGAATGATGTAGAAAGAAGTTGAGAAGCCAGTTACTGGGGAAAATAAGTGTTGGATTTGTCCACTGTCAATTCCTCATATACAGATATGCTGGTTTAATTTGTACCTGAGACCCTTCTCCTACCTTTTTCAAATAAACAAGTTTACAAAGATGGTAAACAAAGCAATTAGGACAAATGAATTACAAATGTGCAATGGTGACTTGTGGAGCAGAAATGGCAACCTACTTCAGTATTCTTGCCTGGAGAATCTCATGGACAGAGGATCCTGGCAGGTTACAGTCCATGGGGTTGCAAAGAGCTGAACAGGACTCAAAAGACTTAGCATGCAAGCACAATGGGGACTTGTGGCTTGAGGAGATAATGGTCTATATAAATAGAGAATTCATGGTGAAGTGGACAGTTTCATATTTAGACAGTCTTCAAAACAGGTTGTGAACCGGAAGTTGAAGAAACATGTTGAGAAGCATTCCAGATCTTTAAGAACCAAAGATAGACTGTGGCCTTTTGAAACCCCAATTCCTTCTCCCACTGTGGTTGGCACATCAGGAAAAAGATCAATCAAACTGTGTCCTTCTAACCTTGCAACTCACCGTGGCCTACAGTAAGTCCTTTTTTCTCTTTAATGTTGTTAGGAGCTATTGGATCTTATGTTTTTAAAAAGTTGGACCTCATTGTGTAAAGATTTTATTAAACATGAGGAAAAAAATCTTGCTTTTATGAGTTGACCATGTATTTACAATTTCTTTCCACATCATGCTTACCACACATCAGAAGTCTTTACTGAGCCCCTATATGTGGAGGCAAAGAGTCATGATGTGGGTATAAGCTTGGTTCCATCACTTACAACACACATATTGGTGTTAGATAGTTCCTTTAACTTCTCTTGGCCTCAGTTTTCCCATCTGTAAAATGGGGCTCATGGTACTAATCTCCAGAGTTGTTGTGAAGATTAAATGGGTTCATCCATGCAAACCAGTTGGAACACAGAGCAAAGGCATGTTAGGTAGAAATGGCTCTTACTTACTGCACTGCTCCCTTGTGCTAGATGTTGCTGTCCTGAGAGTTTTACAAGAATCAACTCATTTAATTCCCACAAGAGCCCTGTGAAGTGGGCACTGTTATTATCCCCTCTTTTGTGGATGATGAAACAAAGGCTTTGAGAAGTTAAGTGGTGGCAGGGCATGCTGATTGGCTGCCCCAAAGGAGAATCACAGCTCCATGAGTAATTCTGCTCCTGTACAGGAAAACATCTCTTAAAATGTGTGGAACAAGACTGGGAGCTGACTGTGGCTCAGATCATGAACTCCTTATTGCCAAATTCAGATTTAAATTGAAGAAAGTAGAGAAAACCACTAGACCATTCAGGTATGACCTAAATCAAATCCCTTATGATTATACACTGGAAGTAAGAAATAGATTTAAGGGACTAGATCTGATAGATAGAATGCCTGATGAACTATGGACGGAGGTTTGTGACATTGTACAGGAGACAGGGATCAAGACCATCCCCATGGAAAAGAAATGCAAAAAAGCAAAATGGCTGTCTGGGGAGGGCTTACAAATAGCTGTGAAAAGAAGAGAAGCAAAAAGCAAAGGAGAAAAGGAAAGATATAAGCATCTGAATGCAGAGTTCCAAAGAATAGTAAGAAGAGATAAGAAAGCCTTCCTCAGTGATCAATGCAAAGAAGTAGAGGAAAACAACAGAATGGGAAAGACTAGAGATCTCTTCAAGAAAATTAGAGAAACCAAGGGAACATTTCATGCAAAGATAGGCTTGATAAAGGACAGAAATGGTAGGGACCTAACAGAAGCAGAAGATATTAAGAAGAGGTTGCAAGAAGACACAGAAGAACTGTGTATTCTTGATCAAAAAAGATCTTCACGACCCAGATAATCACGATGGTGTGATCACTCACCGAGAGCCAGACATCCTGGAATGTGAAGTCAAGTGGGCCTTGGAAAGCATCACTACAAACAAAACTAGTGGAGGTGATGGAATTCCAGTTGAGCTATTTCAAATCCTGAAAGATGATGCTGTGAAAGTGCTGCACTCAATATGCCAGCAAATTTGGAAAACTGAGCAGTGGCCACAGGACTGGAAAAGGTCAGTTTTCATTCCAATCCCAAAGAAAGGCAATGCCAAAGGATGCTCAGACTATCGCACAATTGCATTCATCTCACACGCTAGTAAGGTGATGCTCAAAATTCTCCAAGACAGGCTTCAGCAATACGTGAACTGTGAACTTCCAGATGTTCAAGCTGGTTTTAGAAAAGGCAGAGGAAACAGAGACCAAATTGCCAACATCTGCTGGATCATGGAAAAAGCAAGAGAGTTCCAGAAAAACATCTATTTCTGCTTTATAGACTATACCAAAGCCTTTGACTGTGTGGATCACAATAAACTGTGGAAAATTCTGAAAGAGATGGGAATACCAGACCACCTGACCCTCCTCTTGAGAAATCTGTATGCAGGTCAGGAAGCAACAGTTAGAACTGATCATGGAACAACAGACTGGTTCCAAATAGGAAAAGGAATGCATTAAGGCTATATATTGTCACTCTGCTTATTTAACTTATATGCAGAGTACATCATGAGAAATGCTGGGCTGGAGGAAGCACAAGTTGGAATCAAGATTGCCAGGAGAAATATCAATAACCTCAGATATGCAGATGACTCCACCTTTATGGCAGAAAGTGAAGAGGAACTAAAAAGCCTCTTGATGAAGGTGAAAGAGGAGAGTGAAAATGTTGGCTTAAAGCTCAACATTCAGAAAACGAAGATCATGGCATCTGATCCCATCACTTCATGGGAAATAGATGGGGGAACAGTGGAAACAGTGGCTGACTTTATTTTTGGGGGCTCCAAAATCACTGCAGATGGTGACTGCAGCCATGAAATTAAAAGACACTTACTCCTTGGAAGAAAAGTTTTGACCAACCTAGATAGCATATTCAAAAGCAGAGACATTACTTTGCCAACAAAAGTCCGTCTAATCAAGGCTATGGTTTTTCGAGTGGTCATGTATAGATGTGAGAGTTGGACTGTGAAGAAAGATGAGCGCCGAAGAATTGATGCTTTTGAATTGTGGTGTTGGAGAAGACTCATGAGAGTCCCTTGGACTGCAAAGAGATCCAACCAGTCCATTCTGAAGAGATCAGCCCTGGGATTTCTTTTGGAAGGAATGATGCTAAAGCTGAAACTCCAGTATTTTGGCCACTTCATGCGAAGAGTTGACTCATTGGAGAAGACTCTGATGCTGGGAGGGATTGGGGGCAGGAGGAGAAGGGGACGACAGAGGATGAGATGGCTGGATGGCATCACTGATTCGATGGATGTCTGAGTGACCTCTGGGAGTTGGTGATGGACAGGGAGGCCTGGTGTGCTGCGATTCATGGGGTCGCAAAGAGTCAGACATGACTTAGCAACTGAACTGAACTGAACTAAGGGAACTAAGATCCCTCACTGCACAGCACAACAGAAAAAGTGCAGCTCTTGGGGGGAGGGTATGCATGAAGCATGGTATGTAGCCTGAAAGTCCCATCAGTCACAGGGCTTGGATATCAGTAGATCCCAGCCTGCAGATTTCCCCCAGCTAGCAGTTAGAATGCTTACTTTTTGCATCCCAATTTCCCTAGAACTTCACTTCAAATATACCTTTCCTGTGACTCTTAGCTCACTGTGTGTGTGTGTGTTAGTTACTCAGTAGTGTCCAATTCTTTGTGACCCATGGACTGTAGCTTGCCAGGCTCTTCTGTCCATGAAATTCTCCAAGCAAGAATACTGGAGTGGGTTGCCATTCCCTTCTCCAGGGGATCTTCCCAACCCAGGAATGGAACCCAGGTCTCCTGCATTATGGGCAGACTCTTTTACCATCTGAGCCACCAGGGAAGCTCCTCTTAGCTCACTATCCTCACTCAACCCATTTATTCTATATTCCCTGAGTGTCTTAGCCTCTTTGAGCTACTGTACCAAAAATACCACAGCCTGGTGGCTTATAGAAAACAAAGAGTATTTCTCACTGTTCTGGATAGTGGGCATCAGATTGGGGTGCCAGCCTGACTGGGTTCTAATGAGGACCCTTGACCAAGCTGCAGAGGCTGCCTGCTCTTTATATGCATCTGTGGCAAAGAGTAGGGAGCAAGTAAGCTCTCTCCAAATCCTAATCCCACCCTCATGAGCTCATCTATTTCCTAGTAAGGGCCCCACCTTCATAACCTCATCTAATTTCTACTACAGTTAAGTCCCCAACATATGAAAGTTAAGCAACAGACAAACAACTAATCTCAAAAATATACAAGCAACTCCTCAGCTCAATCAAAAAATAATGACCCAACAAAAATGGGCAAGAACAAAAGACATTCTCCAAAGAAGACAAAGAGGCAACAACACATGAAAGATGTTCAACATCACTCATACAGAGAAATGCAAATCAACCACTATGAGGTACCATCACGCCAGTAGAATGGTGCGATCAAAAGTAAAGTAAAAGTGTGGAGAGGGTGTGGAGAAAAGGGAACCTCTACATGTTGGTGGGAATGAACTAGTACAGATATGGAGAAAGTATGGAGATTCCTCAAAATGGGAAAGAACTGTCTATGATCCAGCAATCACTGCTGGAACACTGAAAGAATTGAAAGAGACACGTGTACCCCAATGTTATCGAGACTGTTACAAGCAGGATGGAAGCAGATGTATCAAGATGAGAGTGTGGTAAATGGAGATACTCAGAAAAAAGATATTGAAGATGAGGTGGATGAATGGAGAGAGGAAGAGGACCTCGAGGTAGGAGATTTAGAAGAAAGAGGAAGTAGAAAGATTTGGATGGGAAGGGAGAGGGGGGATGATGGGAGAAGAGAAATGTGTATATAAGAAGTCACAGACAGGAGATGGATAATGGATGTGGGAGGGCACGGGACAACCAAGAGGGACGAGGGGAGGGAGGGGGAGGAGGGCAGGATGGGGAGCACGTGAACTTGGGGGGATCCATCTCGATGTATGGCAAAAGCAATACAATATTGTAAAGTAAGAAAATAAAATTTAATTAAAAAAAAAAAAGAAAGTTAAGTTTTGAAGTTTCAAAGATGTGAACCTGCCCCTGTGTGGAGCTGTTGTGCTGTACTATTGTACTTTTCAAGGTACTGTACTGTAAGATTAAAAATATTTTCTTTATTATTTTATTCTTTTTAATGTATTATTTTTATGAAAACTATTTTAAAACTACCATAAGGGCTTCCCTGATAGCTCCAGTGGTAAAGAATCTGCCTGTAATGCAGGAGACCCCAGTTTGATCCCTGGGTTGGGAATATTTGCTGGAGAAGGGATAGGCTACTCCAGTAGCCTCCAGTATTCTTGGGTTTTCCTTGTGGCTCAGCTGGTAAAGAATCCATCTGCAATGTGGGAGACCTGAGTTCGATCCCTGGGTTGGGAAGATCCCCTGGAGAAGGGAAAGGCTACCCACTCCAACATTCTGGCCTGGAGAATTCACAACTGAGTGACTTTCACTTCACTTCACTTAATGGTACTACATAGTCAATTGTGTTAGTTGGGTACCTCGGCTAACTTTGTTGGACTTCAACAGATTGGACTTGCCAATGTGCTCTCATAACAAAACTCATTCATATGTAGGCGATTTACTATACCCCTACCAGCCCGACCTTTTAATATTATCATATTGGGAGTAGGGTTTCAACATACAAATTTTGGGGGCACAAGTATTCAGTCTGTAACACTGAGTACTTGGTTTGACTTGTTGATCTTCCACCCCTATAGCCAAGGAGTCACCCACATTTGCTTTGTCAACTGCAAATTGGCACTTGCCAAGAGCATTTGTCAGCGACTGAACAACCTCTTCCAACAACACAAGAGAAGACTCTACACATGGACATCACCAGATGGTAGACACCAAAATCAGATTGATTATATTCTTTGCAAGCAAAGATGGAGAAGCTCTATACAGTCAGCAAAAACAAGAATGGGAGCTGACTGTGGCTCGGATCATGAACTCCTTATGCCAAATTCAGACTGAAACTGAAGAAAGTGGAGAAAACCACTAGACCATTCAGGTATGACCTAAATCAAATCCCTTATGACTATACAGTGGAAGTGAGAAATAGATTTATGGGACTAGATCTTGATAGAGTGCCTGATGAACTATGGACGGAAGTTCGTGACATTGTCCAGGAGACAGGAATCAAGACCATCCCCAAGAAAAAGAAATGCAAAAAAGCAAAATGGCTTTCTGAGGAGGCCTTACAAATAGCTGTGAAAAGACGGGACGTGAAAAGCAAAGGAGAAAAGGAAAGATATAAGCATCTGAATGCAGAGTTCCAAAGAATAGCAAGGAGAGATAAGAAAGCCTTCCTCAGCGATCAATGCAAAGAAATAGAGGAAAACAACAGAGTGGGAAAGACTAGAGATCTCTTCAAGAAAATTAGAGATACCAAGGAAACATTTCATGGAAAGATGGGCTTGATAAAGGACCGAAATGGTAGGGACCTAACAGAAGCAGACCGAGAAGGCAATGGCAACCCACTCCAGTACTCTTGCCTGGAAAATCCCATGGACGGAGGAACCTGGTAGGCTGCAGTCTATGGAGTTGCTAGGAGTCGACTGAGTGACTTCACTTTCACTTTCAATTTCATGCATTGGAGAAGGAAATGGCAACCCACTCCAGTGTTCTTGCCTGGAGAATCCCAGGGACAGGGGAGCCTGGTGGGCTGCCGTGTATGGGGTTGCACAGAGTTGGACACAACTGAAGCAACTTAGCAGCAGCAACAGAAGCAGAAGATATTAAGAAGAGGTGGCAAGAATACACAAAAGAACTGTACAAAAAAGATCTTCATGATCCAGTTAATCATGATGGTGTGATCCCTCACCGGGAGCCAGACATCCTGGAATGTGAAGTAAGTGGGCCTTAGGAAGCATCACTATGAACTATGTGGAGGTGATGCAGTTCCAGTTGAGTTATTTTAAATCCTGAAAGATGACACTGTGAAAGTGCTGCACTCAATATGCCAGCAAATATGGAAAACTCAGCAGTGGCCACAGGACTGGAAAAGGTCAGTTTTCATTCCAATCTCAAAGAAAGGCAATGCCAAAGAATGCTCAAACTACTGCACAATTGTACTCATCTCACACACTAGCAAACTAATGCTTAAAATTCTCCAAGCCAGGCTTCAGCAATACATGAACCATGAACTTTCAGATGTTCAAGCTGGTTTTAGAAAAGGCAGAGGGAACAGAGATCAAATTGCCAACATCTGCTGGATCATGGAAAAAGCAAGAGAGTTCCAGAAAAACATCTATTTCTGCTTTATTGACTATGCCAAAGCCTTTGACTGTGTGGATCACAATAAACTGGAAAATTCTGAAAGAGATGGGCATACCAGACCACCTGGCCTGCCTCTTGAGAAGCTTGTATGCAGGTCAGGAAGCAACAGTTAGAACTGGACATGGAACAACAGACTGGTTCCAAATAGGAAAAGGAGTACATCAAGGCTGTATACTGTCACCCTACTTATTTACCTTATATGCAGAGTATATCATGAGAAACACTAGGCTGAAGGAAGCACAAGCTGGAATCAAGATTGCTGGGAGAAATATCAATAACCTCAGATATGCAGATGACATCACCCTTATGGCAGAAAGTGAAGAGGAACTAAAGAGCCTCTTGATGAAAGTGAAAGAGAAGAGTGAAAATGTTGGCTTAAAGCTCAACATTCAGAAAACGAAGATCACGGCACCTGGTCCCATCACTTCATGGGAAATAGATGGGGAAACAGTGGAAACTGTCAGACTTTATTTTTCTGGGCTCCAAAATCACTGCAGATGGTGACTGCAGCCATGAAATTAAAAGACACTTACTCCTTGGAAGGAAAGTTATGTCCAACCCAGATAGCATATGCAAAAGCAGAGACATTACTTTGCCAACAAATGTCTCTCTAGTCAAGGCTATGGTTTTTCCAGTGGTCATGTATGGATGTGAGAGTTGGACTGTAAGGAAAGCTGAGAGCTGAAGAGATGCTTTTGAACTGTGGTGTTGGAGAAAACTCTTGAGAGTCCCTTGGACTGCAAGGAGATCCAACCAGTCCATCCTAAAGGAGATCAGTCCTGGGTGTTCATTGGAAGGACTGATTTTGAAGCTGAAACTCTAATATTTTGGCCACCTGATGCGAAGAGATGACTCATTGGAAAAGACCCTGAAGCTGGGAAAGTTTGAAGGCAGGAAGAGAAGGGGACGACCCAGGATGAGATGGTTGGATGGCATCATCGACTCGATAGACATGGGTTTGGGTGGACTCTGGGAATTGGTGATGGATAAGGAGGCCTGGGGTCTCAAATAGTCGGACACGACTGAGCTACTGAACTGAACTGAACAACAAGGGTGTTTGCTCTCTGCCTCTGCAGAGATTGAACTCTGTGCTGCTGCAGCTGCTGACCTTTAACACCTCCTGAGGGAAATTTAGAGTGGAGAGTAAGGCACTCTGTGCTCCAGGGAAACTGGTGGAACAGGTCTTTATTCAGCTAGATATTTTCAGAAACTGATTTCATGATCCCAATCCTTGCATCTCTTCATATGTAGAAAATCACTAAATCATTTCATGGTGACATCGGTTTTTTTTTTTTTTTCTCTTCTTTGTTCTCTTCTCGAGATGGATCCGACATCAGGCCCTTTGACAGGCAGAAAAACCTTTTATAAAATAAGTGCTTGATTGCATTGAGCTCTCCCTTCACCAAAATCTTTTATTTTGACCTTCCCCCATAGCTCTTTGGAGCAGTTTCTCAGAGCTAACTGAGGCGCTGTCTCCCGGGCTGCAGTCCTCATTTTTCCTCAAATGAAACTTAACTCACATCTCTCATGCTGTGCATCTTTTTTAGTTGACACCTTCTAAACAAAGATACTTACTTTATATACCCAGATTATTATGGTATCAGCCCACCTCCATCAAAAAGACCCCTGCTATTTCAGAGAGTTTTCTGAGGCCCTATCTTTGGTACAAAGTTAGAACTGGTTAGAACTGGTCATGGAACAACAGACTGGTTCCAAATAGGAAAAGGAGTACGTCAAGGCTGTATATTGTCACCATGTTTATTTAACTTATATGCAGAGTACATCATGAGAAATGCTGGACTGGAGGAAACACAAGCTGGAATCAAGATTGCTGGGAGAAATATCAATAACCTCAGATATGCAGATGATACCACCCTTATGGCAGAAAGTGAAGAGGAACTAAAAAGCCTCTTGATGAAAGTGAAAGTGGAGAGTGAAAAGGTTGGCTTAAAGCTCAACATTCAGAAAACGAAGATCATGGCATCTGGTCCCATCACTACATGGGAAATAGATGGAGAAACAGTGGAAACAGTGTCAGACTTTGTTTTTCTGGGCTCCAAAATCACTGCAGATGGTGACTGAAGCCATGAAATTAAAAGACGCTTACTCCTTGGAAGGAAAGTTATGACCAACCTAGATAGCATATTCAAAAGCAGAGACATTACTTTGCCAACAAAGGTTCGCCTAGTCAAGGCTATGGTCTTTCCTGTGGTCATGTATGGATGTGAGAGCTGGACTGTGAAGAAGGCTGAGCACGGAAGAATTGATGCTTTTGAACTGTGGTGTTGGAGAAGACTCTTGAGAGTCCCCTGGACTGCAAGGAGATCCAACCAGTCCATTCTGAAGGAGATCAGCCCTGGGATTTCTTTTGGAAGGAATTTTGGAAGGATTGCATTTGGAAGGAATGATGCTAAAGCTGAAACTCCAGTACTTTGGCCACCTCATGAGAAGGGTTGACTCATTGGAGAAGACTCTGATGCTGGGAGGGATTGGGGGCAGGAGGAGAAGGGGACGACAGAGGATGAGATGGCTGGATGGCATCACTGACTTGATGAATGTGGGTCTGAGTGACCTCCGAGAGCTGGTGATGGATAGGGAGGCCTGGCGTGCTGCAGTTCATGGGGTCGCAAAGAGTCGGACACGACTGAGCGACTGATCTGATCTAATCTTTGGTACATTCCAGAACCAACAGCCCGGGGTCCTTGGTTTGGGTCTTTCTTGTGTAGTTATGTCCCTGCCACCACCTCCACTGCTGGTGACCCTGGAAAGACTGCCTGTCTGGGCCCAACCCCTGAGACTCCAAATCTGGTTTGTGGACAGAGACCTCTCCTCTTTCATTCTTCTCTGCACAACTCAAAGAATGGAAACAAGTCTGACCCCAATTTCCCCCATGACTGAGACCAGGCTGACACTTTTATAAGGCTTATTGAAATTTAATAAGAGTGCAAAGAAAAATGGAAATTGCCCTACACATGTAGTCCCTATGTGGTACATGGCCAGCCTCCTACCTAGAAAATGGACAGTCTCTAAGGAGAGAGGCCAGACTAGCAGCACTATCCCAGGCCCCAGTCTTCCAGGCAGTTTTCCCTCCAGTTTCCGTAAAAATTATCTTCTCAGATCCTAAGAGAGGGAGTATTTCACTCAAACTCCCGCCTCAAGTCCACTTTGTTGGGGCTTCAATTTTTGTCTCCTTCCAAGAAGATGGGTGGAGATGAAACAGGAGGGAAGTGGGCAGAGCACAACCTGAAAATGAACCACATAAACACAGCACATGACAGAGACTGGTGAGAACTACCTGGGTTCAAAATGATGGAAGATTTGACTTCCAGTAGGCCTCGAGCCTCAGTATACACTCATTGTAGTACATGAACATAAGCCAAATGACATACCCACCAGAGCCATGACAGTTCTGAGGGCAATCATAAAAGGCCCAAAGTGGGCAGTGGCCCAATTCCTGGAAATCCTCCCCCTCCCCACTAAATAATTGGAATAATCCTCCCACTAGTTAGCCTATGAAATTACCCAGACCATAAGAACTAACCACGTCATGTTTCGGGGCTCTCTATCTCACCTTCTGAGATGGGCCACGTTCTGGCTGTGGAGTGTGTTTGTGTTTCTTTCTAAATAAAGCCACATCTTACCTATGACTTTGTCTCCAGATTCTTTTCTGATGAAGCAAGAACGTCAGATTCACTGGCAACAGAAAGCACTGATTCACCCCAGAGAAAAACCTGCCTCCAGCTACCTCAGTGTCATTTGGTCCTTGTCTCTAGAAATTCAACCACAGTCTCTTTGTTAACAAATTAATGAATACATTAATACTGTTTCCTTCCAAGGAAGATTCGAATAGGTTAGGTTTTCAGGTTACTTTACAGGAACGTTAGTGGGTCGGCTCCTTACAGATGCCACCTTCATCTTCATAATCTGTCTGTATTCCCATCCAGACAGTAAGAACCTCGGGAATAGATAGTGAGGTTTGCATCCCTTTTTCTGACTTCCCTGTACCCTCCACCCCTCCACTGTTCTAGCTCACACACACACACACACACACACACACACACACGTAATCAAGACCTAAAATCAGTGAATTTTGCACACATTGAATGATCCCTAGATTTGTTTTCTTACAAAGCTTCTGAAATGACTGAAGGATTAAAAAAACTGTAAATTATACCTGCCTTCATTTTAATTCATTTTTAAAATACCAACCTCATTCTTTTTCAAACTGAAAACTTATTTATTTATTTAAGGCTGTGCTATGAAGTATGTGGGATTAGTTCCTCTCCCTCACATTTTAAAGACTCCCTCAATATTTCTTCAGGACCAGTCTCAGCTCCAGTTGCCACTTTCCTGGACCAGTGGTGCGCACGGCATCACTCATTTGCTATTGGCCACCTAACCTGCCACTCACACATCTTTCAACCAATCCAAGCCCACAGCCTAGGAGGCCTCCCCCTACACCCGACATCTGCTCTGGTTCATTCACGTGCAAATACTCAGCTGTTTCAAATGCAGAGCTCAGCTCTCTGCTGCTTCTTTGTCTCTTCTAGTGAGAGAAAAGCACTGGTGGAAGAGTTCTTGCTTTCTTGCCCCACTTACCTTTGAAAGAAAAGATATTGGTAACAGAATATTTAGGGGAAAAAAATCATTGTTCCTGAAATCTCCCTTAGTAAGTGAGTTTTGCTATGGTTATATTTAACCATGCCAGGACTGGCAGATATTTTGTCACAAAACCTTGAAACCTTAGTAAATGGACTGACATAGTTTGTATTTCTTTGGACTTGTCATATTTATTTATTTTTTTTATGAAGATTCTTTTTTTTTTTTTTTGAAAATTAAATATTTATATTAAAAAATTTAAATAATTTTTTAAAAATTATATTTTTATTAATTTTATTTTATTTCCCCCCACCACCCCCCCCCCCCCCCCCAGAGCAAAAGCAGCCAACAATAAGAATTCAAGAAACTTCAGCTAGGTTTGGCGAGTGAGTCTTCAGATCAGATCAGATCAGATCAGTCCCTCAGTCGTGTCCGACTCTTTGCGAACCCAAGAATCGCAGCACGCCAGACCTTCCTGTCCATCACCAACTCCCCGAGTTCACTCAGACTCACGTCCATCGAGTCAGTGATGCCATCCAGCCATCTCATCCTCTGTCGTCCCCTTCTCCTCCTGCCCCCAATCCCTCCCAGCATCAGAGACTTCTCCAATGAGTCAACTCTTCGCATGAGGTGGCCAAAATACTGGAGTTTCAGCTTTAGCATCATTCCTTCCAAAGCAATCCCAGGGCTGATCTCCTTCAGAATGGACTGGTTGGATCTCCTTGCAGTCCAAGGGACTCTCAAGAGTCTTCTCCAACACCACACTTCAAAAGCATCAATTCTTCCGTGCTCAGCCTTCTTCACAGTCCAACTCTCACATCCATACATGACCACAGGAAAAACCATAGGAGCTTTGCAATGAAGGCATTTTGCTTTTAGGTTAGTGGAAGTTTAGTCCCGCAATATTGTCAGTACAGACCCTAGACTGGGTTATTTATTTCTCTCTCTGGTAAGACGACACAGGCAGAGAGCACACTGGCACCTTGTTTTTCAAATCCCAATGAATACAGCAATATTCTTGATGAAATGAAAGCAAAAAGAGAGAGAAAATGTTCTCCTCACCACAATCTGAATATAACATCTTTCTCACATATTATCTTTACCCGAGAGCTGGATTTATGAGAATATGTTATGTTGACAAATACAAGAAAATAATAAACATCAGGCCCTGTAGCTATTTTGCCTTATTGCTTCAACTCAGGACATTTCAAAGAAAGGGAAACAAATCCAACAAGATAGAAGACGATGTGTTCTATTTTTAATATCTGGCAAGTCGACTCCTGGATATTTATCAAAATAAAATGAAAACACTAATTAGAAAAGAAATATGCACCCCTACTGTTCACTGCAGCATTAATAACAATAGCCAAGTTATGGAAGCAACCTAAGTGCCCGTCAATAGATGAACAGATAAAGATGATGCTGTATACATGTATACAGACATATATACACAGATGCATGCATGCTCAGTTGTGTCTTACTCTTGACAACTCCATGGACTGTAGCCCATCAGGCTCCTCCTCTATCCATGAGATTTTTTCAGGCAAAAATACTGGAGTGGGTTGCTAGTTCCTCCTCCAGGGAATCTTGCCATCCCTGGGATTGAACCTGTGTCTTCTGTATTTCCTGCATTGAAGATGGATTTTTTTACCTGTGGAGCCATCACTCACACTCACACACACCCACACACACACTGTACAATGGAATATTACTCATCTATTAAAAAGAATAGTATTTTGTCATTTTTGACAATATGGATGGACCCAGAGGGCATTATGCATAGTGAAATAAGTCAGACAGAGAAAGACAAATACTGTATGTTTTTACTTATAGGTGGCATCTAAAGAACAAAGCAAATGAGTACAGACAGAGAAAACTAGTGTTACCAAAAGGGAGAGAGGTAGGAGGAGAGGTGAAATAAGTGACAGATACACTTATTGATTGAGAGATACAAACTACCAGTTACAAAGTAGATAAGTCCCAGAGATGAATTCACAGCACAAGGGATATAGTTAGCATTTTATAATAACTTTGTATGGTGTGTAATCTATAAAAATATCAAACTATTTTTGGTATACCTGAATATGACATTGTAATATATTTCAATAAATTAAAAAAAGAATAAAAAGAAGTCAATATGTGCTAAGCTAATTTTGAAACTAAAACACCCCTTTCCCATCTAGTGTGTTTGTTTACTCTCGACACTCATCAGAGTCTCTAGGAACCAAACTTAGTCTGTGTTGGTGAATGTGATTAAAAAATAATAGTCAAACTCACCCAGAAATAAAGGAACAGTTTTGATCAGGGAAGTAATCTCTAGTTCCCTATAAAGGAATCAGTGAATTCACCTTCACTAAGGTCTTAAATTCACCTTCACCATCACTAAGGTCTTAAATTGAACCCACTGAGATGCGTGTCTATTTCTGGTTCCTTTAAGATGTGAAACTGGAGAGAAATGATTAGAAAAACCTAGGCTTGGTTGAGGGAGGTGGTGGTGGGTGGGGGTTCCTCTTACCAAATATACCATATCCTCAAATGCAAGCTTCCTTTCCTTCTTTTTGTCCTTAGAGATGAGAAAACAGAGTATATTTTAGCTATTTTCATAATGAATTCATCCACCATGTAGAATTCATTGGTTTAGGCCCAATCTGGAGTTTAAATTTACATATCTTTTGCTTTTTTCAAGGACAAAAATGTACTTAGATATATATAATTTTAAATGTATGCTTTTAAAATCTTCATTTCTCCTTCTAGAATATTTCCACCATTTAAGTGTATTGAGTGGTGCAGTGGTAAATAATCCACCTGTCAATGCAGGAGATGCAAGAGACACAGGTTCAATCTTTGGGTCAGGAAGATCCCTTAGAGGAGGAAATGGCAACCCACTATAATATTCTTGCCTGGAAAATCCCACGGACAGAGGAGTTGGGCAGGCTAAAGTCCATGGGGTCACAAAGAGTCAGATACAACTGAGCACACACACACACACACACACACACACACACACACTGTCTAGTCTGAATCAGTAAGACACTGGAAGAGGATTGAAAGAGTCTAAGAGAGAAGAAATGTAAAAGGTGTCTTTTTCTTACATCATGTTACTGTTCAAATCCAGGCCTTTTCATTTATTGTAGTGGAGATGGTGGAGAAGGAGCACCCACCAGTGCCGAGAGTGGTGCACAGAGCAGACAGACGAAGCGAAGCAGAGCAGCAGCAGAAACTAGAGAAAAAGTTGAGTAAATTTCACAGAAAAGGATAAACACAGACATTCGCTGTTGACTGAGCACCTCATCTAGGTTAGCAGGGATATGATTCTCATGGTCCTTTCTCTGCAGCTTGCTTGACAGGAAGGGGATGGACTGGCAGAAGCACTGCACACATCCCAGCATGGCAGTCTTTGAAGTCCAAGTGAAGCCCTTTGGTGAAGGAACACACCACAGACTACCCTGCAATTGTAGGGTCTCCATAGAGCAGACTGGTTGTACATGTTTACACACACCCACCAGCTAAACCACAGATCCAAACGGTATATGCAGCACTCAGAGGCCCCAAGTGGTGTTTTAGGCTGCCATAATTACATATAATGTCTAGCCTTGATTTAGAAGGTGGGTGGGAGCAAGGAAAAATGCTGTGGTCAAACTAAAAATGTTTTTTGTAGTCAAGGCAATAGCGGTGAATTGAGATATAATGGAGGTGAATACAAAAAGCAAAATGCAAAGCATTCCTACTTTATCCAATAATTCTGGTTAACAAACAACTAAGAAGAAGAAGGAAAAAAAAAAACCAAAGAGCTTATTGAAAGTCATACCAGGATTGAAAGAGAGAGAAACCTGGTCCAAATCTAGTTATGTTTTGTGGACATCACTGTGGAGCCTAGTGTTTGTGTGTAAATGAAACCAGGTGGCTATAGTATTAGCTCCTGTCTCCTTTGGAGTCCCAGCACTGTTTCACAAAAACTCAGGAGAATCTAAAAGCTAGAGGTGAGATTTCTTGGAAACTGTCTGCTATGGACTGAATTATGGTTCACATCCAGCCCAGATCCTGTCTAGAGAGAGAAGAGGGAGTCCCTTCCTGGAGCTTTCCTGGTCGCCTCCCAACAGATTTCCTTTTTATCTTATTGACCACATTCCCACTGAGGGAATGGAATTAGCTGTAGGGTAAGGAAGGTGTTGTTCTAGCCCAAAGGAGCTGATTGTTAGAACTGGGGGTGGGTTGGCTTTACCTGAGCGATGGGTATTGAAAAAAATGAAGGTAATGTTCAGAAGTAGGTGGGGGTATATGGGCGGAGGGTGAGCACTCTACAGGGTCCACAAATCCACTATGTAGGCATCCATTTTATTCCTCCAATTTATTTGTTTTAATTCCCAATGATTTTGTCTCTAGGGACATAATGTAATGATCTTACAGACGCTGCACATTTTCTGTTTTGTTGTGTTTTTTGACAATGCTTCTCATGTTAATTCTAATCATACAACTTAGGTTTTAGTGATTATTTATTAGCACTTAATATGAGCCAGATACTATTTTAAGAGCTTTATACATAAGGAAAGAATGTACTTGTTTCGAAGACATAAATATTTCCAGTCCAAGTAATAAATCTCACATAATAAAAATAAATATAAATTTCTAGCATCTTGGTTCCCACCTCAGTTTTCTGGATGCTATAGTTAGTATGTGTACATCTTTCCAGCCTGAATTACTCCTGGACATTAGCAAGTATCAATCTCCAACTCTTTAAAGCAGAGGCAAGAAGCAGATTCTTCCTTTAATTTTGGCCCTGATTTGCCTCATCAAGATGAGCCAAATATTTGCTATGCCATTTATATTTATTATTTTCTCAACTACACTATTCAGATCAGATCAGATCAGATCAGTCCCTCAATCGTGTCCGACTCTTTGCGACCCCATGAATCGCAGCACACCAGGCCTCCCTGTCCATCACCAACTCCCGGAGGTCACTCAGACTCACATCCATCGAGTCAGTGATACCATCCAGCCATCTCATCCTCTGTCGTCCCCTTCTCCTCCTGCCCCTCAATCCCTCCCAGCATCAGAGTCTTCTCCAATGAGTCAACTCTTCGCATGAGGTGGCCAAAATACTGGAGTTTCAGCTTTAGCATCATTCCTTCCAAAGAAATCCCAGGATCTGATCTCCTTCAGAATGGACTGGTTGGATCTCCTTGCAGTCCAAGGGACTCTCAAGAGTCTTCTCCAACACCACAGTTCAAAAGCATCAATTCTTCGGCGCTCAGCCTCCTTCACAGTCCAGCTCTCACATCCATACATGACCACAGGAAAGACCATAGCCTTGACTAGGCGAACCTTTGTTGGCAAAGTAATGTCTCTGCTTTTGAATATGCTATCTAGGTTGGCCATAACTTTCCTTCCAAGGAGTCTTTTAATTTCATGGCTTCAGTCACCATATGCAGTGATCTTGGAGCCCAGAAAAATAAAGTCTGACACTGTTTCCACTGTTTCCCCATCTATTTCCCATGTAGTGATGGGACCAGATGCCATGATCTTCGTTTTCTGAATGTTGAGCTTTAGCCAACCTTTTCACTCTCCACTTTCACTTTCATCAAGAGGCTTAGTTCCTCTTCACTTTCTGCCATAAGGCTGTTTCATCTGCTATCTGAGATGATATTTCTCCCAGCAATCTGATTCCAACTTGTGTTTCTCCCAGTCCAGCATTCCATGATGTACTCTGCATATAAGTAATACAGGGTGACATACAGGCGTCGTTCGGATGCCCTCAGGGGTCGAGAAGATGTGACTCATGATACGATTTGTGCTCTGTCCTCTGCCTTCTAACCAGCTTGAACTCAGGAGCGGCACTGTGAAGCTGGGGCCTTATGTGTAGATGAGTGTTGTGTGTAGTTGTTCTTTGATTGCTCTGGATTGGATGAACTGATTTTGTTTTTATCTCTGGAGATTTTACATACATGGAAACTGAGGCCAGAAAGTTCAAGTAACAACCCCAAATTAAAGATAAAAGCCAAAGGTAGTTTTACTTCATTTCCTTTCCTCTTAAAAAAAAGTTCTATGCCATAAGCTTTAATTCCATGTCCGTAATTGAATGATATACTTGTTACTGCTCTGTTGAAACCCAACAGGGTTCAAACCATTGCTAGGCACGTAGTTATTTCTTAATAACTACCTGGCCATTATCTAAATAAACCAGTATAGACTGGGCATCACGGCTTTAAATTGGGGTTCCCAACCTCTGGGATAAAATGCTTGATGATCTGAGGTGCAACTGATATGATAATAAAAGAAATAAAGTGTACAATAAATATAATACACTTGAATCATTCATAAACCATCCCCCCAACTCCCACCCCTGGTCCATGGAAGAACTGTCTTCCATGAAACCAGTCCCTGGTACCAAAAATGGTGGGGACTGCTGCTTTAAACCATACAATTGTGCATGTGGATTTAGCTAATGCCATCCGATATGCATTCTCTCACCAATGCATTCCAAACTCCTTAGAATTTCCTATCTACCTGAGTAATAAAGGTGAGGTAGTCAGAACATGAAAATTAAATCTGCTTGCTATATACGGCTCATAAAAAAATTGCTCCATGAGTTTTAAGTGCACCAAACAGTAGAAATAAGAAAATGAACATTTTGCAGCTTCCCTGAGACTTTTGAGGCCAACTGAATGGTTCAAAAGCTTAAGAGCAGCTACAAATCTACCAGGGATTTGAAAAATCAAGTCATGTTCTTTATGTTACTTAAGTCAATACCAAGGGTAAATATTTTGCAGTCAGACTGCACTAGCAATTTCTCTGGGAAGTGCTCAACAATGGAATGCACGCTTAATCCCCCCAGCTGGATGGGAGCTGGAGCCCAACAGTAGCCAAGTGTGTCCTCATAAAATATGACTCAGAAGCGTCCACGGAGCTGAAGATATTGAGGTCCTAAAAATAGTTTATTTTTATATTGATGTTTTCCCTAACTACAGCCTCACTGAAAGAATGCATGAGTTCACAGTTCCACTTTTCCTTTCATGGTGCTTTTAAATTATGCGTTGTTATGACCACTTCTAGCAACCTCAGAAATATTCCTTATTGTAAAAGAGCATCATGTGAAAGCAGCTATCCAAGAATCTAACTCTTCCACCCGACATTGCCATGGCCACCGGTGGGGAAGGCGTCCCTTCAGCCTTTGGAAAACAGTAAATGCTTATTCTCGGGAAATTATGATTTTTTTCTGCGTGAACTTTAAAGAGCCCTTTGCTAGTGCCCATTACTGTGAAGTTCCTGGTGAATTTCAACGATCAGAATACTATGCTTATTTTGAACACTGAGGAAGTGATCAGTCATTAAAACAGCAGCAGAGGCAATTTTAGCATGCGAAACTGTAGTGATAATAATATACTCTAATAATGTTATCAAGCATTTATCGAATGCCATATCGTTTTCAGGCGTTCTCCCAGTACTTCCTAATTTGAATGGTAGAGTATCATAAACCCCTATTGCTGGCTATGGGGTCTTTGCCCACACCCATCACTGATATTTTATTCTACTAGTAATGGGAGGAGACAGATGGAGAATGGGAGCCTTGCCTTATTCAGTCCAACTCTGTTTTTCCAGTTCTTGTTTGAAGCAGACTATGGGGAGAGGTCTTTATGCAACCTCTCCAATTTGCACTGAAATACCTAAGTCACTAAAAATGTTAAGAACTCATTCAAGGATCCAACATTGGAACATCAAGTAACAAAATCCCAGAGAAATTTCTACTATCAGAAAGGCTGTTGGAATTAAAGTAAAATAAACAATGGACTCTAAGCTTGCTTAGGGCTTTCCAGGTGGTGGGGCAGTGGTAAAGAACCCACCTGCCAATTCAGGAGACTGGGGTTTGATACCTGGATCAGGAAGATCCCCTGGAGAAGGAAATGGCAACCCACTAAAATATTTTTAACTGGGAAATTCCATGGACAGGAGGAGCCTGGTATTCTACTTATAGTCCATGGGGTGGCAAAAGAGTCAGACATGACTGAGCAATTAAACAACAACAAACCTTGCTTAACTTGATGAAGCAAAGAAGCCCCCCTCTGATGAAAGAGGAGGAACCCGTCTGCTGCTTTTTTTGTACACCTCACCTCTTGGCTCACAGACTCAGGGCTGAATAAAGCATGAAGAGGGTCATAGTAACTTCTTCTCTAGGGAATGTTTAGAGGTGACCAGAGTCCTAGTCCCTAATCCTCCCTGCTCACATCATCCTACTGGGGTAAGTATCTAAGGACCTCCAGAAAACAGAAACAGCAAAAACATGAAGTGGGGAGGAGTGTGTGGCATGCACATACCCCCATATGTATACACAGAAAAGAGTCATCCCATTGGCAGGAATAGGAGGAGCAGGACCAGGACTGATTCTAGGGGTCAGACATGACAGATGCAGAGCAAGACTTGTGCTGGGAAAGTTTCCTTCCACACAAGTTATAATATCTGTTCCATCCAGTGTTATTCCATCTGAAGTCCTACCACTGAAAGTTCATCATAACAAATGAACCCATCTGCTTTCTAGGATCATCTTTTGCAGTCCAAATATGCCCAAGAGGAGTCAGGTATGAAGTCACTGACACCTAAGCAGGAACTGTGGGTCATGTTACAAGGTCAGCCTTTTCCAGCCCCAGGCCCCAGGGAGGGTGTGTGAAATCTTGGGTGATGTCAATGAAAGAAGCAAGACTTCATTTCCCTGATGACTGTGCTAAGGGGTGATTATACCACATGCCTGAGGGGAACATATGGGAGACTGGTTGCGATCAAGAGTATATAATATAGACCAGATCCTTGCTATTTATTTCCCTGTGATTTTATCATTCAAGTGTGGTGCAGAAAAATTTGAGCTCAATAAAGCTTTGATTCATTATAATCTAGTAAGTGCATATATTGGCTTCCCAGGTGGCTCAGTGGTAAAGACTCTGCCTGCCAATGCAGGAGATGCATAAGACACTGGTTCAATCACCGGATCGGGAAGATCCCCTGCAGGAGGGCAACCCACTCCAGTATTCTTGCCTGAAGAATCTCATGGACAGAGAAACTTGGTGGCCTATAGTCCATGGGGTTGCAAAGAGTAGGACACAACTGAGCAACTGAATAAACACACACAAGTGCATATGTTACTATATTTTGTTCATAATGTTTGTATGTACATCTGACTTTGGGCTGTGCTCAGTAGCTCTACTCAGAGTTCTTAACCCTGGGATGTAAAAAAGGGCATTGGGGATGGGAGGATATTTTTCCTTCCCTTTCCATTGAAAATAATTAAATTATATAGAAACAATAATACCTTACATTGGATATCACTTACATATGTGTGAGTTTGAAGATCTCACACAGATATACACTGCTGGGTAGTGGTTGAACTAGCCACATATTATGATGTTAGTTTTATTAGGGTTAACTGGAGTTGTTTCCCGGTTTTTTCTCCCCTAGGCTAAGTGCGATGAAGGAAGCTGTCTTACCTGGTCAGTTTTCTTTTTCTCTTAAAAACATCCTGAATGATTTGTGAGTAAATAATTTTCCTCATGTCCAAGGGCATGGCTTTTGCTCTTTCTGTAATGTCACTCTGTTTCCAATCAGCCCCCCCTACCCCCATTCCCAGTCGTCACTCCTGCCTCCAGGGTAGGGAGAAAGGAGATTTGCTGATTTACTTTTCAGTACTGTTGGGGAAATATAATTTACCCTCTATGTTACATTCTCAGAATGTTATGTAGTTTAGCTAAGTCAATGACGAACTTAGGTCAGTTCAATTCAGTTGCTCAGTCCTCGCCGACTCTTTGCAACCCCGTGAACGGTAGCATGCCAGGCCTCCCTGTCCATCACCAACTCCCGGAGTTCACTCAAACTCATGTCCCTTGAGTTGGTGATGCCATCTAGCCATCTCATCCTGTGTCGTCCCCTTCTGCTCCTGCCCTCAATCCCTCCCACCATCAGAGTCTTTTCCAATGGGTCAGCTCTTCGCATCACATGGCCAAAGTATTGGAGTTTCAGCTTCAACGTGAGTCCTTCCAATGAACACCCAGGACTGACCTCCTTTAGGATGGACTGGTTGGATCTCCTTGCAGTCCAAGGGACTCTCAAGAGTCTTCTCCAACACCACAGTTCAAAAGCATCAATTCTTTGGTGCTCAGCTTTCTTTAGAGTGCAACTCTCACATCCATACATGACCACTGGAAAAACCATAGCTTTGACTAGATGGACCTTTGTTGGCAAAGTAATGTCTTTGCTTTTTAATATGCTGCCTAGGTTGGTCATAACTTTCTTTCCAAGGAGTAAGCATCTTTTAATTTCATGGCTGCAGTCACCATCTGCAGTGACTTTGGAGCCCCCCCCCAAAAAAGTCGGCCAGTATTTTCCTATATATTTGCCATGAAGTGATGGGACCAGATGCCATGATCTTCGTTTTCTGAATGTTGAGCTTTAAGTCAACTTTTTCCCTCTCCTCTTTCACTTTCATCAAGAGGCTCTTTAGTTCTTCACTTTCTGTCATAAGGGTGATGTCATCTGCATATGTGAGGTTATTGATATTTCTCCTGGCAATCTTGATTCCAGCTTGTGCTTCTTCCAGCCCAGTGTTTCTCATAATGTACTCTGCATGTAAGTTAAACAAGCAGGGTGACAATATACAACCTCAACATACTCCTTTTCCTATTTGGAACCAGTCTGTTGTTCCATGTCCAGTTCTAACTGTTGCTTCCTGACCTGCATACACGTTTCTCAAGAGGCAGGTTAGGTGGTCTGGTATGCCCATCTCTTTCAGAATTTTCCACAATTTATTGTGATCCACACAGTCAAAGGCTTTGGTATAGTCTATAAAGCAGAAATAGATGTTTTTCTGAACTCTCTTGCTTTTTCCATGATCCAGCAGATGTTGGCAATTTGACCCCTGGTTCCTCTGCCTTTTCTAAAACCAGCTTGAACATCAGGAAGTTCATGGTTCACATATTGCTGAAGCCTGGCTTGAAGAATTTTGAGCATCACTTTACTGGCGTGTGAGATGAGTGCAATTGGCATTGCCTTTCTTTGGGATTGAAATGAAAACTGACCTTTTCCAGTCCTATGGCCACTGCTGAGTTTTCCAAATTTGCTGGCATATTGAGTGCAGCACTTTCACAGCATCATCTTTAGGATTTGAAATAGCTCAACTGGGATTCTATCACCTCCACTAGCTTTGTTCGTAGGGATGCTTCCTAAGGCCCATTTGACTTCACATTCCAGAACTTAGGTCATGTGAATTGTATTCCTCGTTCTGCCATGAATTCACATGGTGATGGACTCTAAGTTATTGAACTACC